>JASFAT010001705.1:0-651946 GCA_031353405.1 Baronia brevicornis
GTACTAATCTCTCACTACCTGATATATATATAATCATGATACCAGACCTGTATATATAATCATGATCAAGATACAGATAGATAACTTGTGTATTCAAGGCACAATACAAACAACGTCCAAAATAAAAATTAAAATACTACACAAATTTTCGGAGTAACTTAAAATTAACGTTAATGTGCCAAAGAATAGGCCTTGGCTCAGCTTTAATGCTGTAGTTGGTTAACTACGCGCCGGTCATTCTGGTCATGGCTGGTTCAACTGGGCGTTACTCTACTAAACAAATCTAGGTATTTCAAGTTATATAAGAATGTAGCTTTATTGCTAGTCGGTCGGTAATGTAGGTTATGAATACGCTTACAGTGGTATCGCGTCGGAGCGTTTCTGCGTGCGCAACTCTGGGTGCACGGCGGTGGTGGAGGGCGTGGGTGACCACGGCTGCGAGTACATGACGGCTGGCGTAGCTCTCGTGCTCGGCCTCACCGGCAGGAACTTCGCGGCTGGCATGAGCGGTCAGATCACCCACCATATTCTCTGATCACGCACATTTTGACGCAACATATTTACGCTATGTTTTTGCGTTAGCGTTAATAGCCATAAACGTTGCGTTAGCGTTTATAGCCAAAATAAATTATCGACAATTTATTTTGGCTGGCTTTCTTCGCAACCGGGGTCCATCACAATAAAAATCCACATTAAATATCACTTCGTTTATTTTGGCATAAAGATAAACACTAATGTGATAGTGATATGTTCACTTAATTTAATTTATACACACTGTCTGCTTATAATAAAACGGTCCTAAATCAAAGAACCTTTACATATAAACTGGACCTTTCGATTCATCGAGTTAAAGCAATATATTATTAGTAACATCAACGCTCAACTTAGTAGTTTAGACGTCTCCTCTACTAGTAAAAATGTACAACACAACACATTCTTCAAGACTATTTTGTACTTTGAAAAATTCTTCAACACTCTTTACATGAGCGGTAACCTTCTGAAATATTTTCAAATTTACGTTACGAAACATTTTTTAGAATAAGGTGTCGCAGTGTAAATGGGCGCGGTACAATTTTATTGGTGGGGAGAAAAATAAATGAACCCCAAAAAAAAAAAGTATTTATAAACACAACATCGAATTTAATGTTGTAATCTAGCGCTTCTTGTTGTGGTTTTTCAATAATATTTGGAATTATCAGGGTTTCGATACTTTGTGTTAAATGTTAGTTATAAATTACCCAATTGAAATTGAATGATGTTGTTAAAATGCCTTTCTTGGTATAACCTTGTGTCTTTCGAAAAATTAATTATCTTGCTTCGGAATCATAGGCTCGTTCCTTTCGTAGTCTCGTCGTGAATTTCACGTAACTCGTGGATATTTTTAAAATGTAAATAAGTATTAAAAATTGTTTATAATAACGAAAGTCAAAATAAAGCGATACTGTGACAAAAAATTAGTAAATATGATAAGCGTCTCAAGGGAAATAAATATCACATAGGACGTAGTTAGTTGTTATAGTATATATATATATATATATATATATATATATATATATATGTATATGTGTATATATATATATATATATATATATATATATATATATATATATATATATATATATATATATATATATATATATATATATGTAATTAGATATTTATTACGAGGGAAATTGTTATTCGCTTCACCCGACTCCGTTTTCAAATATTTAACCGATATTGTTGGTCCGCGGATGGAGGTGTCGGTAGGCGAAGACCACGGAAAACATACCTTGACCAAATTGCTGAAGTTGTTAAGAGAGGCCAGGTCAAGGGTACCCTTAACCGGCGGGCTTGCTTTAGGAGAGTAATGAGTGTGGTGGAAGCCAGGAAAGTATGCCGAGATCGTAGCATATGGAGATCTGTGGTCTTTGCCTACCCCTACGGGAGACAGGCGTGACGATGTGTATGTATGTATGTATTGTTGATCCGTTTTATTTTTGATGTTTGAATAAAATACCCACAGCCATCACATTTGGCAGATGATTGGTAAAATATAAGGATATAGAAAAACAAAAATTATTATTTTTTTTAAATTATAGAAATTGCATTTTGTATGTCTCATTATAAGGTGTTAGAAATACAGCATATGTTTTACGATGAAATGTATTTACAGTCTAATTAATGATTGTAACTCAACAAATATAAAACGGTTCAATAGTACAGGAAGACCTTTAACCCTCAATTTGTATTCTCTAACATTTTTAAAGATATAATCGCCACAATTTTTCATGTTTCAAGATCAAATAATTATGCTGGATAATGTGAGAGAGTACAATGTACAAATACATGTATATTACGATATCGCTTGTAATACAAGTTGATCCACATTTTTTTTTGTGTAAGACAACAACGGATAGGCTAAAAACAATATTAAATGTTTATATATGTGTGTTCTTACCAATAAGTCTTTTGATGCGGTTCCATTGAGAGAAAAAAAATGTTAGTGATTCATTCACAGAACTGAAAAGTTTAAAATATTCTCTGTTATGTTGTTTGAGAAAAGTTTTTGATCGTGATTATATTATCCCTGTATCATATGTATGTATTGCAATTGTTGATTTAATCGATAAGCATCTTCTATATTAAGCTTTATTATTGATTTTTCTTTTTTTTGAAACTGTCGATTGTGTAAATTTCTTACGTTCCCACTATTGGCTATATTACTATTAAAATAATGATTAATATTAATTAAATTATGTCTATTTGGTGTCTATAAGATTATATTAAATCTAAACAGTAACTAACCAATGTATTTGTATGTTGAAATCAGCCTGTAGTGAATGCATATTGTGCTTATATAAAAAAAAAAAACGTCTGGTTCGTTGTTGATGTAGTTGTGTCATTTAATATAATTGGTATATATTACGATAATGATAAATATACGAAATCTTCGCACAATCCGAGTCAAGGAACTAACATAGGAGTAACATTAATAATTATTAATGATAATATAATAATAACAGACGAAACAGTAAAATAAGTGTGATAGTTTCATTTGAAATTACGTTCCAATATACTTTTTTTGTATTATCATAGTTAAGATAATTTCGTTTGCTCTTAGTTCTTTGTGAGATCGATTCTGCCGTTGGTATGATATTATTAAAATCATATAAGGGATTAAACGTTTTTTACAACATTGGAATGACTGACCAAATTTTTTCACAAATTCATACTGTTCTATTTTTCGAAAATCACGTTTTGCGTTATTCCATTTTATTTATTGTAAATATGCTCTCGTTTGATCAAAGTTATTTTGGAACAAAAAAAAAATATATAAAAAGGTCCATTAAATATTATCAAGTAATATTAAGGTAATTTTATATTAGTCGCACATGTGTATACTTAAAAGCAGTGTGTGCTTATATTACATGTAACATACCAAACGAATTCCTACTTTCGAAGCTAGAATGCAAGGCTTTAAAAAGTATTTAAGGGATTGGACTGATGTCTTTGTTTTATAATCAGACAGACACTCGTTCATTTCCCTTTTCTTTGTAAATAACTTGATGGTAAACTTCTTAAGGCCACATGTATTTTTTTTAATATTGCTATATAAATGTTCCACACATCGACCGTGTGTACTGAGCTGTTCTAGTCTTTTTAAACGTTTCAGGCCGAATTTAGATAAATCACTTGTCTCTTTCCTGTCCGTCTATTTTTGAATAGAGCCGGTGTTGTAGTTTGTTCATCTGACAAATAGTAGTGGCCTTTGCATCATTGATACCTGATTTTTTATTAGTGTTTTTTTTTCAATGTATACCAAAAACTAACGAAGCTCTTAGATACCGTTAACGATGGATCTCTTTATGTAGCGCTAAACAGTTGTTTTCCTGATTTTCGGTTTACCAAATAAATGGGAGACACTGTTGTGTTACCAACTTTTGTAATTGGCTCTAAATGTTGTACATATTAGGTGAGCAGATTCGCTTTAAGTGATTAATACAACGCACCGTTCTCGTGGACGTTATGAGAAGAGGAAATGTTGCCCACTGTTGGGTTTATTTTATTAAAACTTATTGTCCCACAATATTTTAAGGGTTTTTTTTTTATTTTGTATCGATAAGTTATTGTGTTGCGGGGGTGGTGTGTCGACCCGACGCTATCTCTCCCTCGTCCGTTGTATAAATTATTGATGTACCTTCTAAGGTACAGTAATTGCATATAATGTACGTAGTCTTTTAAACTGTTAAGTATGAAATAACGATACTGTAGTTATGCATCTAAGACAAACGTGTACATTTTGTATTGTAATTTGTTTCAATAATGAATATATATTATTATATGGTAAAAATAAATCATCCAGTTTTTAAAAAATAACCCGATTTTCATTCACCACCCTTCAACCTCTGTATCAACAACTATTTAATAAAGACACTGTGACTAATTCTAAAAAATCTGAAAGACTGTACTGACGTGTACAAATTAAAGCAGAAATCTCCTAATTTTTTTTATTTTTATTGGATAAAATTGAACAAAAATCGAATGCAAGGTCTATGAGATATATTTTTATATGCCACATATATTCCACTGCTGGACACGGGCCTCCCTATTTATGGAGGAACGGACATTAGTCCACCACGCTTGTCCAATGCGGATTGGCGGGTTAACTAAACTCGGAATAAATATCTGTAGGCCATACATATATTAATTCCGATGCTAGAATCGAATCCGCAATTATTGACTCCTTAAGCGGCAGGTCGAAGACCCGCCACTGAGATAATTGCTCCTTACGAGATATAATAAACTTAGAGATAATCAGTCACAAAAGTCTTGAAATCGCAAAACTTTATGCGATTATAAAACTTTAGTTCCAACAGAAATTTGAATTCAGTACTCTTCAGAAAAATGCATTAAATATGAGAAAATACAAAAGGCTTACCAAACGGGGCAATTTTAATTCGAGTGCAAATAGTAACAAAAATAAACTTTCTATTCTATAGAATATATTAAATAGAAATTCTAAATGGACAATTAAAAGTTTTACTTAGCTAAGATCCGCGATAAGCACAACAATAACAGAAAATTAATAATGTGTGTTTTTCAGCTGGATGAAGTGGTTTTATTTGGAACTTAAACCAAAAACTTACCGAAAATCGGCCATCAATTCTCCACCCACCAACCACTATACACAACACCAAACACACATTATCACTTTTCCATCTTGTAAACGACACGTGTCTTTTCACAACTTTTCGGTTGTCTTCCGTAGAGTCTACTATACCTGAAGATGCCTCGTGTTGGGGCGTATTGTTTTGCTTGTCACGGATCTTAGCTAAGTAAAACTTTTGAGTGTCCATATAGTGATGGATTATCGCAAAGTAACTCCTGACTGCATTAATAATCTTAGAAATTCTAATATGATCGCATGATGACCAAGAAAATACTTTATAAGTTATAAAACAAAATACTTTCAATAATACATAAGTACTGTGGTGATACATTCATAAATGAATCACTAATGCATTAAAACCTTATATTAATGATTTATTTTTTATATTCGTAATATTCAAATTTAAAATGAAAAAAAAAGTAAAATTGTTCTAAAACAAAAGGCTTTATTAGTGCGTTTGACATCTTTAGTATAGACATGTCACCTGTCCAGCACAAAACATTGAAATCATAATATATACACTCCCTGACCAAATTATTAGACGCACTGCAAGATTTCATGTAAAATATTAATTACCGAGTGATATTGTACCGTTTTATTATTTTAAATTGATTTGTTTTTAATTTTTATATTATCCAATCAATTACCGATTTATTTGACATAAATAAAACAGCATTAATTTAGAAAAGCATAAGTTTATTAAGTTTTAAAGAAAAGTGAAATTAATGTTAGTAAAAGTCAATATTTAGTTGAGCCACCTTTAGCCGCTATCAAAGCTTTAATTCTGCGCGGCATGCTATCAATGCAAGACTGTACTGTCTCCTGCATTTGAGGATGATGATTCCACACATAAATAATCTTTTCTAGGAGCTGGGTTTTGTTGGTAATCACATCTTTAGCCAATTCTCTTTTCATCAGCTCCCACACATTTTCAATTGGGTTCATATCAGGGCTATTACCCGGCCAATCTAGTATATTTAAACTACAATAATATTGTAGTTTAAATATACCATTATTGCATAAAAACTCTTAAGAAACATAAAATTACTAAAAAAATACAGTGCGTCTAATAATTTGGCTAGGGACTGTATATTGAGATATAAAATGTAAAGTGTGAAATCTTAACAAAGTATAAGATATTATACAGAAGTACAATAAAAAGCAAGAATAAATTAATATCGTTTTGAAGAATTTTGTTTGAAGAAGCCCGCTAAAGATCCCGGGTGTTACCGTAAGCAGTACGGCAGGCACGCTATAGTACCAACGTAAACATACGAAGTTATCGAGAGCTAAAATAGAGATGGCACATTTTTATCATCTCAAGGATAATTCAAGAACTTGATCCCAACGCTGTCGCCATGTTGTGACCAGGGGAACACGAGAATACGTCAACAACTGCTTCATTGTGGAATACTCATCACCTAAACCCATACACAGATAACATATACAACGATAATTGAGTTGCTCAGTGGAAGAGTGGCCCAATCCACAAAAATATGAGGACTGGGCCACTCGACCATTTGACCAGACTAAATTGATCATAGTCTTTCAATATGCATCTATAACAGACAGTCCAAGATAGGTACAAACTTACAAAAGGTAACAAAGGTTCATATCAATACATTATTACTCTGTTGAGGTCTGGTCAAAACCCGGCTAAATGTCCGAGCACTGCGTCTGAGATGCTGTGGGAAGACAAAATGGATTGATGTAGTTCTTCGAGGAATTGTGTGTGTGTGATGGCTGAAATAAAGAGCAAGCAAACGAGCATACGGCTCACCTGGTGATAGCGATCACCGCCGCCCATTGACACCCAGGATGCTGGAGGCGTGAGATACGTTCCCGGTCTTTTGAGAACACTTACAAGCTCGTCTCTTGAATGCCCCTATGTACAATTCACGAGGGTTCCAAATTTTCATAGTTAGTGATATTTTTATGGGATTGGAAGGCAAACGAGTAGGCGTGTCACCTGATAGAAAACTGTCAAAGCCGCCCATGGACTTCCGCAGCGCCATAGGCAGTGCAGAAGCGTTGCCGACCTTTAAGGAAAGTGTCATTATGGGAGTAAGAATGGGAGGGAGAGGGTGCTTCCCGGGCGAGCCGGCCCATTCGTGCTACAGACAAATATTATGTCATCCTTGAGAAAGTATTCGTCTGCAGCGTGGCTCTACCACTGTTAGTGGTGGAAAACTGCGATTATATCGCACGGTCGTAGACGACCACGCATCCAGGTGATATATATGGTCCTGATAGACATCTATTTGATGCTTCCCCGGTCGAACAGTCCTTTTCATACATAAATCAAACGCTCTGCCACTATTAAAAATTAGACATTATGTTTAAAATATGACGTCCTTGACAAAAGTAATGGGACGTCTGATATCGAAAACACCCGCATATTGGGATATATACAAATAGAGCGGTACAAATATAATCCGGGACTCGGGATTCCGGGTCCATTTGGGACACTTGAGAATCTTATTTGTGAATTTGCTTAATTAAATGGACTATGTAAGGTCGTTTTCGAATATGAGTGGGTTTGAAATTTAGAAGGCTGTAAAACGGGACGATATTTCCGTGGAATATAGTTTTTATTGAGTTATAAATACAAATGTGCATGCAACGATAGATGCAGAAGTTTATAGCGAATGTTTACTTCAGAATTTAGCCACTGTAGGTACATTGGATTTCTGCTCGTTCCGCTTTCAAGCGCATAATTTATACAAACAAAACTCAAAAATTCAAAATATTCGTCATTAATTATCTCAAATGATTTGTATTATAAACATATATAATTTTATTTTTAAATGAAAGCATAAGAAAATTTGGTCGCCTGAAGTACAATGTACAATAAATTTTTAATAAGTCCCCGAGAACATCTTTGGGCAAAACACGCAGAAAAAACAAAATAGTAATTAAAAATTGGATCAGGTCACTGTTTTTTTATGTGATAGGAATGCGTTGCCGAACTTTAAGGAAAGTTTCGTTATGGAAGGAGGGAGGATGTAAGGGGAGGGGTTAGAAAGGAGTTAGGGAGGGGTTAAGAAGCTCGGTAGCTAAGCTACCACTCAGACGCAGGTTTTCTGCGGGAGTGTGGCACTTCCCCGGGCGAGCCGGCCCATTCATGCTACAGACAAATATTATGCCATTCTTGACAAAGAAATTCTTGAATGTTTTGAATATATAGTTGTAACGGAAGGTTACATGTTTTCAAATAATACAATAAGGTATTAATCCTCATTCAAATTAAAATACTTTTTCTAATATAATAATTAATGAATTATTTAACATAAACACGATCTGCCATCGAACATTTTTTTGCTTGTCATACGTTGAGTGTTATAAAACAACGCGGTGACAGATTAATCGATTTCGTAAACTCAAGTAGGTAGGTAGGCCGCGGCGCTCGCGCCTTCGTGCGATCTCGACCTTATTCGTGGCCGCTCGGGTTTTTTTTATGGAAGTTACTGACGGGCGCCGGGGGTCGTCACCACCTGAGTGATTGCTTGGCTGTTAAGAAAGTATCAACGTGGACCGTCACGTCTCTTAACAGCAACCTCACTCATCATTTGTTTTAAAACCTAAGTGCAGGAAACTACACCCCGTTTTAGGGGTTCTACCTGCGGTTTTCAACTTTGAGCGTCAATTAGCTCAGTGATCGACAATTAAGAGTCCCAGCGCATCCTTTACAATCGCTGAGGGCAACCTCTGCCGTCGGAGTCCAAGCGCATCCCTTACAATCGCTGAAGGCGACCACCGTCGTCGGAGTTCCGGCGCAACGCTGACCATCACGCAGGCCGCCGACCGCTGACAACTTGCAGGGGAGTGTTAGTCTGCTTACGTAGTAAAATCAGATCGGCTGTTTACCCACGACCTACAAATTTGTGTCTCACCTACTTGATTCTTTAATTTTTTATTTTTATGTAATAAACATTTCTTTATACTGATAACACCGTGGTTTTATTTTACAAAACCCAAGTAGGTGTTTCATAGTATCATCACTTATTGCTATTTATAATATAATATATAATGTTTTCATAAAACGAAGTAAACCACAAAATAAAAACTTACCACCAAACTCAAAAAAAACTTTTTTTGAAAAAATAGTCGATTTCAACGTTGTACAAAATTTCCTATTGTCTGTGTCATTTATGATGTTCACTTTTTTTAGTCGATATAATATTATGTATGGTACGTATATCTTTATATATATTTCTTTATGTATCATTATATTATATACTCATATGTATAATCGAAGACGAATGATGACCGAATCGGTATGTCTCAGTGGTTTTTAGAACTCATATAATAGTATAGCATTTGCTTCTTTAGTCACCTTGTAACACCCATGGGCCACTCACTCTATTTGAACAGTATAAACACAGAGATATCACAAAAACCTGGTAACAACCCTTATATCTGTAACTTATAATACTGGGTCCCGCAATCGTTGAATACTGACTAACTAATTGGCTCAGTGGTAAAGCTATCGCCTTTGCAGACAACGCTTCGAGTCCCGTCCATGTAGTCAAAACATATGTATGGGTTACAGGACTTTTTCCAGATCTGTCGGATTCGCCAATTTACCTTGGACAAGTGTGGTCCTTCGTAAGTAAGTCCTTCCTTCTAAATAGCTCATATTTGAAGTTGAAGTGAAGAACATTCTCAAAACATTTTACTTTTGCTTGCTATTTTAATAAAGAAAGATTTCTCTCCTTCCCATTTCTGGAGGAATGGATATTAATCAATCACGCATATTCAAGGCTGATTGAGGGGACGTTAAGATTTGAAATAAATACTAGGAGATCATAAATTTATCCCGATGCAAATGAAACCCGCAAACACTGACTCCAAAAGCAATAGCCTCGCCACTGACGAAATTAGATCGTCGAAAAAAACTTGTACGTCGCCAAATGTTATGGTAATTCGAATCACATATAAGTTGAAAGTGGTTTGAGCCCAACCAAGTATTCAACTGGCTTCCCGGTCTCGGTTTTTTACGTCTTATAACAGCGTGGCGGTATGCCGCATGCTAATGGCCCGTTTGGTATTCATCAGCCCACGCGGTGCCCTCTGCTTTGACATTAGAGACCTAAGCGTACATATCTAATCAGATGTTTGCGCTGACACAATTCCATCAATAATTTTGTTTTCAGTTAGAGACACGTTGATCACGGAACATAATATTACGCATATCAGTTGATTTATTTCTATCTGAACTGTTATCCTGGCTTTATATGAGACTCTATGAGAAACTATATGAAAGATTTTTTTTTTTTTTTATATATTCACGCCTATCTCCCGCAGGGGTTGGCAGAGACCACAGAGCTCTATCCGCTGCCATTCATCGCAGCGAAACGGCTCGTCATTGGTCGCTTTTCGCCCTCGTGAGAATCAGGACGTGACGGGTGGCGAACCACGTCGCCGTCATTTTCGACAAATTAGGTATATTAAATTCGTCTTTAGTGAATCCCACGAGCCGCAAGGGAGGATGGAGGTCAGCCCCAGCAGAGCCCTGCATGCTGAGGTAAGGCACCATAGTCCCCGGGGGAGCCCGACCCCGGGACGATCGGCACGCTTACGACTAGGCTCGCCCCTAGCCACGCATCCATTGGCATGGCAGACCGTGGATTGGCGGAGAGGAAGGGAAAGGATAGAGAAGAAAGGAAGGGGCAGGAAAGGAAATGCGGATTGGGGGGGTTACCAGACTCGGAATAAACATTTAAAAATCCATATAAATATTTATTCCGATGCGGGAATCGAACCCGCGACCATTGACTCTGCGGGCGGAGGGCCCCGCCACTGAGCCAATCGGTCGTGATATATGAAATATATGAATATGAATATGAAAGATATATGAATGATATGATATATGAATATGAAAGATATGGACAAGTCAAAAGTTTTACTTAGCTAAGATCTGCGACAAGCAAAACAATAACAGAAAATTAATAATGTGTGTTTTTTCTGTTGAATTAAGTGGATTTATTTGGAACTTAAACCAAAAACTTACCGAAAGTCGGCCATCAATTCTCCACCCACCAACCACTATACACAACACCAAACACACATTATCACTTTTCCATCTTGTAAACGATACGTGTTTCGTCCCAACACGAGGCATCTTCAGGTATAGTAGACTCTACGGAAGACAACCGAAAAGTGACTTTTCGGTTGTAAATTGTCAACAGTAAATTACAATTTTAATGTTATTTTTTACAACAAAGCAAGAAATATTATATTTGAAAAAAAAAATGTAATAAAACTTGAAACAATTTCCGTTCAAATGAGAGGATCGCGCGGCTAAAAAGGCATACATAGCTGCAATAGCGTTCAGTCGGTCGCCCTAGGTACCTGAACGAGTGTTGGACAGGAAATTGACGGCAATCCAGCGGTAAAGTATGAACTAACCCATTCATCTTGAAGACAGAAATATGTCAAAGATTATGAATAAATTTTCTCTGCATAAGTATTTTTAATACACTCTTAAGTACACAGTTATTCAAAACTAAAATTCATTATATTCTTCTAAGAGTGCCTCTTCGACTTGCGAAGGTTGGCAGCCAATTCAGCACAACTCTCCTCCTCCTTCGCGAGGTGCAGCAGTTCTGGAGCACTCGCTATCCCGGTCCACATCCTGATATTACGTAGCCAAGACTCTGTACTGCGACCAACTTGTCTTTCCCCCGCGACATCTCCCATCATGGTCAGTTGCAGCAACTTGTACCTGTCATGTCTCATGATATGATCCAGGTAAGCAATTTTTCTAACTTTGACGGTCTACAAAAGCTCACGTGTTTGCTTGACTAGTCGGAGAACCTCGTCATTGGCCACCCTTTGAGTCCAGCTAATAGCGAGCATCCGTCTATATGCCCACATTTCGAACGCTTCTATACGTTTCCTGAGGTCTTCTTTAAGCGTCCAAGCCTCACATCCGTATAAAAGAACGGGCCAGATGTAACAGTGGAGCATTCTAATGCGCAAGGAAATTTTGAGGCTGCGATTACAAAGGACAGATAGCCTCTCACTGGATGTATTTAAGAGAAGAATTAAAGGAAATGTACTTTCAGTATAAAATATTTATATCTGTATATATTTATGTGTATATTATATATATGTATATATATATATATATATATATATATATATATATATATATATATATATATATATATATATATGTATCCTCTTATTTATATAGTATTATATTATATATTATTATTATTTATATGTTTATATATGTATGGTTTTATATAGTATGTATTGTTATGTACATTATTATTATATTTTGTTGTTGTACTCCTGGGTTTGCTGGAAGAAAACTCAATTTCGAGTTAAGCTCGCCTTTGTAGATCTTCTTTCCTTTTAATTCTTGTATATCTTGTTTTATGTGTACAGTTAAGTATTAAATATTAAATAGACACGTTTCATCTTGTTGAAGGATTACAATACGGGTTTTTGTTTACGGTAAAGTTCATTATATAGTTAAATTGTATAAGTACGTAATAATTACATGCATACACATGAAAATAATACCAACTGGTATTAAAGTCGTCTGCGGTATTAATTTAAATGCAAACGATGTATGAATTGTAATTATTTGTAACCAAATCGGTCTGCAATATGAATTTATTTACAATGTGCTTAACTTATCAACGTTGTATGAAATGTAAACAAATATTACATTTCGTCCGACGTCGATAAATAAATCTATTTTTACACCAGCATTCGGCGTAAGTTGGAATTTCTAGAAATATTTAAAAATAAAAAATCAGCTGAAACTTATTTTTTATATCGTTTTCTTGTAATTGACATCATTTTAACCAGTGATGCTGTTTTTATAGGATAGAATAAATCAGAACAGAACAGAATAGCACATCAAATAAACATTTGAACACAAGATTATTTAAAAAAGGACTATATGAATGGCTAATAGATGGCAATATTATTAATGGAGTCAGGCGTTACTTTGCGGAAATCCATCACTATGTGGACAGTCAAAAGTTTTACTTAGCCAAGATCCGCGACAAGCAAAACAATAACAGAAAATTATGACACTAAGGACTTTTCTGCTTCAAAAATGGGATCGAATGTATGTAATAGATGAATCAATTATAATTTTAATGACAATGTAACAGTTTATTAATAATTTAATGCTTTGTAACCATAGGCGACTTATGTAAGCAATAAAGAATTATTATTATTATTAAAATACAAAAAAGAAACATATTTAGGATATAAAAATGTGACAATACTAATATATGAAGAGTAAAATTTCTCAGTAGCGCAGCGTTCGCTTTTGAAGCGTAAAGTCAAATTCCCGTATTGGGAATTTGAAAATATATTCCAAAGAATATCGTCAACTTTTGCGCAAAACATATACGAACGCTTCAATTCGGCTCGAACACGGTTAAGCTAATCCTCTAGCATGTTACCATAATTAAATCTCTTCCATTCGCCCGAAGAGCATGTCATTTACATTTAGATTATCAGAAAATACGTCCGCATGGAGTTCACGATCGTAACCAAATACGCTTCTCACAAAATCCCCCCCCTCACAAGATCTGATCGAATTAATTTAGGCCCGGCTATTTAGCATTCATTTCGGACATACGGGACTCTTGTAGCAGTTGTCTTAATACGTGCCAATTGAATTAATCAACAGACGTATCAGATGGATCCGTATCTCTCTTGTCGCAGATGTAGAGGGTGCATATAAAGCTTTTATCAGCGACGTTCTACAAAGGTACAAAATTCATGATTCTTCAATGTGGAGTTGTGAGTATCATAATTTAGCATTTCCTCTTTAATCTTGGCAGTGTTTCAGCGTACGATGTGTCTCCGGTTATTTCATACATTGGCTGGTATTTTGTATACGTAGGATTGTGAAGTATCCCATGACGAATCTTAATTCTTAATCTAATTCGTTAAAAAATAACGGCGACGTGGTTCGCCACCAGTCACCTCCTGATTCCCACGAGGGCGAGAAGCGACGAACGGAGAGCCGTTTCGCTGCGATGAAAAGAGGAAGGATGGATGAAAAGATGGATGAGTGTAAAGGAAGGTGTGACGGAATCGTAGCGGATGGAGATCTGTCTGCCTAACCCTACAGGGAGACAGGCGTGACTATATGTATGTTTGTATGTATCCGATTGTTGATTCGATTGTTAATTGTGTATTATGTCAGTATTCGAATGAGAGGTGCGAGTGAGATAACAATACGATAGAAAGAGAGGGTTGAAAGGAGGCAAGCGTAGATGTTGTGCGGTATAACGAAGTTGTAAGAGCTGGTGAAAATATATAAATAAAGGCATTATTTAGAAAACTCAGTCAATTCCCAAACCCTACTACATATATTTCATTTCCTCATATACATATAATTCATTTTCTACCCTACTACATATATTTCATTTTCTTAATATAAAACCTTTTCTTGAGAGTGCCTCTCCGACTAGCGAAGGTTGGCAGCCAATTCAGCACAACTTTCCTTCTCATTCGCGAGGTGCAGCAGTTCCGGAGCATTCGCTATCCCGGTCCACTCCCTGATATTAAGTAGCCAAGACTTTCTACAAAACAGGTATATTAAAATTAAAATTCATCTTAGTGATTCCCACGAGCCGCAAGGAAGGATGGACGTCAGCTCTAGCAGAGTGCCGCATGCTGAGGTAAGGCAACATAGTACCCGGGGGAGCCCGATCCCGGGACGGTCGGCACGCTTGCGACTAGGCTCGCTCCTAGCCACGCATCCATTGGCACGACATTCCGTAGATTGGTGGAGAGGAAGGGAAAAGTATAGAGAAGAAAGGAAATGGTAGAAAGGGAAGGTAGGGGGGGGGTTACCAGACTGGGAATAAATATTTATAAATCCATACATATATTTATTTCGACGCGGGGATTGAACCGCGACCATTGACTCCGCGGGCGGAGGGCCCCGCCACTGAGTCAATCGGTCGTCGTACAAAATATAATTGATAATTATGACCGTTAGTTACATTAACACCAAGAATAATTCATGTAAACGACCCCATAAATAAAAAGCGGCGAAGCAATTAAACGACCTAAGTGAGCTAGTAATTATCTTCGCCGACCATTTGCGAGAGCAAAAAGATTTAGGTGATATCCACATTTAACTACCTGGACGCGTGCCACCTGAAGCAAATCAAACGAATTTCACATTTCACCGTCACACCCGCGACGCGATTGCGTCAATAAATCCCCCGCGCGGATTTAAATCCCCCGCGCGGATTTAAATCCCCCGCACGGATTTAAATCCCCCGCGCGCAAACCGTCACGTCACGTCACATTACATCCGAATCGACAAATATAAGTTCGTTTTATTTTAATATCGGTGCATCGCACTCTCTCCAACACATTGATCTCGATAATTTATATTTTTTTTTTCGAGAACAATATTTGCTTGTTTATATCTTTTTATATTTTCGAACTTTACACACTTGGGAGTTTATTAATTTTTTTTAGTATCTGTTTCTCTGGTACTGGATCGCATTTCAAACGTTTTGTCAATCGCAAATTTTTTAATGTAACTTAAAACTACACAGAAGTGTTACTATATGTGTTACTCTTCATACAAGGTCATCTTTTAAATACTTTTGACCTAGCCTTTCTTAGGATTATTAATGGAGTCATGCGTTACTTTGCGGAAATTCATCACTTTGTAGACAGTCAAAAGTTTTACTTAGCTAAGATCCGCGACAAGCAAACAATAACAGAAAATTAATAATGTGTGTTTTTCTGCTGGATGAAGTGCATTTTTTTGGAACTTAGACCAAAAACTTACCGAAAATCGGCCATCAATTCTCCACCCACCAACCACTATACACAACACCAAACACACACTACCACTTTTCCACCTTGTAAACGACACGTGTTTAACCTCAACACTTCGGTCACTTTTCGGTTGTCTTCCGTAGAGTTTTTCTTTTAATTGTATTGTTTAAAGCAGTGGTTCCCAAAGTGTGCGCCGAGGTTCCCTAATACGCCATGAGATGTGATAGGTAATTAGACTTCGGCTTACTATTTTTAAAGCGGTCTGGTTTTTTAATACGAAAAACAACAAAACGTGTATTCTCTCAACAAGCTTCAGTGTCTTGTAATGCACTCTTACGATTTTTATTTCTTTTTTTTTCTAAAATAATAAATGTATTCATGCACACATAAAACGCAGTTTCATATTTTTGTACCTATCTACGTAGTGTTAGTGTATTTTGCCTTGTTAGGATGCCGAAACAAAAACCTTAACCTGTAAGTGCGTTGCGGATTGAAAAAGGTTGGGAACCCCTGGTTTTAATTCATAACAGTGCAGTCCAATATGTTGAGAACAACACAGCTACACTAGCTATTATACTTATCGTTTATATTTCTTGTGTTTTCTATTGTTAATTTCTTCAAATTCAATTTATAATATAAGTAGACAGACAACAGTTGCGAATGCTTCACCAATCCTACCTAACATGAGCGTATATCGAGTCTTATCGCCCAAACGTTTCATTCTGCCATTAATCGAGTGTTGTATGGCAGACAATCTGTCGCTGTGATAAGATTAGACGTGGAGAACGTGTCCTCACTGCTATTTTAGTCCTGTTTGCGGCTTTTATTTATACACTCAATATTCTTGTCATTGTAAATCTATTAAACTTAACAGTGGTAGAGCCACGCTGCAGACGAATACTTTGTCAAGAATGGCATATCATTTGTCTGTAGCATGAATGGGCCGGCACGCCCGGGGAAGTACCACACTCCCGCAAAAAAAACCAGCGTCTGAGTGGTAGCTTACCTACCGCGCTTTGTACGGTGAGCGGCCGAGTTCCAGAGGCCCAACACCATCCCCCCTTACTAACCTTCTAACCATCCCCCCCATAATGACACTTTCCTTAAAGGTCGGCAACGCTTCCGCACTGCCTATGGCGCTGCGGAAGTCTATGGGCTGCGTTGATTGCTTTCCATCAGGTGACACGCCAAAAATTATTCTCTCCCCAAATTTCTGGAACTATCATTTAGATATATGGCAAGTATATATCCTGTTCAAATTTTCATTTGTCAATAATATACATTTCATTCATCTGGTCAAGATCAAATACATTTTTTTAAACTTATAGTGGATGACACTTGACGTTAATAGAGTTTTTTTAAATAATAATTAATTAATTAAATTTAATTAATTAATTTTAGTTTTATAAGGGAGAAAAAGAATATTTTATATAAGATATTAAGCATAAATTTACCAATACTAATTAAATGCCCATATGTGACTCCTGCGGTGTCGCGGTCGTCTATGGGCGGCGTTGATTGCTTTCCATCAGGCGACACGCTTGCTCGTTTGCCCTCCTATCCCGTAAAAAAATATATATACATTGCGCTAAGTCATGCACCGTTCTATCATCGAGTCGATACACTGTTTATTTTGAGATTAAATATTGAGCATATGGTTACAATTATTTTATATTCAGAGTCTGTCGGGAGCAATGTGAATGTTTAGCTTGAGTGGAGATACGTCGTCGAAGGATGGAACACGTGTTGATAAGTGTTGATATCTCTTTCCGCGTATTCAATTTAGTGTTATGCTCATACAATACACACATAGATACATATCATCACGCCTGTTTCCCGTAGGGGTAGGCAGAGACCAGAGATCTCCATCTGCTAGGATCTCGGCATACATTTCACAAAGTCCGTCAACGCTTGTTAGAATGCTTAAATAGTGCGCATGTCTAAGGGCGGCGTTGATTGCTTTCCACAAGGTGCCACGGCTCGTTTTCCGTCCTATTACATAAAAAATATATTATAAAAAATATAAAGTTTAAAAATAAAAATTATAAACTAAAATTTACAAAAAAATATAACAAAACACCAGTGGTTGCGGCCATTGTTTATGAATGGGTTTGTTTAGGCGTGAATTTTTTTATTGTGTTTTTGTGTGCGCGTGTTTATTTTTATTTTATTTTATTTTTATTTTTTTAATCATTTACCTATTTTTATATTACATGCCAATGATGATGTTGATATCTAAACATCTATCGAAATTCAAATAACAAAAATGTTACAAAAGAAAGTATGGCCTGATAAAATAGATAACCGATGATATTTTTCATAAATTTCTCCGATTATGAAACATCGATAACGATAATTAGATAAACAACTTATCGTTTATCGCGGTGTGACGTGGCGGCGACCTTGGTGTGTCAGGAAATGGGTTATTGACATGGACAGGGTGTGACGTGACACGTACGTGTTTATGAAGCTATTTAGCTAGTTCTCTGTATGTCATTACCAACAACTGGCCACGGTTTATTCTATGAAATTTTCTACAATAAATACATCAATACACAATTTAAAAAAAAACTCAAAATTAAAAAATCATTAATGTAATGATTTAAGCGTATAAACCTTAATTATTTTGTTTCTTGATAGAGGGGTACTTAGCAGTAAATAACTGGATAAAACAAACCCTAGACAGGAGAGATATGGTGGGTATTGATGGGTATTACCCAAAAGGGATCACCATAGCTTTATTACACCATAAAATGCGTGTAATAAAGCTATAATATATTGCGTATTTCATTTTATATTCTCAAAGGATTATATCTATTTAAAAGTGTGTTTACGCGATAACTTGTTTAGTAGACTATCATTCATATTGCATTAAATAAACAATTAGTGACATCTGTTAGTGAATAGCTGAACTAGTAATTATAAAACTAAGAAAAAAAGAAGTATATATTATATAAAACTATATTACCACCGACTCACTGACATGGTATTAAGAAAACCGTAAGAAATGAGGGTAAGTTTGTTCGGATGGTTATATATATATATATATATATATATATATATATATATATATATATATATATATATATATATATATATATATATATATATATATATATATATATATATATATATATATATACATATATATATATATAAAACCTCATTTTACAATCTCTAAATCCAGGTCATGCAATCCATTACAATTTTTTTAAAAATAAATTGACGAGACGTCCGTCAATACGAGACAAGAACAGTTAATAGATAATACCTGTGCGCGGGAAAGAGACAGGACGAAGTCTAGAAAAGACTATATATTGTTGGATCATTTTCGAATATTGGAATGTTAGAATTTTCGATTATAATGTTGGAATGGACCGGTATAGCGAGTGCTCCAGAACTGCTGCACCTCGCAAAGGAGGGGAAAAGATGTGCTGAATTGACAACCTTCGCAGGTCGGAGAGGCACTCTTAGAATAAGAAGATTATTCGATCGTTTTATTTTACTTATATAAAGGGGAGGCGGTACGTCGAAGGAGGAGTTTTTAAAATTTTAATACGGAAGAAAATAGTAGAAAAGAAGAAGTGGAAGTAAGGTGAAGCGAAGTGAAACCAGTGCCCAATTTCATTTCTCCGATCCCCGAACACCAGCTTGTAACAATATTATTGCAAACATCATGATCGTTTGATGCAGCGTAACATCACAAAAACTTCCTAGATCCGTCACACGCGATTCGTGACCTTTTACTTCATCCAAAAGTGATTCAGCGCGCTCGTGATGCAGATTTCTGGGTAATTCCATGCGCCCTTCGCATATCGTGCCGACCGCTCAATGTTATATACACACACTAAATATTTAATAGCACGATATAATACCACGGCAGTCAGGCATCTGGGCTACAATCATTATGCTTAATTTTCAACTGTTGAACAAGGTTTTCAAACATTTTTAATTCCTACTCATAGTTCACACCTCCATTACATTACTTACATATACATTACCTCCCTTACATATACGTAGTATATTTATATATCAATCAATCAATATCAGCCCGCGGCAGTCCACTGCTGGACATAGGCCTCACCCAAGGCGCGCCACCTAGTCCGATCTTCGGCTACACGCATCCAGTCTCTACCAGCCGCCTTGCGCAGATCGTCGCTCCATCTAGCAGGACTCCCACACTACGTTTGCCGAGTCGCGGTCTCCACTCCAGCACTCGTCTACTCCAACGATTGTCTTACGGTGCCGAGGCGTGGACACTGACAGTCCGTCTCCTCGCCAAGCTCAAAGTCGCTCAGAGGGCTATGGCTATTCGAAATATTTATATATGATGTTTAAATTTTCAATCGTTATTGAAATACTTTTTATTCATCCACTCAAGTTCAAATACATTTTTTAAACTTGTAATGGATGACACTTGATGGTAATACAGTTTTTATATCATTTCTTTTTTATTACAAAAAAAAAAAAACAGAAAAGCAAGCCTGTGCAGCCCGGTCTTCACAGGTTGATGCGTGTGGCAGCCATCGCCCTCCTCCTTCCTTCGAGCCCGCCCGCATCCTTAATGCAATTCTACGTCTACTTTGGGTCTTCTGTAGTCAAGCGGTTATCTTTAAATATTTATTTAATATATTATACAAATATTATCATAGACTATACGATGTGACTTAGGCAATTTAAGCCAGAAGGTGACAATTTGATATCCAGAGGGTTTCAAGAGGAAAAGTGGTCGCTCATTGGGGAGATGGGAGGATGGTATTAAACGAAAAAAAACCTTTTCTGCCACGAATTATAGAAATGTAGGACAATTTACCACCTGCTACTATGCTATAAAAACAACTGATAATGCTATGCTGGACGAGAGTAACAGAAGATAGGAAGCAATAGAAGGAGTTGGATGATGCGTATGCCAAAAGGCAGTTTGAGATTAAGGATTTATTTTGAAATTATGTGTCATGTAGTATCTTTTCCTAGCCGCCTGTCCAGCAGTTATGGTATTGGTACACGGGTGCGCGACCCCGGCCTCCCGAGCACTTCGGTCTCCACTCCAGCACTCGTCTTCTCCAACGATTGTCGGCTCTCCGACAAACGTGTCCAGCTCATTGCCACTTCAGTCTGCTACCTTCAAGTTAGCAGACTTATTATTATAAGACCAATTGGCTTAGTGACGGGACCCTCCGCCCGCGAAGTCAATGGTCGCGGGTTCGATTCCTGCATCGGAATAAATATATGTATGGATTTATAAATATTTATTCCCAGTCTAGTAACCCATCCGCATTTTCTATCTTGCTCTTTCCTTTCTTCTCTATCCTTTCCCTTCCTCTCCGCCAATACACGGTTTGCTATGCCAATGGATGCGTGGCTAAGGGCGAGCTTAGTCGCAAGCGTGCCGACCGTCCCGGGATCGGGCTCCCCCGGGTACTATGGTGCCTTACCTCAGCATGCAGGGCTCTGCTGGGGCTTACCTCCATCCTCTCTTGCGGCTCGTGGGATTCACTAAGACGAATTTAATGTACCTAATTTGTTGAAAAATGACGGCGACGTGGTTCGCCACCCGTCACGTTCTGATTCTCACGGGGGCGAAAAGCGCCTAATGGAGAGCCGTTTCGCTGCGATGAATGCTACCATTCATGGACGGAGCTCTGTGGTCTCTGCCAACCCCTGCAGGAGAT
Source organism: Baronia brevicornis (assembly GCA_031353405.1). Taxonomy (NCBI): domain Eukaryota; kingdom Metazoa; phylum Arthropoda; class Insecta; order Lepidoptera; family Papilionidae; genus Baronia; species Baronia brevicornis. The sequence continues at coordinate 21,613 of JASFAT010001705.1, forward strand.
AGGCGTGAATATATATATAAACAAATATTATTAATATAATATTAAAGCTAGCATTGTTTGTTATCGGCCTCAGGTAAACACGCGAGCCGTTGACTCACCAGGCCTGCACTTCCTACATAATTTATAATTTCACGGAGTCCGCCCGATCCACACGTATCTGGGTTAATTGTTTCATTTGATTCACGGCCGCCGATTGTGTTTGTTTTTGGCCAGCAGTTTGTATCCGTAACTCTGTTGTTACTTGACTAACTTATCAGCGTGCGCTGCGTTCGTTCATTTTGAATTATGCGTACAAGGCGAACTAGCTAGCTAACAACGTTTCCATTATCAACAACAACAAAGTGAGTCCACTTCGCTTCGCTGACCGGGTGAAATACAGCTGCAATAGTCAACAGCTGGATATATTCATTCACAGCACATATGAGTCAATATCCTTGTCCTATCCTTGAAATATCTTTCAGATATGACAAGGATATTGGTCTCTGCCTACCCCTACGGGAGGCAGGCGTAACGATATGTATGTATGTTTTTTATGGGATAGGAAACCAAACGAGGAGGATGAGGAGAGCAATCAACGCCGCCCATAGATATCCGCAGCGCCATAGGCAGTGCGGAAGCGTTCTCAACCTTTAAGGAAAGTGTCATTATGGAAGTGGGAATGGGATGGGGAGGGTGTTGGGCCTCCGGAACTCGGCCGCTCACCGTACGAAGAGCGGTAGGTAAGCTACCATTCAGACGCCGGTTTTCTGCGGGAGTGTGGTACTTCCCCGGGCAAGCCGGCCCATTCATGGTACAGACAAATATTATGCCCTTCTTGATAAAGTATTCGTCTGCAGCGTGGCTCCACCACTATCAAAGTAGTATATAATTTAAGTAATTATAAAATTCAAACGTCTATTAACGCTTTTAACATTTTTCTTAAATTTAATTAGTGATTCTGCGAAAATGTCGATGTCAGTGTTCAAAAATATGGTATTAGAATTAATTTGCATGAGGTTTAGTGTTATCTATACTACAGTATGGATGAAGGTCCACAATCAGCAAGAAGTGGCGGCAAGCCACAGGGTGTATTTTCAGTGTAGCCTTAGTTAAGCCTGTTTTTAAGCTGGTAGCGCACGGATGAAACTTATAATTTATATATCAATATCACCCTGCGATAGTTCACTGCTGGAAATAGTCCTCACTCAAGGCACGCCATCTAGCCCGATTTTCGGCTACACGCATCCAGTCTCTGCCAGCCGCCTTGCGCAGATCGTCATTCCATCTAGCAGGGCGTCCCACACTTCGAATGCCGACTCGCGATCTCCACTCCAGCACTCGTTTTCTCCAACGATTGTCGGTTCTCCGACAAACGTGCCCAGCCCTTCAACAATTGCAGCTTCTGGTTCTCTGGTCACTCTGGTTCTCCGGCGAATTTCTTCATTTCGAATTCTACCCACCAGAAAAACTCCGAGCATAGCTCTCTCCATAGCCCTCTGAGCGGCTTTGAGTTCGTGAAGGAGACGGACCGTCAGTGTCCACGTCTCGGCACCGTAAGAGAGTACGGATAGGACGCACTGGTTGAAGACTTTTGTCTTCAGACTTTGTGGTATGGGCAACGAGAAGAATTTATATATAATATATTAAGTATTATATATTACGTATAGACCACCAATTAGCTCAGTGGCAGGGCTCTCCGCCCGCGGACTCAATGGTCACGGTTTCGATCCACGCATCGGAATAAATATATGTATGGATTACAAATATTTATTCCGAGTCTGGTAACCCGGCGAATCCGCATTGGACAAGCGTGGTGGGTTAACGGCCGTTCCTCCAGAAATGGAGAGGCCCGTGCTCAGAGGTGGGAAATATATGAGCTGTTAAAAAATATATATTAAGTAATAAATATCTACGTAATAAATATACGCATATAATAAGCAAATATTAAATCGAAAAGGAACCTAAGTAGTCTAGAAAAAACAAATATATATTTACTGATGCTAGTTCTTAAAAAGTTGCACAACAATACAATTGGATTAAATAATCGTTCAAATCCAGCCCAATTTCGTATCATCAGCGCGTATCAAAATTGAGATTCGGATAACAGCTATCAGAGATACACAGGTCGCCGATAGCGGTACAATGAACTCTGATTACCATACTTTTATCATAGTGTCACCTTCCTTGTTATTGTTTATTGGCTTTTAGCCACGGATCCACGTTCCGCTCTTACCTAATCTTTTACAGACAAACACTTGTTTATTGTAAAGAAGAAAGAGTGCGTTTTTTTATGGGATAGGAGAGCAAATGAGCAAGCGTGTAGCCTGATGGAAAACAATCAACGCCGACCATAGACAACCGCGACACCGCAGGAGTCGCGGAAGCGTTGCCGGCCTTTTAGGTATGTTTTTTGAAGGTGCCAATGTCGTATTGGTTCGGAAAGACCGCTAAAGGTAGCTGGTTCCACAGAGTGGTGATCCGTGGAAAGAAGTTTCGAGAGAAAAATACCTGATATTTTTTGTGGGATAGAAAGGCAAACGAGCGGGCGTGTCATCCAATGGAAAGCAATCAACGCCGCCCATAAATAGACGTAGTGCCATAGGCAGTGCAGAAGCGTTGCCGGGTTTTTAGGAAAGTGTCATTATGGGAGACGGGAGAGTAGAGGCGGGTGGGCCTCCGCAACTTAACCGCTTAAGCGCGGTACCTAAGCTACCACTCAGACGCCGGTTTTCTGCGGGAGTGTGGTACTTCCCCGGGAAAGCCGGCCAATTCACGCTACAGACAAATAACATGCCATTCTTGATAAAGTATTCGTCTGCAGCGTGTCTCTACCACTATCATAATTGATCTACATCTTCACCCTGCCAGCTACCTTGCACACAGATCAGTAGTAAATCTTCATAAGATTTTTTTATGGGATAGGAATGCAAGCGAACAAGCGCATCACTTGATGGAAAGCAATCAACGCCGTCCTTAGACAACCGCTGTTTCCATAGGGCATTGGTGCGTGGAAAGACGTTTCGGGAAAAACGCACGTGAAATAACAGATAATATATACACATTTTGGGTCGTTGAGCTTGCGCTATAAGTAACTATATTCGCCACTGAATGAATTAGAACGTCGTGATAAGGACTTACGATTCACTTGTTAAAAATAAAGCCTATTAATGTCATTGTCCTATTATCTTTAACCTTAGCGAGCGTCCGATACGATGATGTCCTAAAGAGCCAGTCGGTGTTAATGCACTGGCAGGAACGTGACTTGCGAATGAATAGAAATGCCATTTGATTTTTTTTTTAAATTAACAACAGGGACAAACACGGGTCTTTATTTATTTATTTATTTTATATAGTACTTTCCTGTAGACATAAAACACGACATATAAGAATTAAAAGGAAAGAAGATGTACAAAGGCGAGGTTAACTCAAAATTGAGTTTTCTTCCAGCAATTCCAGTAGTGAAAGAGGGATAAGATAAGCTGTGAGGATAGAAATAAGTGTACATCAACAAAATATAATAATAATATACCTAGTAATACATACTATATAAAACCATACATATATAAAATATAAATACTAATAACATATAATATAATCTTCATTTCAATAGAAATAGAAAAGTCTATTCGTGACTCTTTTTTAACAAAGATTTGTGTAGGGAGAATGACACCAACCACTAATGACAGGTATTCCCTACTCGAAATAAATAAGTCATTCATGTATTTATTATATAACGATTAAGCATATACGTATGTCTGAGAGTCACGGACAAAACTCTTCAAGTTAGCAGACTGAAGTGGCACTGAAAACCGGCCTCTGAGTGGTAGCTTAGCTACCGCGCTTCCAACGGTAACCGGTTGAGTTCCAACACCCCCCATCCCCTTCCCCTCCCACGCCTACTCCCATAATGACACGTTCCTTAACGGTCGGCAGAGCTTCCGCATTGCCTATAGCGCTGCGGATGTCCTATGGGCGGTTTTGATTGCTTTCCATCAGGTGACACGCCTGCTCGTCTGCCTTCCTATCCCATAAAGAAAAAGTAAATTGCCTCAACTTTCTAAGCCCGGTGGTGGAGTATTGTAAGGTTTGCAAAAAGGAATATAATAACTAAAAGATACCTTACCAAAAGAGCTTAGATATGATTTTTTATACCACCTAGCTCTACCTAGCTTTTCTACCAGCTATCTTATTTACCTGCTCTGCTCTTAAAAAACAGTGGAGTATAGTAAGACTCGTTAACAAGATTTTATTTTCCAAAAGATCAATACGTCAGATACGATACAAGTAAGTAAAGGATACTTCGATATTCCATCACTTTCCCATAGAACGTATCGGTGGTGAATACAATACCGTATACATAATTTTATTTGTATTTAAGGGTTCCGTTAAACTTACGAGCCCATACCTGATGGTACTGAAAAGTGCTACTATTTGTTCTCGAATTTAATATTATGTAGAGTTAAAATATAAATGTCTGTTAAAATACTTTTTGTGAGGTGAAAACACGCTGTAATAAAAAGTGACTGAAAGTTTAGATTAGTTTAGTTTATATGGACAGTCAAAAGTTTTACTTAGCTAAGATTCGCGACAAGCAAAACAATAACAGAAAATTAATAATGTGTGTTTTTCCGTTGGGTTAAGTGGATTTATTTGGAACTTAAACCAAAAAACTTACCGAAAATCGGCCATCAATTCTCCACCCACCAACCACTATACACAACACCAAACACACATTATCACTTTTCCATCTTGTAAACGACACGTGTTTCGCTCCAACACGAGACATCTTCAGGTATAGTAGACTCTACGGAAGACAACCGAAAAGTCTTTAAGTTCCAAATAAATCCACTTAACCCAACGGAAATACACACATTATTAATTTTCTGTTATTGTTTTGCTTGTCGCGGATCTTAGCTAAGTAAAACTTTTGACTGTCCATATAGTGATGGATTTCCGCAAAGTAACGCCTGACTCCATTAATAGTTTAGTTTAGTTTGCACACATTTATAGACATGTTTGAGGAAGTACCATATTCTTCGTAGTACAGCGATTTCTGAGGAGCTTCACTGCTGCAGTTCGTTCCATGTGAATGAAAGAGCTTTACAAGCCCAATGCTATTTCTTTCTTTTTCTCCCCCGTCCAACATCTTTTATTATAAGAGATAGGGAAAACCTGTATAGTATCCCGGAAGTGAATACTTATAGGCTAGCTGCTGACTCATTACCATCTTCCGCGCGCACGGCTCCGAGCCCGAGGGCATCCGAATGTTAAAATTTTTTAAACCCATTTAATTCCCGCCCGGGAAAGTATCACACTCCCACAGAAAACCGGCGTCTGAGTGGTGGTGGCTTAGTCGCGTGAGTGGTTGAGTTCCGGAGGTCCAACCCCTTTAACCTTTAACTTTAAAAACCCATTTAATTCTAATCGAGATCGGATCGAGAAACAATAGTAGAGTGTAAAGGCTGAACATAACCCTTCCGGAGGGCTAGGGAATGAATAAATAAGTACTGTCAATCAAGCCGACGCGTAGGTCCTTTCACGAACGGAAGAAATAACACTTCCATGGTGGGTAGTTGTACAGCGCACAATGACGTCACGTCCGGGGTCCGGCCGCGGGCGAGAATTTGCATTCCGGACTCAAATTTTACGTGATCTTTGTTTAGGCACGAATGCGAACTACGTAATTGAACTTTGAAAGCTTTCGTTTAACAAAGTTCTAAATTAATCTGATTTGTTTATTTTGTAAATTGTTTGCTTAAACGATTTCATTTTCTTTAATTTTTTTTAAGACATTGATAAACGAGTAAGTGGTAAAAAATACTATAACTTTTTATAGCTTAGTTAAGTAATATGCTGTAGAAAATAGGTATTAAATATTATAAAAAAAAAATTATGAAAAAATTAACCACCGCCGCATATGACTATCTACAGTGTAGTGACATTAATAAATATATCACTAATGCATTAAAACTGTTATTTGAATATAATAAAACCTTTATAAAGTGAAAACTTCAATAGCCGCGTTATACGACTCTGGGTAGGGAAAAAATCTATAGATTCACGTCAGCCACATGCTAATGCTTAAGGTATATCTATAGCTATAGACATACTTTAAACAAAGTTAATGCGCGTGCAGCTGCCTACGTACACGCATCACGCCAACACATTGTATATACCCGATGTATGTGTGTGCGTTGGACGCTTCATGAATGGATAGTTTTGTGAGTCGCGACAGCAACATGCTGTAGTTCTACTAGCTGTTATTGCAGCATTTAATATTACAATTAAGTTGATATTTCAAAATACAATTTTAAGTTTTCACTTCCGTCTGCAGTCCTCATGATTTTTTACGATTTATTTATTGTATTATTTTGTTTAAACATTCGTAACTTTAAAATTTTTAAATATTAAATAAATATTTTTTTCGAATTAATTATGATAAGATTTGTATATGTTGCCTTTCCTTGCAAAAGTAAATATTGTAATAGAGTGTGAAATATAAAATTAATAGTGAATAGAAAAATAAATTGGTATCATTTGGAAGAGTTTTATTATAAGAGGAAGCCTTCTAAAGTACGCCTTCTAAAGTAAGTAAAAACAGAGTAAAGTAGGAAAAGCATTTGAAGTTCCGATAATACAGTAGCGTGCCAACCGTACTGTTACGGTAACCCGGGACGGTTACCGTAACAGTACGGTTGGCACGCTACTGTACTATCGGAACTTCAAATGCTTTTCCTACTTTACTCTGTGTGAACAATGAGAGCAAGAAAGATTTAAGGGGGAAGAAGAACGACGTGATGGGAAACAAGATGAGTAATTTGTACAATGTCCGTGGACTGTGAGCGAAATCTCAAGTTAAAACTCAAGTTTTTGAAAAGTTATATAATTTAATAAAAGTAGTTAAAAGATTATATAATTTAATAAAAGTAGTTACAAAGATTATATAAAAAAATAAAAGTAGTTACAAAAATTATATAATTAAATAAAAGAAGTTAAAAGATTTTATAATTTAATAAAAGTAGTTACAAAGATTATATAATATATCTTTCTTTTACATTTATCTATTTACCTTAACTTATTCTAAGCCGTTAACGCTAAACTGTCCGTTAAAACTTAATTAATGGTCAAGGTAAAATAAAACTCGATGCAAATGAGCTTAACGTCAGCCTTGTCTACGTTAAAGAGTTGGAGCCCTAACGCCTGGTTAATCGTTTTAACAGCTACACGTGAATGTACGCATGTCACGTGACGTGTGTTCCGACCGTTCTATTCATCCCCACCATCTGGATAAATGACTGGATGATGATCTAGTACGGTGCGTTTTTCTCGAAACTTCTTTCCCCGCCACTACCCTCTGGAACCAATTATCTACGACATTGGAACCTTCAAAAACAAGCCATCAATATCAGCCCGTGGCAGTCCACTGCTGGAAATTCATCAATATCAACTTGTGGGTGTTGGGCCTCCGGAACTCAGGCCGCTCACCGTACGAAGCGCGGTAGATAAGCTACCACTATACGCCGGTTTTCTGCGGGAGTGTGGTACGTTCCCGGGCGAGCCGGCCCATTCACGCTACAGACAAATAATATGCCATTCTTGACAAAGTATTCGTTTGCAGCGTGGCTCTACCACTATATAAAAACGCATTTCGTCTAGTTAGTTAACATTAGATGTTGAGTCTAGTTAAGTTGACCACCCCTGAGATATTGTATATCTAAAATTAATTCTCATGAATAGTCTAAAAATTTCCATTTTACTAAACAAAAACCTTTATGACTGAATCATATTTTATTACATCTAAAAAACACACACAAATAAGCAAAATATCCATGACCATTGCTTTTTATGCGTACTTTTATCAAATGAAGTCTTTATACTGGCAAGCATTCATACGCAGATTGGAGCTACTGTGTGCGCGTATAAAACGACGGAATCGCCCGTCAAGCGCTGCAGCGCTGTAATAAAATTCTTAACAGAGAAAGAAGTGTGTAATCAAGCTTAATTAAAAACGTTTCGGGCGGTATTACAGCGCACGCTTGATTAACATGGCGTTTTTGGGCCCCGGCTCGTAAAAAAAGTCGCATAGAACGATGAAAGCGTTTTAAGGGCCTTTTAGACTTCATTATTCATATATGAAAGGTTGATGTAACAAAAGTTTTTTTATATATATATTCACGCCTATCCCCCGCAAGGGTTGGCACAAAGCTCCATCCGCTACCATTCATCACAGCGAAACCGCTCTCCATTAGTCACTTCAATACATATGTATATATAATGTATGCAGAGACCTCTTGACCTGGCCTTTCTTAAAAACTTCGGCAATTTGGTCAAGTTATGTTTTCCGTGGTCCGTGGTTAATTGCTTTCCTCCAGATGACGTGCCACCTGATAGAAAGCAATCATTTGCTCGTTTGCCTTCCTATCCCATAAAAAAAGATTTTTTGAAAACTCATATCCTGGGGAGTCTATTTGGGAAATTTACCTTGCAAATGTGAATGGAAGGGCCGGAAGAGGAAGACCACGAAAAACGTACCTTGACCAGATTGCTGAACTTTTTAAGAAAGGCCAGGTCAAGAGTACCCTCAACCGGCGGGCTTGCATGAGGAGAATAATGAGTGTGCAGGAAGCAAGAGAAGTATGTCGAGATCGTAGCAGATGGAGATCTGTGGTCTCTGCCTACCCTTACGGGAGACGAGCGTGACGATATGTATGTATGTATATGCTTCATTTGGGAATGCGAAATCTGATACTAATTTTATATCTGGATATTGATAATAACACTTTTTATTATCAATATCCACATATACTTCCTAAGCCATGAATACACGTGTAAGTTTGAATAAAGCTAATACGATTTCATAGCAAAAGTTCAAACGACTCATGTGTAAAATGCTTTAGACATCGCGACTTGTGCCAAAACAATTTCCATTCGATGTTTTACGACCATTTCAAAATGAAGAAAGCACCTCGTCACTCGAGACTTCACGACGTTTATAAGAAAAACTCCATCTAAGCCATCCATTCGGCGTTTGCAACGAAATGAGTTTGGAAATTTTGACTTTAATACTGTAATTCTTAGAAGTTGTAGTACCAAATATCTCATCGTCATTCACGTATCGTTTACATTTAATAGTAATATTTTTGAAACGTTTCACATTACGATATACACCGATGCAGAAGTCAGGTCGCACATGGAATACTGTTCTTATCTTCAGACCGGGGCACCTCAATATCAGCTTCTTCCACTTGATCGCATACAACGTTGGGCTGTTCGAGTCGTCAATGACCAAGATCTCGTTGAAAGGCCAGATTCTTGGCCGATGGATATTTTATCTTTCAGCATCTTTTATCGATTTTAACACGGGGAGTACTCCGAGGAATTATTTAAAATGATTCCAGCCAGATTCCAAGGAAAAGTTTCATTCCCACCATTTGAATGAATGGCGATCTAGAACGGTGCATTCATCCCGAAGCTTATTTCCACATACCACTACCCTATGGAATCTCACACCTAGCTCACATCCACCATCAACACCATCCCCATCCCCCCTCCTCCTCCCATATTGATACTTTCCTTAAAGTTCAGCAACGCTTCCGCACTGCCTATGGCGCTGCGGATGTCTATAGGCGGCGTTGATTGCTTTCCATCTGGTGACACGCCCGCTATTAAATATATAATTAAATAAAAAAATATTCAATATATCATAAAATATATATATATATATATATATATATATATATATATATATATATATATATATATATATATATATATATATATATATATATTCTCTTTGAATAAGGTGAAAACCAATTTACATAATATTTTATTAAAGACTGTAATACGCCGACTCCAAGCCGCGTCTTCTCCGCTACAAAGACTTTTAAATGGTGGCAAATTAATTCTGAGAATGAAGATAAAAATGTTTTGCGTCTAGTGCCTGTGATGGAGCGCTCGCTCCATTCTCATTATTTCGGGATATTCTTTACAGAGTGCGGCTTACAGTTAAAACCATCTTTATAATTGAGCTAGTTAACGTATAACCGAGGACTTTATTAAGCAGTAACTATTAAAGAAAGAGAAAAAACTTTATCGGAAAAATCCACAAAGCAGTACAGACAAAAAAGAATATACGTATAACAAAAATATGATTAAACTGACTACTGGGTAAAAGGAAAGAGACAGAAATTAATAAAAAATAAAATTATAACAAACAAATATATAAATATAAAAAAAACTAGACATGGTCAAGATTCAAGATATCTATTCGTGGAAGCACGGGTATACATAAATCATACAAAGCACGCAGGTTGTTAAAGAACATAGTATAGATCCATCATGTTTAGCCTTTGTGGCTTACAAATATACAAGTTTTATAACAATATTTATATATGTTCTCATCCAAGACAAGCGTAGTTTGATGTGAACAATATTGGGATGTCCCAGGACGAGTATCGGCTGTGAAAAAATTAAAGAAATAAAATTGCAATTTAATGAACGTAGTTGGTCTATTAACTGGAGTGGATTTCACCGATTATCTCATATTTCAATGTCGCATCCCTCTTCCTGCCAGTCGCCTTCTGCAGCTCGCGGTTGACCATAGCACTTAACTAATCAAACCGCACGCAGACACTCCCGCCTCATCGGCTGTTACGTTGCTCGTTTTTGTAATAAAAACAATGTGAACATAGACAGAGTTAATTTTAAAAGAAACAAAGTTTATTCTATAAGTCTGTATTTAAAAAAAATCAAAAACTTTATTTCTTAAAGGCCGGCAACTCTTCTGCAATGCCTATGGCACTGAGGATATCTATGGGTGGCATTCATTGATTTCTATCAGGTGACAAGCCCGTTTGCCTTCCTATCTCATACAAGAAAAATATTGTCTTACATATTTTTATTTTAAAAATTTATAGACTAACTATAGTTTAGACAACTTTAAATATTTTGTTTAAATTAAAAAAAAATATCCGATATTTAAGTGTGTCAATGTTGAATTCAACAGCTCGTACATATGACGTAAAGTAAAAAGGGATCAATGACTTCATCAACAGTAAAAGGTCAATGACCTATTTAAGTATAAAAGGCTCAATGAACTATTTATATGGATTCGGTTTTACTATCGAATTATAAACCATATTTTCCTAGCCAAACTACTATTAGTTTCGTTACAATGATCATCATCATCATCATCATTATCGTTGTCAACAGCCTGTCCAGGCTTTGCCAGCTGCTCTGCGCTCTGCTATCGCCGATCATATATCAATCTAACCGGGGAGGCGTCCCACTACGTTTGCCAAGATGCGGTCTCCACTCCAGTACTTGTCTGCTCCAGCAGTTGTCGGATCTCCGAAAAACGATCAGCCCATTGCCACTTCAATTTACTAGTTCAAAAGACTATATCGGTGACTTTGGTTAGAATGGATGACAAAAGAAATTTACGTTGCAAATGTGAATGGAAGGATCGGTGGAGGAAGACCACGGAAAACATACCTTTGCCAAATTGCTGAAGTTTTTAAGAAAGGCCAGGTCAAGAGTACCCTCAACCGGCGGGCTTTCATGAGGAGAGTAATGAGTGTGTAGGAAGCAAGGAAAGTATGCCGAGATCGTAGCAGATGAAGATCTGTAGTCTCTGCCTACCCCTACGGGAGACAGACGTGACAATGTATGGTTAGAATGGGTAACAAGAATTCTTGTAATATCGCAAATTTCAAACTAACAAAAGAATGAGACGATAACTTGTTCTAGATTGAAAATAAAATTACCGTTTTATTTTATGTTACAGTAAAAGGGAAGTCACAAAGCCGCAGAAGGTTTATGGACCAATTTTTTCCGCAATCACCGAAACACAGCACCATATCGCTGGAGCCGGCTCGAAATAAATTCACAGAAGCCGAAATCTATTATTATGTTAAAGAGGCAACCGGGAACACTGCTGCAGTTTTTGTGCATTTCCTGCGCGTATAAACATGCCGGGTGTCTTCCCATCGACCTCGACGCCTCGCACAGAGTAAAAACATACCTTTTATTTACAGCGAACCAATTTCAAGTGATGTTTGAAATTCTTTTTTTAGACAGTTCATACTTAAAATATAATAAGGCTGGCCGTAGAAACACTCGAGATGGAAGATGAAAGATGGAAATGAAGATGGAAGAAAGTATCAAACAAAGCAGAGGTCCCAGGGAAGGCTTAGATTGATTTGACGACAAAAAATCGTGTCTTCCATTGAACTGTTGGTGTGAATAAATACCTTGCACAACTATATTTAATAATATTACATAGCCTAAATGGAAGAATTTTAAAAAAAATAAAGTAATCGGTGCCGAAACGTAGACACTAACAGTCCGTGTACTTCACAAGCTCTGAGTCGCTCAGAGAGCAATGGAGAGAGCTATGCTCGGAGTTCCTATGGTAGATATGATTCGGAATGAAGAAATCCGCCAGAGAAAGAAAAGTCACCAACATAGTTTATCAAATTAGTAAACTAAAGTGGCAATGGGCTGGTCACGTTTGTCGGAGATCTGGCAATCATTGGAGCAGATGAGTGCTGGAGTGGCGACCGCGTCGTGGCAAACGTAGCGTTAGACGCCTCCCGGCTAGATGGTGTGACGATCTGCGTAGGTATCTGGTCGCTGGCAGAAACTGGATGCGTGAAGACGAAGATCGGGCTAGGTGGCGCTTCTTGGGGGAGGTCTATGTCCAGCAATGGACTGCCGCAGTCTGTTGATGATAATGATGAAAAAAAATTTAATTCTAATGCTACAAAAAACATTGCTAGTCTTCTTTTTAAAAACAAAACATGTTGATCTTAACCCAATAAATCTCTCTGATAAGCAATCGGAATAGATGACAAGTGATGCCTCTAGCGTGTCGGATTTCAATGGTTGGAGGAGGTCACTTACTATCAGGTGACCCGCATGCTATTTTAATTGCTTTGCTATTAAAATAAAATAGCATGCTAGATTAGACGCGATATACACTATGTAATAACTAGACTTAGTAAGATCTAATAACATAATAAACAAACACAACATTGAAGATAATTTTTAGTAACTAGTATAATAGTCTAATGACAAATGTATTATATCTCTCCTTATAACAATAATTTGACTAACAAAATAAAAATAATATTAGTGTTATTAAGCCTTTGTGGCGGGATAAACCAAGTCAACGAAGGATTTAAACATCCAAGGAAAAGATCCTCATGATCCTTGGCGTGCAGAATATGACTGCTTTTTGAATTTCGCATTTAACCCACTTGCCTAGAACTAACTTGAACAGACGGAAGTCGAAATTTTTACCAATGATTCCATTTACAGAACCTACTATGGGTATATAATACAATGACAGTGGAATCAACATGCTAATACGCGAAATTATTGTATTTTTTTTTTCTTCATATTTTTTCGCTTTTATGTGATTCTCGTCAAACAGAACACTAATATCCATTATCATTGTCTCGCGCATAATTCGATCCACTATCACAATATCAGGCTTATTAGCAACAATATGTCGATCCGTGATAAGGGATCGAAACCAATATAATGTAGCAATACTCTTTTCGAAAACTGACTTTGGATCGTACACATAAATATTCCTATATATGTATTTTATTTGTTTATATTTTTTCGCTTTTATGTGATTCTCGTCATACGGAACACTAATATCCACTATCATTGCTTCACGTATAGTTTGATCCACTATCACAATATTAGGCTTATTGGCAACAATAACCTGTGATAATGGATCGAACCCAGTATAATGTAGCAATACCGTTTTAGAGAACTGACTTTGGATCGTACACATAAATATTATTATTAGATATATTATAATTATATTTTTCTTTGCCATAGTCGGCCACTCTTACTATTGTTTCTAACCGCTGATTAGCAGAAAGCCTTTGTTAATTGTTCATTTTAGGGTACTGCTTTGTCTACACTGTGTCCGCTCACACGAGCGACTCTCTCGTTACAATATCCGAGATAAAGTTAAAATATTATCGTGCTGCATCGAAAGTGGAGGCGTCGCGCGCGAATAGATGCACTAATACATTTCGAAAACAAAGGTTCAATTCCGACCGTTGTCTATCGGACAGAGGGGTGTGACGTTGGGAAAATCCAAGCAAGATAGACGATCGCCAAAAGATAAATATATTGGGATTTTAGCGCACTTTTTAACGAAAAGATAAGTGAATGAATCCTGTTCATAAGGATGAGAGTACTTGCAGCAAGTTGAATATTTCTTTTTTAAATTTTTTAAGGGGTAAAAAGGCCTTCGGATCCCTGCGCTCCAAGTAAGTAAAGCGGTAGCACTTCTTTGTAACATAATTCTGTTTTTTTTTTTGCTAAATACACAGAATGTCGAGTCTTTAAGTAGCAGATTTAACATCTGATGTTAACTCTGCCACTGAAAGAAGGTACGGTACGGTACTTCCTCTGTCGGATCGGCCCATCCGTGCCCTGACATGGCTCTGCGATGAGATCAGCAGTAGAAATTTGATTGTTAAAAAATGAGTGTTTTACAAATGAGATGTGATTTCTTACTTGGCAGAAATGATAATATATATATATGTTATATATATATATATATATATATATATATATATATATATATATATATATATATATATATATATATATATATATATATATATATATATATATATATATATATATATATATATATATATATTATATATATATATATATATATATATATATATATATATATATATATATATATATATATATATATTATATATATATATATTTATTTTGATTTAGATTTTATTAATTGAAGTAAAAACTTCTATAGCCGCGTTACAACATGACTCTGGATAGGGAAAAAATCTATGGGTTCGCGTCAGCAACATGCTAATGCTTAAGATACATATTATTAAAGTATTATTAGTTCATATTTATTTTTTATTATTTATTTATTTCAATTAATTATTTATATATTCTTAAGACTTCAATTCTTAATTACTTGTATAATTTATATAATATTACAATTAGTTTCAAATTTCAAAACACAGTTTTAACATTTCACTTCTGTCGGCAGTACTCATGACTGCTTCCGATTTTTTTTTTGCGAAATTTAATTATTTATTATACTAGGTATTGCTAGAATAGAAGCAACCCTATTCGTCCGATATTTAACTACAAGACGACGCTTATCCGGATGCATTTTATGTCTAAAGACGATATTAGAATGTCCGTCCGACCCGTGTTTTAAATTTGCCGGAGATACGTGGTTTTAGAACGAATTCAGAGAAGGTATTCTTTGAACAAACAGAAAATAAACAAGAGCTATTACGTTGACGTCGAACCGAACGGCTCCCCTGTGAATTTTCAAATTGAAACTAGGTATCAGCTTATTTTTATGTTTTAAACATAAACTACAATACCATTCATATTGTATTCTAAGTACTTATCTATTACTAAAGTGAAATATTACTTTGTAGAAATCCATTATTAATATGGAAAATCGATAAGCAAAAGAATATTATTATATGTACACAAAAAAATATGAATTAAAATATAAATACACAAAAAATATTTCTCTAAATTCCATTTGAAAAATAACTTTATAATATATATATATATATATATATATATATATATATATATATATATATATATATATATATATATATATATATATATATATATATATATATATATATATATATATATATATATATATATATATATATATATATATATATATATATATATATATATATATATATATAAATAACTTGTTTTTGACTACAACTTTCAAATTTAGAAACAGGTATAGTTGTTTAGTTTAGTCTAATTAAATCTAAACCTATTTAGTATGAAGACTATTTGAGATTCTTTCTTTTATTTATGGTTTTATGAATTTTATTATTTAATTAAGTTACTTTATAAGTGCTTAATATAGAAGTTAATTAGTCTGCAAGAACTTCGCAGATAAGGGCCTCCTCCAATGACGGTTGGCCTATTTATTGTGTGTTGTTGTTGTGTAACTGATGTTAAAATGTATTATATAGCAAGGTTAAATCCCGACAGTGCTCAGCGAAATGGAATCAAATACAATAGAGTGCTGTCACAGCCGTCCACAAAGCGGCTCAACGGTAAAAGTACATTCAGCGGAAGGCTTAAAGCCCGAGTCCGACGTGTGGTTTCATCCTACGTGACATTGGTTTTTTACATCTTTCCTCTGTTATTTACAACACAGTTTATTATTACATTATATTATAAAAGTCTTCGACAAGTGTGTCCTACCCGTACTCTCCTACGGCGCCGAAACGTGGACGCTGACAGTCCGTCTGCTTCATAAGCTCAGAGTCGCTCAGTTTCTCTGGTAGGATATGATTCGGAATGTACAAATCCGTCAGAGAACTAAAGTCACCGACATAGCCTTTGAATTAGTAAACTAAAGTGGCAATGGGCTGGTCACGGTTGTCGGAGATCCGACAATAGTTGGAGCAAACAAGTACTGGAGTGGAGACCGCGTCTCGGTAAACGTAGTATGGGACGCGCCCCGGCTAGATGGTGCGACGATCTGCGCAGGGCGGCTGGCAGAAACTGGATGCGTGGAGCCGAAGATCGGGCTAGATGGCGCTCCATGGAGGCGGCCTATGACCAGCAGTGGACTGCCGCAGGCTGTTGATGATAATGTTGAAAAAAATTTTAATTCTAATACAATAAAAAAACATTGCTAGTCTTCTTTTTAAAAACAAAAATATGTTGATCTTAACCCAATAAATCTCTCTGATAAGCAATCGGAATAGATGACAAGTGATGCCTCTAGCGTTTCGGATTTCAATGGTTGGAGGAGGTCACTTACTATCAGGTGACCCGCATGCTATTATAATCGCTTTGCTATTAAAATAAAATACCATGCTAGATTAGACGCCGCGAGTGGACTGCCGCAGGCTGTTGATGATGATATATTCACGCCTATCCCCCGCATAGGTTGGCAGAGACCACAGAGCTCCATCTGAATTTGGTTAGTTCAATGTGAAATATATTTGCAAATTTTATTCTATGTATATCTATGTAATCTGTACTTTTGTATTTCCCTTTCATTTAATTTTATAATTCTGTCGATGCCGCGACCTTAGGAAATCACAAAAGTTGACATGAAACGAATTTCAGTGACGCTCCGCTTCTTCTACCTTTTACTTTCAGAAATGTTCAAAGCGTTATTGACAGGTCGAGAATCAAACTTGCCCCAGTCGATTGGGGTGCTGTCAAGTGATACATACAAACTGAAATGCCTTGAAATGTCTTCGATTGTTCCCGGGTCTTTCGCCCCCTAAGAGCACAGTTTTCCATTTGCGCATGTAAAACAAAATTTTCTCATATTTTCGTCTAAATTCGTTCACACCGAGCCACTGGCGGTAGCGGGATTTCTATAGGGTGACCATAATTCTTGAATATTATAAAAGACAATAGTTTTTTCTAAAATTTAAAAAGAAGTTGTCGTGACAAAACTTGAGAAAGGAATGCTTAGATTATTTGGGCACATAGAGAGGATGGATGAAAGATGACTGGCAAAAGAAATTTACGTTGCAAATGTGGATGGAAGGATCGGTAGGGGAAGACCACGGAAAACATACCTTGATCAGATTGATGAAGTTTTTAGAGAAGGCCAGGGCAAGAGTACCCTTAACTGGCGGACTTTCATGAGGAGAGTAATGAGTGTGGAAGAAGTAAGGAAAGTATGTCGAGATCGTGGAAGATGGAGATCTGTTGTCTCTGCCTACCCCTACGGGAGACAGGCGTGACGATATGTATTTATGTATATGTATTATGTATAAAAGACAAAAACATTTTTCTCAAAATTATCAATTGATTTTCTTAATTCAATTCACATATTAATCAAAAGGTAACGTATGCTAAAGCTTTGACAATTTTTTTTAAACCAGTAGCCCCTCCACTTATCCAATTAGGCGTTAAGAAATTTAATTTAATGTAAATTATTGTAAGGATTTTATTAAAAAATTGTATAAAAAGTATATGTGTCCTGGGTCATCAGTCGAAGTGTGGATACACGAAAATTGCCTGCGAATAGTTTCGCGGCTGTCAGACGGCTTTGAAGGGGATTTATTATTTTTATTATTGTTTCGCAGAATGCAGACTTGAGCTCGTTTCTGCCCAAAGTTATGACACCGAGCGAAAATAAGAATTACGTGGACG
This sequence comes from Baronia brevicornis, assembly GCA_031353405.1. NCBI lineage: Eukaryota > Metazoa > Arthropoda > Insecta > Lepidoptera > Papilionidae > Baronia > Baronia brevicornis. The sequence continues at coordinate 39,784 of JASFAT010001705.1, forward strand.
CACGGCTTTATCAATCGCATTGTTTCTTGATATGTTTAGATAGGTTCATACAAATATAACAGACATAATCTTTGTATTGATTTATATTATATATTATTAACTAACGCTTTATTAATAATATATTAATTCTATACATTATACATTAAATACACTATGTATAGGTTGTATGGTAGTAGGTGACTCTAGTTCTCCGGTGGGTTTCTACATTCTAAATCATAAACAGATGTACATCGAAGAAACTCTGACTACATCCTACTTCATAGCTCTCGACTCTGGGCTTTTGAAGCAGATAAATTGTCAGCCACGTTTCGGCTCCATAAGAGATTACAGACGGGACAGGTTAATCAAAGATTTCCGTGTTCAGGCTCTGAGGTATGAGCTAATAAAATGCACATACATACGATCATGACTAGTTCCCGTAAGGAAGATGGGTATGTGGTCCTAACCACAGACCTCCATCTGCTGCGACCCTGGTACACTTCACACAGACACTCACGACTCTATTCATGCAAGCTCGTTGATGGAGGATGAACTTTTGACCTGCTTTTTAGTACCTCAGCGATTTGGTCAAGGTATGTTGTCCTTGGTTTTCCCCATCCATGAATATCCGCAACTTAAATTTCTTTTATCAGTAGTCTTTCATCCATCATCTCTAAGCATCCCTTTCTCAACTTTTGGTCACGAATCCTTCTTTTAGTCTTTAGAAAATGTAATTTCAGTATACGAGTATATTTATTATAGATTCAATTTAAAGCAACAGAAATAACACAGTAGCGACTTCATCATAACTTAGTACAAAAAGCCGTTACCCGAAGTTTACTATGGAGATGCCGATCCGTCAGCTCCTCAACTTCCAACGAGTTTATTAAAATTCAAACTAGCTCCAAGTTGTTATTGGTTGGGGCATTTGTAATTTTAAAGTACGACGTTTTGTTATTGAAAGTTTCTTGTTTGGGAGCGCCAGACAACGCCCACTCGATTTATATGCAAGTAAATAGTTTTTTGTTTTAATAGATTGCATCAAAAGGGAATTATAAACACTTTCCATATGAACAATTTGGACTATTTTGCAATTGACTTATTAGTTTGTTAATTCGCTTCTATTTTTTTCCTTAAATCTGAGTCTGAGTCTGAGTGTGTGACATTCGATAGAAGGTTCGAGTGTATATATATATATATATATATATATATATATATATATATATATATATATATATATATATATATATATATATATATATATATATATATATATATATATATATAATATGTGTGTGTATACACACATAAGGAACGTATTGATTACTTTCCATCAGGCTACACGCTTGCCGGTATGCCTATCCCTTAAAAAAATATCAATTCATCTATAATACCTCGAGTTAGTCTCTTACTTACCTTTAGATGATACAATCTTTCTTCTTTAAAATAAACAAGCCCTTGTCTGTTAAATATAAAGTAAGAGGAGAATGTGAGTCCGTAGCTAAAATACTATGCTCGCCTAAAAACCAACGCTGAGAAATAATAGCCACAGAACTTTAAGCTGGACATCCCTTTACTTATGTTAAAAAAAGAGGAAAAACGCGCATAGAATCCGTTGGCTCGGTCACATGGAGAGGGATGGGAGAGAATCGTGCGCCCAAAATGACATACGTTGCGACGCAGCGATCGCTGACTTGAGCGAGCTTTGAGCAGACTGGCGAGAGGTAGCCCAACATTGTGACCAGTGGCGGGTTCTCGTATCTGACAAGATGATACACTTTATATCATTGTGCCGGCGAAGTACGTAAGTATGATGATAAATAGGCCATTAATTGCTGAGTTACTCTACTATTCCTTTTTTTGCGATTAAAAAATATTGTTACTATTTTTTGAAAGTTTCCAGTTTAAAAAATGGAAATGTCCCCCCGGGCCAACACCGGCATAGTTGTCCCGGGAAGCATACGAGACGAAAAACAAACACCATTCGTGCATAATTGAAAATGCCTAAAATAACACCGCGGCGCGGTATTCCCGGACAAACTTTTAGGGGAAATTCGAACAATTTCTTTCACGTTGCCGTTTTTACTTTGCTGCCATTACGAGATGGATTATTGTATTTGCAATGGAGATTATGAGGCAAGTTTTGAAGGGCTTCCATTTTGTCTCAATTTATTTCAAAAGAAAAGTATTTAGAGTTTATCACTGGATATATGAATATACATAGATAATCTTTATTGTACACCAAAAACAAAGATATATAATTATTGATTGTAATATTGTTTATATGCAAACGGGGGTCTTGTCGCTAATAGCGATTTCTTCAAGATAATCGTTGGATGACGATGGACGATCGAGCTTTTTATTCAGTAATTAAAAAAATTGTCTTCCAACTTGATGTTGAAATTGAATCTGCTAGTATATACTCCGAAAAAGTTAAAATGGCCACTGTTATATATATTTTTTTATATATTCACGCCTATCCCCCGCAGGGGTTGGCAGAGACCACAGAGCTCCATCCGCTGCCATTCATCGCAGCGAAACGGCTCGTCATTGGTCGCTTTTCACCCTCGTGAGAATCAGGACGTGACGGGTGGCGAACCACGTCGCCGTCATTTTCGACAAATTAGGTATATTAAATTCGTCTTTAGTGAATCCCACGAGCCGCAAGAGGGGATGGAGGTCAGCCCCAGCAGAGCCCTGCATGCTGAGGTAAGGCACCATAGTCCCCGGGGGAGCCCGACCCCGGGACGATCGGCACGTTTACGACTAGGCTCGCCCCTAGCCACGCATCCATTGGCACGGCAGACCGTGGATTGGCGGAGAGGAAGGGAAAGGATAGAGAAGAAAGGAAGGGGCAGGAAAGGAAATGCGGATTGGGGGGTTACCAGACTCGGAATAAACATTTAAAAATCCATATAAATATTTATTCCGATGCGGGAATCGAACCCGCGACCATTGACTCCGCGGGCGGAGAGCCCCGCCACTGCATCTGGCTTCATCCAGCAGAAAAACACACATTATTAATTTTCTGTTATTGTTTGCTTGGCGCGGATCTTAGCTAAGTAAAACTTTTGACTGTCCACATAGTGATGGATTTTCGCAAAGTAAGGTCTGACTCCATTAATCATAAGTCTTTTTAAGTTAAAAGGAGTAATAATTTCCGCAAAGTTAATGTATTTCTCAGTGCTGAAGTTAACTAGCCCATAACAAGTTAATTAATTTTAAATTAGTCAGTCGGTTGCGAATCGAATACCTACTTTCATTTTGCGTTTCAAGGTGAGATACGTTATAAAATTGCGAAATAACTTTTTAATGTCCCGCACATTGAACAAATTGTGACGAAACGGGCCCCGAGAGCGGCCCTGTTGGGTCCGAACGGGGACATTTCAAAGGCCCTCGAGGAGGTAATTTTGCTTTATGATGCCATTTAACGTAATCTCATCGCGATTTTAACGCCTCGTTGTTGTAAATTCATCTCGGGACCCTTCCATATCGTACTGATGTGCGTGGCCATTATATTTTTTTCTTCTCTGTTAAAGTGAGGAATAAATGTAATATTAAACAACAGATAAAGTGCTCTTCAAACTAAACTGAGTTTAACATACAATATTGTGAACTGGTACACGATCTTTTTAGGTGTTTAATAGAATAAAATACTTTTGCAGGTAAAATATCATAATAATATCCTATCCTACTAATATTATAAATGCGAAAGTTTGTGAATATGGATGTATGTTTGTTACTCTTTCACGAAAAAACTACTGGACATATTTGAATGAAACTTTACAGTAATATAGGTTATACATCAGAATAACATATAGGCTACAATTTGTAAAGATTTTATGTAATTTTGGTCGTAATATAATTTTACTATTAAGTAAAAAAAATATATTTACTTAAAATGATCTGTCACGAAACTAAATGTGGCAGACCAAATTCTACGCGAGCGAAGCCGCGGGCAAAAGCTAGTATAACTATAAAAATAAAATAAGTAACTAAACATTCATTAAAAATGTTCAACATAACCAAAAATATACAAAATAAGCAAAAATATACAAAATAAGTAAAAATATACAACATTAGCAAACTTATACACAAACATATACTTTGTTTTCATATTTCATTCATTAGGTTTATTAAAATGGGATGATATAATTCTATACCTATAATACTTGGCCACTGCGCAGTTAAGGTCGTTAAACATCAGTGCCACGATACTAGTTGTACGAACTCCTAAGTAAAATTATACAAGAACAAATATTTAAATGAATCTGATACAAATCCAGTTGACTTCAAAAATATACTTTCACCACTGTCCTTCGTGTGAGAGTTCATTGGACGATATCCCGTCGCCTCGGTCGCTACACTCCAAGTGATAAACAACTAGCGGGTATCGACAAACATAAAAACAACCTAAGCAACGTCTGAATAACCTTTTTAGGCAAACTAAATGGTGCTATACTTTGTAAAGAATATGTTTTATTATGCGATGTTGCAATCATTGGTTTTTAAGGCATTTGGCTACTAGAAGCAGCCATACCTCAGTTGGTGTGGATCTGGCTTATGATCTGACGTCGTGAGTCTAGTCTGGCAAAAGCATTAATCGTTTAGTTGGAATGGTTGATAAAAACCTGCACCCACACATGCAAAGTGGCTGCTTTCCTTCTATCACAAAGATATGCAGAGTATAATACGTATAAGTAATAAAAAATATAGAGAAAACTTAAAAAAAAATTGAAAAACGAAAAATTGTTTTTTTTTTGGTTTTACTTTCAATTACTTTTAATAGATGGCGTTCGCGTTTTTTTTTGTGCGATTTTGAAAAGTACTGGCATACCAGGAGAATCGTTTTCATTAATATAATTGTAGGAGAAAGGAAATTCACTGGGTCATCTAGAATACTAATAAAAATGGAATCGATTGTCAATAACGAGAAATCGATCAAATGTGAATTTGGATAAATAATTGGAAAATATGAAAAGAAATCCACCAGACAACACCGACATAGCTCTAAATTTGCAAAATGAAGTGGCGATAAACTGATCACATTTATCGGAAAAATCTTAATTAGAGTAGAGAGATAGAGGGAAGAGATAGACGAGATTAGAGAGAATCTAGATAGAAATCCGTTGCAAACATAGCGTAGGACACACCCAGCTGGGTGGAGACTCCTCCCCTCGATGCGCAGTCTTCGAAGAATGAGCTAGACGTCACTCCTTATGGTAGAACTAGATCCAGCAGTAAGTATTGACTAAAACAATTCCTAAAAACCTCTTTAAACTTCTTAGACTCTACAATCCGCTATCACCTTCCCCCTGCACCACGGCACAAGATAGCGCAAACGATAAGCGGTATCGCGATCAACTGTCAAGGTGCGAGCTCGCAGACTCGACGACGTCGAACGAACGATAAGGCTGTTTGTTTGTTTTTATGATACCAGTAACATGTGAGGTTGTAGGTCTTTCGTGATTACCGCTCATGACTTTACGATACTTTAATGCGGTGCTTTTTTTTTAAAAAAAAATAAGGAAATTCCTCCATTTACTCGTGTACCGTTGTCGGGTACCTAAGTTTACTGTATAGGGAACAACCAAAAACAGTTCATTCGACAACATAGCTCACGAATAATTTATTGATGGTCATGAAGAGTACAATTTTAGAACATTGTCATTCACACTATATGATTTTTACATACAACGGCTTTAAACATGTCTTCTTGTAGACAATTTTATCTAGCCAATCCAGTATTTAATATTATAAAACATAACAATCCAGAGATATTCGTACGTGATGTTTAAATGTCTCCCATCTCATCATAAGAGAGACACGCGCCCTCTATTAATTGTACACCGGCATAAAACTATCATTCAAGTTTAGTTTCCTAACCTATACCAAGTAACAAAATGTTGATACAATATACCTCCTCCATCAAGGACACATTCAGGGAGTATATACACGTAGCAGTCTGTCCGGTAGTTATGGTATTGGTACACGAGTACGCGACCCCGGCGTCTCGAACTAATTCCGTATCCTTGTCTTCTGTTACGGTAGTATCGTATGCCTATCATCCTGTCTAAAGATATCTTTCCTTTACCCTGCTCTTTTTTCCCTTCCTCTCCGGCAATCCACGGTCTGCCGTGCCAATGGATGCGTGGCTAAGAGCGAGCTTAGTCGCAAGCATGCCAACCGTCCCGGGATCGGGATTATATTTCTCTAGTCGCGTTGTTGTGCTGCATCTACGTGAAGATCGGATTGTGGCAGAAAATCAGTTTCTCTGCTCAATGAGTGGAGGTTTCGATAGCTGTCATCCATTTCATACTCGAATATGTACGTCCATTTAATAAGTACTCGTGTGTTACTGCAGAAGGGAATAAATTTATCGATCTATCTATCAGTAGCTCAGAATAGGGTCACCCTAGTACGTCTAAAGAGGAGGTATGAGGTGACCTTAAGAGCAAATAAATCCTACTAATATTATAAATGCGAAAGTTTGTGAGCATGGATGTATGTTTGTTACTCTTTCACGAAAAATCTACTGGACGGATTTCAATGAAACTTTACAGTCATATAGGTTATAAACATCGGAAAGACATATAGGCTACAATTTGTAATGATTCTATGTATTATTAATGGAGTCAGGCGTTACTTTGCGGAAATCCATCACTATATGGACAGTCAAAAGTTTTACTTAGCTAAGATCCGCGACAAGCAAAACAATAACAGAAAATTAATAATGTGTGTTTTTCCGTTGGGTTTAGTGGATTTATTTGGAACTTAAACCAAAAACTTACCGAAAATCGATCCGAAAAGTGTTCGGTTGTCTACCGTAGAGTCTACTATACCTGAAGATCCCTCGTGTTGGGGCGAAACACGTGTCGTTTACAAGATGGAAAAGTGATAATGTGTGTTTGGTGTTGTGTATAGTGGTTGGTGGGTGGAGAGTTGATGGCCGATTTTCGGTAAGTTTTTAGTTAAAGTTCCAAATAAATCCACTAAACCCAACGGACAAACACACATTATTAATTTTCTGTTATTGTTTTGCTTGTCGCGGATCTTAGCTAAGTAAAACTTTTGACTGTCCATATAATGATATCTATGTAATTTTGGTCGTAATATAATTTTACTATTAAGTAACAAAATATATATATTTATTTAAAATGATCTGTCACAAAACTTAATGTGGCAGACCAAATTCCACGCGAGCGAAGCCGAGGACATATCCAACAGTGAAATTTACGCCTGTATCGGGCAGCCTCTCATCAAAGGTCAGTAAAACTTTTGTACTAACTTTAACTAGATAAAATAATACACTAAGCCCTGTAATTCATTCTCGGCCATTGTGGCAACTACAGCCAAGTAATCCCAGATTGGGTGAGGTCTTGTACGATTAGTAAAACGACTTAAGTTTTCTGGAAACCATGATAACCGTTACAAAATGGATGTAGGACTTATTGTAGATGCGGTTAACACTTTATAAAAATGAGTACACGTTTATTGTAAACGCATTTTCAATATTATTATTTGTCGCCTTGCGTGCAGGATCTGTGTACATTTGGCATTGGCATTTGCAATCAGCTGCGTATCCGATCGTGCGTTGAACTAATAGGGAAGTTATCCGCAATTGTTTATAACATATGTTACTCGAACCGGTTCAAACTGGTTTAATCTTGCCGCGAACCGATTTGAACTGGATCAGGCACAGAAAAAAGGTCATTCGTAACATATTTTACTCACATAATTTAAATATCCAAAACAATCAAAAGAAGGAGGCTTTTGAAGTACACCACATGTGGAAATAAATTATGTCTGGTAGAACGTATGACGTTATAAGGATTTTATATCGTAAAATAATTCGAATATTTTATAAAATAGTGAAGGAATCGTAAAATATTTGTTAGATTTGAAAAAAAAAATATGTTACATGAAATTATAAATTAATTTTTAAGTTATCTTTCATTTTACGCTGACAGGTTACTATAAGTTTAATATTAAGTCTTAGTTTGTGGCGACACTAGAAGCATACCGAGTGGTATTTTATATTATGTCACGCCAGGTCATATTTTAACAAATGATAAGTTACACGCCAGATCACGCATTACATAATTTAATTCATCACAACGATTGAACACGGTTGGATTGTATATAACTGAACGTTTTTTAGGTTATATTTGAAACTCTTCTTCCTCCCCCTCCCCTCCAATCCTCCCTTCCCTTTCCTCCCTTTCCCATCCTCTTTCCTCCCTTTCCTCCCTTTCCCATCCTCCTCTCTACTCCTACTCCCTCACTCCTCTACCCTCATCACCCTCTCATAATGACACTTTTCTTAAAGGCCGGCACCATTTCCGCACTGCCTATGTGTTGATTGCTTTCCATCAAGTGACACTCCCGCTCGTTTGCCTTACTACCCCATAAAAAAAACTATCTGAATACATTAATAGTGTATGTATATGAATTACTTAAAATATGAAAAAGAGGATACCTGTAGTTTCTTTCGTCGTTTCTTCTTCATCCATAGAAATATCATTGCGAAATGGCAGTAGAAGGTTAATTGCTTGCGAATTGAACTGGAGAAATTAAATGTAATTTTTCATATCGAATTTTAATTCGAATTTCATGTTATCATTTTCACATATAGCAAGAAAAACACCAATCAGATTGGGTTTAGGCGAAAAGACGCGCGACTACCTAATTTATATTTATTTTCAAATCGATATGAATTGTACGAATGCCAGAACAGAATCAACCGTTGATACATACAATTGTTTTATTGAAGCCAACGGAATTTGGGGGGAAACAATTTGACGAGACGTACCGCCGCCGGGCGCTTGATGGCAGCTATAAAATAAAGCGTCCCACCCCGCCTCGATATATTGCAACTGATACGTTACGTGTTATTTCTCGTTCACCCAAAATATTTGGTTTTCATTTTCAACTGCTGGAAAGAAAATTGTTTAATCTATGACCATCGATTTGCGGTAATAATATTTTTTTTGTATATTCCCGCCTATCCCCCGCAGGGGTTGGCAGAGACCACAGAGCTCCATCCGCTACCATTCATCGCAGCGAAACGGCTCTCCATTAGTCGCTTCTCGCCCGTGAGAATCAGGGCGTGACGGGTGGCGAACCACGTCGCCGTCATTTTTCAACAAATTAGGTATATTAAATTCGTCTTAATGAATCTCACGAGCCCCAAGGGAGGATGGAGGTCAGCCCCAGCAGAGCTCTGCGTGTTGAAGTAAGGCACCATAGTCCCCGGGGGAGCCCGATCCCGGGACGGTCGACACGCTTGCGACTAAGCTCGCCCTTAAACACGCATCCATTGGTACGGCAGACTGTGGATTAGCGTGCATTGATTGTGCAAATTGGGGGGTGTTACCAGACTCGGAATAAATATTTATAAATCCATACATATATATATATTGACCAATTGATCGTCTTAATAATATTTTATAGGGTAGTTTCAATTTAAATTGGTCGTCTTAATAATATTTTATAGGGTAGTTTCAATTTAAAAAAGAAGACTACTCCTAAACCAAAATAAAAACGGAAAAATACCCTTACTAGTGCAATATTAAACTAATAATGATGTGATTACTACTAGCACAAGTAAATTATTCACATAAATAAATAATCTAGTGGAAGATACGAACTAACAAGTCATAAACCCAATCCTTAACAATTATGTTATTATGTGGACAGTCAAAAGTTTTACTTAGCTAAGATCTGCGACAAGCAAAATAATAACTGAAAATCAATAATATGTGTTTTCCTGCTGGATGAAGTGGATTTATTTGGAACTTAAACCAAAAACTTACCGAAAATCGGCCATCAACTCTCCACCCACCAACCGCCATACACAACACCAAACACATAGTACCACTTTTCCACCTTGTAAACGACACGTGTTTCGCCCCAACACGAGGCATCTTCAGGTATAGTAGACTCTACGGAAGACAACCGAAAAGTGACTTTTCGGTTGTCTCCAGCAGTGTCCACAGGGTGATGGATTTCCGCAAAGTAACGCCTGACTCCATGTATAATTACGTTATTGCTACTAAAAAGTTTGTATTTAACTACATCTAGTTTGAACTAATCTATTTATCTGTGGTGTTCCCGCGTGATTATAGAATGGGGCCATTAAAGAGAAGAGCGCTTGTGTTCGTTAAAGGCCGGCATCGCATGCGGATGTCGGAATATCGAATATCTCAAGAATCGCCTACCACCAGGTGACTGGTGGTGGTGATGGTGGACGGCTGGAGGTGGGCATGCTCGTTTGCTTGCTATAACAAAAATCTATCTAGTTCAAGGGAACAAAAAAATATATATCCGTAATTATGTACGTATTTTGTGTGTTAGAATTAAGCCGCAGGCAATTTCTATTAAAAATTTTCGAGCAACGAGCAGTCGTAGTAGCTTATGATTAGTAATTTCTGTTACCCATGGAATATGCACAATACAAAAGGCACTGCAAATGCATCGCCTGTTTATGGAAAGATGAGAGGAGGGAGAGAAGATGCGTGAAGAAGGGTGAGGGACAAACTATGGATCTCTCATATTCATCGCTTTCCGAATAAAGTGCAAATACATTATATGAATATATTTTTTTATAATAGGACACGAACATGATATTAATATAATAATTTTGACAAATCCTCCTCAAGTCATTCGGTTATCGTGATGCTATAGAAAGTGGTACACTCTGATAAAATAAATTTTAATGTCTATTTTATCAGCGTTCATTTTTTTATTTGATTTTTGCTTTCCATCAGGCGACACGCTTGCTCGTTTGCCCTTCTATTCCATAAAAACAAATATTTTTGTCTATATATATAGTATATCTAACCTATTTTTCATCCACCGAAAGGACAATTTTCAGAATTAGACTGTTTTACGCCTGACGACGAGTTTTTTATCCAATACAACATAATAATTTAACAAATTTGAAGGCCAATTGGCTTAGTGGCGGGGCCATTCGCCCGCGGAGTCAATGGTCGCGGGTTCGATCCCCGCATCGGAATGAATATATGTATGGATTACAAATATTTATTCCGAGTTTGGTAACCCCGCCAATCCGCATTGGACAAGCGTGGTGAGTTAACGTCTGTTCCTCCAGCAATGGGGAGGCCCGTATTGAGAAGTGGAGCTCAGATATGGGCTGTAAAAAAAACCTATTAATACTCAGATATCTGTCTGGAGTTCTTATTTCTTAAAATTCAATTGATGTATTTGATGCTTTTGATGTAAACCTAATTCACGTGACAAAAATAGACGTTTGATGGATAAATTCGTACGAATCCGTAGACGCCTTGAGCCCTCCATCTGACGCGAGCAATAAATATTTATGGAAAGTAAAAGGTTGTACGTAAGACACAAGATACATCTATAGCGGCAGCGATTTTATAAATTACTTTCTCGTTTAAATATATTCCTAGTCATCCTATTATATTATTTCAGTTCCAAATTCAAATTCAAATTCAGATTCAGATTCAGATTCAGATTCAGATTCAGATTCAGATTCAGATTCAAATTCAAATTCAAATTCAAATCTAAATATAAATTTAAATTCGAATTCAAACTCAAACTTATTACTTTACTAAAACATAATAGGCAAATCATCATCAACCCGCAGTACTCAACTGATAGAGATAGTTCTCCCCAGAAGTGTACCACCTAACTTGGACCTTCGGCTATACGCATTCAGTTATTGCCAGCTATCCTCTGGGCTATGTGTTTTTTACCAAATGGATACATGAAGGCATATAAACAACTATTCGACGCAATCAGTACTTCTTAGGTTTTCTATTATATAATCGACTAGGAGAAATTCGCAGCAGTCAAAACTCTACTACCGATTTGAAATGAGGTTCCATTGAATGAAGGAGAAATGGCAAAAGAGACATGTTTCCTCTTTTGGTATATTTTTTCTGTAAAATTTTAGCTGTTTGACATTTTTTTGTCTGTTCTTGTGTTTATATTTTTATATCATCACAAAGGATAAAATAAAAATCTAATTAGTGATTACACTCTGCACGCACTTATAACACCCATTATAATTTCAAAATTGTAGAAACAGAGAGACTCCTTGCTCAGTATTTTGTGATATAAGATAGTAGAAAAAAATCTTCCGCAAGCATATGAAAAACAACTTACATTTGCGTGTTTTTATATATTCATGTAAGGCTCTCCAATCCGCTTGAAAACTGTAACTCAGACTACATGAGAATACATAAAATCTATTTGTGCGGTACGTGTTGATTTGTCTTTAGATTGTATAGTAATTGTACAAGCCCCTCACTGATGCTATCTGCATAATTGAGGTATATTTGTCGAGTTGTCTGTCTACCGTCTGATCGCACGTCTAGCAAACACGTGATGCGTCCATACATAAATTATATATAGCTACAAAATGATTTGCTGTTAAATCATTAGAGCGAAATGAAATCATAAATAGCCATTTGGATTAATAAACGCCCCTCATTATAACTTCAAAGGATTTTCTTTCACTTTTATAACATATTTAAACAACTTTCTGATAAGTTCAATTACATTAAGCTTGAATATTTTAATCTTAATTTTGTAAAAACTACGTAATGTGTTCTTTTATAAGAACTAAGATGAGATTATTCAAATAAATAATTTACACTCCCGAAATCTGGATCTCAAAAAATGTAACCAATATTATAAAAAAATAACTACAAAAACAAACATTCATACTCAATAATCAACCAGATAAACTATATTTTACTCCTATTTGGTCATTGTTTTACATTATTTCCAATTGATAATTCTTTAGTATCATTGTAACTTCTAAGACCGTAAATAGCTGAAAATCAGGACTGTGGTTTTACCACACCATCATTTTGACCTTTTCCATACTGCAGTATAGATCAATATTTAAACGTTAAAAAATTTGAGATTTTAATCTCTGTTGAGCGGTATATTTGATTTTTAGTGTATACTAGAGTCTGATGACCCAGTGTACATCGTTTCACCTACAATTTATTTAATTCAAATTAACGAAACTGATATCTCCTGGTAAGCTTATTTTCTCCTGGTATGTTAGTACTTAGGTATGCAAAGCTGTCACGAACGCCATCTATTTAAAGTAATTGAAAAAAATGTTTTTTTATGTTTTCCCTATATTTTTTTATATATATATTTTTCACGCCTATCCCCCGCAGGGGTTGGCAGAGACCACAGAGCTCCATCCGCTGCCATTCATCGCAGCGAAACGGCTTGTCATTGGTCGCTTTTCGCCCTCGTGAGAATCAGGACGTGACGGGTGGCGAACCACGTCGCCGTCATTTTTCGACAAATTAGGTATATTAAATTCGTCTTAGTGAATCCCACGAGCCGCAAGGGAGGATGGAGGTCAGCCCCAGCAGAGCCCTGCATGCTGAGGTAAGGCACCATAGTCCCCGGGGGAGCCCGACCCCGGGACGATCGGCACGCTTGTGGTTAGGCTCGCCCCTAGCCACGCATCCATTAGCACGGCAGACCAATTGGATTGGCGGAGAGGAAGGGAAAGGATAGAGAAGAAAGGAAGGGGCAAGAAAAGGAAATGCGGATTGGGGGGGTTACCAGACGCGGAATAAACATTTATAAATCCATATAAATATTTATTCCGATGCGGGAATCGAACCCGCGACCATTGACTCCGTGGGCGGAGGGCCCCGCCACTGAGCCAATCGGTCGTCCCTATATTTTTAATTCGTAAACCTTCACTAAACAAAATAAAAAAATATATATTCAAATCTGTGTGAATTTCCAGAATTAGACTATTTTACGCCCGACGACGAGTTTTTTATCCAATACAACATAATAATTTAACAAATTTGAAGGCCAATTGGCTCAGTGGCGGGGCCATTCGCCCGCGGAGTCAATGGTCGCGGGTTCGATCCCCGCATCGGAATAAATATATGTATGGATTACAAATATTTATTCCGAGTCTGATAACCCCGCCAATCCGCATTGGACAAGCGTGGTGGGTTCCTCCAGAAATGGACAGGCCCGTATGCATAAGTGGGACATATATGGGCTGTTAAAAAAAATGTATATATATTTTATCATTTTTTTCTCTCAAATCTTTTTTTGATTAATTTGTGTAACTTGTTATGTCTCGTTTCAACATGCTTGTAATCGCTACCTTATTTGTAAAATATCCTTTAATATAAAAAACGTGTATATTGATGAGTATTTTGAACTTTTGATCTTCAGTAACTTCGTAAAACAACGTGCCAAATTAATGATTTAATAAATATTTCAATACAAACCATTAATATACATTTTGAATTAGCCGTAAAAGTTTTATAAAGGTTTCGTGTAAAGTACTACGTATTTGTCTTCAGGCTTTGTGGTATGGGCGACGAGAAGACTCTTTCTCGAAGTTGTCTTCCAATCGCACTATCTGGCTCAGGTAAACATATTTTCGGACAACTTCGAGAACTTTACCATCGACCATGGTCGGTTCTGGTTCAATATGGTGATGAATGAAGTGGCAATGGACTGGACACGTTTGTCGAGTGGACACTTTGGAGTAGATGAGTGCTGGAGTGGAACCGTATCTCGGTAAATGAAGTGTGGGAAGCCGCCTTGCTTGATGGAGTGACGATCTGCGCAAGGCGGTTGTCAGAGACTGGATGCGTGTAGCCGAAGATCGGGCTAGGTGGCGCGCCTTGGGTGAGGCCTTAGTCCAGCAAGGTTGGATATGACTATATAGCGTTTAATTCTACGGTACCATGACTACTTAGCAGACCTAAGAAACGATGCAAGATGTTAAAAATAATATGGCTATACAATGACAAAAATCTTTTCATTTCACCTGATATGAAGATTTTTATGGAATAGAGAGGCGATCTACAGACAAGATGGTAAGAAACTTTGATCATTGCCAATACTAAGGGCATAACAGGTGCGTTCTTACTTTAGAGTTAGGATGTAAATAGCAAAGGGAGATGAATTTAATGAGAGAGGAAGTAGAGAGAATGAGAAGAGGTATAGGGGAAAGCTAGTTTATTGGAATGTAAGTAAGTTTGAAGAAGATTGCTTTGCTCTTTAATTTATGTCAAAAAATCACTGCAACCCGTAGATTTTTGTAACACTTGTGATACGGGAACTGTAGATGTTGCCTGCCTTTAAGTAAGAGTTGATGAGAATTTAGAAGATGGAGGAGAGATAAAGGTAGGGAAATAGGTAGGGGTTCCTCATGTCGCCGCCTGACTCCCGCGAGAGGGGAAGCCCAGTGACGGAGCCAACATAGGTTCAGCCACATCTTGATGACGCGAAGTCGTTAAAGGACGCCCAACATGGAACAACAAGGAACATCGCCGACATCTGGGACCAGGGGACGGTCGCCCCTTTGAGTTGCTGCGCCTGCAGTAGGGTTTATCCCTGTAACTCGAACCTACACCCCTGCGCCTGTGGATGTCCCCACATATAGATAGACATAAGACATTCATTTCAGAACACGCATGAAACAAAACACACTATTCGACCAATTGTAATGACTTTCTTGTTGAGTTTCTACAAAAAACAAACAAATTATCTTGTTTAAATATAATCAAGCCATTAATATAATATTACGTTCGTTATCTTTTTAAAAAATTGTTTACGTACGTGATTATACTATTTGCCAAATGATTTCAAATTAGTTTTACTAACAAGCAAATAGACTTTCAAAAAAAAAAACTTTCTTTAACTGGCTGCATACAATTTGATAGACGAAGCTTGAAGAAATAAAAAACAAGTCTTATGTGAAACGAGATCTCTATCTAATCATGGCCAGCAAGATGGTAAAGACCATTTAAAGTATTATAAATAAAAGGCATGACTGAAATACGTGACTAACTAAAGAAACAGAGTCAGTTATCAAAGGTTTTGTTTTGGATAAAAATTAGCCAAAATAATTAAGCTTAAATAAATCGCTCAATTCAAAAAAATGGTAACTACGGCAATAAGATAATTTTTGGAGGATATATAGTTTTTTCTTCCACCTCTCTCTTGTTTTCTTCTATGTGGCTTTAAAATTATTTCGTTCTTTTTCGCTATTGTCCTCTGAATCCTTTAGTGAAGATTTCTGAAGAAGTAAAGATAAATTTCAGTTAATTAATACCGTTGTAACAGTCTAGTATTGGGTATTATGTTCCTTCAAAATTAAAATTTGTTACCGAAATATATATGTAATGTATAAATACATTGGTTTAATTATTCAGATAGTTGGACTAACAAGTCCATCTAGTGGTATTTGCATTCATATTCAACTCATACGACCCCAACGGGCAGAGCCACATTAATCAATCAATGAACAGCCCGCGGCCATCCACAGCTGGACATATACCCCCCCCCCCCCCAAGAAGCGCTACCAAGCCCAATCTTCGGCTTCACGCATCCAGTATACGTTTGCCGAGACGCGTTCTCCAATCCAGCACTCGTCTGCTCCAACAATTGAACAGCCACCTGACCACCAGACCTAGCCAGTTAGAATTAAAAAGACTTTTATGTGTTTCGTGAAGGGTCATTTTTACTTTTTGACTTCCACCTTCATAACGATATGCCTCTACATACTAGATATTGTGATGATGTTGAGATTTGGGGGGAAAATTAAGTTTGTTTAGTGACAAATTCTTAAAGTCATCTGTCTTTCAACTGTCCTCATAAGTTATTACAAACATCTGCGGCTCAATAAAGCAATTTTCCATTAGTGTAATTAAAATTCATTAATCTCTCAACAACTTTTTAGAATTTCATTTTTTGTTCGCCATTACTTAGCAATTTTCCACCGACACGCGTTCTATTAAATGCATTAGCATGGTTCGTTGGTCTCTCGAATGAACTATTGAATGTCATAGCAAAATTACGTAATGTCTAGACACTTAATTATACCTATACGTATGCAATGTTAGTTACTGAAAGGGAAATGATAAAATCACACAACTTATCATCATCATCATCAAGGCATTACAGCCGCGGAGGAGCCTTAGACTGGTTCAGTAATTTTTCCAGTCGAATCTTCGTTAAACTTTTTCCCTCCAGTCCCTCACACTGATTGCTTTTATGTCGTCCTCGACTCCATCTAGCCATCTGAGCTTAGGCCTTCAGCGGCTTCTACGACCATTTGGTATGCTGTCGAGTAGGCGTTTGGGTAATCTAGCCTCGTCCATCCGTACCACGTGCCCAGACCAACGAAGGCGTCCAATCTTAATGGTTTTGATGACGTTCGGCTCCATTGTACAGCTCATATAGCTCGTGATTGTAAAGTGTACGCCATAGCTCATTTCACAAGACTTATCGGACATTACAATATTGTTTTGCTGGAAAAATACATTGTTTTGTGACACGAAACAAGCAATCAGACAACCTTTGCCGTGATAACGATGATCTTTATCTGTACCCACTTTTATTTTAGTGTATACTTTACCGTCGATAAAATATTAAACTGGTTCATATTGTAATAACAATCCACTTGTTACTTACAATTGATCTTCAATATTTTTATTTCATTGATATTAAAATGTCATCACAAGTTGTACTGTTGATGTCTTATACACGTATGTCGGACACTTTTTTTTTAAGCTCAAAGTTTGCTTTATAAGCTCAAAGTCGTTTTGAGGACTTTCAATATTGCAATGGTTGGAGTTTCTCTAGTGGATAAGATTTGAAATGATCACATTCGCAGAATATTTAAGTGCCCTCATACAGTAATTTTTTATTTTTTAAATATTCACGCCTATCCCCCTCAGGGGTTGGCAGAGACCACAGAACTCCATCCGCTACCATTCATCGCAGCGAAACGGCTCTTCATTAGTCGCTTTTCGCCCTCATGAGAATCAGGACGTGACGGGTGGCGAACCACGTCGCCGTCATTTTTTTCAACGAATTAGGTATATTAAATTCGTCTTAGTGAATCCCACGAGCCGCAAGGGAGGATGGAGGTCAACCCCAGCAGAGCCCTGCATGCTGAGGTAAGGCACCATAGTACCCGGGGAGCCCGATCCCGGGACGGTCGGCACGCTTTCGACTAGTCTCGCCCCTTACCACGCATTCATTGGCACAGCAGACCGCGAGGGCGGTACAGTAATTAATAATTAAATAATTCGTTTTCCCGTTCCTTTATTTTCTTCTTACCTTTCCTCTATTATTCAAGTTCTCCTGCCTTCTCCTATTATTCAAGTTCTTACTCCACGATAATCCATATGCTGACGTCTATGGGCGGCGTTGATTGCTTTCCATCAGGTGATACGCCTGCTTAATTGCCTTACTATCCCATAAAAAAAATGGAAAATAGTATTTGTATAGAGTAATACACAGTGCAGATGCAATCAAACCTTTATAGAAAATTTATTACATATAACTAGCTTTTGCCCGCGGCTTCGCTCGCGTGGAATTTGGTCTGCCACATTAAGTTTCGTGACAGATCATTTTAAATAAATATATTTTTTTACTTAATTCATGGTTCACAATTTTGGTCATAGTGGCTTCAACATAAAAGGTAGATATATGCTGTCGCGGTCTTTTATTGACAAACTATTCAAGACAAACAATCCTACTGTACATCATCTTTGTGTAACTTCAACGGTTTAGGCAGCGTACGCCAAGATAGCTCTCAGAGGCCAGATTTTTTTTCCGATTTAATTCACATATATCGTTATATTACGACCAAAATTACATAAAATCATTACAAATTGTAGCCTATATGTTATTCCGATGCATAACCTATAGTACTGTAAAGTTTCATCCAAATTCGTCCGGTAGTTTTTTCGTGGAAGAGTAACAAACATACATCCATACTCACAAACATTCGCATTTATAATATTAGTAGGACTAGTAGGACATGGAAGATAGTTATTATGGATTGTGTTTTGATTTCAACAATGTCATCGACTTACCAACCGACATATTTGATATCCGACTTGCACCTTAAATTGTCTCGTTTCTGAAGACATATCGACTGCGGACCTACCTATTGTCCCCACAGGACTTACAACTGTGTATATAGCCTTGCCAATTAAAGTCAAGCTGAAATACATTCTACAGCTCACAAAATATGTATCAAAATTGAACGATATACTTTAATGTTACTAACAAATAATCCCTCATTGCAAATTGATCGTTAATAACGCGATTTAAAGACGTTTTTTTGGTGCATGCAGATACGAGTTCGGTCGTTTTGAAATTTGTCGGTTATCGATATTGGATAAAGGGTCGGTCATTTATCGCGAACGATAATATCAGTTCCGTAATCGCGGATTGCTAAACGCCGGGTTTAGTGTTCTTGTTGGTGCCGATGGCCCTTTTAGTGCGGCGATAAGGTGCTTAATTGAAATTCAGTTGGAACTTTATAAATTATATCGCCCCTATTCTTTTATGATAGGTTCTCGTTTACCAGACGTATCGCCTAATGGAAAGCAATCAACACCGTCTATAGAAATCCTCTACGGTACTATTACGGAAGCGTTGCCAACTTTAAAGGTATGTTTAGGCTTTGTGGGCAGTTAGAACTTTTACTTGGCTAAGATCCGCGACAAGCAAACAACAATAGAAAATTAATAGTGTGTGTCTTCCTGCTGGATGAAGTGGATTTACAGGGAACTTAACTGAATCTTACCGAAAAACGGCCGTCAGCAACTCTCCACCAACAACCACTATACAAAACAACAAACACACACTACCACTTTTTCAACTTGCAAACGACACGTGTTTCGCCTCAACACAAGGCAATATAGATAAGTAAAAGTTCTAACTGTCCACATAGTTATGGATTTCCGCAAAGTGACGCCTGACTCCATTCATGTGTAGGCTTGTTTTTTGAAGGTCCCAATGTCCTACCGGTCAGAAATATCGCTAAAAGTAGAAGGAAATTTCGGGAAAAGCGCACTGTATCCACTCATCCAGATGGTGGGAATAAAACTTTTCTTTGTGCTGAGTTGTGCAATAGTTGAATTCAGGGTCAGGAATCATTCCGAACAATTTTTCGAAGCACTCCGTATATGGTAAAAGTGATAAAAAATCGGAGGCTGGCATGAGGACTGTCAAAAGTGAAAACTTAAAACTGTATTTTAAAATTTCAAAGTAATTGTAATATTAAATGCTGCTATTACTACAGCATGGTGCTGACGCGACTCACAAAAATTTATCCGTCCATAAAGCGTCCAGAACACACATACAATCGGGTATAAACAATGTGCTGGCGTGATGCGTGTACGTAGGCAGCTGCACGCATTAACTGTGTTTAAAGTTTATCTATAGCTATACTTATAGCGACAGATATAATTTAAGCATTGGCATGTTGCTGACGCGAACCCATAGATTTTATCCTTACCCAGAGTTGTATGAACGGCTATAGAAGTTTTTACTCTAAAAACGCTGAGAGATAAGATAGCCCTCCGCAGTGTTAAAAAAATTTACTAACAAACGTTATATTATAACATTTATTAGTCAATTAGTAGTTAGTGCAAAGTAAAATAAAATAATGTTCAACCTACGTAATCCAAGTGGATGGTTGACCACCATCATTATCTGCCTCACACCTTCGGCTTCACGCGGTGGTGGCAAGGGACACAGTAGATATTGATGCACTATGGATCATTATCTTCGCTATCGGATTTATAAAACTCGTTATATACTTAATAAGATTTCCGACAGAAGTCATTGATGTAATCCTTCCGGATTTTATTTTAAAATACTACGCCGAGACATGCACAAACGACCCGGCCTTAACCAATGTCCTTTATGAAGATGCGTTAGCGGAAACTCTTTAAGAGAAAAATAAATACATAACACTGAAAATGACGGCGACGTGGTTCGCCACCCTGAGCTGTTTCGCTGCATTGAATGGTAGCGGATAGAGCTCTGTGGTCTCTGCCAACTCCTGCGGGGAATAAGCGTAAATATATAAATAAAATAAAATAAAACATACACAATTTTTTGAACAGACTCTTAAGAATTAAAATTTGGATGACAGATATTTATGTAGATATACTTTTAATTTTTAAGAAATTTACAGAATTTATTTATAGTAAAAAAACATTAGAATTTACAAAAATTATATAATGCATAAAAGCAGTCCTAAAATATACAAAAATAAATTAATGAGGGTACATTTTATTAAATTTACAGTATATATAATATAATAATACAATGCCGATATCAACCCAATAATAGATTTGCTTCTATCGAAGAGACTTTAAATCACATTTTTGTTCGTAGTTTATTAAAATTTTATTTTATAACCAATTATTTTTTTAATATATAAATGAAATTGATACTTATAAACAAAAGCCAGTAATTTTATATGGACAGTCAAAAGTTTTACTTAGCTAAGATCCGCGACAAGCAAAACAATAACAGAAAATTAATAATGTGTGTTTTTCCGTTGGGTTAAGTTTAACTAATTGATTGATTATTTTGTAACTAAAAGAGAAAGAAAAAAATAAATTGTAAAATTTGAAATCGCTCCGCTTATGCAATCTACACTAATGTGTCCGCTACTTTAAGTTAGAATTCATAGAAATTAATAAATTTCTCAACGATGTTGAACTGAATCCATTAAAAAGAAATACATTCCTCAACGAATTCATTCTTAGAAACACTGGATTGAGTCTCAGCTTATTCTAATATTTTAAGAGCTTTTTCGGTACGCTTTATTTTCTATTTTAGATCATAAATCGTTTGAAATAGAGTTACTTTTCTGAGCTAAAGTTTTATTTGTATAGTAAAGAAACATTTGTTTCTGCAATATTTTAGTCCTTCGTTGATGTTTTCTTTGAAATAAATTCTATTGAGTTTAAATTGGATTTGAAAAATGGTTTCTTCGAAAAAATAAATGTTTTATACGCTACAAAATAATTTTATTTGAGGTGCAACGATTGTGAGTATTTTTATGACATATTTGTAAGAAAATAAAAAAAAGATATATATGTAATAAAAATGTGGCTATGGTTTGATGGAGTTCATCGCAGAATCTAGGACGGCTAGAATAAACTTTTTTTACGGAATAGGAGGGCAAACAAGCAAGCGTGTCGCCTGATAGAAAGCAATCAACGCCGCCCATAGATAACCGCGACACCGCAGGAGTCGCGGAAGCGTTGCCGGCCTTTCAGGTATGTGAAGGCTTGTTTTTTGAAGGTGCCAATGTCGTATCGGTTCGGAAAGACCGCCGAAGGTACCTGGTTCCACAGAATGGTGGTGCGTGGAAAGAAGGTCTCGAGAGAAACGCACCGTAGTAGATCGCCACTCACCCAGATGGTGGGGATGAAATTATTTATACGGCGAGTTGTGCGGTTGTGGAATTCGGCGGCGGGAATTATTCCAAATAATTCCTTGGAACACTCCCCATGATAAAAGTGGTAAAAAATGCTGATAGATGAGACATTTCTCCGTAGCACTAGAGAATGATCTTAGTGTGGGACCCCCCCTGATGAGATAATGACGATCTGTAACAATATAAGTTGTACCACAAGAATATATCAATGGTTTTACTAAAGTAGCAAAACACAATAGAGAAACGGCGGTACCTTATACAATCGATACTACAAGAGTGGACTTTATTGAATAAAGCTTTGTGGAGAGACATAAGCCCCTAAAAGTTACAGTGGAACTTCGCAATCAAATTTCAGTATAAGCTAATTGAACTTTGGGCGTCTCATAAAGCTTCGAAAGTTTCGAGCTGAATTTTTAAGCCTTTTATTTTCAATCTCGTTATATTTTTTCCAACTTGACAAAAAAGGTACTGGGCGCAGACCCCTTTCCTTGCCATAATAAGTTTAGAGTTGTCCATTATAATTTTCCAGGGTGTTTCTGAATTGATACGACATTGGAACCTTCAAAAAACTGGCCTATACTTTTCTTAATGGCTGTAAACGCTCCTACAATGCCCATGGCACTATGAATGTCTAAGAGCGGCGTTGATTGCTTTATATCAGGTGACACGTCTTCTCGTTTGCCTTCTTATCCCATAAAAATTACTCTATTCCACCTTGGTTTGAGAATCTATCTTCCTTCGCGAGGCGCAGCAGTTCTGGAGTACTCGCTATCCCGGTCCACTCCTTAATATAATGCAAGCAAGACTTCCTTCTCCGACTGACTTGCTCTTTGCCGGTGACTATTTACGATCATGGTCCGTTGCAGCAATTTGTACCTGTCATGTCTCATGATATGAACGAGGTAAGCAACTTTTCTACCTTTGACTGACTCAATCAGAATAGATTAAAGTAAGTGGCTGCACAAATAAATAATAAATAAATTAAATTTCTCGTCGTTCGTACTCTCTTACGGTGCCGAGACGTGGACACTGACAGTCCGTCTCCTCGCCAAGCTCAAAGTCGCTCAGAGGGCTATGGAGAGAGCTATGCTCGGGGTTTCTCTGGTGGACAGAATTCGAAATGAAGAAATTCGCCGGAGAACCAGAGTCACCGACATTGCTCTTCAAGTTAGCAGACTGAAGTGGCAATGGGCTGGACACGTTTGTCGGAGAACCGACAATCGTTGAAGTAGACGAGTGCTGGAGTGGAGACCGCGACTCGGCAAACGTAGTGTGGGACGCCCTCCTGCTAGATGGAGCGACGATCTGCGCAAGGCGGCTGGCAGAGACTGGATGCATGTAGCCGAAGATCGGGCTAGGTGGCGCGCCTTGGGTGAGGCCTATGTCCAGCAGTGGACTGCCGCAGGCTGATATTGATATTGATATTGAAATTAAATTTCCAACGAAAAATTGTTTCGAATCCAAACAACAAAAGCCGTTGACAAGACCGCGGCGCTCCTGCGTCTGGCTCTGGGGTTTTACGTTGATTTTTTCCCTTTATATACAAAGTTTGATCCTTTTTCACACACCCCCTATAATGCGATTTCAGTGTACGTACTAATTGACGTCCAACCTGGTTTGGCGGTACTTCGAATAACATTCATTCCGATCGATATACAGAGTGATTTATTATTCATAATATAAATATTATTGAGTGCTAATTTATTAAACTTCACTAGTGTTTCATTCATTCATTTGAATTAATAACTTCACTACTGGTAGAGCCACGCTGCAGACTAATACTTTATGACGAATGGCATAATATTTGTCTGTAGCATGAATGGGCCGGCTCGCCCGGGGAGGTACCACATTCTCGCACAGAAAACTAGCGTCTGAGTGGTAGCATAGCTACCGCGCTTCGTACGATGAGCGGTTGAGTTCCGGAGGCACAATACCTTTTCCCCTCCCCCTCCTAAAATGACACTTTTCTTAAAGGCCTCGTCTATGGGCGGCGTTAATTGCTTTCCATCAGGCGACACGCCTGCTCGTTTGCCTTCCTACCCCATAAAAAAAACTAACGTTTTAGTAATTTAGATTTAGACTATCCACTGTTATTAATAATCCACTGTTGGACCTTTGTCTGCCATAACATAAAGAGGAGTTGCCGCTTAGAGGACAGATCGGGGAAAACAGATAAGTGATCGTTCTTAGGCTAATCCTTTTGCTCATCTACTTGTGTTTACTACCATAATCGGATTAGAATTTTTATTTTGACTTAATCATTTTATTGCGTAGAGTCTACTATACCGGATAATGCCGCGTATTGAAGGGAAATACGTGTCGTGTACATTGAGGAAGAGTGGTGGTATATGTTTGGTTAGATATAGTTTAGTTTCCCCGTAAATACACTTCTTCCAGTAAAAAATATTATATTAAAAACATAAAAGAACACGCTGTATATTAAAAGGATTATCGCCACCTGCGACGATAGACTGGGAGGTACTAACCCAAACAAGAGTCGACACAGCCACTAGCGAAGGCATTATCATGTTTTCTTGTATTCCTTCTGAACTTAAGTTATGTTAAAATCCGCTTATCCCCACGTTTAGTAAACGGTTTGGGGATCATAGGCCGTATTTTCCCCATATACGATATGACAACCAACTGGGCTGATCAATGGCTGGGCCCTCCGCCCACGGAATCAGTGGTCGCGGGTTCGATCCCCGCATCGAAATTATGTTTGACATACAAATATTTATTCCATTACTATGTGGACAGTCAGAATTTTTACTTAGCTAATATTCGCGACAAGCAAACAAAAATAGAAAAATAATAATGTGTGTGTTCTGCTGGAAGAAGTGAATTTACGGGGAACCCAAACTAAATCTTACCGAAAAAACGACAATCTTACGCTGTAGGTGGGGGTGGTATTTATAAATAGCGCCCATTGTACTGGCAAGATACGTAATGGTTGTCTTCCGTAGAGTCTACTACTACCTGATAATGCGTCATGTTGAGGCGAAACACGTGTCGTTTGTAAGGTGGAAAAGTGGTACTGTGTGTTTGGTGTTCTCGATAGTGGTTGTGGGGTGGAGAGTAGCGGACGGTCGTTTTTTCGGTAAAATTTAATTTGAATTCCCCGTAAATCCAGTTCTTCCAGTAGAAAACACACTTTTGTTTTTGTTTGCTTGTTGTGGATCTTAGCTAAATAAAAATTCTGACTGTCCACATATTTATTCCGAGTCTGGTAACCCCGCCAATCCGCATTAGACAAGCGTGCTGGGTTAACGTTCGTTTATCCAGAAATGGAGAGGCCCGTGCTCAGCAATGGGACATATATGGGCTGTGATCTTGGTTGATATACGATACATACAGGAATACATAGAGTAGACAAATTCAAATAACCATCAATTAAATAAAGCTCATACTATACTCTCCAATTATTTACCCTCGCATTATTAACATCATTCATTCATTATATTAAATCAAGAATGCCAAAATAGCAAGGATAATTTTGTCAGTGTCACGTAGAAAGGAGAAGATCTGAAGGAGGTTAATCGGCATTATTAACATCTTACCCTAAGGTAGGCAATGCGTCAGTGTTGTCGTGACGCAACAGCATCAGATGAAGGGATTTTTTACCTGAATCATCCATAAAAAAAGACTTTTATTTAAAAAAATACTCAAAGAAAATATCAAAAAGTTACGGGCGTAGTGGAATGGTCGAGAATCGAACGGAAGCATGACTAATATCGATTTAATATGAATCGATCAGAGATTTTATATTACAAGGACGTTACCAAACGTGTGATATTTATCCATGTAATAAAATACACCTAAACAATTTCATCGGCCGTACGCCTCCCACTTATCCTACGAGGATATAAAGGACTGGATGTGAAATTGTATTATATTATCATAGTTCTACCGATGTTAAATTATATTATCATAGTTATATCGATGTTAAATTACTCATAGTATTTTCTTTTTTCTGCAGCCATATATGTCCCACTGCTGAGCAAGGGCCTCTCCATTCATAGAGAAACGGACAATAACCCATCACGGTTGTCCAATGGCCATACACACATTTATTCCGATGCTGGGATCGAACCCAAATGGTAGTTTTTTATGAATTGATATATGTAATAGATTAAAATGTATGCTGCAGAATGAAAGAAAAAATATCTATCTTTCTTTCTAAATAAATTAATTTATTTCAAATAGTATTTTTAAAAATGTATACGTTGTATTATGCAATATCCTAAACAACTATCTTTTCAATCTAAGTAGCCTCATTCTTGTGTTATTTTCATGCATATATATAACCTTGTTAAACTAGATCGCTACAGTGTGAACTAGAACTAGAACATTTCTGATACTGAATCCAGTTATATTTAACTATGTTATGTTTATGTGGACAGTTAGAACTTTTACTTAGCTAAGATTTGCGACAAGCAAGCAAAAATAGAAAAATAATAAAAGATGGATATATTGTTTATTGTACACCAAAAACAACGTTATATAATTATTAATTACAATATTTATATACAAATGGCGATCTTATCGCTAATAGCGATTTCTTCCAGACAACCGTAGGATGGACACAATGTTAAAAAGATAATTTGATGTAGGTTGATGATACATTATCGTTATAATGGTATAGAAGAAAGAAACAAATTAAAATAAACAAAGCTAATAGCCATAAACAAATATATATACATACACATATATAAATATATACACACATATACATTCATTCACATACAATATATACACACATAAATATAGGTTAACCGTAAATAATAAACGAACACAAAAAGATACAAAGATATTTATAATGATAGATAGTGAATTTTGACAAGCTTTTTGAAAATTGGGAGAGACTTCGCTTTTGTCACCTGCAGCGACAACAAATCCCATAGCCGAACAGCCTGTACTGTGAACGATTGGTCAAATAATTTGATATGATGATGATGATAATGTGTGATTTAGGGGGAACTTGAACTAAATCTTACCGATTTCTTAAGTGACATAACGGTTGTCTTCCATAGAGTCTACTATACCTGATGACGCCTCGTGTTGAGGCGAAACACGTGTCGTGTACATTGTGGAAGAGTGGTGGTGTGTGTGTTTCGTATTGGTTTTGTTGATAGTGGTGTGGAAGTGGAGAGTTGCTGACAAACGTTTTTTCAGTAATAATATATTATTACAGAAAATACTGAAGTTCTCAAGAGAGGACAGGACAAAAGTACCTTAACCGACGAGCTCGTATGAAGAAAGTGATGAGTGTGAATGAAGCACAGAAAGTGTGCCAGGATCGTAGCAGATGGAGGTCTGTGATCTCTGTCTACCCTTACGGGAACAGGCGTGATATGATGTATACAGAATGTCCCAGAACTCAACCTCAAGCCGAAACGGGGTGACAGGATTGATTGTAACAATCGTGAGAAAAATCAGAAAAAAATCTATCCCATGCAGTTTGAAAATTATGGGCATTTATGAAAAACCTAGAAATTTGGTCAAACTGTAACCATTTTTCGGTTATTGTGGTTAATTTTTATTATTTTTGTTCATTTAAACTTTGGAACCGTAACCCTTAATAACGTTTCTAGAATCACAGTAAAAAATAATGACACAATTGCCCCAAGTTTTCTAGAATGAAGACTATTTGTTAAACTTTAAATTTGAAATTTTCAAAATTTGTCGACTTTGAAAGGCCCTCCTTAAAAAAAATACTAGAGTACCTTGGCAAGTGCCATTAAAAGTTGGCGCATTTAATCAGGATTGTAAAATGGTACAATACTTGTTAATTTCATACTAAAAAAAACGAGTAAAAAAATAAAAACCTCAAGTAACCCGATTTTTGCTAACCCATTTTACTCAGTTGAAATGTTTTTTATTCGCACACGCTCTTGGTAGGTTCTTAATTTTAAGATCTTCAGATTGATTTTTTTTTTCTGATTTTTCTCATGATGGTTACAATCAATCCTATCACACCGTTTCGGCTTAACGTTGAATTCTGGAACAACCTGTATATTATATAAAACAAGATACATCTAGACGTTATGAGAGCATAGGATAAAGTGCGGTCAGGTAGACAGACACCCGGCCGATGCAGTCGGTGAGGCCAAGGACCCGGGTTCGATTACCCGTCTGCGCGTGCCTTGCAAATTTCACAGCTGTACAGCGATTTCGGGTAACATTTAATTAGTGTGTGGCCCGTTTGGAAAAGGCATGACATTATCAGATTTAGACCCTCTGTCTTAAATGTTCGTCGAAATTTATATAACTAAGATTTAGATCAAACGCAAATTTATTACTTCTGATGTATTTTCCTCTTGTTTGGTAGGTATTTGCGTTTTTAAATACGTTCATAAAATAATAACTCCCGTCGCCTAACTAAATTAACTTAGTTATCGCAGCAACCCAAAACAGATCTTGGCTTTAGATCTTACGCCACCGTGCTCTGTCCTGCGCCACCTCCTACCAGTTACGGATTTGAAAGTCCACGAGTCATCCTCCGCTCTGTTGACTGCGCTATCCTCCCCCACCGTCTCAACATGGCCCAACTAACGAAGTCGGTGAGCCTAAGTCTTACCTATCACATCTCGCCTCTGCATGACTCATATTTCAAACTGGCTGAGCGCATTCAGCAAAATCAATCTGCTTTTTTTGCAATTCCAATTAGTAATACGATATCTTCAAATTAGGTATATTTCACGTTTGGATAACTATAATATAGTGCAAATATAAAAGTAATAAAATGGAAATATAAAACGATAGTAATAAAAAAAATTGTAATACTGTAAAAAAAAATGTATTACAATTGTAATACATAGACAGAACTTTTTAGTTAAGATCCGCGACAAGCAAACAAACAAAAAAATAATAATGTGTGTATACTATTTTTTTATATATATTTTATATATTCACGCCCATCCCCCGCAGGGGTTAGCAGACACCACAGAGCTCGATCCGCTGCCATTCATTGCAGCGAAACGGCTCGTCATTGGTCGCTTTTCGCCCTCTTGAGAATCAGGACGTGACGGGTGGCGAACCACGTCGCCGTCATTTTCGACAATTTAGGTATATTAAATTCGTCTTAGTGAATCCCACGAGCCGCAACGGAGGTTGGAGGTCAGCCCCAGCACAGCCCTGCATGCTGAGGTAAGGCACTATAGTCCCCGGGGGAGCCCGATCCCGGGACGATCGGCACGCTTGTGACTGCGCTCGCCCCTAGCCACGCATCCATTGGCACGGCAGAGCGTGGATTGGCGCAGAGGAAGGGAAAGGATAGAGAAGAAAGGAAGGGGCAGGATAGCAAATGCGGATTGGGGGGGTTACCAGACTCGGAGTAAACATTTATAAATCCATATAAATATTTATTCCGATGCGGGAATCGAACCTGCGACCATTGACTCCGTAGGCGGAGGGCCCCGCCACTGAGCCAATCGGTCGTGTATTCTATGACAACCGTTAAGTGTCAATCTTCCGTCGAGTCTACTATACCTGATGATACGTCGTGTTGAGGCAAAACACGTGTCGTGTGCAGTGTGGAAATGTGGTAGTGTGTGTTTGGTGTTGTTGATAGTGGTTGGAAGGTGGAGATTTGCTGACGGCCGTTCCTTCGGTAAGATTTAGTAGACTTCGGTAAGATAAGTTCCCTGTAAATCAACTTTTTCCAGTAGAAAACACACGTTATTATTTTTCTATTTTTGTTGGTTTGCCTAAGTAAAAAGTTCTGACTGTTCACATAGTAATGGATTTCTGCAAAGTAACGCCTGACTCCAGTAATCAAAATTGTAACATATAATGTATAAATATATATATAAATATAATATGATGAAATGGATGAATATTATGATGCAAATTCTTGTGATGGATACACAAAATTAGATCTAGAGAGGCGACTGATATTTGTGTTTTTACACAAATTCAATTTCGATCACAATTTGAATCCAAAAAAACCTTTGAGTAAAAAGTAGTTTTGAGTAACATGTAGTTTAACGACTGCTCCAACCGGACGTCTAATTTATTATACGGTACCATACACCATCAGCCATTCAGCACTCTATCAAATCTCCACAAATTAACCGCAAATAATTTACAGTAAGAGCAATACGAAAGTAAAGACGCGAAGAGGTCTGTTCAATGAAATTCATAATCAACTAGTGTCACCGGTAGAATCACTACATATGCATGGAGTATCACCTTTTAAGGATGGAGAAGTAAAAAATAACACATCGTTGGTACACAACTAAAACAAATTAACGTCCAGCGTAGGACAAGCGACAGACAAGGCAGACGGCTCGGGGCATGCGCGTGCGCAAGTCACGACGTGTTCAAGTCGTTGAACCGAGTCGGACTCGAACCTAATTAAATTGCTAGCTAAAAGTTGTTTTAGTTTAAAAGACCATCGCGAAATATTCTTTTTTATTTTGAATTATTTATTTATTTAGGTACTGCGGGCTAATCACCTGCATACCTGAAATAAACCTAATTACTGGTCTCCAACGAAGGTTTTTGTAAGTTCTGTTTATAGCACTGACGATGTTATTTTTAAAATTTAATTGTATCTTTCCTATTTCATTATGATTGTTATTTATACTAACTTATATAACCAAGCATACTTATTTATCTAACCTAGACATCTAAGATATCATCATCATCAGCAGCCTGCGGCAGTCTACTGCTGGACATAGGCCTCCCCCATGGAGCGCCACCTATCCCAATCTTCGGCTACACGCATCCAGTTTCTGCCAGCCGCCCTGCGCAGATCGTCGTATTATCTAGCCGGGGGGCGTCGCACACTACGTTTATCGAGTCGCGGTCTCCACTCCAGCACTTGTCTGCTCCAACGATCGTCGGATCTCCGACAGACGTGACCAGCCCATTGCCACTTAAGTTTGCTAATTCGAAAGGCTATGTCGGTGACTTTAGTTCTCTGGCGGATTTGTTCATTCCGAAACATATCTACCAGAGAAACTCCGAGCATAGCTCTCTCCATAGCTCTCGAAGCGACTCTGAGCTTATGAAGCAGACGGACTGTCAGCGTCCACGTTTCGGCGCCGTAGGAGAGTACGGGTAGGACACACATCTAAGATATATAAGAGCGGAAATACACACATCGCTATGTGGAGTACAAGAAGGTGTCGTGACAAACGTTGAGAAAGGGATGCTTAGATGATTTGAGCGCATAGAGAGGATGGATTAAAGGATGACTGGAAAAAAAATTACGTTGCGAATGTGGATGGAAGGGTCGGTAGCGGAAGACCACGGAAAACATACCTTGACCAAATTGCTGAAGTTTTTAATAAAGGGCAGGTCAAGAGTACCCTCAACCATGAGGAGAGTGATGAGTGTGGAGGAGGGAAGGAAAGTATGCCGAGATCGTAGCAGATGGAGATCTGTGGTCTCCGCCTATCCCTACGGGAAACAGGCGTGACGATATGTATGTATGTATTCTAACCTGTATAATCATTGCTGTCCTTCATCTAGCTAGCTAATGGTTCTTAATGAACACAAGCGCCAGGTGCTCTTACAGAGCGTCTGGATTACAATAAGTATGAACCATCCAACATCTTAGATTTTAAATTTTTTTTTGTTTTTTATATTAAATTTGATTTATATGTTTTTATATATACATATATACATACATACAATCATGCCTGTTTATCGGTCGGGTAGGCAGATATCACAGATCTTCATCTGCGAGGATTCCGGCACACTTGCTTTGCTCCATCTACATTCATCACTCTCTCCATATAAGCTCGCCGGTCAAGGATACCTTTGACCTGGCTCTTCTCTTTTATATTTTTTTAACAGCCCATATATGTCCCACTGCTGAGCACGGGCCTCTCTATTTCTGGAGGAACGGACGTTAACCCACCACGCTTGTCCAATGCGGCGGCGGGGTTACCCGACTAGGAATAATTATTTGTAATCCATACATATATTTATTACGAAGCGGGGATCGAACCCGCGACCATTGACACATCGGGCGGAGGGCCCCGCCACTGAGCCAATTGGTCGGTCAAGCCACTTTTTAAATATGTAGCATTAATTCATTGAAAAAAAAAGTGTGTCTCAAATAAACGTTTTTCTATTTCTATGTCGAGTGGAGCTTTCGTTCCAACTAATAATACGTTTCCATACAAGCGGTATTGTGTATTATACTAATTGCATTTTACTATTTCCTACCAATGCAAAGTGGCTGGACATGCGTCACTGACTTGTATGACGCCATATTTATTTTATTGCACTAGATAATGGTGCGTTGTAATATTCATTTTACATGACCGCTAATAATTACCCGTGCCTTTCCCGCTTAGATCTTATCTTGTGGCATAAGCGTGGTGAAACACTTGCGGGATTCGAGCGTGAAATTCCTAAAGTGGCGTTAATTTCAAGACATTTCTTTTTTGGTCAGGATGTTATTTAAGGTAAAAGAGCAAGAGTGTCGCCTGAATGAAATCAATCAACGCCGCCCATAGACATCTGCAACATCGTTCTGCAACGTCGAAGCGTTGCCGGTCTTTAAGGTATGTGCAGGCCTTTTTTTTATTAAAATATCGTATTGGTTCGGAAATACTAAATGATAGTGACGTGGAAAGCACTTTCGGGAAAAGCACACTGTACTGGATCAAAAAAAAATATAATACATACATACATACATATCATCACGCCTGTCTCCCGTAGGGGTAGGCAGAGACCACAGATCTCCATCTGCTACGATCTCGGCATACTTTCCT
Source organism: Baronia brevicornis (assembly GCA_031353405.1). NCBI lineage: Eukaryota > Metazoa > Arthropoda > Insecta > Lepidoptera > Papilionidae > Baronia > Baronia brevicornis. The sequence goes on from JASFAT010001705.1 coordinate 72,751, forward strand.
TGCTTCTTCCACACTCATTATTCTCCTCATGCAAGCCCACCGGTTGAGGGTACTCTTGACCTGGTAGTGGATCAAAAAATTGACTTAGAATATCTAGCTATCTATATTTTAAAAAATAATGTATTGAAAAAGAGCGCAAATAAAGCATGTGAGGATTTCTCACGCGTTATCTCCACTCTTAAAGCGCCATTTTGTTTTCAAAGCGATTGTTGTGTATTAGTTATAGTAATACTGACCTCAAAAAGAATTTCTATTGAATCTATTATTTTTTAAAATAAAAAAGGTTATGACTTTTTATCGTACCGACTTAGTGTGGCGTGAGATGTTAATGCAAAATTATGAAGCACTGTCGAGGTCAACAAACGTTATTTATATTTCTTAATTGTTTTCTGCATAAAAACGGATGCTAAGGATTCCTGCGCGCAAACCAAATACGTGTAATTAATGACAAACGCTGTAAAAACTGAGATCCGCTTCGTGTACACGAAAATTAGTAATACAAAAATAAATTGTGTAATACAATAACAAATTATTAATACAAAAATAAATTATTAATACAAAAACAAATTATAAATTCAAAAATAAATTATTAAGACAAAAATAAATTTAGTTAATTTAAAATTTAGTTAGTAAATATTGTTGTGTATAGTTGTAACTGGACTTCAGGTTTACCTTAAATTCTTTTGCATGTTCGTTATCTTATATAATATTTTATTTAATCTGTAGTCTGTAACTGTACCTTTTGTAATAAAAATAAAATAAAATAATACAAAAATAAATTATTAAAGTTTATTTGTTAGACAATAAATTAAAACATAGTTTAAAATTTTTTCTAAAACAGAAGCACCAAGCTGCGAATATACAAGATGGTGATACATCCCGATTTGATGTATGGAGACGAAGCTTGGACACTCACGCTTAAAGAGGAGGATAAATTATTAGTAGCCGAGTGGAAAATTCTCTGTAAACCGTGGGCAGAACCAGAAGAGGATCGGAAAGAATCTCTTAATACAAGCTCGCCGGTTAAGATTTCTTAAGAACTTTTGCAATTTGGCGAAGGCATGTTCTCCTTGGTCTTCCCATACCGACCCTACCATCCATTAGAGCAAAAGAGTAAACTATATTATATATACATAGTAGATGGAAGGAAGAATTTGGGAAAAAAGATATGATTTTATATATTTAAAAATTTATTCAGCGAAGTCGACCTTCTCCCATTAAAAGTTTTTACACACAAAGTGAGGTAATACGCTCGTCAATTTTTGTTTAGGGCAACACAGGTTATTGACGCTTAGAGCCTCGGGTCAAAAACCTTCGCAGTATACTTATCCGGCTAAGCCATCTTTTTGTTGTGCATATTGCAATAAAAAAAAAACAATTTAACGTCGTTTTCGTGGAGCATTTGAAAATAGAAAAAATCGTGTAAAAACAATGGACAAAAAACTAGTTTATACCGTTTAGTGTTTTCAAAACGAGGCAAAAAATAATAATTTTCTATCGGGCTTGCAACGACAGCCATTTTGGAAACATTTCAAATATAGTAATTTTCATTAACAGCCCATATATGTCCCACTGCTGAGCACGGGCCTTTTCATTTCTGGAGGAACGGACGTTAACTCACCACGCTTGTCCAATGCGGATTGGCGGGGTTACCAGACTCGGAATAAATATTTGTAATCTATACATATATTTATTCCGATGCGGAGATCGAACCCGCGACCATTGATTCCGCGGGCGGAGAGCCCCGCCACTGAGCCAATTGGTCGTCACAGGTATTTATTGACGTACAAATTACTTTTTGAAGGCGTTAATTTTTTAAAATTACGTTTCTTCATCTACGTGGAAGACAGGTAAACGCATGCTTACTGATTAATTTCTAGCAACATTAGGAGAACATTCTGCCTTCACTTCACGCTTTCTTCAATTCATATTCGTACTATTTTTCACAGTTTAGTGAAAAATAGTACGAATATAAAAAATTTCATAGCTATTCAAAATATTCCCTCCAACCTCATTCACTTACACATTCGGGTGAGCCAGCTTTCAAAACATTAAAAAACGTCCCTTGCTTGAAGCCGAAAAACAATCGCCGAAATTCTTCGATTGCCTCGTCTTCGGTGATAAAATTTCGCGTACGAAGCATTTTTTTTTGTCACTGTGCAAAATAAAAAGAAATTGCATAGAGCTCAATCTGCGCTGTAAGGAAGATGGGGTAACATTTGTCAAATAGCCTATGGTTCTAGCAGTTGCGTGAACTGGCGTGTTATCTTGGTGGAAAGAATGACGCAGACTTAGCCGATAATTCAAAATAGTTTCAGGTAAACAGAGATTATATTTACTTTGTAGCTAACAATTTTCAACAAGAACAACCTAAGTATTCATTCATTCATTTGAATTAATCGCTTTCAATAGCCTAGGTAATTAAGATATCTCATTTTATAGACATGTGTCAAATATTGTCTTTTCTTTAATATATACACACTTGCATAATATTTATAATGAACTGCAGTTATAAATATTACGCCAGTGTATAAATATATCTTAGAATCACGTTACTTCTTGATAAAATGGTGGCTATTCTATCAAAACTTTCTATGGACTTTTTCAGTCAATTTAAAGTCATATATGCATTAATTTAATTACAATTCACTTATACGCCTTAATCAAACTATATTGTACAATACACCACCACAATTAAACGATATAACTGATAATATTATAAGATTATGAAAATGAAATAAAAACACAACGTCACTGATGTAAGTTGGCGGGAAAAGTCTTGTCAAATCATACTTTAAAATGTTTATTAATGACGTAGATGATACGTCAAATCATAAAAGAGGTTCTCCTTTACATCTACAAATATCTTCTATAATATATCATCATCATCATCAGCAGTCTGCGGCAGTCCACTGCTGGACATAGGCCTCCCCCATGGAGCGCCACCTAGCCCGACCTTGGGTTACACGCATCCAGTTTCAGCCAGCCGCCCTGCGCAGACCGTCGCACCATCTAGCCGGGGGGCGTCCCACACTACGTTTACCGAGACGCGGTCTCCATTCCAGCACTCGTCTGCTCCAACGATCGTCGGATCTCCGACAGACGTGATCTCTATAATATATATGTATATATAAAAATGGATAGCTATTTTGTTAGTCTCGCTAAAACTCGACTAAAAAACGGCTCGACTGATTTGAACATATATATTTTTTATTTTGTGTTCGTTCTAATACAGGGAAGGTTTACGAAAAAAAAATATAGGGAAAACATAAGAGAACAGCTAGAAACACGAACATTTTTTTTTTACTTATTTTTACTTCCAATTATTTTCAATAGATGGCGTACATGAAATTCCACAACCGCACAACTCGCCGTAAAGAAAAATTTCAACCCCACCATCTGGATGAGTGGCGATCGACTACGGTGCGTTTCTCCTGTAACTTCTTTCCACGCACCACCAGTTTGTGGAACCAGCCACCCTCGGCGGTCTTTCCGAACCGTTACGACATTGGAACCTTCAAAAAACAAGCCTATACATAACTAAAAGGCCGGCAACGCTTCCGCGACTGCTGCGGTGTCGCGGTTGTTCATGGGCGGCGTTGATTGCTTTCCATCAGGCGACACGCTTGCTCGTTTGCCCTCCTATCCCATAAAAAAAGAAAACTTATTTTTACTTCCAATTATTTTCAATAGATGGCGTATATGATCACTTTATCGTCTAACAAACGTGTTGTTGTTATACAAAACTGTCGTCTAATGTGCGATTTTGAAAAGTATCACATTAGATACCAGGAGAAGATAAATATAGGGGAACATAAATTGTAGATGAATCGAAGTTCACCATCTATTGTAGTAATCTACATATATAAATTACTACAGCGCGTGTATATAGTATGGACATAATGATTCTATTGTTTGCTATTGGACCACACGATTTGAATAATGATGCCCCTGCGTATTTCAATGTTAATTTAATAACTGTTTTTATGCGTAACGTTTCTGCACGGACGAGTAAGAACAACTCGTGTAAAATGTTCGCGCGAAATATGTTTTTTTCCATACGGTTAATGTATTAAGTACGAACCATCTCTTATCTTTAATGTATTCATAATCAAAACGCATCATACATATTCTTGGGCCAGAAAATATTACGTATTTGCATTTGAAAATGAACTTTTCAAACAATAAACAGTAGTACAGTCACTTAAAATAATATAACATAAGTAATTTAAAATATTACATTCTAAATAACAATTATTCTGCAACAATATCCACATATTATTTATATATCGACGTTGAAAGCAAAAATGCAAAAAAAACTATAACGTATTCGGATCAGAAAAAGTACTGCATAGAATGGTCACAGTTTTACAGCTTTACCACCAACAGAAAATTTTGTACAGCCTTGAAACTGACTCTTTTTGAATGATCAAATACAATGTTTTCATAAATTTTAAAAGATTTTTTGGTTCTGGTGGTAGGTTTTTTATTTTACTAAGTTTTCGCTTTTTTGCGTCGATATATGTACTCTTTTAAGGACACGCTTTGACGTGTCCTTAAATCATGAGTGATTCGGAGTTTCCTAGACATGCCGTTTTATTCTTATTTAACCACAACAGATTACAAAAAATAATATATAAAGCTTAAATTCTAAGAGAAACGTAGAGTGATACATTGAATAATGAAAAATGTATATATTTTTTATTTGAATACAATAAAACTATTTTATTTTATTAATTTTAATTTCATTCGTTCGTAATTTTTTAAAATTTCACTTTTTAAAAATCTTTCATTCACAAAATCTTATATTTCAACTTTTAAGTTGAAATATAAAAGATTTTTAAAATTAATAATGATTAGATCGACTGACATCTTTCCTAGAACATATTGCACTTCAGTGGCACAAATGAATGATATGTATTTTTTGTTAAAGTTGTCATATATGTACATGTGAGTTGAAAGAAAAATAAATTAACATTATTTAGAAGAAGCCCCATACCCCGCGGATAAGATGTTTCATTTAAAAAAATATATACCTATTTATTTTTTCCTAAAAATCATTTTATTCATTTGAGGTATGTCTTATACAATACGGTAATCCAAAAGAAAAATATTTAATGGTGTGAAAATAAAATAATTAATACTAGAATATAACGCGGAAGTTATCTTACGAAGACAGATGCTATATTGAACAGCTGGCTCATAACTATGATTTATTATCACAACATTCACTGATCTGTGAAGCCGCCCATTATTTGGAAGTCAGTGGAAACCGAGCGCAATTACAAATAAAACATTAGTGATGGCACAAACAACAATAACATTAGTCTCGTTATCGATACGTCGCACGCTCGATTTGAACAATGTATCGACAGCGCGGACCCGCAGTGAATACAATTTGTAAGATAAAATAATGATAAAGCTTGCGAAATGTTGCGTCACGAACGGGCCGCGGAGCATGATTAAACTTGCAAAAGCAAAATACAATTGAGTAAAGGTTAGTCGGTGTTAGTGTTGCTCAACAGTGGATTGGTGTTATCGATATTTATTTACGTCGAATCAACTTTGAAGATGAAAATCGAATATTACAAAATTTATTTATCTTACTTAACAGGATGTATGGATCAATATTTTAATCTTTGTAGAGTATGTTTGAAATACATCTTATCATATTGAAAACACGTAATCGTTTCAAATATAACATACTCTTAATTTAAAACCAAAAGACAAATAAATGAAGCACAAGTTCCAAATGTACGAATAGAGATTGTGATATTTTCATATGGATAACTTTAAATCTTGAAGGGAGCACCTTTCTTTGATTTTTTGTATAAGATCTTGCATACTAGCATAGAAAGTCAACAAATTTTAGATTGCATTAACTTTAGCACGCCCAGAGTACACGCATGTGTACAAAATTTTAGTATAGTCTATCATGATTCGAAAAAAGTTTTTGATTCCATTGCCTCGTTTCGATAGTTGTGTAAGTATTATTTACACAACGAGCGAAGCGCGGCAATGGAATCAAAAACTTTTTTTCGATTATACTAAAATTTTGTACACAAGTATGTACATGAAAATAAACAATGACTAAGACATTCTTTACGATAGTGTAATACAATTTACGCTCTGTATTAAATCTAACATGTAAGTAAACATTGACCTAATTTTTCGAAACCGTCGATATGTAATTATCGATATCATTCCATCTCTAGTATCGCGCAGTACCGATCATTGTCAATCGGTTCGTGACCAAAATGTACGTATCCGCTTATTATCTTAATAATTTTGTATACAATCTCGGGCAATTGATTCATTTTTAGGAGATCCAAGGTTTTCTAAATCAGGCAGAATTTAACAAGTAGCTGTATCTGCTGTTTACGTGATTATTATGCATCTTGCATTACTTTTTGCTAGCTGAATTTTATTAAACTGAGTACAGATTATATACAACAAATTTTATTAAACTGAGTGCAGATTATATACAACAAATTTTATTAAACTGCGTACAGATTATATACAACAAATTTTATTAAACTGCGTATAGAGTATAGATTATATACAACAAATTTTATTAAACTGAGTACAGATTATATACAACAAATTTTATTAAACCGAGTACAGATTATATACAACAAATTTTATTAAACTGCGTACAGATTATATACAACAAATTTTATTAAAGTGCGTACAGATGATATACAACAAATTTTATTAAATTATAATATATACAACAAATTTTATTAAACTGCGTACAGATTATATACAACAAATTTTATTAAACTAATTACAGATTATATAAACGAGTATAGCTACCGAAACGTGGACACCGACAGTCCGTAAGCTTGACAAGCTTAGAGTCGCCTAGAGAGCTATGGGGAGGCTATGCTTAGAGTTTCAATGAAGAAATCCACCAGAGAACCAAAGACACCGACATAGTCTATCAAAAGCGTACTTTCTTAGTAAAGTGGCAATAGGCTGGAGACGTTTATCGGAGATCCGACAATCGCTGGAGCAGACGAGTGCTGGAGTGGCGACCGCGTCTTGAAAAACTAAAACTTCTTACTCCTTCACACCGCACTGGCTTTATCTCTAAATCTTTCGCAGTAATGACTATAAAGTTCTGGAACGACATTCCTCTTGAAATGTAGAAAAGTTCGACAATTTTTGATGTCCTTTTCATGGGGATGAGAGTAGGTACTTGAATTTTTCTTTTATTATTTATTTTCTCGCGACTTAGTATGTATATACATATATATCTATATATGTATGTATATACCAATGTGTATGTGTTTTGTGGAAATGAGAGCATTAAGAAGTATGTGTGGTGTAACTTTGGATGATAGAATAAGAAATGAAGATATAAGAGAGCGATGTGGAGTAAAACAAGGTGTTGTGACAAACAGTTGAAAAGGGATCCTTAGATGGTTTGGGCACATAGAGAGGATGAATGAAAGACGATTGGCTTACCTTGCGAATGTGGATGGAAGGGTCGGTAGAGGAAGGCCACGAAAAACATACCTTGACCAAATTGCTGAAGTTTTTAAGAAAGGCCAGTACCCTTAACTGATAGGCTTGCGTGAGGAGAATAATGAGTGTGGAAGAAGCAAGGGAAGAATGCCGAGATCGTAGCAGATGGAGATCTATGGTCTCTGCTACGGGAGACAGGCGTGACGATATGTATGTATGTATGTATGTGTTCGTACAAGCTGCGCCACCTTCAATGTAATCTTCTTTTTTTCGCGGATTGACGACTGGTATATTACAACACCGTCCTGTATCGTTATCATGCGAAGGAAATAAAATAAATTAAAAGTAGTTCTCATTCTCAGTATCAAAATTATGTTACAGTTAACCTTGGCCCTTGTAAGTTCAAGTACAAATAGTTAATTTATAAATATAACTTGTACACAATTAAAACATCATTTGATCCGTGTGAGGTTATCGTGGACGCATTCTTTCCTCGTAATCAATTTACGTGCATTACGTTAACCTTGTATAGATTGTGGGTGCATGGCCGGTCACGCGGAAGGACGATAAAATATATTGAATATATTTCGAAATTAACTTGCGGCTCGTGGGATTCACTATAATGAATCTTAATATACTTAATTTGTTAAAAACGACGGCGACGTGGTTCGCCACCCGTTACGTCACGTCCTGATTCCCACGAGGGCGAGAAGCGACGAACGGAGAGCCGTTTCGCTACGATGAATGTGAGAGGAAGGATGGATGAAACGATGGATGAGTGTGGAGGAAGCAAGGAAGGTGTGCCGGGATCGCAGCGGATGGAGATCTGTGGTCTCTGCCTAACCCTACAGGAGACAGGCGTGACGATATGTATGTATGTACAATTGTGATACATATGTACATACTATTTGTACTATCGATGACTAAGATCTCACCGAACGGCTTCTTGGAAATTTCTTTGCAACTGCTGAGGGGTTTCTCATCTATCAGAACCTTTCATCGTTTTTACCATGGGGAGGACTCCGAGGAGTTATTCGGGATAAATCCAGCCGCTGAATTCCACTACCGGAAAACTCGCCACAAGGAAGTTTCATTCCCACCATGAGTGGGTTAGTGTCGCCTAGTAGATACTGTATCGCCACTCATCCATCGGTGCGTTTCTCCAGAAACTTCTCTCCACACACCACTACCCTGGAACCAGCTATCTCCAGCGGTGTTTCCGAACCGATACGACATTGGGACCTTCAAAAAACATGCCTAAAGACTTTTCTTTAAGCTTGGAAACGTTTCTGCACTGCATATGGTACTGCGGATGCCTATGGGTGGCGTTGATTGCTTTCCATCAGGTGACACGCCTGCTCGTTTGCCTCCCTATACCCAAAAAAAAAACACAAATTTAATTCTAAAGATAGCTACATAAATACAATGTGAACAGCTGACATCACGTGAGGTATATAATATAAATGTTATATTCTGTAATGTTATATTGTCTTTTAAAATAGTAAAATAGTAATAATTTTTTCTTTTGTATTCTTTGATGTCAATTAGTTATAACTATTATGCCAGTGTCAAGTAAAATAATATAATAATAAAATAATATCTAACACATAATAGATAATACCTTATTAGAATAATATAATAATAAATAGTACAATACGAGAATAATATCAAATGTCTTGAAATGTCTAGTCAGTCAGCTTAGTTACGTTATGTCTTGATAAAATGGTGGCTATTCTACCAAAACCTTCTATGAACTTTTTCAGTCGACTTAAGAAGACACGATACACGCATTTATTTCATATCACTTCACATACACACCGTAATCCAACTCCAACTATATTGTACAATACGTCACCTTAATAACTGACGATAATATATGATTATGAAAATGAAATAAAAACACAACGTCACTGATGTAAGTTGGCGGGAAAAGTCCCTTGACAACTCTATATTTTTCTTATATCGTATCTGAACGGTGTTGCCGGCAGAATTTTGTATATGGCGTATATACAAAATTCTACCGTTTTCGCTAACTCCTTTGCCTACGTATTTCATTAAAAAAATATGATAAAACAAATGAATGACGAATACAAAGAAGTGCTTATGGCAAGCAAAGAATAATGACATGTCCCTAATTGCACAACAATTTCACAAAGAAACTACGCACTACGCAATTCTCGTTCGATTATTATTATTATTTCGTGTCAGTGCATTATCCTTTTTTCACATCCAGCTTCGGTTTTGGCGAATTATAAAAAAGATTACGTCGGCTGTCATTGCTGTTTTAATTCTGTCAATGTTCTACTATTCGCTTATAAAATCCGCAACGTATAAAATACACATAAATTGTAACGTATAATAAAATACGCGTTGTAAGGGGCAACATGTACCTGTCAGAACTTGCAAGAATCGGATGATCGCTTACGCAATATCGATTCAAAAAATGAAAAAGAAAATTTTACTTTGAAATATTTATTGTATATTCACATATTTATAAAATCAAAGTTTCTAAAGGTAACGTAATCACATAATAAAAAGTTGTCGATATATATGACTTCTGATATTTGCTCCCATACTTGTTAAATATTATTATCCCATTTGTATTAAATGGGAAGAGATGAAATGATCTTCATCTTAACCCTTACTTTCTTAGTCTGCTGGCCCAGTGACTCAAAGTGGATCCTGGCTTCCGAAACGAGATTCATCCATCTTTATCTGTTCACTCTCTCACATTCAAGTTCACTCAGGTCAGATCACCCAATGTCTCCAGATATATGGTTCAACATGAATATTATCACACTATATATCATATATACTATCACACATAATATATCTTCACACTCAGATTTTCCACCATTCCCTCAAGGTGACCGAGCCACCGAAGTCGATGCGCCTCGATTTCGTCCACAATGTTTGATTAGTTCACCAGGTCTTCTATTTCGGCGTTTTTTCGGATTCGGAAAGAAGATGGATCATGTTCTCGTTTCGTGACTTATAACCTCAAAGTAAAAAAAAAATATTAAGTTTATATTTTCAAATAATTTATTCGAGCATTTATTTCTATATCATTGTTCAAAACTGACTCACCAATGTCCGTTACCAATGAGTAAGAACTAATTAAACTTCAAGAAACCGATAAAGTAACGATTGAAATACAATTACAACTTTATTGTGCAAAGAATAAGGTTCGAAATAATTATAATTGTAAGCTATAATACCGTTACGATTCGCGAGGATTCATCGAAAATCGCGCCAATTTAGTATTTTTGTTTAGTTGTTAACGGTAATCTGTAATTATACGTTGACAGGACGGAAGAAAGACATTCGATTAAAATATTTTAATACTCCAACGTTCCATTATGCATCATACCCCTTCCTTGTTGAGAAATCAGAACATCTGTTGATCATTCAAATCCTTATACAGTGACTCGGTAATTTACGATTGTAATATTTTTATTTTGTTTTTATGAGCGTAATAACTGAATGTTCTGTTTTAGTTTCTATCGAGACAATATGATCATTATCCTCGTCATCAGCATCTGGGTAAGAACTGCTGTATATACACGATAGACAGGATGGATGAAAATGAATAATTCGTGCAGCTGAATTCAACTACCGCGCAAATTATTAAAAAGAAAAATTCGGAGACAATCATGAGGACTGCCGACAGAAGTGAAAACTTAAAACTGTAATAATAAATGATGTAATTACTACAACATGTTGCTGACGCGACTCACAAAACTTTATCTATCCACGAAGCGTCCAACGCACACACATACAATCGGGTACATACAATGTGTTGGCGTGATGCGTGTACGTAGGCAGCTGAACGCAGAACGAAAAGTCCTTCGAAACATCCTGGGTCCCACCAAATCAGATGATGGCAGTTGGCGAAATCGAAAAATTACCGATATCTAGCATCTGTTGGCCCAACCCAATGTAATCGGAAAGACTAAGCCTCACCGACGCGCAGTTAAGAGAGCGTATGTGGGGCGCTCCAGGTAGTGCTGGAGAGACATGGTGGAGGATGAGTTGCGCAACCATCAAATCTGCAACTGGCAGGAGGTGGCGCAGGACAGGGCACGGTGGCATAAGATCTGTTCGGAGGCCAAGATCCACTTTGGGTCCCTGCGCCAACAAAGTTAGTAAGTTTAGATGGTTGAAAAACATTTCACTCGCAATATGTAATGGATTCACGTTCTTGTAAAGACGCATTTAATGATACTTCTTTCACTTTTATTATGTGACACGTAAAGAAATTAAGATGTCAAAAGCACGACGTGTACACAAGTGTGCGTGGAATCAGCAAAAGTAATGTGCATGTTTTCGATCTCTTCATAAAGTAAACATGCTGGTGGATGTTAATTTAATTATATTGTAGTAATTAAACTAACTTACGACATTCATCCTGGAAATCGAATAAAGAAAATAACCCGTCGTGCAAGTTTCAGGGCCTTTTGGATTTTTGTCTCGATCAAATTATTTTTGATAGCATTCGCTTTAATTGTATTATTGGATTACTTTATACCACACTTATCTGTTTCCCGACAATGTTTTCAAAATTCATAATAAACCAAAAAAAAAAGGAATTAGAGTAGAATTTCTTTTCATTTTTTTTATATATATAGGAGGGCAAACGAGCAAGCAATCAACGCTGCCCATTTGACCATTTGTCCATCTTGACACCGCAGGAGTCGCGGCAACGAAATTTCATACATATCGCCATTCCTATCTCCCGTAGGGGTAGGCAGAGACCACAGATCTCCATCTGCTACGATCTCGGCATACTTTTCTTGCTTCATCCACACTCATTGCTCGCCTCATGCAAGCCCTTCGGTTAAGGGTACTTTTGACCTGGCCTTGCTTCTTTTGTCTTTTCACTTTCTAATTTCTTTTCACATTCGGTAAAACGAATTCTGACTTCTTGTGGGTTCAATGTAGTTTAAACTAAATTTAAAGTTTAAAACAGTAGTTTATTTTCTTCTCATAACCCCATTGATGGAAATGGACATTAACCCACCGCACTTGTCCCAGGCAGATTGGCGTGGCACGCAAACGCAAACAATAACCTATAGGCCATACATACATAGATATATAGGTATATTTATTATAATGCAGTATGGAGTGAATGGTCCCGCATTCACTGCAACTTCGCCATTGAACCGATGGTAGATTTCATTTATGCATGGTTGTTAAAAAACATATTTTATACATTGCGTGAAGCTTTTCCAACAAGGAAATTGATCAGTTTGATAATTATTATATGTGTATTTATACATTATTATAAAAACATAATTTATATTTTTAATGAGGTTTTAACAATTTTTTTATGTATAGAAAGGCAAACGAGCAGGCGTGTCGCCTGATAGAAATTAATCAACGCCGTCATTAGACATTCGCAGCACCATAGGCAGTGCAGAGGCGTTGCCAGTCTTTAAGAGAAGTGACATTATCATATTAGGGGAGGAGGAGGGGGAAGGAGGTTGTATCACTCACCGGACGAAGCGCGGTAGCTAAGCTACCACTCACACGCCGGTTATCTGCGGGAGTGTGGTACTTCCCCGGGCGAGCCGGCCCATTCGTGCTACAGACTAATAACATGCCATTCTTGACAAAGTATTCGTCTGCAGCGTGGCTCTACCACTTCAAAATGTGATTGTATACCATTCTTATTATAGCTAAAATAGAAAACGCTCATATTATGTCAATTGAAAATCTTTCTAAATTACCCAATTTAATGCAAATAATTAATTAGCTGTATCTGCCTAATGATTATCTATTGTCTTATTATCTGTCGTGTTTACATTTTTAGTAATTTAAAGATGCATATATACATACATATCGTCACGCCTGTTTCCCGTAGCGGTAAGCAGAGACCACAGATCTCCATTCTCTACGATCCCGGCACACCTTCCTTGCTTCCTCCACACTCATCCTTTTATCCAAACCTCCCCAAACATTCATTGTAGCGAAACGGCTCTCCATTAGTCGCTTCTCGCCCTCATGGGAATCAGGACGTGACGGGTGGCGAACCACAAGATTAATTGGTTTATATAATAAATGTATTTCTGAAATATATAATAAAAATACAAGTACATAGTAACTATTCAATAGATATTGTAAAACACGGAAACGCTTAGAGTCATCGCAAAGAAATGCACATTGACTAATTGATTGCCGATGCGGGTGACCTTGTTGATAAGATAAAGCCGGGCTACACAGCGCTGGCTGATACTGCGGAAACGGAAGATAGACAACAATTGATAACGCTAATTGTAATACGATCGTCGTTACAGAAGTTATTGTAAAATACAATAATTGTTATCATCATCAATTCAATTCAATATTATATAGAGCTGAATTACTACTCACTGACGTGTTATTTGGGAAACTGTAAGAGACGAAGGGTAAGTTTGTTCTGGGAAATGTTCAAATGTGGCTCGAGACACACGAATTGTATTCAAACCTTGAAAATTCGAATGTAGTATAAAGTTGCTCGATAGCCCGCCCGAACCATAACACATACCGGGGTCAGCTTCAAACAAAAAATGGTAACAAGTGCAAACACATCAGAAAAAATCCAAAATGGCGGAAAACAAGATGACCGCTATACAAAGTTATAAATCGTCATTTAAGGGCCGATTTCGCTGAAATATGGCAAAAGACTGAAACGCTCGTGTAGCTTTGAGGAGCTATAGCAGGCAGGCCCCGAAAAGCTAGTTATATTTATAATTCTACATGTTTAAGATAGCGTAATTTGTTCCACAGGAGGTATTGAAAAAGTTAATTTAAAACATCACTCCTTAATCTTCTTCTGAGAGTGCCTCTCTTAATAGCGAAGTAGCGGATTCAGCACAACGCTCTTTGTTCTTCGCGAGGCGTCGTAGTTCTGGAGCACTCGCTATCCCGTTCCACTCCCTGATCTTACGTAACCAAGAGTTCCTTCACCGACCAACTTGTCTTAGATGTGTGAGATATCATATTTCAAGAGATACGCATTTTATGTTTTTAGTTTTACCCGCAGGTTGTCTGGTGGAGACCAGTAGCATTAAGTCCGCCTGTTGTAGATTTTGTGCAAAATATTTGTAATTAATTTAAAAAGAAATTACTATATTTTACTTAACACTGGCATTATATAATACTTATAACTATTTGCCATTAAAGAAAATAAAAAAATACATCATTAACTAACAACATAAGTGCTAATTGCCCGCCAACTTACATCAGATGTTGTGTTTTTTATTTCATTTTCATAATCTTATATTATTGTTAGTTATATTGTTGAATTTTAGTGGCGTATTATATAATATAATTCGATTAAGTGAAGTGACTTTTTAATTTGATATGTGGACAATCAAAAGTTTCACTTGGCTAAGATCCGCGACAAGCAAAACAATAACAGAAAACTAATAAGGTGTGTTTTTCTGCTGGATGAAGTGGATTTATTTGGAACTTAAACCAAAAACTTACCGAAAATCGTCCATCAATTCTCCACCCACCAACCACTACACACAACACCAAACACACATTACCACTTTTACATCTTGTAAACGACACGTGTTTCGCCCCAACACGAGGCATCTTCAGGTATAGTAGACCCTACGGAAGACAACCGAAAAGACAACCTGAAGATGTAAAACTAAGTAAAACTTTTGTACTTAGCTAAGATTTGTGTGTGCAAAGTAACGCCTGACTCCATTAATAATTTTTAATTCGATTTAAGAAGTCATTAGTAGGTTTTGGTAGAATAGCCACCATTTTATATAGATGTACACACACACATATTATCAAGACGTAACGTGATAAGTTGACTAGTTATATTTCAAGAGATTTGATGTCATCGTATTATATTATATTTTAATTGACATTGGCATAATAGTTATAGCCAATTGTCATCAAAGCAAAAAAAAGCAGTGTTAATGGTTGAAATAATATACATTACAAATAGTGCGAGAGTAATACTAGAGGGTTTGCGTCGTAAGCTATAATCTGTAATCGGTGGTTTAGAGTTGCGGTTTGGTACGAAGTAAAGTTGTTATTAGACCTGTTACCGTGTTATTAACTAGCGCAAGATAGATCACATCTTATTCGCCCTTGGCATAAATAAACTAGAACGTTTATTGAGCGAAACATTATTATAATGCATTT
Organism: Baronia brevicornis; assembly: GCA_031353405.1. NCBI lineage: Eukaryota > Metazoa > Arthropoda > Insecta > Lepidoptera > Papilionidae > Baronia > Baronia brevicornis. Next base: position 88,369 of record JASFAT010001705.1, read on the forward strand.
TATTGAAATTTCTCACTTCGTATAAAGTTTTTTGTAGTTAGATCAAATAATGATACGTTAGATTAATGTCTTCCATTTTCTCATGGTCACGATGAATTGCTGTATTTTATTGTTGTATATACATATAGTTGTATGTATAATAAACAACATATAGCTATATGTTGCTTATTTGTTGTATTATTGTAAGAAATGAAGATATAGGAGAGCGATGTCAAGTAAAAGAGGGTGTCGTGACAAAAGTTGAGAAAGGGATGCTTAGATGGTTTGGGCACAGAGAGATGAATTAAAGTCGGTTGGCGATAGAAATGAAAGAAATGTGCGTTGCGGATGTGGATGGAAGGGTATGTAGGGGAAGACCACGGAAAACATACCAAATTGCCGAAGTTTTTAAGATAGGCGAGGCCAAGAGTACCCTTAACCGGCAGGCTTGCATGAGTGTGGAGCAAGCAAGATATGCTATGATCGTAGCAGATGCAGATCTGTGGTCTCTGCATACCCCTACGGGAAACAAGCGTGACGATATATATGTATGTATGTTGAAACTACAGGAACCAAAAAGGCTGTTTGTTGTGTACGGTATACAAATAAAAACAAGTATTTTTTTTTTTAATTTTTAATATTAATAATTACTGCCAGGTGGGCAAACCGTTACTACACACTACGTTTGCCGAGTCGCGGTCTCCACTCCAGCACTCGTCTACTCCAACGATTGTCGATTCTCCGACAAACGTGTCCAGTCTAATGCCACTTCAGTCTGCTAGCTTGAAGAGCTATGTCGGTGACTCTGGTCCTCCAGCGAACTTCTTCATTCCGAATTCGCGCGAATTAACTAAGGTATATTTAACCCTTATCAGTTGTAAGTCACCTCTCACGTGACAACAGTACTTTGACGCTGCGGTCGTAAGTCACGTGGGAGGTGACAAGACGAGACATGTTAAAACTCGCTCTGTGTGAAATGCAGGCACTATTGCCTTATTAGTTTAATATCCGTAACAGAGAAATTGACATTTGCAGTTATATATCATCGCTTTTTCCAATTATTTTTTAATATATTGTGCCCAAAAATGAATAAAGTCAATGAAAACTGTATTTGTTAGCTACAACGTTGCGAGAATCACGTATAAAAAGCTAGCGACCGATAAGGGTTAAATTGTAAAATTAATCAGATCCTTTATATAGCATAGTATGTTCGCGGTGTGTTCTTTAGTTACGTATGTTCTGGTTACAAGAAAGATTCTCCGTTGCATGTTTTTTTTGCACGGCACCTACCAATATAAATTGCACCGGAATCCGCTTGGGACCGAGTGAACTCCTGAATCCAAGTGACTAATCAATGTTTCCAGGTAGTCGAGTAGTTAGTTAGTCACAGCCCGGCTGAATCTAATCTTTTCCATCCTATACTTTTTGCGTGTTTGAAGTTCAAGGGAAACGAGCTAATTGACTCAGTGACGAAGTTACCACCTTCGAAGTTCTAATTTATCACAAGTCTTGGTGACAATCTTCTTTTGCCAAGCGCGACGAGCCATCCATTTCTCCAGAAATGGCGAGACCCTTTAGCCCCGTCTATAAAACATAACATATCCTACAGTCAATCCGCAGTAACCCGACAAACGTTTCGCAGGGCGATGTCAGATTATCAAATTGGTCGGATTATATATAGTCCGAAAATTGTTTTTAATAAGAGTGCTTTATAATCTGCAAAATTAAAAATCGAAGAATCTATTTGAACTATGAATCATATTACATAATTAGATACATATATAATATGAATGTGGAATTTAGTAAATTAAACATCACAAAAGGAAAGCTACTATTTTATTATAAAAATAACATCATCAGTGATATACATAATATTTATAAGTGGTAGAGCCACGTTGCAGAGGAATACTTTGTCAAGAATGGCATATTATTTGTCTGTAGCATGAGTGGGCCGGCTCGCCCGGGGAAGCACCACACTCCCGTAGAAAACCGGCGTCTGAGTGGTAGCTTAGTTACCGCGCTTCGTCCGGTGAGCGGTTGAGTTTCTCCCCTTCCCTCGAACAGTGATAGGCGTGTCGAATTAAAGGGGCGCCGGATTAGACAGGACCTTTACCGGAGGGGAGGAGAAGAGGGCGTTTGGGCTTCCGGAACTCAACCGCTCACCGGACGTAGCGCGGTAGCTAAGCTACCACTCAGACGCCAGTTTTCTGCGGGAGTGAGGTACTTCCCCGGGCGAGCCGGCCCATTCGCGCCACAGACAAATAATATGCCATACTTGATAAAGTATTCGTCTGCAGTGTGGCTCTACCACTACAAAATACTATACTACATACAATTAAGACGTTCAAATAATTTATTATATATACATCACGCGGTATTGTCATTGCCATAGTTATCGCTCTAAGAACACAATGGCCACGTAATTGGGTCGTAATTGACTGAGCATAGACAATAATAGGCGGATAATATACGCGGCCATTACGTTTTATAGCGTGCGAGTTATTTTACAATCGATCCGCGCGTAAAGCTTTAATCTTTGGCTTTGAACAACAAACTCATGACTTTAATGTGTAATGCTCACCGCACATTTTATGCGGGGTGGAAATTTTGCATTTGCTTACACAGATATTTTGCTGTCGAAGGTTACAGGAACTAACTCATGGTTTGAACGAGGAAATTTATATTGGTGATTGCCACATAGTCCATTAATCTGTTAATAAACAGACAAGACAAAAGGCCAGGGAGTATCTTTGCCTAGCCGCTTGTCCAGTATTTATGGTATTGGTACACGAGTACGCGACCCCGGCTTCCCGATCTACTACCCTATCACTCCCCGTCTTCCGTTGCCGTAATATCATATCCCTATCATCCTGTCTAAATCCATTATTTCTTTCTCCAGCCTTTTTTCTTTCTTCGTGCGTTCGATGCGTGGCTAAGGGCGAGCCTAGTCGCAAGCGTGCCGACCGTCCCGGGATTGGGCTCCCCCAGGTACTATAGTGCCTTACCTCAGCATGCGGGGCTCTGCTGGGGCTGACCTCCATCCTCCCTTGCGGCTCGTGGGATTCACTATGACGAATCTTTAATATACCTAATTTGTTAAAAAATCACAGTGACGTGGTTCGCCACCCGTCACGTCCTGATTCCCACGAAGTCGAGAAGCGACGAACGGAGAGCCGTTTCACTACGATGAATGTGAGAGGAAGGATGGATGAAAAGATGGATGTAACCCTACAGGGAGACAGGGTTGACTATATGTATGTATGTATAAATATGCAATATTTTTTTGACATCTGTTCAATTTACAGCGTTTTTGGTTTTTCGTCGATATATAGTTTCACTTAAGTGTTAGTCCCCAATAAGTGTTTCACACTCAAATGAATGCCACTCAGCCTCTTTGTTTAGGATGTAACGTTCAAAGAGTCGTAACTCAGGTGATCCGTCATCGGTTTGTTTAGTTAAAATTAAGTTACGGCCAGCAATAACTAACGAAAACATAAAATCACGTAAACAAACTGCGCTATAATTTTACACCAGAAGCCGATTCTGTGTAAGCGGTGGTGAGTATTCGTCACGTCAGTGCATCGTCATAATTAGATCGTGAATGCTGCGCGGGAGTCGCCATTTTGTATTACATCTGTATGTATTACTAGAAGTGACCAATCATTCAATACATTTTAATTAAACCTTTTATTAATATAAAACGAAAGCATAGTGGTAGAGCCACACTGTAGACGAATACTTTGACAAGAATCGCATATTATTTGTCTGTGGCATGAATGGGTCGGCTCGCACGGGGAAGTACCACACTGCCGCAGATAACCGGCGTCTGAGTGGAAGCTTACCTATCGCACTTCGTATGGTGAGCGGCCGAGCTGGGAAGGCCCAACACCCTCCCCCCGCCCTATACCCCTTCCCTTCCCATTCCCAACTCCCATAATAACACTTTCCTTAAAGGTTGGCAATACTTCCATCTGCCTATGGCACTGCGGTTGTCTATGGGCCGCGTTGATTGCTTTCCATCAGATGACACGCCTACTCGCTTGCCTTCCTATCCTATAAAAAAAATAAAAAACATCCCAGAAGAAAATTGAAAAAAACCAAAACCGTTACCATTAAAGTTTTGGTAACTGTCCTTGAGTCTTCGGTGACGGCAGGATCTCCGATAGGTTCAATCCATTATCTATACGTAGAGAAGTATATCTCTTTGGGTACTATATCGAACTTATTATGGCAAATGTTCTGAGTTGTTTAATCTCCTCCCGGCTGCACAGTTCCGTGAGACTTCACGCCCAAAAGATAAGTTCTCCATCACTTGGAAGGCTGGTTGTCAACCACCGTCCGATTTGATCGTATTTTTCTACCACGAACTGTTCAAATATTATATAATACCTGCGGTGTTTCCAACGGCAGAGGGCTATTTAAGAGACGAGCGTACGTATTCACAAAAGGTCGGCATCGTATCTAAGAAGCCTTTGGAGATCACTTCCCACCAGGTGACCTTCATGCTCGTATGAATACTTTGTTATACAAAAAAATTATCTCGTGTGTGCCCGTAGAATATTATGATCGCATGGCCCGAGAATATGTGTGCAGTACTTTCAGTGTAAGATTTTTATTCTTAATCTTCCGTCCCGCTCTCGCAGTGCGCGCGCGCATGCCACATCCAGCGCGCGCGTCGCTCTCCGCGTATTTTAGCATTTATTTATTTAGGAGCGCAGTTCGTCGGCCGGACGCCGTTCGCAGCCAACCTTCACCCGCGCGCTATTGACTCCAAGGTCCCGACTGTTGCCCTGAGCTCGCTTCCTGGAATTACTGACAGATCCAGTGATTAATTGCGGCCGGTGTACGACGCGTGACTTTTTGGTTCAATTTTGTCAGTTTGATCGCTACACTGAGGTTACTATTGATATCTATTGAGGAGGGAAATCTGTTGAATCTCGTCTCGTCAAGGATGTCTAACACTGAGGTTGTTCTTACGGTAGTACAACTTTACTACAACACAGAGTAAATTTATTTTAGAATTATATATAACAAATTAACACGAAGTTGTTCACTAATAAATGTAAGAATGTGGACGACCAATTAATTCAGTGACTGAGCTCGCCTTACGGAGACAATGATGACGGGTTCGATCCCAGCATCGGAATAAATATATGTATATATGTAGGGCCTACATATATTTATTCCGAATCTGGTTACTCCGTGAACCGTATTGGACAAGCGTGTTGGGCTTTATGTGCATTCCTCCAGAAATAGAGAGGCGTGTGCCCAGCATTGAGACATATTTGGGCTGTGAATGATAATGACAAACAACTAAATACAAAACGAAAAAATCCAATATGGCGCAAAACAAGATGACCACCGTAAAATACTAAAATCATCGCTTTCTCTAAAATTTTGCCATCAAGCTCGTTTGCCTTTGTTCCCCATAACATAAAAAAAATGTACGATATTCCCAAATAAGTATGACATATGGATATTCAAAAGAGGTGCTTATGTGTCCACTCAGGTCAAATCAAAAATCAAAAATCTTTCTCTCTCAATTCATATTATTGGTATTATATACCACTAGATGATCTGGTGAATTTCGTTTCACCTACAATTTATGCAATTATAACTTTTGATCAGCTATTATCAATCATAACCAATCTACCAATTTCAATTCATCGAGATCAATCTATTACCTAAATTCACTTCAATCAAGACTTTTCTTAAATCAATTTTCTTTTTTCTAAAAAACTAACTTAAAATGCCACGAACGTCATTTATTGACAGCAATTGGAAGAACAAAATTATCAATTTTGAATTTTCCATTTTTCCAGCTGTTCTTTTAGGTTCTATTTATATTTTTATTATTCATAAACCTTCCCTACATTAAAGCAAATAAAATAAAAAAAATAATATTCAAATCGGTGGAGCGGTTTTGGAGTTTTAGCGAGACTAACAAAATAGCTCTCCATTTTTATATATAATAATATATAAGGTTACATCGAGAATCCTTCAAAAAAAAAAAATTCAAAATATCCACAAGTGCTAAATGTCAATCAGTCTTCACGCTTAAAAGCCTTTTCCCAACCCTTGTCTCTTTGACAAACAGGGATATACATCAATGTGACAAACATTGTGGAACTACAATCACATCTCTTTCTGTAAGTTACCTACGTAAAATCCTATGATTGTCCAAATCGATGATAGCATAATGTGGTTAGGAGTGAAGGTCATACTGTCGATTTTACGTATCATTCTACTATTGACGTAAACCATTTTTTTATGGTACAGGAAGGCATACGAGCAGGCGTGTCACTTGATGGAAAGCAATCAACACCGCCCATAGACATCCGCAGTGCCATAGGCAGTTCGGATGTCTTTGGGCCTGCTCGGTTTACCTCCCTATTCCATAAAAAAACACATGTTTACCATGCGGAAATCGAAATTACTCCAAAAGCTGACCACCAGACCTAAAAAAAATTTGATATTTTCGAAAAAATTGTATCTGATCACTCATAAACAGTCATTTTCCACGTTGTACCGTAGAGCTGTGAGACTGATCATTCGAAGCAGTATTTTTTTCTGATCCGAATATGAAATAAAAATATTTTGGTATCTGTAGTCTGTAGTGTCATTAACAGAGTTTTCGTTTCTTTGCATCGATATATAGTCTTTTTTATGGTTTAGGCTTCAATAAGAGTTCCACATTCAGATGAATGGCATTCAATCTTTTTGTCGAGCCGTGAAATTCGTACCATTCAACGATTATTTTTTGTCTGATCTGAATATGCTATAAAAATTTTTTGTCTTCTGTGTCATTTACAGCGTTTTCGTTTTTTTGCTTTAGATATGTTGAAATATTTAGTAACACAAATATTTGCCTCTTCTAAATGTAATCTTAATAGTACACATTCTGAGATAAGTTTAATATTTAATAAAGGTGATACTTCCAACAGTCGGAGCGTAATGGAACACGAAACAGAACGCTCTAATCTTAACACATCGCTCGTTGCAAGCCACATTTGTATGCGCTAGATCTAAGACAAGTCGATTATAATTACCATGCACAACGACGAAGAACAGGCCTCAAGTTATCTATATTCCAGATATTAACCTAGTAACGTTCTCTTGGTCCGCAGGAAGTGTATTACATGATGCGTATAATTTTTACCATCTGGATAAGGCGATCGAGTATGGAGCATTTTTCCTGATCCTTCTTTCCGCGAACCAAGTTTTTTCGAATCAATACTATATTGGAACATTCAAAAAACAACACTTAACATTTCCCAAAGGCTGACAATGTTGCTTTGATGCTTATGGTGTCGCAGATGTTGATTGCTTTCCACACGCCTGCACGGTTGTCTTGCTATCCCATAAATAACTGCATTACCCTCGTGGCATTAAGAATCAATTAGCGTGTGTAACTGTTCAAATTCTAATTCATCGACTTTAGAAATTACATTTCATTTCTCAAACGTCAGTCCGCTAACAATCGAGCTTTTACCACCATTTCGTCATGAGGTTCCTCTAGATCCGGATAGATAGAGTTTCTCTCAACGTTTCTTACGTTGAGAGAAATTCACACTCAAACTCACACTATCGTTTGACGGACACTTGATAGATAACACGGTACTGACGCAAGTCGTTCTAATGTGGACAACATAAAAACTAGTGAGCCTTGTGGCGTGAAAAATGTATGTAAATATTTGTGTAACATTTACGCGTTCAAACTGGCAACTGATGTCCACGGAGACAACGACATCGGCGTTGGCAGTGAAAAGTTTCAAGAACTTCTTATTAGTTCTCTTTGATCATTAATATTTTTTTTTTGCTTTGACTCGGTCAACGTCGCATTAGTAGAGACATCTTAAAAAATATTAATAGTTTCTTATTAGCTTAGTCCAAATTGATGTTGAATTGAGATTATCTATCTTAAAACGAAATTTAATAACGTTAAGTACTTTATTATTGATTTTTGTCAATCTTATAATAATAATAATAGTAATAATCTTTATTTCAGACAATTTTTTTTTTGTTCCATACATTTTAACATTATTACATTTGTCTTAGTAATTATGTACACCTTAACAATTATATTAGTAAATCATTTACATTGAAGCCGATTTAGCTGTATCTAGCTACAACGGTTTTCATTATAGAGTTGGAGCTATCCCGCATTCTGTGCAGCAACGAGGGTGTTCGTTTTCGCAAAATGGTCCAAAAGCCATCGGTGCGGGCTTTAACGGACATAACTGATGCACTGCAGAAACGGGGCAGCCCCAACAAATATAATGAACGGTAACAGTTTCGTTCTGTAAATGATGAGAGACGGAGACTCAAATTCTTTCTTTTATATTCTTCTCTTCCCCCAAACTTACTACTATTCCCCCTAGTATTAGTCATATATTACTATTGACGTGTCTTTATTTTCACTTTAATTTTCAAGAATGGATGACGTTAAATCCATAAAGTCGTTTGCAAAACATTTAGTAGCCTCGTCTCCTGTCTCACCTGTCATTCCTTCCCCTTCGTCTCTCTCCAGCGTCTTCTTCGTTTTTCAAAGATGTACAACGCATTTACAGTACATCAGGTAATACAGTATACATTTTTGTTATTATGAATGCTTGATTGTTGGCAAAAAATATTATTTAATACATTTCATCCTTATTATCATTAGCCTATGGAAGTCTAGTGCTGAATATAGCCTTCACCTATGATGCATCATCTAACCTAGTGTTCAACTACAGGCATCCAAATTCTATACATGTGTCACATACATATATTGGGGCATCTCATAAGATGTCAAAGTCTGTATTTATTCAACCAGCTGTACTGGGATATACACTACAGACTACAGGCAAACAACATGGTCCACAGTCAACATAAGGAAAACTTGTGTCGACATTGTTGTAGGTCGTCTAGTCTAGTCCTTCCTTTCCGATACCGTTTGATGGCGAGATATTCATCTCATCTGATAGCTACTAACCCCTACCCTGTTGTTATGTCTTCCATCGTTTCAAGGTTCACAGCCTGAGTAGCAGCTTTCTTTGGCAAATTAAAGTAGTCATTCTCCCCAGTTCATAAGTTTTCAACCGACGATTTTTATAGTGGTAGAACAGAACCACGCTATAGACGAATAATTTGTCAAGTTTGGCATAATACTTATCTGTAGCATGAATCGGGCTCGCCCGGGGAAGTACCACACTTCCGCAGAAAACCGGCGTCTGAGTTGGTGGCTTAGCTATCGCGCTTCGTACGGTGAGAGGCCGAGTTCCGGTGGCCCAACACCCCCCTCCCTCTACCCCATCCCATTCCCACTCCCATAATGACCTTTTCCTTAAAGGTCGGCAACGTTTCCTCAATGCCTATTACGTTGTGAATGTCTATGGGTGGCGTTGATTGCTTTCCATCAGATGACACGTCTGCTCGTTTGCCTTCCGATACTATAAAAAAAAGAAGAAGTTGTAAAATCCCTTGCGTCAACAACAAATTAAACTAGGAAAACAAAATTTCCAGTGTCCATAAATACGCGGTGAGATTTAAAACCGAAAATTTAATTAGACAACCGAGTGTTCCGTCACTATGATGAAGTACTTTTGACTTGTTGTGCAAAAAGTGACCTTGTATTTCGTTCTCTCACTGGTGTGCTCTTTCCGGGTACCCACGAAATGTCTTAAAAGTTTTTTTAACTGTTCATCTTTTAACGATGTGTTACGCCCACAGAAAATGTTTCATATCTCGTTACTTGTGTGTTAACACTTTGTGACATGTATTATATATTGTTTGTTTTGACTGATTGTTTTAACTTTCTGAACATCTTTTTAACTGAATATAACGAAAAATGCTTTAAATGAAAAATAAAAAGAATTACACACTTAGCATTTTTTTTTTGGGGAAAAGAGGATTACAAATGAACAAGTGAGTATATTAACCCTTATCGGTCGCTAGCTTTTTATACGTGATTCTCGCTAGGTTGTAGCTACAGATACAGTTTTCATTGACTTTATTCATTTCTGAGCTTAATATATTAAAAAATAATTGGATAAGGCAATGATGCATAACTGGAGATGTCAATTGATCTGCAATGGATTTTCAACTAGTAAGGCTATAGTGCCTGCATTTCACACAGAGCGAGTTTCAACATGTCTGGTCTTGTCACCTCCCACGTGACTCACGACCGCAGCGACAAAGTGCTGTTGTCACGTGAGAGGTGACTTACGACTGATAAGTGTTAATATCATACTTGTAGTTACAAAATATATCCATATTATAAAATATAGTTATTAAGTAAATTGTCGTTTATGATTTAAATTAACTTCATATACGATCGATTGAAACGGGATATGTCTTTGATAGTGGTACAGGCGTGATTAAAAGAATTGGGTGACTTTATCGTTACGGCGTTAAGTTTTAACATTATTTTCTTGTGTTATTGCGTTTCGTGTAGTGAGTGTAGGAATCGCGAGGCCAAATTCTTTACCCCATCTTTTAATTCCTTCTTTTCTACTATTACATTCGTTTTTCTATTACACTATTTATATGATTACCCTACATATCTGCATTATTCTTACTTCTGCAGATCTCCATGGTTGCCATTGACTCACTTGCATCGCATCCATAAGAAGAACTCTAGCTATTTATCGTTATTACAAATATTGTAACTTATTTTCCAATGTCTGTTCTCCTTGGTAGGTCATCCAAAATTTCACATCGTGTTCTTTAGACAGCTAAGGTTACGTCAGTTGCCGTCGATGGGTAGAATATGCCATCAGTTGGCAAGTTGCCGTGGAAACGGTGACCTTGGGAAGGCGTAATAATCCCTAATAGACCACGGTGTAGTCACCTTGACCTTGGCAACGTACGCAAGGTCAGTGCCGCTTGGTGACTGCATGAAGCATATGTGGCCATGAAATCCGCGAGTTGTTTGTCTTTTATAAAATATAGATAGATATATAATAATAGAACTTGAGCGCAACGCCTAACTAATATAAATATATATATGCATAGAAATAGAAAAACTTTATTTAGGACACCTTTTTTTACAATAATTATTTTTTGCTTAAAATCTTAAAAATTTTATAATATATAAAAAAAACAAAAAAAAACAAGGCCCAACACCATCCCTCTCCCTCTCCCCCAACATCTCCACCCTCCTTCTACCCCTCCATCTCCCCCCTCCCCTTCCCATTCCTATTCCCATAATGACACTTTCGTACGATATGGACAGTCAAAAGTTTTACTTATCTAAGATCCGCGACAAGCAAAACAATAACAGAAAATTAATAACGTGTGTTTTCCTGCTGGATAGACTAGTGGTTGTGTAAAGGGAAAAGTGGTAGTGTGTGCTTGGTGTTGTGTATAGTGGGTTGGTGGGTGGAGAATTGATGGCCTATTTTCGGGAAGTTTTTGGTTTAAGTTCCAAATAAATCCACTTAACCCAACGAAAAACACACATTATTAATTTTCTGTTATTGTTTTGCTTGTCGCGGATCTTAGCTAAGTGAAACTTTTGACTGTCCATATGTTGTCATTTACCATTACAGTGTTATAGTGGAGAGTTGCTGACGGACTAACTAAGTAAAAGTTCTAACTGTCCACATATGTTTTTTAATTAAACAGAACTCTAATTCTCTAATTGGTAAATAAAATTGTAATGGCCGCACACATGATACGAAATTCTGCGAAAACATCGCCAGCGTTTCAGCTGGTTCCCTTTAATGCTACACGACTGAAAAATCCGTTGACAAATTGCTCGCGGCCATCTCCTTTGAAGACTGCCTTTTGTATGTTTTATTTTTTGTTCACGTAATTTTTGTTATATTACACATTACATAACATGAATTTGTTTTTGATAAAAAAAAATCTATACATATATTTATTAGATACGAGAGTATTTCAGCTAGAATAAGTCAGTTATTAAGAAAGGCCAGGTCAAGAGTACCCTTAATCGGCGGATTTGCATGAGGAGACTAATTAGTGTGGAGGCAACAAGGGAAATATGCCGAGATCGTAGCGGATGGAGGTCTGTGGTCTCTGCCTACCCTTACGAGAGACAGGCGTCATGATATGTAGTATGTATAAATAAGTCATTTCTGCGTCTCATAGGTATGTTATGCGTATCACATGATAGTATATAAATATATGCACATCGCTATTAGGCAAATTCAAAATAAAAGACAATGCCTACCTAGGTCTTACCTATAAAATTACATAGAAATAGATAATATGTGGACAGACAGAATTTTTACTTAACTAAGATCCGCGATAAGCAAACAAAAATAGAAAAATAATTATGTGTATTTTATACTGGAAGAAGTGGATTTACGGGGACCTTAAACTAAATCTTATCGAAGAACGACTGTCAGCAACCCTACACTTCCCAAGCTTTGCTAAGTAAAACCTTTGAATGTCCACATATAAATGGATTTCCGCAAATAATGCCTGACTCCATTAATTAAATAAAACGAGAAGAAAAAAAAACACTTAAAACCTAAGATATGCCACAAAATGAGTTTTACTCATCATAAGCCGGACGCTGTACGCGGAACAGCTGATGACGATTTCTGATCAATACAGTCAGATCATAGATCACAGTGATTATTTTGAACAACTTGTGTCGATTTTTTTTAAAATAATTTCTCTGTCAATTTTCATGTGACTCAAAAGGTTATTGGAACGTTAGGGGAAGATAAGGGTCTTCCCCTAACGTTCCAATAACCTTTTGAGTCCACATCGCCAACGTAAATTTCTTTTGCCAATCATCTTTCATCAATCCTCTCTATGTACCCAAACAACTAAGCGTCCCTCTCTCATCTTTTGTCACGACACCTTCTTTTACCCACATCGCTCTATATATCTTCATTCCTTATTCTATCATTCAAAATTATCCCACACATACTTCTTAATGCTATCATGTCCACCACATTCACTCTGCTTTCATGACTCTTCTGCCATATCCAACTTTCACTACCAGAGTCGGAACCAGCACCCTCAGTTTTAGACACATTCTGACTTTTCACAAAGAAGTGCAGTGCTCCATTAATCTGATTACGAGCTTTCACTCGCCTTTCAATGTGGATTCTGTTATCAATTACCTCACAATCGAATGTTCGACTGATCTCCCAGAAGTGTGTTAGTGTTCATTTGACTACACGTGTGACCCTTGGAGACGGTTGTACAATAGAATTACTACATATGGATGTTGGATTGTGAATGGTTTTGTCTCATAAACCTAGTTACATCGCTTCGGTGCAACTAATCCTGTAACGGGCGCATCAAGGCATATGCTTAAAGCGAGAATTGAAGGAGTGATGTTTTAGAAAGAGCAAGCATATGACAGCAAAGCGGTAAGGCTGTTAAGGAATTAATGGTCGCGAGTTCGATCTCCGCATCGGGATGGATGGATGAGTGGTGATTCTGTACGGTGCGTTTTTCTCGAAACTTCATTCAACACACCACCACCCTGTGGAACCAGCTGCCTCGAGCGATGTTTCCTAAGTGCTACGACATTGGAACATTCAAAAAACATGCCTAAACATTTCTTAAAGGCCGGCAACTTTTCTTCAATTCCTTTGGCATAGCTTGTAATTATGAGCGGTGATTGTTTTCCTTCAGGTGACACACCTGCTCATTTGTCCTCGTATCCCATAAAAATTTCAATCACTTTAATGTGCTACAATTGTAACTGGAAATTTAGAGTACTAAAAATGTCACCATAAAAGCATTTTCTCCCTTACTTTGACAAAAAGTACAAGTCTTTACTATTCATATCAAAAGTAAGATCTAAAGCCCTCCGTGTGAGGGCATTGTATGTTGACAATACAGGGTGCAGACCCTTTCTGTGTCTTGTTAACTAATGGCTGAAGGGGAAGCTAAAGTTCATAAAAACTTAACTTTTCTTTGAAAGCTAGTCTACGACTAGAGCTAGTCATTTTCAATGGCTGCGGTAGTTAATTGCAGTGTATATCAAAGCTGTAAGTTTCTTCATGTAATGATATGTTATTTTGTATTCTTTGATGGTAATTAAAGAATAAAGGAAAAGAAGAATTATATTTGATATTATTGTATTTTACTTGACACTGGCACAATAGTTCTAATTACCATAAAAGAAAAGGAAAAAATACATTTTATATTATTGTATTTCACTCGACACTGGCATAGTAGTTATAAGAAGTTGCAATTAAAGAAAAATAAAAAATATATTTGATGTTATTTTATTTTACTTGACACTGGCATAATAGTTATAACTAATTGCCATAAAAGAAAAAGAATAAATATGTTTGATATTATTGTATTTTACTTGGCACTGGCATAATAGTTATAACTAATTACCGTCAAAGAAAAAGAAAAAATATGTTTGATATTATTGTATAATATTTTACTCGATACTGACCTAATAGTTATAACTAATTGCCATCAAAGGAAAAGAAGAAATATGTTTCATATTATTGTATTTTACTTGACACTGGCATAATAGTTATAACTAATTGTCGTCAAAGAAAAAGAACAAATATGTTTGATATTATTGTCTTTTACTCGATACTGGCATAATAGTTATAACTTATTGCCATCAATAAAAAAGAAGAAATATATTTAATATTATTTTATTTTACTTGACACTGGCATAATAGTTATAATTTATTGCCATCAAAGAAAAAGAAGAAATATGTTTGATATTATTGTATTTTACTCGATATTGGCATAATAGTTATAACTAATTGCCATCAAAGAAAAAGAAGATATATATTTAGGATTGGTTAATATTAATTTTTCATGCTTACACATAAAATATTACGAAGGCTGTAATAGCATAATTGTGAAAGTCTAACCACTGACGTTAAAAAAAATATATAAAACCGAGCTCGGCAGGCGTTTTCGCGATTCATTTTGCCCGTGTACATCGCCGAGTCGTTTATTTGCTTTAGTGTAAAGATCGAGGTGTCTGCGCCGAAGGTACGAGGTACCTAACGGTTGAAGGTCATGGGTCGACGCCCGCCGCCAATGATACGGTGCTCGCTGCAAACGGCAGGCACCGTATACAACATTATCTCGTTTCGGAGTTTATTTCGAATAACGATGCGATTCTATTCGCTATTACTAATAATAAGTAATTTTGTCTATAATATAAGTCGTCCGGTGCCCGAATTATTTTTTGGGAAATCAATAAGAAAACTACAATGGATATATAATGTTGTTTTATAATGTATTTGTTGAAATCACTACCAACTTGATCTTGAAATAAAGGATGAATTGTGATGCTCTAAAAAGAAAAGATTTATATTAATATATTTTTTTTATAGAGCTTAGATGGTTTGGGCACATAGAGAGGATGGATGGAAGATGACTGGCAAAAAAAATTACGTTGCGGATGTGGATGGAAGGGTCGGTAGGGGAAGACCAAGGAAAACACACTTTGACCGAACTGCCGAAGTTTATATGACAACGCCAGATCAAGAGTACTCTTAACGGGCGGGCTTGCATGAGGAGAGTGATGAATGTGAAGGAATCAAGGAAAGTATGCCGATATAGTAGCAGATGGAGATCTGTAGTCTCTGCCTACCCTTACGGCAGACAGGCGTGACTATATGTATGTATGTTACAGTTAACATACATCTAATACAATTTAGGTTTTATATTTATTTTCCCATAGATATTAATAATCAATTAGAAATAAGGGTTGGAAAGCTAATGACCTGAGATACAGACTCACCCCTAGTTCAGGCACTAGCCCGCCACATATAATACGTATTATTTTCTCTCTATACTGTAACCTGTATATGTAACTTTGTAGTGTCGAAATGAATGCTTATTATATTATTATCTAATACAAATATCCAAGATGCATCTGATACGAAAGAAATTAAAATTGTTATTATATATATAAATGTTTTTAGTGACAATAACACCGGTGTTCGAATTTCAAAATTCTAATTTTAAAAAAAATTAACTACCTACTCTTTTAAAATAAATAAAATTCAAAATTGTTACGACAAAGAGAAGTGTGGTTTTTATTTATTTTTTTCAAATATTTTGTCTGAATATCGACCGCCACGTCGGGCACACTCTTGGAATCTAGTCACAGTATTTCGTGCCACTCGCTGAAGTAGTGACGTCGGGAAGCCATTAACCTCGCAAACGATATTTCTTTTATCGCTGAGATGGTCGGGTTTGTTTCATAACTTTATATTTTTGAGGTACCACAAAAAAGTCAACAAGGACGAGATCCGATGACCTGGGTGGCTTGGTGACATCGCCGAAACGGCTTATTGTAGCTAAAGATGATTAATGGAGTCAGGAGTGGAGGCTTTTTTTAACAGCCTATTAATGTCCCACTGCTGAGCACGGGCCTCTCCATTTCTGGAGGAACGGACGTTAACCCACCACGCTTGTCCAATGCGGATTAGCGGGGTTACCAGACTCGGAATAAATACTTGTAATTCATCTATATTATTCCGATGAGGGAATCGAACCCACGACCATTGAGCCAATTGGTCGTGCATGGCTTATTATCTTAGAAATAAAATTACGAAAAAGCTCCTTGGTCTCTCTAGTGGGTTGAGTGGTGCCATCTTGTTGAAACCGCGTGCGGTGAAGTAAAAGCAGGATGTTTGTTTCATAGACTTTACTTTTAGGTTGTGATTTTATAGACTTAGAGGTTAGATCCAGCGACCTTGGTGGCTAAGGAATATCATCAAAATGGCTTAATAATTTGTTAGGATAGAAATCACGAAAAAACTACATGGTCTCTAGCAGTTTGAGGCATAGCACCATCTTATTTAGCCTATGAGTGTAGTGAAGGTAGCATGTTTATTCGATGTTGGCAGAAAATAATCAGTAAGCTAGCGTTTAGACTTAACAGCTGTCTCCCATAGAGTCTACTATACCTGAAGATGCCTCTTGTGGAGGCAAAATACGTGTCATTTGCAAGGTAGTGAATAGTGGTAATGTGTGTTTGGTGTTGTGTATAGTGGTTGGTGGGTGGAGAGTTGCTGGCCGTTTTTCGGTAAGTTTTTGGTTTAAGTTCTAAATAAATCCACTTCATCCAGCAGGAAGACACACATTATTAATTTTCTATTCTTGTTTCATTGTCGCGGATCTTAGCTAAGTTAAAGTTTTAACTGTCCACATCGTAATGGATTTCCGCAAAGTAACGCCTGACTCCATTAATCAAGCTAGCATTTACTGATCAATCGATCTACTCCGTTATGTCGTGTACTGGCCCTCGGTTTGCCGTCGTGAGGATCCAAAACTCCTTAACTAGGCCATCTCGATCGGTCTCAGCCGCGTTGGATAGCGTGAAGATAAATAGCGTGGAACGCACTGTTCATGCCCCCGTTGCATCCAAGGTGATTTTGAAATCGCATGCAGCCGTAGTGTAAACGGTTGCTAAACAAAATAAACACGGCGTGTTTACGACCGTCCGCCTCTACGTGTGTGCATCACCAGAAGCGGCCGCTTGCTATACACAGTTTATCATTCATTATACTGGAATTCTTTTACACCATATGTTACCGTGGGATAACTCTGATATAAGTTTTTACACACATACATACATATCGTCACGCCTGTCTCCCGTAGGGGCAGGCAGAGACTACAGATCTCCTTCTGCTAGGATCTCGGCATACTTCCCTTGCTTCGTCCACACTCATTACTCTCCTCATACAAGCACGCCGGTTAAGGGTACTCTTTACTTGGCCTTTCTTGAAAACTTCAGCGATTTGGTCAAGGTATATTTTCCGTGGTCATTCACTATCGACCCTTCCATCCATATTCGCAACGTAAATTTCTTTTGCCAGTTGTCTTTCATCCATCTTCTCTATAGGCCCAAAGCATATAAGCATTCCTTTTTCAACTTTTGTCACTACACCTTTTTTACTCCACATCGTTCTCTTATATCTTCATTTCTTATTCTATCATTCACCGCATATATTTCACCGCATTCAATGTGCTTTCATGACTCTTCTACCAAACCCAGTTTTCACTACCGTTTATTAGAATCGGAACATGAATGAACCCCCCTGATGAACTGCCAGTCAGACCATTTTAGAGATATTCTGACTTTTCATAAAGGCGTGCAGGGCTCCATCAACCTGATTATCATAAGTCTTTTATGGGATAAGAAGGTAAACGAGCGGATGAATACGGATAGATGTCTCCAGAGCGCCTATGACTATGACTGTAGTCTTCAAAATTGGCACGTAACCCCCAAAAGACTCTTTCAGAGTAAATGTATGCTCAAATTTCCAGAAAATATAGACACGTTATCTCTAATTCGTAGATGTTGATGCTGGTAGCCTGTTAGGCTTTTACAGCTTTATCGTATACAAGGCCCACGAGCTCGGGGACTCGCGGGCACGCTTTATCGTATACAGGGCAATAGACATTTCATAAATTCTCAAAGTTAAATATACCAGTTTATAATGCAACTAACCATATCGTAATTTAGCTAATAGCAATACAATACAGCGCCATCTATGAATAAACTTATACTTTAGTGATATATATTTATAAAACTCGTACAATAACCAAATGGAATCCACAGCAGAAAAGGCCACGCGGAAGGCCACGCGGAAGCAATCATCGCCGCCCATAGACATCCGCAGAGCTACTGGCATTGTTGAAGCGTTGCCGGCCTTTAAGAAACGTGTAGGCTTTTTGTTTTTGAAGTTTCCGATTTCGTATTAGTTCAGAAACACCGCTGCGGGTAGCTAGTTCCACAAGATAGATAGATGTAGATGCGTGGAAAGACATTTTGGTTAGTTGTTAGTTGTCAGTTAGTTAATAGACTCTTCACTTCACTGTAGTTACGGTTGAAATGATGAGAGACACACCTCACGGCTATCGATGCCGAAACATGCACAACAAGCGGACTAAATACCACTTGTTACTAAACTATATACCAGAAATCAAATAAATATAGTCACGCCTGTCTCCGGTAGAGGTAGGCAGAGATCACAGATCTCCATCTGCTATGATCTCGGCACACTCTCTTTGCTTCATCCACACTCATCACTCTCTTAATACAAGCTAGTCGGTTAAGGATACTTTCGACCTGACCTTTCTTAAGAAGTTCAGCAGTTGAGAAATGAATTCTTAAAGGGCACATAAAGAAGATAGATGAAAGACTATTAATGGAGTCAGGCGTTACTTTGCGGAAATCCATCACTATATGGACAGTCAAAAGTTTTACTTAGCTAAGATCCGCAAAAAGCAAAACAATAACAGAAAATTAATAATGTGTGTTTTTCCGTTGGGTTAAGTGGATTTATTTGGAACTTAAACCAAAAAACTTACCGAAAATCGGCCATCAATTCTCCACCCACCAACCACTATACACAACACCAAACACACATTATCACTTTTCCATCTTGTAAACGACACGTGTTTCGCCCCAACACGAGGCATCTTCAGGTATAGTAGACTCTACGGAAGACAACCGAAAAGGTTGAAAACTTTTCTGTTATAGTTTTGCTTGTCGCGGATCTTAGCTAAGTTAAACTTTTGACTTTCCATATATGGATGAAAGACGACAAATAAAAGAAATTTACATTGTGGATGCGGAGTGAAAGGTCGGTAGAGGAAGACCAAAGAGCGCATTTTTATTAAACAGCCCATATATGTCCCACTGCCGAGCACGGCCTCTCCATTTCTGCAGGAACGGACATTAAACTCACCACGCTTGTCCAATGCGGATTGACGGGGTTATCGGACACGAAATAAACATTTATAATCCATACATATATTTATTCAGATACGGGGATCGAACCTGCGACCATTGACACCGCGGGCGGAGGGTCCCACCACTGAGCCAATTGATCGTCGAAAAGAGAGCATATCTTGACCGAATTGCCGAAGTTCTTAAGAGAAGCCGGGTCAAAAGTATCCTTAATCGGCGGGCTTGTATGAAGAGTGATGAGTGTGGATGAAGCAAAGAAAGTGTGTCGAGATCGTAGCAGATGGAGTTCTGTTGTATCTGCCTATCCCTACGGGAAACAGGCGTGATTATATGTATTTGTATATGTAAATAATATAATAATACTACTACTTAGGTATTAAGAAATACTAATGTATATCATAATAGGCGTTAAGTTCTCGTGCACAAAGTTCATTCCCGGTCGCCGCAGTCAACCCCATATAAGTGTATATCCTGTGACTGCAATGTAGACATACATAATCTAGAACATTAAATACCCATATATTTATTATAACCATAAATCAGTCTGCGCATTCTGAGGTGCATCACTGAACCACAGGCAGAGTGCACTGCACTTGAGTATATTATTTACAAACGATTTTTGATCTTATGATAAATTGAATAAAGTCGAAAGTTATAATTTGTTTTTGTAATTTATACGTCATTTTAGTATAAAACGATTTGAAAGTGTCCGTATTCTAAAATAGATTTTATCGTTTAGATATAAAGTAGCTTTTTGAATGTTAATTCAATTCACATCTCGATTTTACGACGCATTCCTAACTTTCGAATTGAGACCATAAAACATATAAATTACGTTCCCTTTTGCGATGTGTTCTAAAATGATTTTCAGCTGTTTTCAGGCTGTGACGCAGCAAAATTGACCTCAGCTGCGGCGTCCCTGTAAATATTTGTGTCCGACGCGATTCGCGTGAACTAGCAAAAGATTAGAGATGAGACGGCTGAATTTTAAAGTCATATTAAATTTTCCCACACAGAAAATGTCCGTCCTTATCCGCGGAATATTTAATTTTAATTTTAATTTATTTTTTTTTTTAAATTTTTTTTTTCAAGAACTCGAGGCAAAGGATCCTAAACTTTTTTGTTCGTACTTGCTGTATTTTTTTATTATGCATAGACATAAATTTTAATTTAATTTTTTTTCAAGAACTCAACCCAGAGGTTCCCAAACTTTTTTGTTCGTACTTGCTGTATTTTTTTATTATGCATAGACATAAATTTTAATTTAATTTTTTTTTCAAGAACTCGAGCCAGAGGTTCCCAAACTTTTTTGTTTGTACTTGCTGTATTTTTTATTATGCATAGACATAAATTTTAATTTAATTTTTTTTCAAGAACTCAAGCCAGAGGTTCCCAAACTTTTTTGTTCGTACTTGCTGTATTTTTTTATTATGCATAGACATAAATTTTAATTTAATTTTTTTTCAAGAACTCGAGCCAGAGGTTCCCAAACTTTTTTGTTC
Organism: Baronia brevicornis; assembly: GCA_031353405.1. Taxonomy (NCBI): domain Eukaryota; kingdom Metazoa; phylum Arthropoda; class Insecta; order Lepidoptera; family Papilionidae; genus Baronia; species Baronia brevicornis. Next base: position 109,513 of record JASFAT010001705.1, read on the forward strand.
GTACTTGCTGTATTTTTTTATTGTAGATAGACCCTTGCTTGTCTTAATATTTTGTAATTTTTCAGGAAGAGGAGTGAAATTAAGAGACGGGAAAGAAGTTGAACCTCTGAATATATGCGTTTGTCTGTCACGCGTTTTATTTACGTGCTAGAAAGGCAAACGAGCAGGCGTGTCACCTGATGGAAAGTACAACGCCGCCCATAGACATCCGTCTATCCGGGCTTTCAGCCCGCGGGCCCTGAATACGATAAAGCTGTTAAAGCCAATAGGCTACCAGCATTAACATCTTCGAATCCAACCATAGACATCCACAGTACCATAGGCAACACAAAATAAATAAGATGATTAATGCAGTTAGGAGTTACTTTGCGGAAATCCATTACTATATGGACAGTCAGAATTGTCACTTAGCTAAGATCCGCGTCAAGCGAACAAAAACAGAAAAATAATAATGTGTGTTTTATACCGTGTTTGTGTTGTGTTGTTTTGTACCGTGTTGTTATGTATAGTACCCGGGGGAGCCTGATCCCGGGACGGTCGGCACGCTTTGCGACTAAGCTCGCCCTTAGCCACGCATCCTTTGGCACGGCAGACCGTGAATTGGCGGAGAGGAAGGGAAAGGATAGAGAAGAAAGGAAAGGGCAGGAACGGAAATGCGGATTGGGAGGGTTACCTGACTCGGAATAAATATTCATAAATCCATATATATATATATATATATATATATATATATATATATATATATATATATATATATATATATATATATATATATATATATATATATATATATTTATTCCGATGCGGGAATCGAACCCGCGACCAATGACTCCGTGGGCGGAGGGGTCCCGCCACTGGGCCAATTAGCTCAGTGGCGGGGCCCTCCGACCACAGAGCCAACTGTAAATCTATTTGAATTAGAAAGATGTTGTGTTCCAGCAATAGTATTTATTCATATAGCGTATCAATCAGACCAAATAATTCAATGTTCGACAAGGATTCAAAATATTTGCATTGGAAGCAAGTAATGAGGAACTTGCTGGAAGGAAATTGATTATCACTTGGCTCGGGATTCCACTAATAAAAGCTATTTTCGTTTTAACAGCTCCATCGATAAAATACGCTTGTTTATATTTCAAAAAGGACGTCGAAGAGGTCGACAGCCAGATCCCAACTCCATTGAATGCGTTTATTGCGATGTTATTTTTATGGTGGGGTTAGATGAGCGAGCGATATTCGTATTGTCGATGACCAAGATCTCACCGAACGGTTAGATTCCTTAAAAATGCGAACGGATATCTCATCAGATCACATACCTGAGTCTCAGAATCTTTGATCGACGTTACAACGAGCAATGCACTGAGGAATTTTTCGGAATATTTCCGGCCGTTGAATTTCACTACCGCTCAAGTCACCACATGGAAAAATTTCATCCCCACCATCTGGATGAGTGGCGATCCGGATCCCTGTGGAACCAGCTACCTCTAGCAGTGTTTCCGAATCGATGCGACATTGGAACCTTCAAAAACAAGTCTATAGTGCTACGGATGTCTATGGGCGGCGTTGATTGCTTTCCATCAGTTGACACGCCTGCTCGTTTGCCTTCCTATCATATAAGCTTAGCTACCTAAATGTAGCTTAGCTACAGTAGCTTCATCCGGTGAGCGGTTGACTTTCGGAGGCCCTTCCTCCCTCCCCTCCCCCTTTCCCCCCTTTCCCCCTTTTCCCCTCCCCTAATCCCTTTTCCCTCCCCTCCATTACCATAATGACTTCTGCACTGCTTATGGCATTGCGGATGGTTATGGGCGTCGTTAATTGCTTTCCATCAGGCGATACGCCTGCTCGTTTGCCCTCCTATCCCATAAAAAGAATAGACATTTTTGTTTTATGATAAATAAGATAATTTTTGTTCTAGAATATAGATCATATCAATCGTCTGGATGGAGAAACGAACTCACGTTTTCAAATCACAAGGCCGATATCTTATCATCTGAACTATAATTATTATGTAGTTGGTGCTTCTAAAGAAATATTCTAAAAATAAAATCGTATAAATCAATGAAATAAAATAAGAGATCTCTCCAATCAATTTCCTTTCACGTAATAAAACTAGCACTTTGCGCATTCAATAACTGTAAAGTCTGTGTTATATGGTTGTATGTTTGCAGTAACATAGCTCAGTTAGTTACAAAACTCGTCTAGTCTCATACTATATGTTAACATTGGATCCTTTGTGCTCTCATATAAACTTGGCCATAGTATTTTAGCTTAATCCTCGCAGATTCCGAAAAGTCGAGCGAAATGGAAACGTGGTCATGAATGTAAACATATATAGTAAGAATGTTTACGCTTCGCTAGTTTGTTCTGTGAATGAATGTATAGTCATTACCTTTGTCGAAATATTAAAAAAAAAAACTTTTCTACTAACAATAAACTAAATGAAGGAAAAATTTTAAATGAATATTATTAATTCAAATAATAAGCGAAAATAAAATAAACGAAAAATAATTTTATAAATTGGTTTTCTTAATATATAAAAATCTTAATATATAAAAATGGAGAGCTATTTTGTTAGTCTCGCCAAAACTCAAAAACAGCTCGACCGATTTGAATAATATTTTATTTATTTTGTTCGCTATAATACAAGGAAGATTTACGAATAAAAAAAATATAGGGAAAACATAAAACAAAAACCTAAAAATGAAAAATTAATTTTCTACCTATCAATAGATGGCGTTCGTGACGCCTCTATAACGGACGCATTGTTATATAAAACTGTAGTTTCTTTTGTGCGATTTTGAAAAGTATTGCATACCTAAGTACTAACATACCAGGAGAATAACCTAGGGGGAGGGGAGGGGAGTGGAGGGGAAGGGGGGGATCGGAGGCGGAGAGGAGAGTATTGGATCTCCGGAACTCAGCTACTCACCATACGAAGCGCGGTAGCTATGCTAAACTACCACTCAGACGCCGGTTTTCTGCATAGTAGCCGAGTTTTGGGCTACCAGAGTCTGATACCTGCTGACTAGAAGAAGAAGAGTCGGTTCATTTGGAATGGTTAACAGGCATTCTAGTAATATCAAAACATTGCTTGTTCTTTGTAAAAACAAATATCAAAGCGATATTACATACATACAATACAATAATTTATTACATTTAAAATCATTATTACGTTTAAAAAGCGTTTCCCTGAAAGTGTTATCACTTACACCGCATTCCTCGTTTCCACGAACAATAAATAATTCACATTAAAAGAAAAAAAAATACGTCAACGTATTTATCTCTTCCAGCTAACCGGCAAACGACTGCATGTAACCAAGCGGAAGCTCCTCATTAGTCCCTGGATTCTTGGGCGTTTTGGTCACTTGCCAAGTTCACGGCTATCTATCTGTTCGGGCGATGATGGAAAATAATATAATGTTTAGTTTAGTTTTGAAATAAACTAAACTAACAAAGTTTATTATTTATTTACCGAACGTGTTTTGGGAATAGAACACGCCGAGGTGAACCGTAGAGGGTAAAATGGCGCAAAGAGCGTCACGAACAAACAGATTTTATATCTCGGTGATTTGCTATTTTTTTTTGTATGGATTAGTAAGGCAAACGAGCAGACGTGTCACCGGATGGAAAGCAATCAACGCCGCCCATAGACATCCGCAGTGCGGAAGCGTTAACAACGTTTAATAAAAGTGACATTATGGGAGTAGGAGGAGAAGGGGAAGGGGGTGAGGGGGGTGAGGGACGTTGAGGAGGGTGAGGGGGTGAGGGGAGGAGGGGAGGAGGAGGGGAGTGTTGGGCCTCCGGAACTCAGGCCGATCACCGTACCCAGCACGTTAGCTAAGCTACCACTCAGACGCCGGAGTCGGCCCATTCATACTACAAACAAATAATATGCCATTTTTGACAAAGTATTCGTCTTTAGCGTGGCTCTGCCACTAAGAATAACCTTACTCTGCTTTGAAAAAGCGGTCATGGTCTACGATCATCTGAATCCATAATCGACTATCGTCAATGGTAAATCAGATATATATTATCGGCCTCAATATCAGAATTTATAAGTCTATATCAGCAAATTTTACAGGAACAACAAAAAACTGATTGTTCTCATTTTTAGTCTTATATTTTTAGGTTCCAATGGATACGACATTCAGAAACAACGATGGAGGCAGTTAGTGCCACAAGGTGCGTGGAAAGAAGTTTCTGGAATAACGCAGCGTACTGAATCACTACTCATCCAGATGGTGGGGTTAAACTTTTCCTCGTACATCGTTGTGAGGTAGTGGAATTCAGAGACCGGAATTATTGCCAAAAATTCCTCGGAGAACTCTTCATGGTAAAATAGATAAAAAAATACTCCCTCCATATCCGTATCCGCATCCGCAAAAAATATCCCACCACAGTTCTTAAGAATCGAATAAATTAGAAATAAACATAAAAGTAAGAAATAAAATAAATATAAAAGTAACAAATGATCCATCACAAACAAGCATGAGATAAGAAGACGTCAACATTATCAAGATCACCTCTGGATTCACCTCAAACCTTGTACAGAAAAAAATCGCGTGCGCACTTACGTCGATAGATGTGCGAAATCGTTTTCGTAATAGGGGCAATGACCGAAACACTCGGTCAAGGTTGCTTGCCGAATTTTAGCGGGAACAAGATAATAGATGTCGCTGGTATTTATTAGTTTATTTTTTTTTTCTATCGAACAATTCAAATTTTTAATTTTTTTATTTCTCACCTTGTCGATAATTACAAATTGAATCTGTTTTGCCATTGTCAAGATGTAAATTAAATTTAAAACAAGATAGATAGATAGATATATCCTTTATTGTACATCAAAAACAATGTTACACAATTATTGATTGTAATATAATATAATATTTATATACAAATGGTGGTCTTAGCACTAATAGCGATTATTTTCCAGACAATCTTAGGATGGACAATTATCATAGCAAACCGTAAAATGAAAATTTACCACTAGATCCAAAAAAAAAACTTTTAATCAATCAATCACTCAAAAACAGTAAGTTTCAAAGCTGTAATAAATTTTCTATTGGACATAAAGCCTTGAGATATACAATAATTTTTTGACATCTGGCATTTACAGCGGTTTCGTTCGTTATTTTTTACGTCGATGTACATATATATATACATATAGTAGGACAAAATAGCGTACGATGTGCTATGCAGGTCGAGGTCAACGGCCCGGCCATTGTCGCCTACAAAGATAATGGCGTTTTGCGATTAAAAATTATCACCGGCTCCTATCGTTCGTTCATTGGAATAATATTTAGTACTTCAATTTTGTGATAAGTATGTGCTCTTGTACAATCAGCTGGTGAATATTAAAACCTACTTTTAAACCAACATTAATTAATTCCTTTTTAAAACCAAAACTAGCAGTGTTTTTGAAGTGGTAGAGTCACGTTGCAGGCAAATACTTTGTCAAGAATGGCGTATTATTTGTCTGTAGCATGAATGGGCCGGTTCGCCCGGGGAAGTAAGACACTCCCGCCGTAAACCGGCGTGTGAGTGGTAAGTTAGCTACCGTGTTTCGTGCGGTGATCGGCCGAGTTCCGGAGGCCCAACACCCTCCTCCCTCTCTCTACCTCCTCCCATAATGATACTTTCCTTAAAGGTCGGCAACGCTTCCGCACTGCCTATAGCGCCGCGGATGTCTATGGGCGGTGTTGATTGCTTTCCATCAGGTGACGCGCCTGCTCGTTTGCCTTCTTATCTCATAAAAATATATATAAGATTTCAAAGACAAATAATAATACACGTGATATATAAAAAAAAATTAAACTCAATTCCTACTTTTATATCCTGCTAAATATTTTATATAAGAGAAATGTTTCTCTAACATATATAAATAAATTTAATTAATTTAATATATAGTAGACTCTACGGAAGACAACCGAAAAGTCACTTGTCACTTCACACCTGAAGATGCCTCGTGTTGGGGCGAAACACGTGTCGTTTACAAGATGGAAAAGTGATAATGTGTGTTTGGTGTTGTGTATAGTGGTTGGTGGGTGGAGAATTGATGGCCGATTTTCGGTAAGTTTTTGCTTTAAGTTCCAAATAAATCCACTAAACCCAACGGAAAAACACACATTATTAATTTTCTGTTATTGTTTTTCTTGTCGCGGATCTTAGCTAAGTAAAACTTTTGACTGTCCATATAGTGATGGATTTCCGCAAAGTAACGCCTGACTCCATTAATAAAAAAGTATTTTATTAACGATTGAAAATTTGAACAAAATGATACTACCGCAATGGAAGATAAGGAGTGATACGGTAGTAGCTCGGGAGGCCGGGGTCGCATACCCGTGTACCAATACGATAACTATCACACAGGCGGCTAGGCAAAGATACTCCCTGACAGTTTTTTATAACTATATTTTATTTTTATTTTTTGATAATTATAAATATTAAACGATTGAAAATATAAATAAAATATATAAATAGATATGTATATATATAGGGAGGGTGTAAACTAATATATATAAAATTCATTATTATTATTACGTTTTTTATGTGATAGGAAGGCAAACGAGCAGACGTGTCACCTGATGGAAAGCGCCGCCCATAGACATCCGCAGTACTATAGGCAGGGCAGACGCGTTGCCAGGCTTTAAAGAAAGTGTCTTTATGGGAGGGAAAGGGGTGGGAGGAGTGCAGGGAAGTTGGGTCTCTGGAACTCAACCGCTCAACAGACGAAGCGCGGTAGCTAAGCTACCACTCAGACGCCGGTTTTCTGCAGGAGTGTGGTACTTCACCGGCCCATTCACGCGACGGACAAATAATATGCAATTCTTGACAAAGTATTCGTCTGCAGCGTGGCTCTACCACTACTAAATATTAGTAGAAAATAATCAGCATGTTTTGACTAAATTCTGCTACCACCCTGGACTGGACACCCAATCCAAAGTTCTTTATTTCGAAATAAGAAATAACATTCCAGCTATCGAACGTTGGTCCGCTATCAATAAAGCTTTACCACCATTTCGTAATGTGGTTCCTCTGAATATATAATAGGTTGTCCAGAAAGTTCGTGCCGATATTTTAGGACAATTAAAACGCAGCACATTTAAATATTGATATACATTTATTAAATTATATAGGTATTATTCTGCTAATTGACGTAATGTCGAGCGTAGGTTGTTCTCGATTTCTGTTCAAATCATATCTTCGTCTGTGGTGGACGGCCTACCTGAGCCTTCTTGATCTTCCAGATCGAAATTTCCAGCTTTAAACCGAGAAAACCACTTTCGCACAGTTCTTTCGGCTACAGCATCCTCGTCATAAACAGCGCATATCTTATTTGCTGCCTGTGTGACATTTTTTTCCTTTCGGAAAAAGAAAACCATTAAATGCCTATAAGGCACTTTATTTGCCACCATATTCTAAGGCGTACAAAACTGATAAAAAATAACGAATCGCAACCAAACTTTTTTCCAAATATATAGACTGAATTTATGTCTTTTAGAATATGTACACATGTCATTAGTTTTCAATAATTGTGATATATTCAGTCAGGTCTCTCGCGCTACCTACCGAAAATCGGCATGAACTTATGGACAATCCAATACATAATTTAATATTATATAATTGTAAAAATTTAAGTTAACTTTGAAAATTCTACAAGGCAATTACATAGGTTTAGGTATCAATCATCAATATTAGCCGGCGGCAGTCCACTGCTGGACATAGACCTCACCAAACCTAGCCCGATCTTCGGCTACACGCATCCAGTCTCTGCCAGCCGCCTTGCGCAGATCGTCGCTCCATCTAGCAGGAGGGCGTCCCACACTACGTTTGCCGAGTCGCGGTCTCCACTCCAGCACTCGTCTACTCCAACGATTGTCGGTTCTCCGACAAACGTGTCATTGCCACTTCAGTCTGCTAACTTGAAGAGCAATGTCGGTGACTCTGGTTCTCCGGCGAATTTCTTCACTTCGAATTCTGTCCACCAGAGAAACCCCGAGCATAGCTCTCTCCATAGCCCTCTGAGCAACTTTGAGCTTGGCGAGGAGACGGACTGTCAGTGTCCACCTCTCGGCACCGTAAGAGAGTACGGGCAGGACGGTTTAGGTGTATATAATGCAAATCCATTCCCTCATTCTAATACACTTATTTGCTCACAAGCAATCATTACGAAGTGAATTAGTATAAACATAATGATAATGCAATAAAGGTAATATTGTCCCATGTTCCCCGGCACAATTTCCACTTTAATTTGTGTTGAACAGTAGGAGGCCTATCGCGTAATTACTAGAAAATTATTCTTATGCAAGCTGTACAGTCGTTGAGAAAAATTATACGTTACTCAATAATAGATATTTGAGCGTTTATTTTAATGACGAAAACTATAATTGATTTAATACATAACAAATATATCTTTCTAATTACGATGACGAGGATGACTCGAAAGGTTTGTATGCTGCTAATGAAAATACTTTAGACCAGCAAAGATTACGTTGATAGCAATAGGAGTACTCGGATAAATATATATACACATCGCACAAATAAATTTAAGAAGAGGAAAAGAGAATAAGTTGTTTTAGCAATACCTATGGTGACGCAGATGTTTTTGGGCGACGTTGATTGCTCTTTTATGGTTAGAAACGTTTACTGTTTCCCATAACAAAAAAAATTGCATTTTTATTATTTTTTTTATAACATACATACATACACATTGTCTCACCAGTTTCCCGTAGGGGTAGGCAGAGACCACAGATCTCCATCCGCTAAGATTCCGGCACACCTTCCTTGCTTCCTCCACACTTATCTATCTTTTCATCCATCCTTCCTCTCACAATCATCGTAGCGAAACGCTTCTCGCCCTCGTAGGAATCAGGACTTGACGGGTGGCGAACCACGTATATTTTTAACAAACTAGGCCTATTATAATTCGTCGTAGTGAATCACAAGGGAGGATGGAGTTCAGCTCCAGCAGAGCCCCGCACAGCACGGCAGACCGTGGCGAAAAGGAATGGAAAAGGATGGAGAAGAAAAAGAAAGACAGGGGAGAGGAAAGATGGATTTAGACAGGATGATAAGGATATGATACTACCGCAACGGAAGATAAGGAGTGATACGGTAGTAGCTCGGGAGGTCGGGGTCGCGTACCCGTGTACCGAATACGATAACTACCAACCAGGTTAGGTTAGGCAAAGATATTCCATGTTATTACGATACGTTACTACAATTTTTTTATAATTATATTTTATTTTTAACAATTATAAATATTAAACGAATGATAAATTATCGTAACTTTATTCGGTTAATAACATATAATTGTATGTAACATTTTTTTCGCAGTCCATGTATGTCCCACTGCTGGGCACGGACCTCCCTATTTCCGGTGGAACGGATACTAATCCACCGTGCTTGTCCTTTATCCGTAGGCCATACATATATTTACCTGGTGCGAGGATCGGCCATCATTGACTCCGTAGGCAGCACTGCGACAACTGAGACAATCGGTCGTCAATTTTATGTTTGTAATAATTATAAAATTGCTTCACAGTGTGTTTTTATTAATGTGTAATAGAGATAATTTAGAAGTAATATTGATTTTTCAACTCGTCTGTACCTACAATACAAATCGTCTATTCGTTCTATTCGTTCGTCTAGGGGCTTATTTAAATTAAGCATAATGATAGTCATCAACCGTCCCCATCATCACATCTCGTTTGCCTGATTTGAGAATATTGTACTTAAACAATTCGCTTGTAATAGCTTCTGTCAATGTATCCCTTATCAAATAACTTTATAGATTATGTTAAAACTTATAACTATTCGATACTTTCCTTAATGTATCATTTTTTGGAGTCATTTAGACCCCAAGCCTCGCTGAAGCCTCATCCGAGCGGTTTCCCGGTTATGGTTATACCGCCATTGCTCAGTAGCCAGAGCCTCGTCTGTAATCTAGCAGGGAGCACCCGGTACCCGCCTGGGTACGGCCGCCGAAGCGGTGAGGTTGACTTGGGCCGGTTAATATGTTATTACCGTTCTCCCCTTCATTCATTTATGGTCCAATGTCCCCGAGGTGGGGCAGAGGGCGTCCACATGTGCTTCTCCATTGTGGTCGGTCTTGATCGACGCGCTTCACTTCAGGCCTCGTCAACCCGATGGATTTCATCTCGGCCGCTACGGAGCGCTTCTAGGTGTGTTTCCAGGTTTGGCCTCGCTTCCTTTTCCGTTGAGGAGTCCAATCCAGCGCTTGTCTGGGAATGTGATCGGGATTCCTAGGAAGAGTATTGCCTATCCAAGTCCACTTGCGGCGCAAGATTTGAAATCCAATCGGCGGTTCGTGACAAAGATCCAGTAGGCATTCGTTGGATATTTTCTCGGGCCAGAAAATTCCGAGAATTTGTCGAAAACATCGGTTAACGAAGACCTGAAGCTTACTCCCCATAAAAGAAACATTTTAAAATAAAAACAGAAGCAAGAAGGAAATGTTTTAGTTGTAATTCAGTAATTTAAAACACAATTGGACTATTGGTTAATAACAAAATAACTTAATTTACTTTGTATACGAAGATAGCTTACATTTGGCAGACTGCAGTGTATGTGTAATCTAAAAGAACACACAAAATAAGGGAAGAGTAAATATTTGCCAAAGAAACAATATTATTTTCGTTCGGCTCCAGACGAGAGTTCGTGCAATTTGTAGTCGATATGGGTCCGTTTGTCATAGATTATTAAACAGAAGAGACACTTTGTTATTAAGATCACTCCTCGTCTTCCGTTGCGGTAGTATCATATCCCTATCATCCTGTCTAAATCGATTTTCTCTTTCCCCTGCCTTTTCCTTTCTTCTCTATCCTTTTCCTTTCCTCTCCGCCAATCCACGGTCTGCCGTGCCAAAGGATGCGTGGCTAGGGGCGAGCTTAATCGCAAGCGTGCCGACCGTCCCGGGATCGGGCTCCCCGGGTACTATAGTGCCTTACTTCAGCATGCAGGGCTTTGCTGGGGCTGACCTCCATGCTCCTTTGCTGCTCGTGGGATTCACTTTGACGAATCTTAATATACCTAATTCGTTAAACAATGATGGCGACGTGGTTCGCCACCCGTCACGTCCTGATTCCCACGAGGGCGAGAAGCGACGAATGTCGGGATCGTAGCGGATGGAGATCGGTGGTTTCTGTCTAACTCTACAGGAAGATAGGTGTGACTATATGTATATGAATGTAAATGTACATTTTTAGTACACTCAAATATATTTACGCACTAACTGTATCAATTTCGCGTACCAATTATTTTTGTGTGCAAATAAAATAACTTGAAAGTTTTTTTACCTATTATATTTTTATTTTCGGGTATTTACACTTATTAGGCCCAAACTCGAGTAGGTTACTAACCTGATAGATCCTTGCTACCAAGTTTTATAAGAATCAAATCGGAAGAAGTACTTAAAAAGCCATTGCGAGATTCGAAAAAGAATATATACGGGGTCAAGCCAAATATGAACATATATTGATGATCATTAAAGTAGAAGGTAACAACTGTGCAGGTACAGTCAATAAGAAAAATAAAAGCGTAATATTTTAATATGATATATATAATATGCCCATACCACAAAGTCTGAAGACAAAAGTCTTCAACCAGTGCGTCCTGCCCGTACTCTCTTACGGTGCCGAGACGTGGACACTGACAGTCCGTCTCCTCGCCAAGCTCAAAGTCGCTCAGAGGGCTATGGAGAGAGCTATGCTCGGGCTTTCTCTGGTGGACAGAATTCGAAATGAAGAAATTCGCCGGAGAACCAGAGTCACCGACATTGCTTTTCAAGTTAGCAGACTGAAGTGGCAATGGGCTGGACACGTTTGTCGGAGAACCGACAATCGTTGGAGTAGACGAGTGCTGGAGTGGAGACCGCGACTCGGCAAACGTAGTGTGGGACGCCCTCCTGCTAGATGGAGCGACGATCTGCGCAAGGCGGCTGGCAGAGACTGGATGCGTGTAGCCGAAGATCGGGCTAGGTGGCGCGCCTTGGGTGAGGCCTATGTCCAGCAGTGGACTGCCGCGGGCTGATATTGATATTGATATATAATATAAATCCTCCCCCTCCCTCTACCCTCTCCCATTCCCACTTCCATAATGACACTTTCCTTAAAGTTTGGCAACGCTTCCGCACTGCCTATGGCGCTGCGGATATCTATGGGCGGTGTTGTTTACTTTCCATCAGGTGACACGCCTGCTCGTTTGCCTTCCTATCTCGTAAAAATATATATATATATATATATATATATATATATATATATATATATATATATATATATATATATATATATATATATTTAGATCGCGGATGGCGGATGGACGAAGGACGGTCGGTTTAACTTTGTGAATGCAACATCGGATCTGTTTACTTATATATCGATTCTTTGACGGTACGTCACTAAGTCGAGTCACGTAGGCCCACCGACCGACCACCGTAAGCTCGGTTAGAGCGATGCATAAAAACTAAGCTTTGCTTTGAACTTTGAAATTCAAATGTGAAATATATCGATACGCCCGCAAGCCAATATGTCGAGCTATATTCACCGGTTGAGAGTGAGCGGTCAACTTATTCCACGCTCTTGGAACTTGGAGTGATAATACCGCTAAGGTTGAAGGCTAAATACACTTGCAAAAGATTACTCAAAACATACAAGTGGTAGAGCCACGCTGCAGACGAATACTTTGTCAAGACTGGTATAATATATGTCTGTAGCATGAATGGGCCGGCTCGCTCGGGGAAGTACCATACACCCGCAGAAAACCGGCGTCTGAGTGGTGGCTTAGCTACCGCGCTACGTACGGTGAGCGGCCGAGTTCCGGAGGCCAAACACCCTCCCCCCTCCCTTTCCCCCTTCTTTCCCCTCCCTCTTCCTCTATTTCCTACCTCAGCATGCAGGGTTCTGCTGAGGCTGTCCTCCATCCTCCCTTGCGGCTCGTGGGATTCACTAAGACGAATTTAATATACCTAATTTGTTGAAAATGACGGCGACGAGGTTCGCCACCCGTCACATCCCGATTCTCAGTCCTGATTCGCACGAGGGCAACAAGAGACCAATGAAGAGCCGTTTCGCTGCGATGAATGGTAGCTGATGGAGCTCTGTGGTCTCTACCAATCCCTGCAGGGGATATGCGTGAATATAAATATAAAAAAATAAAACTGCATTAGCAATCACTGACTGACATGTTGTTTGGAAAAATGTAAGAGATGGAAAGTTTGTTCTAGGGAAATATTCGGATATTCCTCAAAAAATTCAAGTATTTTTTTTTTGGTTGAATTGGCGGAGAATCTCGTCATTGACCACATTTTCCAAATATAAACATTCTAGCTAACCCGGCAAACTTCGTACCGCCTCAGAATCAATAAGTAAGAATGCTGAACGATAATTGCAGAATGTTTCAACTTTAGTAAAAAATGTGGTCAAAACTTAAGCAAAGAAAAAACTTCACTTTTGAATTTAATTTGATTTCTGAACGACTTTTAAATTTAATTGATTTCTGAACGACGGGGCGAACATCAAATATTTGAGAAGGTAGGAATAGTTTCTAAGGGAAAACGAAATTGTTGCTTTTACTATATTCCTAATATTTTTATCATATTTACTTTACACCTTTTAAAAGTTCCTTTTAAAACTTTAGACTTCCAAAAATAATTCAAAATCGAAATTAGCCAAATCGGTCCAGCCGTTCTCGAGTTTTAGCGAGATTAACGAACAGCAATTGATTTTTATATACAGATGTCCCAGAACTCAACATCAAGCCGAAACGGGGTGACAGGATTGATTGTAACCATCATGAGAAAAATCAGAAAAAAAAAGCTATCTGAAGATCTTAAAATTAAGAACCTACCAAGAGCTTGTGCGAATAAAAAACATTTTAACTGAGTAAAAGGGGTTAGCAAACATCGGGTTACCTGAGGCTTTTATTTTTTTTTCCCGTTTTTTTTAGTATGAAACTGACAAGTATTTTATACCATTTACAATCCTGATTAAATGCGCCAACTATTAATGGCACTTGCCAAGGCACTCTCTCTAGTACATTTTTTTAAAAGGAGGTCCTCTTTCAATGTCGACAAATTTTGAAAATTTTAAATTCATAGTTTAACAAATAATCTTAATTCTAGGAAACTTGGGGTAATTGTGTCATTATTTTGTATTGTGTTTCTAGAAATGTTATTTAGGGTTACGATCCCAAAGTTTAAATGAACAAAAATTATAAAAAGCAATCACAAAAACCAAAAAATGGTTACAGTTTGACCAAATTTCTAGGTTTTTCTTAAATGCCTATAACTTTCAAACGGCATGGGATAGATTTTTTTTTCTGATTTTTCTCATGATGGTTACAATCAATCCTGTCACTCCGTCGGCTTGATGTCGAGTTCTGGGACATCTGTATATAGATAATTTGAAATAATATTTACACCGTTCGTGACACACAAGTCTCTCCGAGTTCGTTTAGCGAATTTGTAATGCTGTATATAAAGTCAAGGTCCCAACGTTGACTCTAATGGTCTGGTAATTGGTGCCACGTGTCAACAGCTGAAGATCGCGATAAGCCAGCGTGTCACAATTACCCAACGTGTCCAACACGCTCCGTATATTCCGGCAGCGAAATGGATCGCCACAGCTTTGGCATTACGCCTGGCACATTAAGAATGGGGAATTTTATTTAAGAGTTCTACGTCACGTTCATATATAGCGTACAGGCTTTTTGCCAGGTGGGTTGACGACATTGAAAATATTTTAGAATAGCACATATAGGTGTTCTTGTTTTAGTTTTAAAAAAAATAGCGACTTGTAGTTTGTTCCAAAAGTAATAACTTTCGTTATACAAGATATCTTTTCTACGTGAATATCGTCACGCCTGTTTCCCGTAGGGGTAGGCAGAGACCACAGATCTCTATCTGCTACGATCTCTTTTCTATTTTTTTCAAAATATCTTTTCGAATATACTTTTTTTTATTTCTGAAACTGAAATTTGCTTTCAATAAAAATAAAACTAGGTTTTTTATTTGGGTTTTTGGATGTAATTTGTCTATCTCTAATATCCAATAGACAACTTTATCCAAAATCAACCCCAATCATATAAATAAAATAATATTTCCCTTGGGTGATGGAGAAATCTGACAATCCGTCTGCTTCACAAGCTCAGAGTCGCTCAGAGAGCTATAGAGAGAGCTATGCTCCGAGTTTCTCTGGTAAATATGATTCGTAATGATGAAATCCGCCAGAGAACTAAAGTCTCAAATAACAAGTTATAACTACTGGGAAGGGTACTTATAAATGAAAAGTTTTATTGATGGGTACGAGAACGAAAAATCTTGGGAAACTCTGTACTAGAATTCTAATTTCTAGCTTATAATTTAATTCTAGACGTTCCAATGTAGCCCGAATTTTCAGCTATATTTTTCATAGTTTCTACCAGTCACATTGTACAGGTCTAGTTACTTATCTGGCCAAGAGACATTTGTTAACTAAGACGGTCTTCTCTCCAGCCTACAGTCTACTCTAAAGGTTATTACTACAATTTGCTTACTTGGAAAGCTATGTAGCGCTATTATTTTGTATCGTAAGGTGATGTAATAAAAAATAAATTTTATATGTGAGTAATATCATCATCATCAAGGCATTACAGCCACTAGTGGGCCTTAGCCTGGTTCAGTAAATTTTTCCAGTCGGATCTTCGTTTAGCTTTTTCCCTCCAGCCCCTCACAGCGATTGCCTTTAAGTCGTCCTCGACTCCATCTAGCCATCTGAGGTTAGGCCTTCTGCGGCTTCTACAACTATCTGGTTTGCCGTCGAGTAGGCGTTTGGGTACTCTAGCCTCGTCCATCCGTACCACGTGCCCAGCCCAACGAAGGCCAGTCCAATCTTAATGGTTTTAATGACGCTCGGCTCATTGTACAGCTCATATAGCTCGTGGTTGTAAAGTGTACGCCATCGCTCATTTTCCAACACAGGACCAAAGATACGCCTTAAAGTATTTGAGTAACGCGACGACTAATTATCTGGTGTTACAGATGAGAATACGCAATTTTATACATTTACAGTTTTCGGGATATTTCTACGAAGGTCGCTTAACAAT
The DNA here is from genome assembly GCA_031353405.1 of Baronia brevicornis. Taxonomy (NCBI): domain Eukaryota; kingdom Metazoa; phylum Arthropoda; class Insecta; order Lepidoptera; family Papilionidae; genus Baronia; species Baronia brevicornis. Next base: position 125,614 of record JASFAT010001705.1, read on the forward strand.
AGCGACCAAATAAGAGCAACACGTATATTAATCAGCGCGTTGTAGGTAACCTGTCACACCGATGTCCGAGAAGAAGTATTTGGACCGCGGTGTCAATGTCATCCTGAATTGGGTCGGTTGGAAAAGTGTTAAGATAAAAACAGAATAACTTTAATGTAGCACAGTTTATTATTATTGTGATTGTTGTTAGTGAGTAATAGACCAGTATTTTTGAAGTGAAAACTTCTATAGCCGCGTTACATGACTCTGGGTAGGTATAATATTTATGAGTTCTCGTCAGCAACATGCTTAAGGTATATCTACAGCCATGAATATAGCTATAGTCTACGTACACGCATCACGCCAACACATTGTATATATCCGATTGTATGTATGTGTACGTTGGACGCTTCATGGATGGATAAAGATTTGTAAGTCGCATCAGCAACATGCTGTAGTAATAGCAGCATTTATTATTAAAATTAGTTTGAAATGTCAAAACACAGTTTTAAGTTTTCACTTCTGTCGGCAGTCCTCATGACTGCCTCCGATTTTTTTAATGAGATAGGAAGGCTATACCACTACAGTACCTCAATGAAACTATGAAACATCCCAACGATCATCTCATCACTAATAGAAAATATCGTCCCCGAGGTTAGCGGCATCCCAATGTCTACTTCTACTTCAGCGAGTGGCACGGAATACTGTGGCTAGATTCTTAGAGTATGCCCGACGTGACAGTCAAAATTTCATCATCTAAACTCGCACTTCTCTTACTCGTATAAAAATTTTGAATTTTACTTATATAATTTTTAGTTCTTTTTTTATTATTTATACTTGGAATCCTTCCTTTGAATAAATTATCTTCTCAACGTTTTATTTGTCGCCTTGTACTTCTTTTGACATCCTTTCGGTACCTTTCTGATGAACTATTATGTATACTTGTATACTTGTATACTATGTATACTCGGGATAGGAAGGCAAACGAGCAGGCGTGTCACCTGATGGAAAGCAATCAACGCCACCCATAGACATCCGCAGCGCCATAGGCAGTGCAGGTACGGCCTCTTTGGACTGACGACAACCGGTGAGCTTAGTTCAGTGATCTCTCTCTCTTTGAACGTATAAAGTAATAGTAGAAGAACAATTCGATTGGGAGACTGAATTGCATTTAAAATAAATGTAATTTCTTATCTTGACTAATTCGATTTGATGATATATCGATTCATAGTCGACTGGTTTCCTTGTGTTATTTACTGAGTTCTCAAAGCACTTCCCTATTTGTATAGCTGCTAGCGACTGCATACATCGTAACACCTGAACAAATGTAGTATAATAGGGTATAAAGTTTATTTGTAAAACAATGTACAGCCTTTGCTATGTCACTGTACTGCACTATTCACACACACACACACGCACACACACACACACACATATATATATATATATATATATATATATATATATATATATATATATATATATATATATATATATATATATATATATATATATATATATATATATATATATATATATATATATATATATATATATGTATGTATATGTACCAGGGAATAAGAAAGTAATTACAGTTCACTTTAACTTAGGTTATCCCTCTTGTAGAAAAAATGAATTCACCTTTACGAGGCAAGCATTTTAATCTCAATTAAGTATTACAATGATATATTTACAAGGGCGCCGCGAAAGCGAAACGTCCTGAAATAAGCATTTTTCTTGCTCTTTTTACTGGGGTAATGAGAATTTACGGTGCCGCGAGGGTGGTTTTGGGAGGAGAATGCGCGTTTTGTTAAGAATATCGGTGGGTGATTATTTTCCACATAGGACTGCCAATAGCCTGATTATAATAGCTTTATTTCATTCCCTTTAATGCATCCCATGTGTTAATAACTATTACAGCGAAACAATATGTTTATAAAAGACAGAATAAAACGTCTTTGTTTTAGAATACGTTACTAAGGTGGGGAGTCCAGCGGACTAATAAAAGCAGCAGGATCCCGCGGGAATGCGTGATCCCGTTTTGCGGGATGTCAATCCCTACCGGCGACATAGTTGGCCAGGTGATATCGCCAAAACGGCTTATAAATTTGAAATGACAAAGAAGCTCCGTGATCTCAAGCAGTGTGAGGCGTGGTGCCATTCTGTCGAAACCATGTGCGTGAATCGAAAGCAGGATGTTCTCTCAATACTGGCAGACTGACTGGCTGATTTATTATCAGGAAGCATTCGTTTACTGATTATTTGAACTATAACCTAAGTTTTTCACCTCACACTATTTTTTTTTATGGGATAGGAAGGCAAACGAGCAGGCGTGTCACCTGATGGAAAGCAATCAACGCCGCCCATAGACTTCCGCAGCGCCATAAGCAGTGCGTAAGCGTTGCCGACGACGAGTGGGAATTGAAGGGGAGTAGAGGGAGGAGGAGAGTGTTGGGCCTCCGGAACTCGGCCGCTCACCGTGATAGGTAAGCTACCACTCAGACGCCGGTTTTCTGCGGGTGTGTGGTACTTCCCCGGGCGAGCCGGCCCATTCATGCTACAGACAAATATTATGCCGTTCTTGACAAAGTATTCGTCTGCAGCGTGGCTCTAGCACTATATACCACATAATTGATTGGTTAGAGGAATATTATACATGTTTTAAATTAATATAATTTATCTGCAGCAATTATTAACTCATAGACTATTTCAATCATTGTGGTATCGGCATAAATTATTCAGTGAAGTCCTGCATGGTAACTGAAATGAACTCTAGCGAAACGTATGTGTACGTTTCTTTGCCCCCTGGTCTGCACCAACGTCGTATTGGAGGAGGCGAGGGTCTTGGTGCGTACACGATAAGGTCTATTTCGGCTTGTATCACATCACTTTCGTCCTACGGCCTATTTTCATGGATAATTGCAATGGACGGGCAGCATGTGTAGAATTTCCCGCGCCGCCAGCGATTGCACTGCAAGACGTGTATTTTACAATGTCGCAGTACGGCAGCCACGAATTTAGATGTAAATTTTTAAACAACTCCTAGTTTTAGATTTCTAACTCATTCCACAACTGTAAATGGCTGTGGAAATAGAAATTAAAGATGCTTAATAAATTGCAACCGTTGACAATGATATAATCAAAATTTAAATTAAAAAGAAATAAAAAAATATTATATATTAATTTTTTTATATATATTCACGGCTATTATTAATGGAGTCAGGCGTTACTTTGCGGAAATCCATCACTATATGGACAGTCAAAAGTTTTACTTAGCTAAGATCCGCGACAAGCAAAACAATAACAGAAAATTAATAATGTGTGTCTTATTAAACTTTGTTGGCTGGGCCACGTTGAGAGGATGGAGGAAGGTTAGCGCAATCAAGGGAGCGTATGTGGGTCGCCCAACTGGACGACGTTCTGTGGGGCGCCCCAGGTACCGCTGGAGAGACATGGTGGAGGATGACATGCGCAACCTTCAAATCTGCAACTGACAGGAGGTGGCGCAGGATAGGGCACGGTGCCGTTACATCTGTTAAGAGGCCCGTTAGGCACTTAACTCCGAATTAGTTATTGCATTTTTTTTATATCTTTTATTACATATATTATATATATTATTATCACTTTTCGGTTGTATTCCGTAGAGTCTACTATACCTGAAGATGCCTCGTGTTGGGGCGAAACATGTGTCGTTTACAAGATTTAAAAGTGGCAATGTGTGTTTGCTGTTGTGTATAGTGGTTGGTGGGTGGAGAATTGATGGCCGATTTTCGGTAAGTTTTTGGTTTAAGTTCCAAATAAATCCACTTCAGCCAGCAGAAAAACACACATTATTAATTTTCTGTTATTGTTTTGCTTGTCGCGGATCTTAGCTAAGCAAAACTTTTGACTGTCCACATTCACGGCTATTATTTTGTATATACGTCACGTCAGTCAGGTGGTAAATTATTCCACATTTGCACAGTTCGTGGCAAAAAGCTTTGGCTAAATAGCACGGTGGTAGACGCCCAGCTATATGGAAACAAAATTACACTTGTTACAATTTTATGAGGCTTGTAAGATTAAAATTATTTTCTTTTTGTTTTGTTTATTTACTTTTTTAGTTATATATTCACGTCTATCCTCCGCAGGGGTTGGCAGAGACCGCAGAGCTCCATCCGATACCATTCATCGTAACGAAACAGCTCTCCATTGGTCGCTTCTCGCCCTCGTGAGAATCAGGACGTGACGAGTCACGTCCCGATTCTCACGTCACCGTCATTTTCAATAAATTAGGTATATAAAATTCGTCTTAGTGAATCCCACGAGCCGCAAGGAAGGATGGAGGTCAGCCCCAGCAGAGCCCTGCATGCTGAGGTATTATTAATTTTGACATAAAAAATTACATACATTTCATTTGTCGCATGTAAATCTGTTATCAATATATCTTTTGCATGAAACGAAAAGAGACAGAGAGGTCCGAAAAATCCTTCCAACCATCATCAACAAAACCAAACATACACCACTTTTTTACACACGACACGTGTTTCGCCCCAACACGAGGCATCATCAGGTACAGTAGACTCTACGGAAGACAACCGTTAAGTCACTTAACTGAGATTAGCTGACGGCCGTTTCTCCGGTAAGATTTGGTTTAAATTCCCCGTAAATCCACTTCTTTCAGTAGAAAACACACATTATAGTTTTTATGTTTTTGTTTGCTTGTCGCGGATCTTAGATATATAGATAGATATACTCTTTATTGTACACCAAAAAAAAAGTTATACAATTATTGATTGTAATATTTATATGGCAGCCTTATGGCTTATAGTCATTTCTTCCAGACAACCGTAGGATGGACTAAATTTAAAGAAATTATTATTTTCCCGCTTTTGTTTGCTTGTCGAGAATCTTAGCTGAGTAGAAGTTCAGAATGTCCACATTGTTTCGTTTAGTTTAACTTTTTATTTGTTTTTATTATTTTTAGCCTCTCAATAATTCAAAGGTAGAAATGTTGCTGATGTTGCTGGGTTATATCATGAGACATGACAGGTACAAGTTGCTGCAACTGATCATGATGGGAAAGGTTGCGGGCAAAAGACAAGTTAATCGAAAACGAAAGTCTTGGCTACCTAATATCAGGGAGTGGACCGGGATAGCGAGTGCTCCAGAACTGCTGCACCTCGCGAAGGAGGAGGAGAGTTGTGCTCAATTGGCTGCTAACCTTCGCAAGTCCGAGAGGCACTCATAGAAGAAGAAATAATTCAAAATTTTAAAAAATAAATAATTTATCATAGTATTATATGCATGTTGTGAGACCTTAAAGTGCTTAAGCACGTACCTTTTTAAAAGGCATTTTTTTGTAGTATGTAATTCTGTACATATTTATCAAATCTATTGTGTTTACATTACAATACAAATGTACTTAATAATTTATCTATTACAGCTTCTCATACACAACAAAGTCCGCCTACACATTTCGCTTATATTAATATAATTTTCCATCGTTGCTCGTACAATATAATTTCTCTAACGTATTCGAGTTAGGAGGTCTCCATTGCATTCGTAACAATAATATTTGCACAATTTACTTCGAGTTTGCAATTGCAAATTACCCATAGCAATGGAAACCTCTTCCAGCAGCAATTAATTTTACTAGTCTAGAATGTTCCGCGGTGCTTGTTAATAATTTCCAGCGGCAGGAATGCCGGGGTCCAGGAGATGAGCGCGTTAAACGCTCTAGAATTTCTAATAATGATGTTTACCGTTGAGTTGGTTGGATATAATCGCGCCAGGAATCAGGTAATCTAAGTGATCACGTGACATGGGGCAACTTTTATGGATGATGGATCCTGCTTGAGTTGTTTCTCCGATCTATCTTAGTTGCATTACACAAGCGCTATGCCGGCATAGATTTTAACACAAGATAGGCAACAGGTACAGGAAAATAGGTACGCCTGTACCTACTTTCTTAACTTAGCTAATAAATATGAAAAAATAATAAAATATCTTGTTTTTATAGATTCTAGCTTTTCGAGGTCCGCTTAAGTTGCGTGGCGGCCTCTCAAGGCTACGCGAGCGTACAGACTTCTGCCAAATTTCAGAGAAATTGGCCCACAAATGACGATTTTAGCTTTGTACGACGTCCATCTTGTTTGCCGTCATTTTGGATTTTTTCTCTCCCTCACTCACGTGTTTGCATTATCACTATTTTATGTTCGAGGAAGACCCCGGTAGGTATTATAGTTCGGGCAAGTCGTCGTACATCTATTTACCAGGTTCAGATTTTCATATAAATAATATAAACTCTCCATCGATATGATTCGATTCGATTGATATGATTCGATTGATTTGATATAATTCGATGTTTTGGATAGATCTCCATCGAGCCCTATCCGAATATTTCTCTAGAACAAACTTACCATCCCTCTCTTACAGTTTTCCAAATAATATGTCAGTGAATCTTAACATTAAGCATCCAATCTTTTTTAATGTTTAATTCTTTAACAGCTTCTTTGAATCCACCTGTTTTTTTAATATGTCTTTTAATAGTTGTTATACTTAAATTTAAAAAAAGTATAAGGATATTTTAGTTAATAATGAAACATATAATAAGTCATATTATTTATAATTTATTCATAATATCGTATAATTTTGTCATATTATATATATTTATAAGTCATATTTATTCCAGCAGTGTTGGTATTATAGACTGTAGGTTTATATGTGGGGTTGATCACAAGTATATATGTATATAAGGCTTGTATTTCTCAGGTTGAGCTGCGCTGTATCTCCGTGAGGATCGGGCGGTGGCAGAAAATCAGTTTCTTTGCTCAATGAGTGGAGGTTATGACTGAACTATTGTCCATTTCCATCTGTATGTACAGTGAGTTAATCCTACTAATATTATAAATGCGAAAGTTTGTGAGTATGGATGTATGTTTGTTACTCTTTCACGAAAAAACTACTGGACGGATTTGGATGAAACTTTACAGTAATATAGGTTATACATCGGAATAACATATAGGCTACAATTTGTAATGATTTTATGTAATTTTGGTCGTAATATAATTTTACTATTAAGTAAAAAAATATATTTATTTAAAATTATCTGTCACGAAACTTAATGTTGACAGGCCTAATTCTACGCGAGCGAAGCCGCGGGCAAAAGCTAGTATGTTATAATTTAATAGGTACTTATGTGTGTTACTGCAGAAGGATATAAATTTATCTATCTTATAAATTATATCTAGCCCTCTGGTAGCATTTAGCATCCTGAGGTGACTTCATCTCTAGATATGGATTAACTTCTTCCTTATCCTCTCTGTCACATATTTTTTCCCCGCCTGGCGATTTTGGACCACGTGTCTCGCTCGGGTCCTGCCATAAATGATGAGTGAACGCGAACTGCGCCAAATCGATTTCGTATGTAGTCAAAGTTATGTACCTACCGGCGTACAGAAAAATTATGGATTTGACGTCGCGCTGGCAGCGAACTGTATGTGGATGCCAACGTTTTCAACGCCAAAATAGAAATCTTTTTCTATTTCCACGTAATATTTGAAATATAGCTGATGATGGGCAGTTTAACAAGAAATCTGATTTGTTCGTACACGTTTTATTTATTCTTTTTATTTTTATGTCAATGGAAACTAAAGCAGCCAGCGTTGGCTGATGGAAAGCAATTATTATTTGTTTTTTATGGGATACGAAGGCAAACGAGCAGGCGTGTCACCTGATGGAAAGCAATCAACGTTGCCCATAGACATTGTTGCTCAACTTTAAGGAAAGTGTCATTATGGGAGAGGGGCTAGGAGCAGGATAGGGAGGGGGAGGGGGAGGAAAAGGGGAGGATGTTGGGCCTCCGGAACTCAGCCTCTCACCGTACTACCACTCAGACGCCGCTTTTCTGCGGGAGTGTGGTACTTATCCGGGCGAGCCGGCTCTTTCATGCTGCAGACAAATGATATGCTATTCTTGACAAAGTATTCGTCTCCAGCGTGGTTCCACGACTACAAAATATATGTTTTCAATGGTAGAATAATAACATAACTTACATTTTTCTTTTTATTTGTAACGATGAGGCTGTTTTGCTTAAAAGTAAAAATGAAGTGTCGGTCAGTCAGTTAGAATGAAACCTTGGCCTAGCAATATCAGGAAGTGGACCAGGATAGCTAGTCCTCTAGAACTTTTTCGCCTCACTAAAGACGAAGATAGTTATGCTGAATTGTCTGCCAATCTTCGCCATATAGAAAGAAGCTAATAGAAGATATTTTCAACACCGCCATTAAAAAATCTTTTCAAATATTTCGAGCGACAAAAGCCATTTCAAAGCTCACCGTACAATGTTTTGATAAAACAAAGAAATACGGTACACTTCAATGTTTGAAAACATTTTCTTCGCTTTACAATTGTTTCTACATCACAGAGCGCCTTCCACTAAGCCTTCAATATTTAATGAGCACTGCCGAGCGTCTTTCTATTACAAGCCATTTTTTTTGCAAGCGTAACTACTTAATATGGTCGTCTGCGGTCCAAGTCATAAGCGAAAGGGCTATATATATCTTTGTACAATAAATATTCTTATGAATTACTCAATACTGTTAAAACTATTAAAACTTTTTAATTAAATATAATAAAAATCTTTTTAAATTCAGAATTTTAAAATTTCAAATAGAAATAAATAAATTGTTTTATTTTATATACAAACAATATTCGATCGATTGACGTCTTTCGAGGGACATGTCACCGTTTCTGGCATAAGAAATTAATATTGAATATATATTCAATATTAATTCCTTCTGATTATTAATGGAGTCAGGCGTTACTTTGCGGAAATCCATCACTATATGAACAGTCAAAAGTTTTTACTTAGCTAAGATCTTAGCTAAGTAAAAACTTTTGACTGTCCATATATTAATTTCTTCATTAATAAATTAACTTCACTTGGAAGAGTTTCATTACATCGAAGATAAAACCCCCTAAAGATCCTTAGGGGGTTTTATTGGTACAGCTGGCACGTTATAACTCCGCTGGCTCAGTCACCCGAAGTGGATCTTCGTCTCCGAAACGAGAGTCTTCCATATTTCTTTATCCTGTGTTAATTCTTGCTGATTGCTGGCTTCTTAAAGATCCCGTGTCACCAGCACGGGATCTGTCTGACGACTGTATTTTCGGTAAAAATTAGACTATATTTGATGTTATTGAGGAGGTGAAGGATCTTTGAATAAATATACTATATTATTTTATGTGCTTAATGTCCATTACAGAGGCCATTAAAAGTAGAATTAGCCAAAGAACTAAAGTCACCGACATAGCCTTTCAAATTAGCAAACTAAAGTGGCAATGGGCTGGTCACGTTTGTCGGAGATCCGAAAACCGTTGGAGCAAACGAGCGCTGGAGTGGAGACCGCGTCTCGATAAACGTAGTGTGAGACGCCCCCCGGCTAGATGGAGCGATCTGCGTAGGGCGGCTGGCAGAAAGTGGATGCCGAAGATTGGGCTAGGTGGTGCTTCATTGGGGAGGCTTAAGTCCAGCAGTGGACTGTGATGTTGATGATGATGATGACAGAGTCCATTTCTTCAAAATTAATTATTCGGGGACATAATAAAGAAAACTGTGGTAAGCGTCGATTCAATTTTAAACGCTATGTCTTATAGCTTGTACCAAGGTCCAAGTAAAGCGTTTAATGAACAGTCGCCTCTGCAGCCACGGGAATGATGCTTATTTATTTATCGATTGTCTCTTGCTGGGCGATTATAAGCCTACTCAGGACACTTCTAATTGATGAGCGAACCGCCATTACGCTAACTTATGCAGTTAGTTCCGATGGCCTTAGTGCAAATAAAATTTACTATTATAAATATTTTAAACAGAGAAATAATTGTATTCTTCTCCTCCGGTGAATTTGTGAGGTGTAACTCGACTTTCTGATGGACAGAAACTTCCATAGGAAATTCAAAAGTCACCATACCTCCAAGCTGCACCAGATGGTGGGGATGATTTTTTTGTGTTAGTCGCTCATATGTATGAGCGGCTAATACAAAAGTTTCATCCCTATCATTTGGATGAGTAGCGATCAAGTACGGTGCGTTTTTCCTGAAATTTCTTTCCACACACCACTTCTCTACTAAGTCTTTACATTTCTTTAATTTAATTAATAAATTTTCCCGTAAATCCACTTCTTCCAGTTGAAAACACACATTACAATTTTTCTGTTTTTGTTTGCTTGTCGCGGATCTTAGCTAAGTAAAAGTTCTGACTGTCCACATAGCAATGGATTTCCGCAAAGTAACGCCTGATTCCATTAATCCACTTGTTAGATTAAAATTATTTTCATTTTGTTTTGTTTCTTTATATAACGTAATGTTATTTCGGTTTTATATTTTCGTTATTGTAAAAGTGTCTTGAATAAAAATTTTATGTTCTGTTCTATTCTAATCAATATATATTAACGAGGTAATGAGACTATATATTTTTGTATGCCTTATATATATTTATTACGATATAAGGATATTACGATTAAATAGAAAATAAAATAAAAAATTTAATATAATAATTTCGATTATTACATAGTATTTAAGAATGTCTCTTAAAGGATATAGAACTGTAAAAAATATAATTATTATTTAATCTAAACTTGGAATATTCCTTTTGAGTAATTCAGATAGCTTTAATAGAACCAACTTAGATAGCCTAATTTAAAACGTAGGAACTTAGTGTGTTTATCTTTATATTGTTTATAGTGTTTATCTTTATATCTTTCTATTGTTTTCTTTAAGGCTTGCCGGGTTGCCACTGTAACGCTAGATATAAAAGGGCATAGCCAATAAAATAGCTTAACACTCGATAAAATAATGTATAAAACATTAGTTTGTTGGTAAATTATATTAAAAAGTATTATAACAAAATAAATATTTCATTTAAAAAAGTTTTTAAAAATTTTTGAAGGCAGCGCTTGGAAAGATCGTACCAAAACTTAACATGTATGTATGTATGTATGTATGTATGTACTTCCTTTATCGAAATTTGTTACCAAAAAAATTTCTTCGACGAGTAAAGCAAAAACTGTGAGCTGTATCGGATGGCCAAAAGAAGAAAAGTTTCCTACCGTGAACATGTGAGGTAAAATTTTTATGCACCATGGTTTGTTTTGTACTCTAAGTTAGTAGTCCAGTCCTTACGTCGGAAAAAATGGGCTAGAAATGCATGTGAACCGAGAAGACTGAATTTTGGATAAAAGCTTTACTTCAAATTTTAGCCTTCTCAGTTCATTTGCATTTACTAATGAATATAATAACTGGACTAAAGTTAATTCAACTAAGAATTATTATATATATATATATATATATATATATATATATATATATATATATATATATATATATATATATATATATATATATATATAAATTATACTTTGGCTGTACTGAATGTAACTGACTGGTTTTAATACCATATTAAATGTGACATTCTGAAGATGCAATAAATAAAAAAAAACTAGTTCCTGCCATTTTTCAATTGTTTTTCAAGCAAGCAAAATGAACGTATGTGACGAAGAAATTCGGTACATTTTAAAGTTTTATTACAAAAAAGGTAAAAATGCGACGAACGCCGCGAATAAAATTTGTGCGGTTTACGGACCTAATGCGGTATCAATAAGAGAAGCACAAATGTGGTTCAAGCGTTTCAAGTCTGGAAATTTTAGTGTGAAAGATGAGTTTCGCTCAGATAAAATCAGTGCCATCTTTGAGAAAGTGGAGCAAGATCGACATATTAGTAGCTACGACATTGCTGAAGAACTGGATGTTGATCATAAAACAGTTTTACGTCATTTACGAAAGTCTGGGTACAAGAAAAAATTTGACAATTGGATACTACATGATCTCACTGAGAGAAACCATGACAACGCCAGACCGCATTCATCTATAGCCACGCAGCAAAAATTGTGAGAGCTAGCCTGGGATGTGTTGATGCATCCTCCGTATAGCCCTGAACTTGCTCCATCAGATTTCCACCTGTTTCGGTCATTGCAGAACTTTTTAGGAAGTATAAAGCTAACCTCAAAAGAACACTGTGAACACTACCTGTCAGATTTTTTAAATCAAAAATCTCAAAATTTCTACAGGAATGGGATCATGGCACTACCCACAAGATGGATACAAGTCATCGATCAAAACGGCACATACATATTATAAATAAATAATTAAATTATACCTAAAAAAATATATTTTCCTTTGTATGAACAATACGAAAATACTTTTGCCCCGACCTATTATTATAAGTTATTACGAGTATCGGCGAATTAAAAGTAGAGTATGTATTATACAACAGGATATGTTTGTCGCGAATAGTTTATGCACATAATTGTTTTGTTCCCACGTATCTGGCGAAGCGAAAAGCCTGTCTATGGGCGGCGTTGATTGCTATCCATCAAGTGACACACCCGCTCGTTTGTCTTCCTGTCCATAACAAAAAAAGGACTATGCAAAAGTTTCAAATTAATTTGCAAGTGTACCGCTCGATATTTCACATCGCTAATGCAACAAGGCTTCGCGGCGGTGGACCGGTGGAACGAACTCGATGACCGCACGTGACCCCGGGACAGCGTACGACAGAAGAAGATATGCAGGCACACCTACTCTATTTTTTTTTGGTTCAAAACTTAATATATTTTACTAGCTTTTGCCCGCGGATTCGTTCGCGTGAAATTTGGTCTACCACATTAAGTTTCGTGACAGATCATTTTAAATAAATAGGTATATATTTTTTTTAACTTAATTTATGGTTCACAATTTTGGTCATAGTGGCTTCCACATAAAAGGTAGATATATGCTGTCGCGGACTTTTATTTAGAACTATTTAAGACAAACAATCCTACTGTACATCATCTTTGTGTAACTCCAATGTTTTAGGTAGCGTACGCCAAGATATCTCTCAGAGGCCAGATTTTATGCCGACTTTATTGATATGTATTATATTACAACCAAAATTACATAAAATAATTACAACTTGTATTCCATATGTTATTCCGATGTATAACCTATATTACTGTAAAGTTTCATCCAAATCCGTACAGTAGTGAAAGAGTAGCGTTTCGTGAAAGAGTAACAAACATACATCCATACTCACAAACTTTCGCATTTATAATATTAGTAGGATTAGGTACGATTTTTTTCAGACTTTGAAGATCGGCATTTATAACTAAAACGGGTTTAAATTAACAACAAATTACATATAAATAAAGGTTTAGCTTAAGAAAGTAAAGGAATGAAGATGAATGTAGAGTGGTAGAGCCACGCTGCAGACGACTACTTTGACGAAAACGGCATATTATTTGTTTGTACCTTGAATGGGCTGGCTCATCCGGGGAAGTACTACACTCCCCCAGAAAACCGGCGTTTGAGTGGTAGCTTAGCTTCCGTGCTTCGTCCGGTGAGCGTTTGAGTTCCGGATATAATATTCCGAGATATGATATCCTCCCGAGATACCGCCGTATTGCTCCTTGGCTTCCGTTATGGTAGTATTATATTCCTATGATCCTGTCTAAATCCATCTTTCCTTTCCCTGGCCTTTCTTTTCTCCTCCAGCCATTTTCTTGTCTTCTCGGCAAGAAAAGACTAACGGAAAGCCGTTCGCTACGATGAATGTGAGAGAAAGGATGGATGAAAAGATGGATGGGTGTGGAAGAAACAAAATAGGTGTGCCGGGATCGTAGCGGACGGAGATCTGTGGACTCTTCCTACCCCTACGAGGAACAGTCGTGACGATGCGTATGTATGTATCAAATTGGTTGGTTATATATGAAGATATAGTTAATAAAGAATTTGTATTTCAATCTCCGATATAAATGTTGTTTTAACAAGCAAAGTTATCAGGAAGGAAATGGCATATTACTATACAGAATATTCCGTTCGCATTACATGTACCACACACCTATTCCTACCGGGGCGTTTTATCGACGCATCCTTGCAAATATCCTATTTCGCTCAGCAGACACTTTCCTGCTTCGCTAACATGTGTGTACATGATAAGAAATAATACATACGTTATATTTTTTACGAGCTGTTACTGTCAATATGTTCTTTTTACTAGTCATGTTCTTGACTTTTTATACAGGCTGTCAGGATGCAGAATTAGGTTTTCAAGCTCAACTACTACTATTACCTTTAGAAAAAGTAGGCCAGCGACTCTTTTCTTTTCTTTTCTTTGATGGCAATTAGTTAAAACTATTATGCCACTGTCAAGTAAAGTGGAATAATATCAAATCTCTTGAAATGTCTAGCCAACTTGTCACATTATGTCTTGATAAAATGGTCGCTATTCTACCAAAACTCCGAATCCACTGGTGGTACAATCGGTAAATTTCCGAATCCACTGGTGGTACAATCGGTAAATTATTCACCCGATTTAAACGCGCGCCCGAAAAGACGACGCCCGCGTAACGTGTTACACGATCCGGACGACGAAACAGCGTCGTTCGGATCCACTCACGACACCAACACTCAAACGCACCCCGGCCCTAGCCGAGCACGTAGAGTAGGGAACACTTCTACACCGGCCGCTTACACGAGATTCTCTCACGTACCCGGTCGGTTTTCACCCCTAGACCTTAGGGTCTATGGGACTAATAGGGACTATAGTTACTAAAGTTCAACCTCCCCTACATGTTTAACGTAGAATCATGACGAGTTTAAAATCAGCACACACACATATGTGTACCTCCGACACGGCATCAGGCCGATGGAGTCTGCGATTTGCGCAGATTCCCAATTATATTTTACTAGCCCGCGGGCTTTCAGCCCGCGGGCCCTGAATACGATAAAGCTGTTAAAGCCAATAGGCTACCAGCATTAACATCTTCGAATCAATCAATCTACCAAAACCTTCTATGGACTTATTCAGTTAACTTAAAAAATCACGATACACACATTTATTTCACATCACTTCAATTATAAGTATTGATCGAACTATATTGTATAATACGCCACCACAATTAAACAATACAACTGATGATAATATAAGATAGAAGGTGAAATGAAAACATAGCGTCACTGATGTAAGTTGACGGGAAAAGTCCTGTATGTTACTTAATAATCAAAAATCAGTCAGATTTTAGCAATATTTGTATTATTAATGGAGTCAGGCGTTACTTTGCGGAAATCCATCACTATATGGACAGTCAAAAGTTTTACTTAGCTAGTACCCACCAACCACTATACTATACCGAAAAATCCTTTTCGGTTGTCTTCCGTAGAGGATACCTGAAGATGTCTCGTGTTGGGGCGAAACACGAGACATTTTTTTCACGTTTACAAGATGGAAAAGTGGTAGTGTGTGTTTGGTGTTGTGTATAGTGGTTGGTGGGTGGAGAATTGATAGCCGATTTTCGATAAGTTTTTGGTTTAAGTTCCAAAAAAAAATCCACTTCATCCAGCAGAAAAAACACACATTACTAGTTTTCTGTTATTGTTTTGCTAGTCGCGGATCTTAGCTAAGTAAAACATTTGACCGTCCAAATATTGGTATTGTCACGTATTCTTAGGTATACAGTCTATAATTGTAGGCCTATGGCACTGAGGATTTTTATGGGTGGCGTTGATTGTTTTCCATCAGGTGACACGCCTGCTCGTTTACCTTCCTATGGGATAAAAAAAAACAATATAAAAATAAAAATGAAAGACGTTAAATCATCAACCAAACAACATCAGCGAATCTAGTCCACGCCAATTATGCAAATCACTCGTTGTTTGACGCACGCAATCGGTTTACAGATCGAAAAAAAAAAACTGCATATAATGTAACATTAACACATACAGAAGTTAACAATGAACTTTATACGAGGTACGTTGGCAATGGGCACTCAATGCCATGCGGGCTGGAATTCCTAGCGCGTTGTAACGATGAAAAAATCCGGAAGGGTATTTCTATTGCAGACGACAAGTACCCTACCATGTTTTATGTTAATTGAATGGTTGGACGGAAAGCATTTCTTTGTTAGCGTCGCCGGCCCCTTGTAACAGCAAATAGCTGTCATGCCAGTTAGCTAATGAATTGTTTTATTGTAGCATCGACAGGTTTTTTTAAACGAAGACTAACAGTAAAAACTTAGCTAGCTTTCGTAAAAACTCTCGCCAAGCAAACGAATCGAAATAGCTCATCTAATTAACCAACTGAAGCGGTAATGGACTGAAACGACAAACGCGATGTTTGTCGGAGAATCGACAATGATCGTGGTAGATTACTGATAGAATGAGACAGATGCTGGAGGTCTTAAATAAGCCATACACTCGAGAAGCTTCGGCAGCAATAGTTCACACCAAGAACTGTGGGCTACTCTTTTACGCTGATGGCATTATGAAGTTTAAATCGATAGAAAGCAATCGCTCAAAAAAAAAAAGCAATAGTTCAAAAAGCACTAATAGAATGAAAATTGTACCTTACAAACCTAGCATCTCCTGGCTAGATAATGAAACAGTTCGTCTCAAGGCAGCTGGCAGAGACTGTATGCGTGTAGCTGAAGATTGGACTTGGTTAAGTGTCTAAGAAGAGGATTAAAGAAGATTGGACTTGGTTAAGTGCCTTTGAAGAAAATAATGAAGATGATAAAACGTTCTAGCTCCTACCACCTTCTAATATCTTGGTCTTGTTCCTAATATATTATAGGTAACTCGTGTCTGATCTTTTAATTTTAGCATGCTTCTCTCAGCTAATCTCTGAAATACGTCTAGTTTGTGTATCAAGTCTTTGCTGAGCACCCAGCGTTGGAAGAACAATGGTGTCCATCGCTTTCCTTTTTAGCTTAATTTTTTTAGCGTTACGCCTTTCAATGCCAAAGGAATTTTTCGATAATGATTCTGATCCGCTTATAGGTGTATTTAAGTAAATATGATCTCGATTTGCAAATACATACTAGGAATAGGGATAGGAAGGCAAACGAGCAGGCAAAAACAATCAACGCCCATAACTATTCCCAGTGCCATAGGCAGTGCAGCAGCATTACCGGCCTTTAAGGAAAGTTTCACTATAGGATGGGGGAGGGGAAAGGGGTGAGGGGAAAGGGGGAGGGGAAAGGGGGAGGGGAGAGGGGGGAAAGGGGAGGGGAAAGGGGGGAAAGGGGAGGGGTAAGGGGGGAAAGGGGAAGGGGGAGGGGAAGGGGGGGAAGGGGGAGGGGAAAGGGGGAGGGTGTTGGGCCTCTGGAATTCAACCGCTCACCGGAAAGTTCAGACTCGTACCTAAAGCAAATTCAAATCGTAATTTCTATCACAATTTGCAGTTTCATTCATTGATATCTTAAATGCTTTAGTATTTGTTGATATAACAATTTCCATTTTCTTCGCTTCTTGAAATTTTCTTGAATTTTTTAAAACGTCTATATTCTTATATGCGCCCTATACTTTTTTATTCGTCCGTAATGCTTTTTTTCGTCTACATCTTCTGCTTCTCTTCCAGTGAATATAATAAAATTGTCCACGAACGACTAACTAAATGATCACTCATTCTTCCCCTCTTGTTTCCAATGTGCTGTCAGATTTGCTGTTTCTCTTTATAATGAATATTTGCAGAAAATTTCTAAAATTGTCATAATGAAAGTTATTTTGGCAGAGAACTGTTGAAGACCTCGTTTCCACCGAGTGGATTTGATGAAAGCGAAAGTGGACCCGTCAAAGTAACGGCCATTCGCAGGAACCTTGGCAGCGGGCGCACGTTTACATTACGTTCCAAATTTAAACCGATGCACTCCGCTTTTATGTCGCGCCTGCCTGCGCTTGCGCATCCAACGACCGACTATTTTGCTGTCTGACATATTATTTATTCCTCATCGGTAATTAATGGTTTACATGATTCAATTTTAAAGGAATTGAATATACCTAAATTGTTGAAAATGACGGCGACATGGTTCGCCACCCGTCACTTCCTGATTATGACGAGGGCGAAAAGCGACTAATGGAGAGCTGTTTCGCTGCGATGAATTTTTTTTTTTTTTTTTTTTTTTTATGGGATAGGAGGGCAAACGAGCAAGCGTGTCGCCTGATGGAAAGCAATCAACGCCGCCCACGGGCAACCACGACACCGCAGGAGTCGCGGAAGCGTTGCCGGCCTTTTAGGTATGTATAGGCTTGTTTTTTGAAGGTTCCAATGTCGTAACGGTTCGGAAAGACCGCCGAGGGTAACTGATTCCACAAACTGGTGGTGCGTGGAAAGAAGTTACGAGCGAAACGCACCGTAGTAGATCGCCACTCATCCAGGTGGTGGGGATGAAATTTTTCTTTACGGCGAGTTGTGCGGTTGTGGAATTCCGCGGCGGGAATTATTCCAAACAATTCCTCAGAGCACTCCCCATGATAAAGGCGGTAAAAAATGCTGAGAGATGAGACATCTCTCCGCAGCGCTAGAGAATCAAGCCGATCGGTGAGATCTTGGTCATCGACGATTCGGATCGCACGACTTTGAATGCGATCAAAAGGAAGAAGTTGATACTGGGGAGCCCCGGCCCAGAGGTGAGAACAGTATTCCATGTGTGGCCTGACTTGTGCCTTGTATAGTTGGAGGCAATGGCCAGATGTGAAATATTGAATGATATCGGATGGAGTTCTGTGGTCTCTGCCAACCCCTGCGGGGAATAGCCGTGAATATATAAAAAAAAATTTAAAGGATTTTTATCATTATTCTTTCTTAACACTAATATATAATATTAATCCTCATGAGTCGTAAGTCACCTCTCACGTTACAACAGTACTTTGTCACTGCGGTCGTAAGTCACGTGGGAGGTGACAAGACGAGACATGTTGAAACTCGCTCTGGGTGAAATGCAGGGACTATTGCTTGGTTAGTTAAATATCTGTAATAGAGCAATTGACATCTCCAGTTATATAACATTGCCTTTTCCAATTATTTTTTAATATATTGAGCCCAAAAATGAATAAAGTCAATGAAAACTGTATCTGTAGCTACAACCTAGCGAGCGACTGATAAGGGTTAAGATGTATGTTTAACAGGTGGAGCTTGCAGAGATCGGTCTGCCTGGGCCTATTTCGCATTTTTTATAATTTTTTCTTACAGTTTATATATGTCCCACTGCTGGGCACGGGACACTGATTCCACATTTCTTGAGGAACGGAGATTAACCCACCACGCTTGTCCAATGCGGATTGGCGGGGTAACCAAACTGAATGTGTAGACAATACATATATTTATACTGATTCGGGAATCGAAATCGCTATGATTAGCTCCGTAGACGGCAGTCTCCCCAACTGAGCCAATTGGTCGTTTGTATTATTACAATTTATTTTACAATGTTGGTAATAACATAATATAATCGCTATCGCTATGCTAGGACTTTGACTGTATTACAGCAAAACATTGCTGTTACCTATATATAAATCATGCCGATAGTCCCGGGGTCGGGCTCCCCCGGGGACTATGGTGCCTTACCTCAGCATGCAGGGCTCTGCTGGGGCTGACCTCCATCCTCCCTTGCGGCTCGTGGGATTCACTAATACGAATTTAATATACCTAATTTGTCGAAAATGACGGCGACGTGGTTCGCCACCCGTCACGTCTTGATTCTCACGAGGGCAAAAGCGACCAATGACGAGCCGATTCGCTGCGATGAATGGCAGCGGATGGAGCTCTGTGGTCTCTGCCAACCCCTGCGGGGGATAGGCGTGAATATATATAAATTGTGTACCATAGAATATACAAATTTTGATAACTTACAAATTAAATGTAACTTCACTATTGTAGATTATAAACTAAGATGTGATATATTATTACTTAAGGATATATGTAAATTATTAATTAAAACAATGACCATTCCATTGTTAAAAAACTTGGTCTTTATGCTAGTGTGTTATTGCGTGCATGTATAATATATGCGTGAATATGTATGAGTGTGCGTGTTTATTGTTGGTCGTACACACACACACACACACATACATACAGTGTGTATGTGTGTGTGTTTTATAATGAATACTATAAACATTATTTAGACTAATTATTTTTTTCTTCACAACTAGATTTAATTTAACTATATATGTACATAATCAACAACCTGGTAATTTTTGAGACTATCTAAAAAGTTTAATTTATACATATTACAGCATTGTTAAAAGGAAGAATTAAAAAAAAGAGGACACCTGCGGAATTAATGTGGCCGGGTCTTCACCGTTCAGACGAACCTCATTGCGAAACGGTGGAAAAAGCTCGACTGATGACGGACTGATATTGGACAAATTAAATGTAATTTTTATATGTTGCTCAAAAATTTTCATGTGTCGAAAATAAAGAATTTTAAGAGCTCATGTAACATATTTTTATTTTAGCGTATGGTTTAAAACCTTATTTTTTACACTTACATACATACATATATATATATATATATATATATATATATATATATATATATATATATATATATATATATATATATATATATATATATATATATATATATATATATATATATATATATATATATATATATATATATATATATATATATATATATATATATATATATATATATATACTCGTATATCACTATGATATCATTTGATTTAGATGAACTTTAAAAATTAGTCTTAAATCTTTTTTAAGATAAGCAAAAACGTGAACTTTTACAGACCGTCAAAGGTAGAAAAGTTGCTTACCTGGGTCATATCATGAGAATTGACAGGTACAAGTTGCTGCCATAGATCATGATAGGAAAAACCGCGGGCAAAAGACAAGTTTGTCTGAGGTGAAAGTCTTGGTTATGTAAATCGAGTGGACCAGGGTAGCGAGGGCTCCAGAAATGCTGCACCTCTCGAAGGAGGAAAAGTGTTGTGCTGAATTGGCTGCCATCCTTCACAAGTCGGAGAGGCATTCTTAGAAGTCTTTTTTATTTATATATTTATTATTTAAATTAACAGCCCATATATGTATGTCCCACTACTGGGCATGAGCATGACCATTTCTGGAGGAACAGATATTAGTCCACCACGCTTGTCCAATGTGGACTGGCGGGGTAACCAGAGTCAATTAAAGCAATCAGCACCACCCATAAACATCCGCAGTGCCATAGGTAGTGCAGAAGTGTTGCTGGCCTTTAAGGAAAGTGTTATTATTTCAGTTGCAGGGGGAGGTGAGCGGGGAAAGGGGTTGGACCTCCGGAACTCAACCGCTCACCGGACGAAGCGTATTAGCTTAGCTACCACTCAGACGCTGGTTTTCTGCGGGATTGTGGTACTTCCCCAAGCAAACCGACTCATTCTTGGTACAGACAAATAAGTAGAGCCACGCTGCAGACAAAGTATTCGTCTGCAGCGTGGCTCTACCACTACACTTCTGTTTTAAAACAAATAATATTTTGCAGACCTGGATGAGTGGCGATCCAGTACGGTGTGTTTTTCTAGAAACTTTTATCGCGCTCTACTACCCTGTAGAACCAGCTTCCTCCAGCGGTGTTTTTCCCAATTGATACGACATATTAATCTTCAAAAAATAAGCTCACACATTTTCTAAATGCCTATGGCATTGCCGAAGTCTAGAAACGTTGATTGCTTTCCATCAGGTGAGACGCCTGCTCATTTGCCTTCCCATAAAAAAATAACAAAGGCCACGCAATAATGCTTTTATTGATTGATTTCCATCAGGCGATTCACTTGCTCGTTTGCCCTCCTATCCTATAAAAAAATGCATATTATATTTAACGATAATTACATTCACAGATAACACAACATACAAACGAGCGCATTATCTATGTATGTAGATTGAAGCGTAATTTGATCGATAGCTCACACAGGATATACCGCAGACAGAAGCGAATAAAAAAAAACTGATTTCAAGTTATTATCGCCAGCGACGTAAATTGTTGCAAGTGAAACGACCTCGAGACAAACGAACACACAAACCGCCAGCGACGCACAGGGTGGCTGACCTGGTCAGGGTTGAATTGGGTAGGTGGTCGTGAGTGCATTAATACGCTCGTAAAACTGTTGTACGCTCAGCGATAAATGTGATTGTATAATGCGGTTGTTTCATTTTTTTAACAAGAAGAAAATGACATTCTTTTTTTATTTTTTTTTTATGGGATAGAAAGGCAAACGAGCAGGCGTGTCACATGATGGAAAGCAATCAACACCACCCATAGACATCCGCAGCGCCAAAGGCAGTGCGGAAGCCTTGCCGATCTTTAAGGAAAGTGTTATTATGAGAGTGAGAATGGGAGAGGGTAGAGGGAGGGGATATAGGGAGGGGGAAGCGGGAGGAGTAGAGGGAGGGGGAGAGGGAGGGGGAGAGGGAGAGGGAGAGGGGAGGGTGTTGGGCCTCCAGAACTCGCCTACTCACCGTACGAAGCGCGGTAGCTAAGCTAACAACTCAGACACCGGTTTTCTTCTATATAATTCTATAATTGTGTTTTTGGGGTACAAAAAAGAATATCTATTTTTCAGCATGAAAACTAATGAAAGAATTTTCTTTTAAACATGCCATGATTATCACGAACACGTACACTAGCTTTTGTATAACGTTCCAAATATCTGTATAAGTTTATAGGGGCCGTAGGAGCCTTGGCTTTGTTTCGGCGCTGGAATATTTCCTCGATGGAATCCAGCCCGCTGTGTGTTAATACGGCCGTCAACTTGCTCTTTTGCTAACGTTTTTGGCAAAGTATCAACTGTCTCACGCATCGTGCTCCCGAACTGTGGTAAGGCGTGCGTCCACCGTGTGCTATAGCTAAAATGTAACGCGTAAATTGCGACCAATTTTCTCAGTGGTGGGGCCCTCCGCCCGCGGAGTCAATGGTCGCGGGTTCGACCCACCCCCATCGGAATAAATATATGTATGTATGGATTATAAAATATTTATTACGAGTCTGGTAACCCCGCCAATCTGCATTTGAATCATGTTTTCGAATCGGTGTTGGTCGGCGTTAATTGTTTTTCACTAAGAGACTAGCAAAAAAGTTACCTAGTAAGTAATTTTGGCGATTTTTTGAGACCACAGAGCTCCATCCGCTACCATGCATCGCAGCGAAACGGCTCTCCATTGGTTGCTTCTCGCCCTCGTGAGAATCAGGACGCGACGGGTGGCGAAACACGTCGCCTTCATTTTTTAACAAATTATGTATATTAAATTCGTCTTTTAGTGAATCCCACGAGCCGCAAGAGAGGATGGAGGCCAGCCCCAGCAGAGACCTGCATGCTGAGGTAAGGCACCATAGTACCCGGGGGAACCCGATCCCGGGACGGTCGGCACGCTTGCGACTAAGCTCGCCCTTAGCCACGCATCTACGTGCACGGCAGACCGTGGATTGGTGGAAAGGAAGGGAAAGGACAGAGAACAAAGGAAAGGGCAGAAAGGAAATGCGGATTGGGGATGTTACCAGACTCGGAATAAATATTTTATAATCCATACATATATTTATTCCGATGCGAGGATCGAAACCGCGACCATTGACTCCGCTGGCGGAGGGCCCCGCCACTGAGCCAATTGGTCGTAATTTACGAAGGAAAACGAAAATGACGTTATTAAAATAATAATAGGGTTAAACTTTATTATAATAGGTTATATATTTCTACAATTACAATTTGACATATTATATACATACATACGATCACGCCTGTTTCCCTTAGGGGTGGGTAAAGACCGCAAATACACAGATCTCCATCTGCTACAATTTCGCTACACTTACTTGGATTCATCCACACTCATCAATCTTTTCATAAAAGCTCGACAGTTAAGGGTACTTTTGACCTGGCCTTTCTCGTTAACTTCAGCGATTTGGTCACGGTATGTTCTCGCTGGTCTTCGCCTATCGACCCTTCATTTTATCAGTCGTATTTCATCCATCCTTTATATGTGAACAAATTATCTGGGCCTCCCTTTCTCAACTTTCGTTACAACACCTTCTTTTGTGGAGTACGTTTCCTCAATTTAACAGCTTTCAATATTATATATAGTTCAGTGGACGGAGTGCCCAAAGCGCGTCGCAATGGAATTCGTATTCGCAGCGGGTCATATTAATCTCTTTCACATTTCCACCCAGTCTCCGGTATTGCTGTTCAACGTACCGTTTAATAGTTCAAATTGTTCCACTTTAATTAATACGTCACGCTGTGATTCTGTCTTCTGAAGCTCCCCCACCATGGTCGCATCTCAATCGTTGTATGATCCGTTAATAAAGATATATATGTATAAGATATATATCTTTATTAATGGAGTCAGGCGTTACTTTGCGAAAATCCATCACTATGCGGACAGTCAAAAGTTTTACTTAGCTAATATCCGCGGCAAGCAAAATAATAACAGAAAATAAATAATGTGTGTTTTTCTGCTGGATGTAGTGCATTTATTTGTAACTTAAACTAAAAACTTACCGAAAATCGGCCATTAATTCTCCACCCACCAACCACTATACACAACACCACACACACACTACCACTTTTCCACCCTGTAAAAGACACGTGTTTCGCCCCAACACGTAGCATCTTCAGGTATAGTAGACTCTATCTTCTGTAGAGTCTACTATACCTGAAGAAGTTAGCTAAGTAAAACTTTTGACTGTCCACATATATATCTAACAACAACGGTTTTCATTATAGACTTGGAGCTATTCCGCATTCTGTGCAGCAACGAGGCTGTTCGTTTTCGCAAAATGGCCCAAAAGCCATCGGTGCGGGCTTTAAAGAACATACCTGATGCACTGCAGAAACGGGGCAGCCCCAACAATATTCTGAAACCGTTGTTATATCGGACCTGCAGGGCGTTGATGGTTTGCTGCGTGTAAACATACCACAAGCTGCACGTGCAGAAGACTTGGCAGTACGCTTGAAACAAAGTAAGTGGGGAGCTATTTTGTTAGTCTCGCTAAAACTCAAAAACGGTTCGACCGATTTGGATATATTTTTTTTATTTTGTTCGCTATAATACAAGGAAGGTTTACGAATAGAAAAATATATGGAAAACATAAAAAAACATTTGAAAAATGAAAATCCTTTTACCTCGTTTTACTTTCAATAGATGACGATGGCTATATCGTCTAACTGACGTGTTGTTATACAAAACTGTCGTATACCTAAGTACTAACATGAGACTCCGCCAACTTACATCAGTGACGTTGTGTTTTTATTTCATTTTCATAATCTTATATTATTATCAGTTATATTGTTTAATTGCGGCGGCCATTAATGCAATATACTTCGATTAATGCGTATAGTGAAGTGATATGAAATATAAATGCGTGTATCGTAACTTTTTAAGTTAACTGAAAAAGTCCATAAAAAGTTTTTGTAAAATGACCACTATTTTATCAAGACATAACGTGATAATCTAACTTGTTACATTTCAAGAGGTTGGATATTATTGTATTTTACTTGACACTGGCAAAATAGTTATAACTAATTGACATCAAAGAAAAGTACTAACATATTAGGACAAGATAAGCCTACCAGGTGCTATCATTATCGTTAATTTGAATTATACATAATAGATTGTATGTGAAACGAAATTCACTACGTAGAACGAAGGTCACACAATAATTTATATAGACGAACAGTTAAACTTACTTGGCTAAGATATGCGAATACAAATCAAAAAAATTTTATTTTGTTTGTTTGTCAATAAGTGCATAGAGAATAATAAGTATAATTCTTACCGAGATACAGCCGTCAGCAAAATCATCAGCACTTCATCATGAGCATCATCGCTGACAATGTTACACACACTACTGTTTGTCACTATAAACACGATGCGTTTCACCTCAAAACCAGACATCCTCAGATATAATAGACTCTACGAAAGACAACCGTGTAGTCTTACACTCGAATTAAAATTGTATGTAATTCCTCCTCCTCCGGAACTCAATTACTCGCCGGGCGAATCACGATAGCAAAGCTACCAACCAAACGCCGGGTTACTGCGGGTGTATGGTACTTCCCCGGTCGAGCCGGCCCATTCATGCTACAGGTAAATAATATGCCGTTCTTGACAAAGTATTCGTCTGCAGCATGGCTCTACCACTACTATTTGCCTTTGCTGCTCGTTTATCTTCCTATTCCATAAAAAACCCACAAAATTGCAAATTACATTATTCATTCATCATTAACCATCGATACATGTGTAACGATCTTCTCCTGTCGTCTGTAGGTGCCCTAAGGACTTTGTGTTTCCTGTCCCCTACATATAATAAAACTTGAACCAATATTATTGGTTTGGTAGTCAAACAGATGAAACTACTGACCGGACCACCACCGATTAACCAGAGTTTGATCCATCGGCGTGCTAATTAACCACAGACTAAACACAGCATGTCGGTGTCAACAGCTGTGAACCGCTTTGATGCGAGCGTAAAACATCTAATTATAGGGTGTCCGATGGCGAAATTAGATTCTGGGTGAAATAATCAGTAATGCACGCTAACTGATAATTTTCTGCCAGTATAGGGAGAACACTGCCTTCTTTTTTATGGAATAGAAAGGCAAACGAGCAAGCGCATCAATTCATGGGAAGCAACCAACGTCGCCCATATATATCCGCAACACCAGTGGTGTGACAGATTCGTTGCCGGCCTTTAAGATGTGAGTAGGCTTGTTTTTTTAAGGTTTTCAATGTCGTATCGGTTCGGAAAGCCCGCCGAAGGCAGCTGGTTCCACAGAGTGGTGGTGCGTGATCGCCACACAGATGGTGACGATAAAACTTTGTCTTTCGGATAGTTGTAGTGGAATTCAGCGGCTGAAATTATTCCGGACAAGCGGCAGAAATTATTCCGAACAAGCGGCAGAAATTATTCTGAACAAGCGGCAGAAATTGTTCCGAACAAGCGGCAGAAATTATTCGGAACACTCCCCGTGCTAAAAACAATAAAAGGTGCTGAGAGATGAGACATCCCTCCGCAATGCTAAAAATTTAAAACGTTGCGTGAGATTCCGATCAACGAAGATTCGAACGGCACGACGTCGTATGCGGTCAAAAGGAAGATGATATTAGGGTGCCCCGATTATTGTCTAATGTATTTACAGTTAGTAGCGATTGTTTACTGAAGTAATATATATGTTTTGGAAAATAAATGTTTTTTGGGTGCAAATAAAATCGCATCCATACATCGGTGTTTAATTTATATTACCGATTCGACTTTGGGCTATAACACTTATAGAGTTGAAATTCCAGTTTCTACACTAACACTATAGAGACCATGGTGCTTCTTCGTGATTTCTTCCCTAGCAAAATCGCAAGCATTTTTTTACATACAATATGCCGTTTTGGCGATATCTCCTGGCCACCCAGGCCGCCGGATCTCATCCCTATGGACTTTTTTCTATGGGGCACTCATAAAGTAGTCTATGAAACATACCAGACAGCTATCTCAGCGCTGTAGGAAAATATCGGCCGTGAGGTAAACGGAATACCGACCTCACTACTTCAGCCAGTGGCACAGAATACTGTGGCTAGATTTCAAGAGTGTCCCGACGTGGCGGTCAACATTTAGACAAAATATTATTTTTTTAAATAAATCCCGCACTTCTCTTTTTCGTAAAAATTATTGATTTTTTTTTATATATTTACGCTTATCCACTGCAGGGGTTGGCAGAGACGACAGAGCTCCATCCCGACACACCTCCACACTAGATGAGTGTGGTAGTGTGTCGGGAGCATAGCGGTCCTTTCAACCATTCTTCTTCTCAGTTTCATCGCAGCGAAACGGCTCTCCATTAGTCGTTTCTCACCCGCTGGGAATCAGGATGTGACAAACCACGTCACCGCCATTTTTCAACAAATTAGGTATATTAAAATTCGTCTTAGAGAATCCCACGAGCCGCTAGGGAGGATGGAGATCAGCCCCAGCAGAGCTCTGCATACTGAGGTAAGGCACCATAGTACAAGGGACCGATCCCGGGACGGTCGGCACTCTTGTTAGTCGCAAGAGTTCAGCTCGCTCCGTATCCATTGGTACGGCAGACCGTGGATTGGAGGAGAGGAAAGGAAAGGATAGAGAAGAAAGGAAAGGGCAGGAAAGGAAATGTGGATTGGGCGGGGGGGTTACCAGACTGCGAATAAGTATTTTATAAATTGAATTTTATTTATGAAATTTTATTTATGAAAACGCGATACTTCTAAGGTACACACATACGTCTAATTATACTAACTTCATATCGCACACACAAACCCAAACTTGGCTTTAAATTGGATGAATTTGACTCTACTCACACAGCGACATTAGTCAACGTGGCCTTGTAATTATATTGGGCTATTACTCTCCCAGTCAAACAGACAGTCTTGAAATCGAATCGCTCTGTCTCACCGTAGTGTCGCATAGTGAAGAGGAGGTCTTGCACCAATTGTTAATGGGGCTTCGACTAATTTAATTACACTTATGTAACCAATAGGTCGCGGGTTCGATTCCCGCATCGGATTAAATATATGTATGTATTACAGATATTTAGTTCCGAGTCTGGTAACCCCGCCAATCCGCATTGGACAAGTGTGGTGGGTTAACGTCCGTTCCTCTAGAAATGGAGAGGCCCGTGCTCAGCAGTGGGACATATATGGGCTGTTAAAAAAAACAATATGGTTATAATCATTTTTTATTTCAATTTATTCTCCTAATTAGTGCTGCTAACGGCCGGTCAGTATGAATCTGTTTTGCATTTAATATGTTTTATACATCTAATTTAAATTATAATTAAATTTACATAACGGGACGTTATTTTTTGTGTCTGATTATCTGTGATAATACGTTTAGTGTTCTCATAGAGAACCAGAGAAAAAAAATGTTCCGTTTTAATTTCCGTTGAATTAATATTATGAATTGTTTATTTTATACAAATAACTTTAACTCAATACCGTTTTTTGGGGACTACACAACTACTTTTCATGCTACAGACAACTGCCTGGTGCCTCTACCATTAGAAATGCCTCATTGAGCCGAAATGTGTGTCATTTAAGTTTTTGAAAAGTTATGTAGTGTATACCAGTTCGTATGCATACATGAATAATTTTTGGTTTTGCCTTTAACATTTTTTTAATTCATTATATATATATATATATATATATATATATATATATATATATATATATATATATATATATATATATATATATATATATATATATATATATATATATATATATATATATATATATATATATATACATTGTTACTGGACGGGTCGGTAGAGGAAAACCACGAAAAACATGTCTTTTTTCGTGGTTTTCCTCTACCGACCCGTCCACCACCATCAACCGCAACAAATTGCGGTCAAGAGTACCCTCAACCGGCGGACTTGCATGAGGAGAATGCAATGAGTGTGGAGGAAGCAAGGGAAGTATGCCGAGATCGTAGCAGATGTAGATCTGTGGTCTCTGCCTACCCCTTCGGGAGACAGGCTTTACGATATGTATGTATGTACATTATTTTTCATCGTATATAGAAACACATTTTTAGCGGATCTTAGTAAAACGTCGACTCTAGATCGAATAATGCATTTCCGTAAAGTGACACTTGACGCCATTCATCATCATAAAAAAATATTCTATAATTTTAGCGATGGTATTCTAATATCAAAAATAATGAGCAACATGTATGTAGATTTCGTACATCCCTTCCAGAATATATATATTTCCCAATTCGCTTCAAGCTGATATGATTTAAACGCTCTGGCCCTAAGCCAATGTAGAATGTTAGCTACTCCTCTTTCGTCCCACTTCCTCGCTTTATAGCAAAATGATACGGACAGTACAAATATTCAGATTTCAAATTCCATCACATTATTAATAAATACTAAGGGGATAGCTTCTTACAACACTGGAGATTTTACCATGGGAAAAAGAGTCCATGTTTGATCTTAGTTTTGCTATGTTTTTATATATATTCACGCCTATCCCCCGCAGGGGTTGGCAGGGCCACAGACCTCCATCCGCTTCGATCCCGGCACACCCTCCCCGTCTCCTCCATATTCATCCATTCTTCCTCTCACATTCATCGATGGTTGGCACGCTTGCGACTAATTTCGTCCCTAGGCACGCATCCATTGGCACGGCAGACTGTGGATTGGCGGAGAGGAACAGAAAGGATAGAGAAGAAAAGAAAGGGCAGGAAAGGAAATGCGGATTGGGGGGGTTACCAGACTCGGAATAAATATCGAACCCGCGACCATTGACTCCGCGGGCGGAGGGCCCCGCCACTGAGCCAATCGGTGGTCGGTGCTAATACCGGCTAATTATTATTATTATTCAAAAGAGTTTATCCTACATTCACCAAGATCTCATCTTCGATTATTGGGTATGTGTGGCCATACTGTGATACTTCCATAGAACGCTTTATGGTGCAGGGCAAGAGTTAAGGGACAAGTCTTTAGCCTGCTTCAGTATTTTTTTTTTAATCGGATCTTAGTTTGGCTTTCTCTCTCCAGTTCTTACACCGATTGCCTTTACGTCATCCTTGACTCCATTTAGCCATCTGAGCTTAGCTTCCGCGGCTTCTACGACCATCTGGTTTGTCGTCGAGTAGGTGTTTGGGTACTCTTGCCTCATCCATATATTACATGTCCAGTCCAACGAAGGCGTCTAATTCTGATGGTTTTGATGACGTTCGGCTCATTGTATAGCTCATAAAGCTCGTAGTTGTAAAGTGTATGCCATGGTTAATTTTCCAACACAGGATCAAAGATATGCCTTAAAACTTTTCTCTCAAAAGTGAGCAGAGATTTTTCGTCATCTTCAGTCAGCACCCAACACTTCAAGCCTTATTTCAATATGGGTCTCAGGAAGATCTTATATAGAAGCAGTAGAATGCTTCTCGAGAGTATTTGGAGCGAAAATATCTTAGCAGTCCGAAGAAACATCTGCTGAAAGGATTCTTCTGTTTATGTCTGCTGATATATTGCTATTTCTCGTTACTAAGGATTCTGAATAAACAAATTACAATTATTGTAATTACTTCACTTCATCTTTCAATAGATGGCGCCACAAGTCATGTAAAATTAATTCATCGTTTCATTACATTACTTTTCGTTACTGAAAATGCAAAAACGATTGATAATCGCGTTATAAAAAAATATCAATATCAATATCAGCCCGCGGCAGTCCACTGCTGGACATAGGCCTCACCCAAGGCGCGCCACCTAGCCCGATCTTCGGCTACACGCATCCAGTCTCTACCAGCCACCTTGCACAGATCGTCGCTCCATCTAGCAGGAGGGCGACCTACACTACGTTTGCCGAATCGCGGTATCCACTCCAGCACTCGTCTACTCCAACGATTGTCGGTTTTTCGACAAACGTGTCCAACCCATTGCCACTTCAGTCTGCTAACTTGAAGAGCAATGTCGGTGACTCTGGTTCTCCGGCGAATTTCTTCATTTCGAATTCTGTCCACCAGAGAAACCCCGAACATAGCTCTCTCCATAGCCCTCTGAGCGTCTTTGAGCTTGTCGAGGACCGTCTTCTCAACAAGCTCAAAGACGCTCAGAGGGCTGTAAAAAAATAAAAAAATATATTTAAAATAAATTAAACAGACATTATTTGTGTACAATATAAAAAAGGTTTGTAATACACGGTGAATTAAAAGTATTACAAATGTAAATCCGTATTCAAATCCTTGAAACCCAACCCTGAGTCGGTAAGCCAGCCAACGCACTGGGACGAACCGGCGTATTGTACTCAAATAAAATAATGTGACGCGATTGAAAAAGGAATCCACAATCATTTGTCCATCAAGCACAATGGACCACCGTTAGCTCGGTTATAATGCAGGATGTAAAATAATTATACATTTGCATTCAAATGTGGCCAACGGTATTGAAAAATGGCACACTTTTTTTCTCTCGTGTAGTGACTGATCCGTAATTTCGAGAGAGCGTTGCACTGCTCGTGATAAGCGGAAAATCGTTTTGTTTTCCGCTTGTTCCGTTGGCGTGTTGAGCTAATTATATGCGGAACATTTAATAATAATAATATTACTAATACTCGAGTCGGTACATTCTTGCCAATAAGTCTTATATTGTGATAGTGGATCGGCACATTGTTGCCAATAAGTCTGATATTGTGAAAGTGGATCGAACATTTTAATGCGTAATAGATTTTAAGGCGTATCTTTGGTCCTGTGTTGGAAAATGAGCGATGGCGTACACTTTACAATGAGCTGAACGTCATCAAAATAATCAAAATTGGACACCTTCATTGGGCTAGACATGTTATACGGAAAACTACAATAACTATAGAAATAAACCATGTATGTATACATAAATATTTATACTTGTTGCTCGGGGTACTGATGGTTTCACATCCATCAGTACCCCGAGCAACAAGTTTCAGATTTATGTTAATAATTTTAATTCAATAATATGAAATTTTAATTTTTAATATTACAATTAGTTTGGAATTTCAAAATACAGTTTTAAGTTTTCACTTCTGTCGGCAGCCCTCATGACTGCCTTCGATTTTTTAATATTACTTATTTATATTAATAATATTGTTATTAAGACAGAATTGTGTAACTAAAGGAGAATAATATGTTTATTGGTCACAAATTCAAACAAGTTTACCTTTTGTTTCCCTGACGGCCGAATTAGGGTGACCACTCAATTATAACATACATTCCCTTTCTATGTCACATTTATATATTAGGTATATTATAGAACTTAGATAACTAAATATAATATATGGACAGTCAAAAGTTTTACTTAGCTAAGATCCGCGACAAACAAAACAATAACAGAAAATTAATAATGTGTGTTTTTCCGTGGGGTTAAGTCGATTTATTTGGAACTTAAACCAAAAACTTACCGAAAATCGGCCATCAATTCTCCACCCACCAACCACTATACACAACACCAAACACACATCACTTTTCCATCTTGTAAACGACACGTGTTTCGCCCCAACACGAGGCATCTTCAGGTATAGTAGACTCTACGGAAGACAACTTTTCGGTTGTTATAATGCATTATAACCGAGCTAACGGTGGTCCATTGTGCTTGATGGACAAATGATTGTGGATTCCTTTTTCAATCGCGTCACATTATTTTATTTGAGTACAATACGCCGGTTCGTCCCAGTGCGTTGGCTGGCTCACCGACTCAGGGTTGGGTTTCAAGGAAAGTAACGCCTGACTCCATTAATAAATATAATATTACAACAAAATATGAACCAAGAACTATAAACTAAAGTATACAAAAATAAGAGATATTTTTATATAAATCACAAATGTGCGTCACTTATGTTACTAAATTAGTTTATTTTTAATATCAATTACGTGGGATCATATGCTCAGTTAGTTATGTCAGTTAGTTTTGTAATGTCTCCTCGTCGCCTATACCACAAAGTCTGATGACGAAAGTCTTCAACCAGTTCGTCCTGCCCGTTCTCTCTTACGCTGCGAAAACGTGAACTCAAAGTCGCTCAGAGAGCTATGGAGAGGGCAGAGTTTCTCTGCTGGATAGAATTCGAAATAAAGAAATTTGCCAGAGAACCAGAGTCACCGATATAGTTCTTCGTGTCAGCAGACTGAAGTGGCAATGGGCTGGTCACGTTTGTCGGAGATCCGACAATCGTTTGAGCAGACGAGTACTGGAGTGGAGACCGCGTCTCGATAAACGTAGTGTAGGACGCCCCCCGGCTTGATGGTGCGACGATCTACGCAGGGCAGCTGGCGCTTGGCGCTGGCTAGGTGGCGCTTCGTGGGCGCTAGGCGCTAGCAGTGAACTACCGCATGCTGTTGATTTTGATTGATATGCTAAGTTTGATAGTCTTTTTATAAGTTTTTTTAAATGTAACATTTTTTTATTGAAATCAAATCTGATTAATGGGGTCAGGTGTTGCTTTTCGGAAATCCGTTATTCCGCTGTATAGTTCAAATTTAATTTGTTTCTTTTCGACACGAGTAATTACATTTAATTTGTCAAATGTCAGCCCAGTAACAATTAAGCTTTTACCACTTGCGCAATGAGGTTAACAGATAAGAAATGGCGAAACAAAGTCCGCAGGTATCGTTTTTTTCCCATCTTTTTACAAAGCGTATTTTTCAAGAACATAAAAAAAGACCGAGAGAGTGAGTTTCTTACACCGTTTCTTCTCTCTCAGAGTGCCACTGACAGAAGCGGTAATTAATTACTTTTAATTTTAATAAGGTCAAATAGAGTTATAAATTTATTTAAAAAAAAAATAAAGACTATTCCTTATATCCGCAAAAACTAATTCGTATACTAATAATAATAGATACACAACGGCTCTTCCGTAAAATCTACCTTATATATGTATATTTCGGCGTCGACGCTGACGGTAGGAATTAAAATGAATCCCAACTTGAATTTCGGCTTTTATAAGCAAAATCAAGAAGGGAAACAAATACATTATACAGTGTTATTAATGGAGTCAGGCGTTACTTTGTGGAAATCCATCACTATATGGACAGTCAAAAGTTTCACTTAGCTAAGATCTGCGGCAAGCAAAACAATAACAGAAAATTAATAATGTGTGTTTTTCCGTTGGGTTAAGTGGATTTATTTGGAATTTAAACCAAAAACTTACCGAAAATCGGCCATCAATTCTCCACCCACCAACCACTATACACAACACCAAACACCAACCGAAAAGACTTTTCGGTTATCTTCCGTAGAGTCTACTATACCTGAAGATGCCTCGTGTTGGGGCGAAACACGTGTCATTTACAAGATGGAAAAGTGGTAATGTGTGTTTGGGTGGAGAATTGATGGCCGATTTTCGGTAAGTTTTTGGTTTAAGTTCCAAATAAATCCACTAAACCCAACGGAAAAACACACATTATTAATTTTCTGTTATTGTTTTGCTTGTCCCGGATCTTAGCTAAGTAAAACTTTTGACTGTCCATATAGCAACAATATATTTTTTAACAAATAAATTAAATTACTTTAAAATTATTCTTAAAATACAACTAAGTATTCAAATTGCATAATTATATGGATTTAACATAATTGTAATTACAGTATTTTACACAAATTACAATTATTATAATTGTTTTATTTTATATAAACGAACATGATTGTTACATAATCTGTCAACAGATGGCGATTGCATAAAGTAATCAAATAATGATGATGCTTTTTTAAGACATAGCACAGTCGTCAAATATTAAAAGTGATGATTTGTGTTTTCCGATTTTAGTATCAGTGATATTGTGACCCTTTTTCAGTTACCAGTTTATTTTTCTTTATTCATTCTTCAATTATGTTGTCTAATTTTAACGGCTGTTTTCTGTCAGGAAGTGATTTAGAACAGTTTTTAAACACATTGGGCATATGGAGAGGAGAAGAAAATTATGTTGCGGATGTGAATGGAAGGGTAGTTAGGGGAAGAATAAAGAAAACATATCTTGACCAAATTTCCGAAGTTTCTAGCTAGTTTTCGAGCTAGCATGAGGAGAGTGTTGAGTGTGGAGGAAGCAAGGAATGTGTACCGAGATCATAGCAGATGGAGATCTGTGGTCTCTGCCTACCCCTACGGGAGACAAGCGTGACGATAAGTATGTACATATATATGTTTTGTTCTTGATAGTAGTAGACAAAACCTACAACCATTTGGGCTCAGTTGCGGATCTGCCACGGACGAAGTCAATGGTCGCTGGTTCGATCCTCGCATCGTGATAAATACATATATGTATGTATGGCCTACAGACATTTATTCCGTCTCTGGTTGCCAATCCATCTCGGCTTGGCCAAATCGCATTGGATAAGCGTACCCCTCACACTTGTCTCCATCTGTTCTTCTAGAGATGTTGAGGTCAGTGCCCAGCAGTGGCACATGTAAGAGTTGTGAAAAAAATACCCAAAATATTATTTCTCATATTTTCTTTGTTATTATATGTTTCGGGTGTGTTGTTCCCGAAAAACTTTAATTCACGTATTACCACTCTATGGAACCAGCTACCTTCCATGGTATTTTCGATCCAATACGACATTGGAACCTTCAAAAGACAAGTCTACTCATATGTCAAAAGCCGGCGACGCATTTGTGATACCCCTGGTGTTGCAGATGTTTTTTATTATATATTAATATCAATATCAATATCAGCCCGCGGCAGTCCACTGCTGGACATAGGCCTCACCCAAGGCGCGCCACCTAGCCCAATCTTCGGCTACACGCATCCAGTCTCTGCCAGCCGCCTTGCGCAGATCGTCGCTCCATTTAGCAGGAGGGCGTCCTACACTACGTTTGCCGAGTCGCGGTCTCCACTCCAGCACTCGTCTACACCAACGATTGTCGGTTCTCCGACAAACGCGTCCAGCTCATTGCCACTTCAGTCTGCTAACTTGAAGAGCAATGTCGGTGACTCTGGTTCTCCGGCGAATTTCTTCATTTCGAATTCTGTCCACCAGAGAAACCCCGAGCATAATAATATATATAGCATATTAATATATATTATTGTAAATTATATTTCTGCTTTGTTGCTGCGATAATTGCTTTCCATCCGGTGACACGTTGGCTTTTGTGCCTCCCTATCCTATAAGAAGTTCTGTAACGAGCTGTTACATTATTAATAGATAATTGGATATTTGTTTTCACAGAAGATATCAATTGTCAAGCGCGTCTATTCCTTCGACAGATATCTTAGTTAACAGTGGTACGGTATTAACTCACCAAGCAGTAAGAACATGATACTACGTAGATAATGAACAGATATAATTTTGCTAGCAAGCATTACACGTAAACAGTATTGTATGTTGTCTTGTTAATTGTCTCGCCCTGATTATGTTTAGTTGGGTAAATAAATCAACAGTGTAGACATAGCCTTAAGGTGTTTATTGACTGGAAGCGGATTGTGTAATGTTGCGATCAGAATATATTAAGACTATGCCTGCATTATCAATTATCTTGAATTATAATAAAAATAGATACCGATTGGTTCAGTGGCGGGGCCCTCCGCCCACCGAGTCAATGGTCGCGGGTTCGATTCCTGCGTCGGAATAAATTTATATATGGATTTATAAATATTTATTCCGAGTTTGGTAACCCCCCCCATCCGCATTTCCGTTCCTGCCCTTTCCTTTCTTCTCTATCCTTTCCCTTCTTCTCCGCCAATCCACGGTTTGCCGTGCCAAAGGATGCGTGGCTAAGGGCGAGCTTAGTCATAAGCGTGCTGACCATTCCGGGATCGGGCTTCCCTCGGGTACTATGGTACCTTACCTCAGCATGCAGGGCTCTGCTGGGGCTGACCTCCATCCTCCCTTGCGGCTCGTGGGATTCACTAAGACGTATTAATATACCTAATTTGTTGAAAAATGACGGCGACGTAGTTCGCCACCCGTCACCTTCTAATTCTCACGAGGGCGAAAAGCGACCAATGGAAAGCCGTTTCGCTGCGACGAATGGTAGCGGATGGAGTTCTGTGGTCTCTGCCAACCCCTGCGGGGGATAGCCGTGAATATATATATAAAAAAAAGATTCATACATACGTACATATGATCACGCCTGTTTCCCCTAAGGGTGGGTAGAGTGAATAGATCGCCACCTGCTAAGATCTACGTTCTTTGCTTGATCCACACTTCTTCATCACTGACTTCATACAAACCTGACTTGGCCTTTTTTGAGAGCTGCAGCAATTTGGCCTTAGTCTTCACCTACCGACTCTTCCATCCACGTCCGCAAGGTAGATTTCTTTTTCCATTCGTCTTTAATTTATCCACTTTACTTGCCCAGACCACCTAATTAATTTGTGGGCGCAGCGACCCAAAATCGATCTTGGCTTCTAAAGAGATCTTATAGTTCTGCCGTCCTGCGCCACCTCCTGCCAGTTGTAGATTTGAAGGTTGCGCAAGTCATCCTTCACCACGTCTCTTCAGCGGTACCTGGGGCGCCCAACAAGACGTCGTCCAGTTGGGCGACCCACATACACTCTCTTGTCTGTCCGATTTTGCCCCAGTACTTCCCCGGGCGAGCCGGCCCATTCATGCTACACACAAATATTATGCCATTCTTGACAAAGTATTCGTCTGCAGCGTGGTTGTATCACTATCGAAACAACTTGAACAACACTAATTTCTATATAATGCATTCAACATTATTTAGTGTTTATATATTATTTTTCACAATTGCACTAATGTAATTCTCCGTCTAACTTTTTGCATAATCCTCCGAGTAGCATTTATAATTTCTCTTGCATTTTTAACTAAATTAAGTTTTACTTGCGACTTAATATTTAAAGATATTTGCATAAAACTTGTACGTGTTGAATTTTCAAGTTTGTTGAAACTATTATTAGAGAGTATGAACTGACAGTTTGGTTTAAAAACTGATTTGTCTTTTTAATATTGTTTTCTAATTGACTGTTTAAGAATTATTTAGTTAAGAATTATGTAATTTGTAGAAATTTAACTTCACAGCTATTGCGATATTGTTGTCGGTATGTCCGACCTATACTTTATACGACGCCGAAACATGGACGCTGACAGTTCGTCTACTTCACAAGCTCAGTCACTCAGAGAGCTATGGAAAGAGCTATGCTCGGAGTTTCTCTGGTAGATATGATTCGGAATGAACAAATTCGCCAGAGAACCAAAGTCACCGACATAACCTTTCGAATTAGCAAACTAAAATTACAATGGGCTGGTCACTTTTATCGGGGATTCGACAATCGTTGGAGCAGACGAGTGCTGGAGTGCAAATCGCGTCTCGGTAAACATAGTATGGGACGCTCGCCGGCTAGATGATGCGACGATCTGCGCAGGGTGGCTGGCAGAGACTGGGTCCATAAAGTTGAAGATCAAGCTAGGCGGTGAGTTTTATAAAATACCAATGTCCAGCAGTCCACTGCAACAAGCTACATAGGGGCATTGAAGTGACGAGCATATGTGTTGACAAAAGTCGGCAACGTATCTGAGACGTCTTCGGGTTACCGACCAGTTTTTTTATGGGATAGGAAGGCAAACGAGCAGGCGTGTCACCTGATGGAAAGCAATCAACGCCGCCCATAGACATCCGCAGCGCCATAGGCAGTGCAGAAGCGTTGTCGACTTTTAAGGAAAGTGTCAAATTTATGTTGCCCCCTCCCTTTGATTTTTCCTTAAAAGTCGGCAACTTTTAAGGAAAAATCAAAGGGAGGGGGGAGGGTGTTGGGCCTCTGCAACTCGACCACTCACCGTACGAAGCGCGGTTGCTAAGCTACCACTCAGACGCTGGTATTCTGCTGAAGAGTGGTACTTCCCCGGGCGAGGCGGTCCATTCATGTTACAGATAAATATTATGCCATTCTTGACAAAGTATTCGTTTGCAGCCTGGCTCTACCACTATAAATGGCTTTTTGTACTTCCGAGAGCCGTTTCACTACGATGAATGTGAGAGGAAGAATGGATGAAGAGATGGATGAGTGTGGAAGAAGCAAGGAAACTGTGCCGGTATCGAATGGAGATGTGTGGTCTCTGCCTACCCCTACGGGAAACAGGCGTGACAATATGGATGTATGTATATATGTATATAAAATATGTGTGATACTTGATTCTCAACTAATTAAGAGTTTAAAATAAAGGAACGTCGCAATTCTTTGCCATCTTGGATTACAATCTGACACCAGTTCAGTTTAATCTAAACCAGACAGGAAAAATATTTGTTACGTAACATTCGTACGATACACAGCACACATACGAGGCTCGGTCCGCCACTACGCTTGATAGTAATAACGAGATGTGATGCTTACAAATAGTCGGGGACATTATTGTGAATATAATGCCACTTAGTGGCCCTAAAGGCATGTTCACACTGAACAAACTAGTTCCATTTACTGTTAATGTTGCGTACAATTTGCTAAGTCTAACACTTTAAAGGTAGGTATTGTAGTGAATGATACATTGATAAATGTATCGCTAATGTATTAAACCTTTTTAATTAAATATAATAAAACCTTTTTACTTTTAAAATACATATTTGTATGGCCCACACATATTTAGAATAAATATCTGTTGGCCATACAAATACGTATTTGCATGCGAAACTTGAACTCGTTATTCTTGGTTCGAACAGCAAACACTTGGCCACTGCGTCGTTTCACTTTGTTGTGTAAGATAAATAACTTCCCTATCCTTGATATCCGCAGTTGTCCCTCAAGGTTCCTTTCTCAGCCCACTTATACGTACTGTTTACGCGTGATATTTTCTCTTCTCTTATGGCCCTATGTCCCCGAGGTGGGGCAGTGGGCGTCCATAGTGCTTCTCCATTGCGATCGGTCTTGAGCGACGCGCTTCACTTTAGGCCACGTCAACCCGATGGACTTCATCTCGGCCGCAACGGCGCGCTTCCAGGTGTATTTGGGTCAGCCTCGCTTCCTTTTCCCTTGAGGAAAAGGAAGCGAGGCCGACCAGCGCCTGTCTGGGAATGTGGTCGGGGTTCCTACGAAGAGTATGGCCTATCCAAATCCACTTGCGGCGCAAGATTTGAAGTCCAATCGGTGGTTTGTGACAAAGATCCAGTAGGCATTGCAGGCGCGTGATATTTTCAATGGTGCATAAATCACTCGCGATTATTTTGTCGAGTGTGAACGCACTCTAACTGCGTAGTACGCTGCGCAGGCGGCTCTCGTTGCTCTCATTATTAGATAATTCCTGTTAATCTGCGCGCGCGCCGCCACTATAGGTGTTAGAGGTCGCTGAACCGTTTATAAATTGATTGCAACGGCTCTGTTTGTTTTCCTCATAATTTCACACACACAATATGTATGTGTCCATCGTTTTTTTTACATATCTATTATTATTAAACTCATATTTTTCCTCACATTTTTACTTTATTGTAGTAAATACAAATGGAAAAATACAGAAACTTGTATGAACTGAACTTGTTAATAGCTGTGTTAATAGCTGTAGTGCCAAGCTGCAGACGGATACTTTGTCAAGAGTGGCGTAATATTTGTCTGTAGCATGAATGGGTCGGTTCGCACGGGGAAGTGCCGCACTCCCGCAGAAAACCGTCGTCTGAGTGGTAGCTTAGCTACCGCGCTCCGTATGAGCGGCTGAGTTCCGGAGGCCCACTACCCTCTCCCTCCCCTCCTCCCCCTACCCCCCACTCCCACAATGACACTTTCCATAAAGGTCGGCAACGCTTCCGCAATGTTTACAGCGCTGCGGATGTCTATGGGTGGCGTTGATTGCTTTCCACCAGGTGACACGCCTGCTCGTTTGTCTTCTTATCCCATAAAAAAAAGATAAGATTAATTATGAAACTAATTTTAACTGTAAGGTGGGCTCTCCTTGATTAACTGCACGGGCCTAAGCTGTTTTGTGTCACGTGGTTTGTGTTTGCGCTCGTCCAGAGTATAAATCGTCGCGGACTCGATACTGTTTACGCTGCAAGCTGCACGGTGGGCGCTGAATGCTGCAATGATTGTTATCGTCGGAGTTATGATTATTTATTGCGCACTCAAATGAGTACGCATCGGCCCGAAATTTATCGCCTTTTATACTTTACTAGCTTTAGCTTGATTTTTCGTTACCGTGGATTTGCGTTATGCGAATCACGTAAATGCGAATGTGGATGGAAGGGTCGTTTGGGGAAGATCGCGGAAAACGTGTCAATAGCGGTAGAGCCACGCTACAGACGAATACTTTGTAAAGAATGGCATAATATTTGTCTGTAGCATGAATGTAATAAAATCTATCACTGAGTGCATTCCGCAACAGAAAAGATCTAGAGAAACACCCAGGAAGCGATGGATAGATTACGTTGAAGAGAATCTGAAGAAGCTTGAAAAGAAAATATCTTAGAGAAAGGGGGCTAGAAATAGAGCTATGTAGAAGAAGATCCATAAAGGGTTGTAGCGTCATAGGAAGTAAATAAATCAAAGAGTATGTCCAGGAAACAAGTCATGGAAAAGTTAGGGGATAACATTCAATCTTTTTACGTGTAAGACGCGTCTAATCCAATCTTTCGTTGCAAGTATTCACTTGCATCTTCACTCATCATCATCAATCATCACAGGGTCTCTGCGCTGATATTTTTTTATGGGATAGGGGGGCAAACGAGTAACCGGGTTGCCTGATGGAAAGCAATCGAAGCCGCCCATAGACATCCGTGTCACCATAGGTATTACGGAAGCGTTGTCGGCCTTTGAAGAATTTGAAGGCTTGTTTTATAATGTATAAGAAAATATAGTAGTGAAGGAAGAAATTAATTATATTTTAGCGAATGCAACTTTTATATTTTCTGTTCTAAATTATAATTCATCTTCTTATGGAATGTATACAAAATTTAATCGACAACAGAGATAGTTGTAGATTCCGAAGTAGCTATCGCTAGTAATTTCTGCTCAAAGCGGTAAATAGCTACTGCATTTGTTTACTTAGTTATCTTCAGTTGCGTTCGATGGAATTTAATTTGTAATGGTTGCAGCGTAGAATCAAATCAACTTTGCTTTCGATTTAGCTTTGGTTGTTTTGTTTTGTGTAATCTCTTCATCTTTTATAATATATTTAAAAATAATATTTAGTATAAAAGAAATTGATAATTGTAAATTTTGTCGTGAATGTTTTAAAATTGTTGATCATGATTAAAATACTTACATACATATCGTTAGCCCTGTCTCCCGTAAGGGTAGGCAGAGACCACAGATCCTCATCTGCTACGATCTCGGCATACTTTATTTGCTTCCTTCACACTCATTATTCTCCCCAAACAAGCCTGCCGATTGAAATAAATACGACCAATTTATGTATTTCTTTAAAGATGGACAGTCAAACTAAGATCCGCGAAGGTCAATCAGAATAATAGTAGGTATTGTGTGTTTCCGATAAAATATTAAGAAAATTACAGTTCTAACTCTTACCGAGAAACGGCCATCAGCAAATCCTCCAACAATTCGTAAACACAATATTATTCTTCTGTTTTGTGTGGGCGGATCTAAGTAAGTTGGACTGTCCACCTTTATAATGGTTTTCAGTTAAAGTGACGCCTGACTCCATCGATTATTTTCTTAGTCTCTATGTAGCCCTACATGAACGCGTGGAGAAAGCAGCAATGAAGGATGAATAGCAGCGTCGAGTTAAACAAGTCTAAACTAATATAACGACCACGACTGCTCTGTTAAGAGCATGACGACCTAAAAAACAACCCATATGCATTCGTATTCAATACTGCCCATACCACAAAGCCTAAAGACAAAAGTCTTCAACCAGTGCGTCCTGCCTGTACTCTCTTACGGTGCCGAAACGTGGACACTGACGGTCCGTCTCCTTCACATGCTCCAAGTTGCACAGAAAGCTATAGAGAAAGCTATGCTCGGAATTTCTCTGGTAAATACAATTCGAAATGAAAAAATTCGCTGGAGAACCAGAGTCACTGACATAGCTCTTCAAGTGAGCAGACTGAAGTGGCAATGAGCTGGACATGTCTGTCGGAGAATCGACAATCGTTGGAGTAGACTAGTGCTGGACTGGAGACCGCGATTCGGCAAACGTAGGTGGCTGGCAGAGACTAGATGCGTGTAGCCAAAGGTCAGGCTGGGCGTCAGTGAGGCCTATGTCCAGCAGTGAACTGCCGCGGGCTGATATTGGTATTAATATTGATGCATTCGTAAGCGGTAGCTTTGCGATTAAGCCAATTAAATCATTTTCGGGATCAATAATAGATTAAAACTCAAATGAATCCTTGAACATCAATTAGTAATTTATCTACAATACCTACGTTAGTTAGCACTAGATAGCAACAGTCAGCGTAATAAATGTTCAACAACCCGATCGTAACGTGATTTCGCGACCAGTCGGTGCGATTGGAGGGGTCATACGGTTTGGTGGAATTACTCCTTTGACAACCGTCCCGTTAATTCCGATAGCACAAAAGTTTCACTTTTAATTTGGTGCTGCTCGTTGTCACCGTTTTATTTCGTAAATAGGCTGAACTCGTGCGGTCAAACTCGGAATTCGTTCAAACTTTTTTACAGTTTCCCTTATTGCATCGCTCTTTGGCGATGGCTGCTTTGATCCCCATGTGGACTTTACGCAATGGCTATCAAAATATAATTTTTCAAACTCACCACAACGTATTCACAATTTGGTTAGCTCTGCAAAGGAAAAGTTCATGCTACAGAAATTCTGTTAGTTTTTAATATCAAACTTTCTCGTTCGGTTTTTTGTTTGACACTTGTGTTTATAGCTTGTTTATTCATGTCATCATCATTATTGGCTCATGTCTCTTTAGAAGCACTAGTGTGATACACATCTTATATGGGTATAGTTTCACATATATAGTTTCTGAAGGCCCTCTGCACGGATTATCTCACACTATTTTTAAACGTTTTTTTTTTTGACCGACCGATTGGCTCAGTGGCGGGGCCCTCCGCCCGCGGAGTCAATGGTCACGGGTTCGATTCCCGCATCGGAATAAATTTCCTTTCCTCTCCGCCAATCCACGGTCTGCCGTGCCAATGGATGCGTGGCTAGGGGTGAGCCTAGTCGCAAGCGTGCCGACCGTCCCGGGATCAGGCTCCCCCGGGGACTATGGTGCCTTACCTCAGCATGCAGGGCTCTGCTGGGGCTGACCTCCATCCTCGTGGGATTCATTAAGACGAATTTAATATACCTAATTTGTCGAAAATGACGGCGACGTGGTTCGCCACCCGTCACGTCCTGATTCTCACGAGGGCGAAAAGCGACCAACGAGTCGTTTCGCTGC
Organism: Baronia brevicornis; assembly: GCA_031353405.1. Lineage (NCBI taxonomy): Eukaryota > Metazoa > Arthropoda > Insecta > Lepidoptera > Papilionidae > Baronia > Baronia brevicornis. The sequence continues at coordinate 170,174 of JASFAT010001705.1, forward strand.
GATGAATGGCAACGGATGGAGCTCTGTGGTCTCTGCCAACCCCTGCGGGGTATAGGCGTATATATATAAAAAAAAAAATTTAAACGATGAAAGATTTCTTTTATATGATTTCTGATATGACAAACGATATATATATATATATATATATATATATATATATATATATATATATATATATATATATATATATATATATATATATATATATATATATATATATATATATATATATATATATATATATATATATATATATATATATATATATATATATATATATATATATATATATATATTTATAGGGATCGAATTTGCGCGACCATTGCTCCGCAGGCGGAGGGCCCCGTCACTGAGCCAATTGATTACCTATCTATAAGTAATATTATGAAATATTATAAGAAAAGTTTAAAGGGTTACTATTAAAAGAACGTGTTTGTCAGTAATTTGATCACAAGAAGCTAGATTACAAACAAGCAAAATCACATTTCGAAGGTACACAGATCTCACTATCAAATGGATATATCCACATACATAGTACAGTCCCGCCCGCCATCAGTGCATCACGGCTCACTGAACTAATACGTACTCAAAGTGTACTTAACTAACCGCAATTTGGCGTATCTAGAGTAATCTGATTGAATCCTTTTGACACATACCAAAGGCCTTGTTAACTTCGTTAATGATTTTTGCTTTGTTAGTATTGTTGATACTGTAGTGATTTATTCATAAATGTATCTATCACTAATGCATTATATAATGCATTATATATATAGTAAGCCGTAAGTAGTTCGGCAGGCTCGCTACAGTACACATCGAAGTTGGAATGCCAAAACGTAATAAGCTGCATCATGCTGCAAAAAACTATTAAGATATAAACATAAAAATTGAGGACTTTTATTCAGAACTATTCGAGACAAACAATCCTACGGTACATCATCTTTGTGTAACTCCATTGGTTTAGGCAGCGTACGCCAATATAGCTCAGAGGCCAGATTTTTTTCCGACTTAATTGACACGTATCGTTATATTACGATCAAAAAAATTACATAAAATCATTACAATTGTAGCCTATATATTATTTCGATGTATAACCTATATTAATGTAAAGTTTCATCCAAATCCGTCAAGTAGTTTTTTCGTGAAAGAGTAACAAACATACATTGTCACAAACTTTCGCATTTATAATATTAGTAGGATAGGATAAATAAAATAAAATAAATTCTGTAAAGCGAAACAAATGGAAGTATTCAAAAAGTTGACGAATACATTTCACAAAAGTAATCCGGGAGCCTAAAGCGGCGGAGATAAATTTAAAAATATCACTTTAAAAAGACAATCACCGTACGCACCGTTTCAGGGAAACTAAACAAAACGAATTTTGAAATTTACGATCCGCTCATATGTACGCGGAGGAACTAAATGGGCCGCTGAAATCGCGCTGTCACTTTGTGCCTGAAACGGACTCTTTTTATTGTTATGCACCGGCACGTGTGTCATCATGTATCGTGAAATGACCGTTTCATAAAAATAATCAAAACGTCTTATTCTCCTAACAAAGGATCACTTCAAATATCTACAATAGGGACGACGCCTATACGATAGCAGTTTAAGTTTTTTGTATACTATTGTACATAATTGTTTTATATATTCACGCTTATCCCCCGCAGGGGTTGGCAGAGACCACGGAGCTCCATCCGCTACCGTTCATCGCAGCGAAACGGCTCTCCATTAGTCGCTTCTCGCCCTCGTGAGGATCAGGGTGACGAACCACGTCGCCGTCATTTTCAACAAATTATCTATATTAAATTCGTCTTAGTGAATCCCACGAGCAGAGCCCTGCATGCTGCTAAGGCAACATTGTACCCTGGGGATTCCGATTCCGGGACGGTACCGGCACGCTTGCGACTATGCTCGTCCCTAGCCACGCATCCATTGGCACGGCACACCGTGAATCAGCGAAGAGGAAGGGAAAGAATAGAGGAGAAAGGAAATGTGGATTGGGGGGGTGGGGTTACCAGACTCGGAATAAATATTTATAAATCCATACATATATTAATTCCGATGCGGGGATCGAACCCGCGACCATCGACGCCGCGGACGGGGAGCCCCGCCACTGAGCCAATCGGTCGTCATCGTCGGTGTATATAATTAAAACAATTGAACACAACATTATTTAAAAAAAAAGACTACGTGAATGGCTAATAGATGCTAATATTTATTATATAAAGGACTTTTTTACTTTAAAAAATCATCGATCGATCGATCAAATGTATTAAAAGTAATATACAAATGTAATAATAAATTATAATTTTAATGACATTATAATAGTTTAGTTATGTATATTGATCTGTAATAATAGTTTTAGTTACTATTAATAGTATGTAATAATTAAAGAAATTTGTACGCCATAAGTGACAATGTGATGGAGCTTTTATACGTCTTTTCTTCATCTTGTTACACCTCACATTATGCAAATAAAGAATTATTTTGTTTGTAATTAGATATATAAGTGGATTCGAATAAAAGGCTATATTCATTCGTGTTTAGTTAATACAATTTTCTACAACTGACAAAACTGAAGTAACTACTGCATTTTACACTCAGACGCGGCGTTTTTATATAATAAATATTATTTGTATTGCTCATGTAATATAATATTATTGTATTCCACTCTTAAATAAAAGCTCCTGCTCACAATCATTTCAAGTGCTTGCTCGTAATTTCGGTCTCAAGACTGTCACCATCTTCGTGAAAACTACTTAAGTAATGGCACTAAAATGAATTGTGACTTGTTCCTTCAACTTCTTTAATCTCGCAGATTGAAAGAGAAGTCGTGTTACTTTTATCGTTTTATATCCAAATCCATAAAATGACTTCTTTTGTAAAAGTAGACTAACGTTGTATAAAGATTACTTTTCTATTGTCATTTTTGAAGTGAAAACTTCTATAGCCACATTACACGATTGGGTAGAAAAATAATTATGGGTTCACGTCAGCAACATGCTAATGCTTAAGGTATATCTATAGCTATAGATATATTTTAAACACAAATGCGCGCCCAGCTGCCTACGTACATGCATCACGCCAACACATTGTATATACCCGAGTGTATGTGTGCGCGTTGGACGCTTCATGGATGGATAAATTTTTGTGAGTAGTGCCAGCTAAGCTACCACTCGGACCCCGGTTTTTCGCGAGAGTGTGGTGCTTCCCCGGCTGAGCTGGCCCGTTCATGCTACAGAGGAATAATATGCCATTTTTGACAAAGTATTCGTCTGCAGCGTGGCTCTACCACAACAAAACAGTAATTTCGCCACTGGTCCTTGGCTCATAAAATCACACATGTATTTTCGAAGCTATACAATATTGGAACCTTGAAAAATAAGCCTACACATTTCCAAAAGGCGTACAACGCATTTGTAATGCTACGGTATTGCAGATGTCTATGGGCGGCGATTGCTTTGCTAATCAATAAATTGTTTATAAATACGCCTATTTTTCGGTTTTCTTCCGAAGAGTCTACTATACCTGAAGATGCCTCGTGTTGGGGCGAAACACGTGTCGTTTACAAAAGTGATAGTGTGTGTTTAGTGTTGTGTATAGTGGTTGGTCGGTGGAGAGTTGATGGGCGATTTTCAGTAAGTTTTTGGTTTAAGCTCCAAACAAATCCACTTCATCCAGCAGTAAAACACACATTATTAATTTTCTGTTATTGTTTTGCTTGTCGCGGATCTAAGCTAAGTAAAACTTTTGACTGTCCACATAGTGATGGATTTCCGCAAAGTAACGCCTGACTCCATTAATAAAATTGTTTATGCAAAAAGCCGTATTTCCTTATCCATATGACGTTGAAAGTTTAGAAATTAGTCTACACATTTCTCGAAGTCTAGTTAGGTGTTAATTTGTTTTCGCCATTCGACACCCGGACTCGTTTGCTTTCGTAACTCGTAAAAAACATTTCAATATATGTATATAATAAAAATATTAAATATCCATCAATCATGAACCTATAATTATTTTGTTTAAATTTTTACACAACAAACGGTGGCTCCTTCACTGAAAACGCAGTGCGCTTATGGAACTCTCTCCCACATACTATACGTGATAGCCTCTCACTGGATGTATTTAAGAGAAGAATTAAGGAACATTTTCTTTCAGTATAAAATATTTATATATGTATATATTTATGTGTATATTATATATTATTAGTATTTATGTATGGTTTTGTATAGTATGTATTGTTATGTATATTATTATTATATTTTGTTGTACACTTATTTCTATCCTCACAGCTTATCTTATCTCACTTTCACTCCTAGGTTTGCTGGAAGAAAACTCAATTTTGAGTTAAGCTTGCCCTTGTACATCTTCTTTCCTTATAATTCTTGTATGTTCTTCTTGCCGTGTTTTGTGTACAAAAAAGTATTAAAAAAAACAAATTTAAACACTACTTTAAGAGGAAAATAAATTGAGTTGAAGATTGATCTCGAAGTTTTATTGATACACCAACGAAAGAAATTTCCCGAGGCAACTATAGTACACAACTTGTAATGTACGATCGTGTCAGCACGCGAGAAGAAATATTTGACAGGCGTGTGTGTAAAATTCAAGTTGAACACATAATAACTGTCGTGCTTTCGTCAACGAAGCCAACTTGGGTGTTTTAACGCGACACGAGGAATCCATTTCGCTGGATCGCATTATATGGGATGTCCGATGGCAAAATTAGGTTATAACCTACTTCTGTCATTGGATATCGGAAACCTATTATCCTATTATCTATGACATTTTATTATCAGTATCGACCTATAGGTCGATTAATAGAATGATTGTAATCCTCTATAAGTTAATTGCTGCTGATAAATTATATTACATTAAAACATATAATAACACTTGCAACATCCACAATTATATGATATAGGTGTCCAATGGCAGAATTAGGTTATAGGTCGATGCTGATACTAGGATGATTGTAATTCTTTATAAATTAATTACTGCTGATAAATTATATTATTATACATTAAAACATATAATAACAACTGCAACATCCACAATTATATGATATAGGATGTCCAGTGACAGAATTAGGTTATAGGTCGATGCTGATACTAGAATGATTGTAATTCTTTATAAGTTAATTACTGCTGATAAATTATATTACATTAAAACATAATATAACACCTCCATCACCCACAGTTATATGATATAGGATGTCCAGTGGCAGAATTATGTTTTAGGTCGATGCTGATACAAGAATGATTGTAATTCTTTATAAGTTAATTACTGCTGATAAATTACATTACATTAAAACATATAATAACACCTGCAACATCCACAATTATATGATATAGGATGTCCAGTGGCAGAATTAGGTAATAGGTCGATGTTGATATTATAATGATTGTAATTCTCTATAAGTTAATTGCTGCTGATAAGTTATATTACATTAAAACAAAATAACACCTCCATCATCCACAGTTATATGATATAGGATGTCCAGTGGCAGAATTAGGTAATAGGTCGATGCTGATATTATAATGATTGTAATTCTCTATAAGTTAATTGCTGCTGATAAGTTATATTACATTAAAACATATAATAACAACTGCAACATCCACAATTATATGATATAGGATGTCCAGTGGCAGAATTAGGTTATAGGTCGATGCTGATACTAGGATGATTGTAATTCTTTATAAATTAATTACTGCTGATAAATTATATTACATTAACACATATAATAACACCTGCAACATCCACAATTATATGATATAGGATGTCCAGTGGCAGAATTATGTTTTAGGTCGATGCTGATACTAGGATGATTGTAATTCTTTATAAATTAATTACTGCTGATAAATTATATTACATTAAAACGTATAATAACACCTCAATCATCCACAATTATATGATATAGGATGTCCAGTGGCAGAATTATGTTTTAGGTCGATGCTGATACAAGAATGATTGTAATTCTTTATAAGTTAATTACTGCTGATAAATTACATTACATTAAAACATATAATAACACCTGCAACATCCACAATTATATGATATAGGATGTCCAGTGGCAGAATTAGGTAATAGGTCGATGTTGATATTATAATGATTGTAATTCTCTATAAGTTAATTGCTGCTGATAAGTTATATTACATTAAAACAAAATAACACCTCCATCATCCACAGTTATATGATATAGGATGTCCAGTGGCAGAATTAGGTAATAGGTCGATGTTGATACTAGAATGATTGTGCCATCACCTTTTAGCAGCAGTTTTTTGTCAGGTTGTTCGTTGTAATAGCTCTCTTTGTTCTGACTTAACTATCTCCAACCCTTTGGCAAGTCGTGTTCCCGTTTCTTTAATAATAATATTTAGTAATCCCACGATCATTTATGCTGTTTTCCTCTCCCCATACCGTTGCAAAAAAAAATATGGAATGAGTGTCATTATTTTTGCAAAGTAAGTCGTCTAATCCCGTCGCCGTAATATCCTCATATTATTTAGGGTGTAACACGCTCAGCTCGGCAGGTAATTAAATTTTTTATTTTCGAGCCAACGTCACAATAAATTAGCACCAAACGTGAGATAAAGCCAGCGGGTGGGATTTGTTGTCTCCAATAATTAAAAGATTATGATGGCTTAAACAATTATTGTCCGACGACGGCGCAGTTTTTATGCGGTAAATTATTTTGGTTTTTTTATGGGATAGGAAGGCAAACGAGCAGGCGTATCACCTGAGAACAATCAACGCCGCCCATAGACATTCACAGCGCCATAGGCAGTGCGGAAGCGTTGCCGACTTTTAAGGAAAGTGTCATTATGGGAGTGGGAATGAGAGGGGAAGGAGGAAGGGGGAGGGTGTTGGGCCTCCGGAACTCAGCCGCTCACCGTACGAAGCGCGATAGCTAAACTACCACTCAGACGCCGGTTTTCTGCGGGAGTGTGGTACTTCTCCGGCCCATTCATGCCACAGACAAATATTATACCATTCTTGACAAAGTATTCGTCTGTAACGTGACTCTACCTCTTTTAAAGTCACGATGCTGAATTTCTTTATTCAAAAAAAAAGGAGTGAAGTGTCATAGGTCGCTCGGTAGACGTGAAACATTGGAGACTACTCGGTCTCTACCGTTTGCTCATGGCCACGTGTAAGCGACATTATATAGAGTCGAGTGGAAGAGGAGCGTAGCCTGAATCGAAACGACGGCTCGGTCTCTAGCGTACGCTCACGGCCACATGTAAGTGATCCTGTGTAGAGTCGAGTGGAAGGGAGGTTAGTCTGAAAATCGTACACCGAGGCATAGTCATGCATTTTTTGGATTTTACTCCGATACCCCGATAAAATGTATCACATCAAAAATTTGACAAACATTTTGAAACATGATTTTATTTAGGAATCTTTAAATGGTTCTTTCCCTTGGAATTTAGTACAGCGAAAAATACACATATACTGTTGGAATAATTTAAAAATTTCTTTTTTGCTTGTAATGATAATGTTTTGGGCAATGCCATGCTCGCTTTCTAAGATAGATAGATATGTTTATTTTTTCTACAGTAACACATGAGTACATAATTAAATTATATATTATCTACTGGATACATACACTCATACATATATCAATAAATATGTATATCTACGCAAAAAAGCGAAAACGTAGTAAACCGCAAAATGAAAACATACCACCAGAGCCAAAAAAACCTTTGAAGGTTTCTGAAAATCTTGTATCCGATCAATTAAAAACAGTCACTTTCAACGTTTATCAAAATTTTCTATTGGTCATAGAGCTAGATTCAGACGATTCGACGCAGTATTTTTTTTCTGATCTGAATATACAATAAATATATTATTGACATGTGCATTTGTGTCATTTACAGCGAATTCGATTTTTCGTCGTTATACGTATAACTAAATATTAAACAAAAAAAAAAAGTTTTTCGTTCCTCAGATAGAATTAAGGTGAAGTCAACAACAGATGAAATCACAATATATGTTGACACCCAAGACTTCATCAAGAACCAAGATAGGCATCTTAATTGCTTTTCCCATCTCTAATTTGTATGAAATAGTTTTTAACCAGAATTCAAGAGAACGGCGGTGCGTTTCAAAAGTTAGCCCAACTCAATAAACAACAAATAGTTCACATTAATAGGACGCCGTGGCAACATTTTTACCGTAACATTAAATTTCGGCGAGAAACGCAAGGCGGAAACTTTAAAAGGATTGCAATGTATCTCAAATAAGGCCGGCCATCTACGGGCAGCTCGAAGCAGCTAGTACCGACTGTCTTAAGACAAACTACAGTCTTCTGTGTACATACATACATACACGAAACCGATGAATCAGTTGCATCTGCTTCGGGCACTTGGTGGCGCGGTGAATTTTCATCTTGCGGTCAAGCAGTCGCCAGGCACTGACTGCTCTCGCTTATTTTAACTCCGCTCGCGTTCTTTATTGCACATCACGTGCACCTCCCGCCCATCGACTTTAGTGACGTGACTCATTGATCAGTTGAAACCAACTGCTCTAAGAAAAAGTTTCATCCCCACCATCTGGACGAGTAGCGAGTCACTACGGTGCATTTCTCTAGACACTTCTTTCCACGCACCACCACCCCGTGGAACCAGCTACCACCAGCGGTGTTTCCCAACCGATACGACATTAGAACCTTCAAAAAACAAGCCTACACATTTCTTAAAGGCCGGCCACGCTTGTCGTACGCACGTGGTAGATGTCTATGGGCGGCGTTGATTGTTTTTCATCAGATGACACGTCTGTTCGTTTGCCTTCTTATCCCATTAAAAAAAAAGTTGTCATGCCATTGGCTGCTTCTAGCTGCTGAGTGTGACTGCAAGAGCGATCCGTGTATGTCGATCACTGGCTAATTGAGTAGTCCGTGTATGGCCGGCCTATGGCGGCGCGTTTGAAGTTAAAAATATTGTTTTGTTTTATTGGCCGTAAATGCGGTGTGAGCGGAGGACCACAGAATGATTATCCACACCGATAACGGGGTTCGCTTGTTGTACAATAAACAATTTTTGGCTTCTTCAGAAGCCATTTTAGTATAATAATAACATTTTTTAATATTTCCTCTGTGATTGGTTAATGTTACGAGCGTACCGCGGTGAAAGGTACGTCGTTATGTGTAATAAAGTTATGAATACAGACAAAAAAATCGCAAGACCGATTTCGAAATGTACAGGATGTCCTATTGCAGAATTAGGTTATAAAACATGAATAATAACTACTAAGGTCAATTGTCGCGGATTCGATCCCCGCATCGGAATAAATATATGTATGGATTTATAAATATTTATTCCGAGTCTGGTAATCCAATCCGCATTTTCGTTCCTGCCCTTTCCTTTCTTCTTTATCCTTTCCCTTCTTCTCCGCCAACCCACGGTCTACCGTGCCAATGGATGCGTTGGTAGGTGCGAGCCTAGTCGCAAGCGTGCCGACCGTCCCGGGATCGGGCTCCCCGGGTACTATAGTGACTTACCTCAGCATACGGGGCCCTGCTGGGGCTCGTCACGTCTAGCTCATTATTTAAATCTAGCCACAGTATTCTGTGTCACTTGCTGTGCTGTGCGATATTACCTTTTAGTGCTGAGATAGTCATCGGGTTTGTTTCATAGACTCCACCTTTGAGACACTCCCACAGAATAAAGTCCAGAAGGGTGCGATCCGTTGACCTGGGAGGCCAGGGGATATCGCCGAAACGGCTCATTCATCGGTTAAGGAAGACATCACGAAAGCGCTTCGTGATCCCTTTAGCAGTGTGAAGCACGGCGCCATTTCACCAAGCGTGAAACCACAAGCGTGAAGTGAAGGCAGGATGTTCTCTCAATATTGGCAGAAAATAATCAGTAAGCATGCGTTGCATGTATTTACTGATTATTGGACCTATATCTTAATTCTGTCTTCGGACACCCTATATTTAAGCTGCTGTGCTGCTGCTGTCACGCAGTGGTAGAGTCACGCTGCAGACGAATACTTTGTCAAGAATGGCGTAATATTTGTCTGTAGCATTAATGGGCCGTCTCGCGCGGGAAAGTGCCACACTCCCGCAGAAAACCGGCGTCTGAGTGGTAGCTTAGCTACCGAGCTTCGTCCGGTGAGCAGTACAATTCCGAAAGCCCAACACCTCCTCCTCCTTCTCCCTCCCTCCCCCGCCTTCTCCCCCTCTCATACTAGCATTTTCCTTAAAGGCCGACAACGCTTCTGTACTGCCTGTAGTGCTGCGGATGTCTATGAGCAGCGTTGATTGCTTTCCATAAGGTGACACGCCTGCTCGTTTGCCTTCCCATCCCATAAATGAAAAAAGTGATCACCGCCCACATATATCCGCAACGCTGTAGGCATCACAATTGTGTTTATAGCTTCTTTTAGAAATACACACTTCAGGAAATCATATTAATATTGCATTGAGTCAGCGCGAGTATTCTGATATCAAGTCGAACGATGGTGTAACATTTACAAAGGCAAACATTGTCGATAACGTACAATTCGATCAGAACCGTAGTCACGTAGTTACGTGAGTCAGTCAGTGGTGGTCGGATTTCCCGGGAGTTTTTTTTTTTTTTCAGCAAATCTTAACAGGAAAACCGCTCGGTGAACTTTCTTAGAATAAGATTTAATTGTTTGTATAGTGACTGTTGAACTTTGGAACTAAGTCCGGTAACTGCAACGTGGGTTTTTTTTTTTACTTTCCAAAGGAACTTACTTCAACGAGTTACGTTGAAGATCCTTTTAAAGTTTTTTTTTCTCGATGTAAAATTACTTTTTAATATCATGAAGAATTATAAAGTGTGTACTAAAATCAGAATGTGTGTGTATAATTTTTTTTTTATAGGAAGGTAATTTTTTTGTTGGCCTATGTCCAACAGTGAATTTCGACAGGCTGTTAATGATGATGAGAGCACCATATAAGTAATTAATGATTTTTTACCATAAAAAAATGGTTATTTTACGCAATAAATATTTATTTTCATACATAATTAATTCACACAAAATAAAAGTACTTAAATCAATGGCGTTCCAAAGTGTGGTCTTATCTTGTTTAATAATATATTTATTTCGATGCGAGATGTGAACCAGCTACCACTGACTTCGTATCGATCGATCCCTTCGTGCTGCCGATAGAAAGAAATCTAAATAAAATCTCCATGTTGAAAATTTTCGTCAATTTTTTTTTTAATGGGATAGGAAGTCAAACGAGTAGGCGTTTAACCTGGTGGAAAGCCGCCCATAGACATCCGCAGTGCTATAGCAGTGCAGAAGCGTTGCCGGCCTTTAAGGAAAGTGTTATTAGGACACTTTGACGGGAGTTGGGCCGCCGGAACTCAAACGCTCACCGGACGAAGCGCGGTAGCTAAGCTACCGCTCAGGCGTCGGATTTCTGCGGAAGTGTCGCATACATATGTAGATATTACTTCTCCGGGCGATTCCATTTGCTCGTCCATTCATGCAACAGAAAAATAATGTGCCGTTCTTAAAAAAAGTATTCATCTGCAGCATGGCTCTACCACTTTGAAAGGTTGTAGAAATACCTGAAGTATAGAGTCATGCTGCATAGAATATATGTGGGGATTAATAACGTAAAAGGGCCAAAAAATATTCTGGTTTTTAGCGTCAGTGCTAGAACATACTAATACCATAAATATAAAATACTAGCTGAGTAGTTACTCCTAACATAGAACAGACTTATTCCCCAATGTCGTGAACTTCATATATTAGTTTACTAAAATTAATCTTATTTTTCAATTTATTCAATTAATATACATATAATGTAGTAGATTTCTTTTTTCTAGCAATACTGTCGCTTAGAATAAGCAGTCATGATCATGAAAATAGTAGTGAATCATAACTGAAAATACTACTACCCACTGAAAATACTGGTGAATGTATATACTTTTATATTTTACGGTACATATTTATATTTCTACACTAGCTGCTCGCCCCGGCTGCGCATGTGTCGTGTACCTAATGAAACAATAAAACACAATCATCCGTTTACAAATAAAATTACAATTGAAAAACAAAAATTCGATCATACGTTAATACATTATTGTAATGCCATATAGTGTTAAATATTTTTATACAATATTTTCAATATGAATGAATGTATCAATCATCATCATCAATAGCCTGCGGCAGTCCTCTGCTGGACATAGGTCTCCCCCAAGAAGCGCCACCTAGCCCGATCTTCGGCTTCACGCATCCAGTTTCTGCCAGCCGTCCCTGCGCAGACCGTCTCACCATCTAGCCGGATGGCGTCTCACACTACGTTTACCGAAACGCGGTCTTCACTCCAGCGCTCGTATGTATCAAAAATGACATCTATTTTGTTCATCATAGTAATGGCGCCATCTATTAGTTAATTGACGATTTAAAACTATGATAAAGAGAAAAATTGTTTTTTTTTTACGTCTTTCCATACAATTTTCTGAAAATTATCTTTTATACAAACTTTGCTCTGATAACAACAAACACAACAAAAAAGAACTATTTAATTTGGTGCAGTCCTTCTGAAGTTATGCGCGGACATACATTTCTGCGATTCATTTTTATTTATATAGATTTATTCTCCAACCACAGGTCTACTGGAAGATATTTCATCTTGAAATAAGCAATGAATTTGATCTCTCTATTAGTCTCTTTGGCTCTCTATTAGTCGCCTTTCGCCCTCGTGAGAATTGAGCCAATCGGACGACCGAGACTCAGCATGCAGGGCTCTGCTGGGGCTCACCTCCATTCTCCCTTGCGGCTCGTGGGATTCACTAAACGAATTTAATATTAGGTATATTTGTTGAAAATGACGGTGACGTGGTTCGCCACCCGTCACGTTCTGATTTTCACGAGGACGAATTTGAACTAATTATTGTTTTATGTATGTTGTTAATCTGTATTTCTTTCTGCATAGATAAATAAATAAATTAATAATATATAAAAAAATGATCATAGAAAGAGAATAAATTCGTTGAAGCATACGACCGAGTAATCGAAACACATGCGGCTAACCGAAACTTTGGAGTGGCTTCACGTCGGAGGTTCGCATGCAGACAGTAATGATACAAGCAATTAGAGCAAATGGTGCTCGTACGTGTCATACGAGCGTCTTGTACGACACTTGGATGGAACACTGCGCCCCACCCAAATGATACGTGCAAGAGTGAAATACACAAATACAGAAATGTTTTCGAGAAATACACTTCGCTTGTCTGTGTAATATTATAGTAATATTTGTAGATATATATATTTTATTTTACACTGGAAACACAGTTATTTATCTTTAATTATAATATTATATGTACCCAAATAATATTATAATTAATATTAAAATTAATTAAAAAATTATTTTTTCTATAATTAATTATAATATTAAATGAACCCTTATCGATAATAGCTTCGATCGATCGATAATATTATAGATTTCTTACAGACAACCATTAGATGGACGTGGTGGTAAATTTGTGTAATATTGTATTATAGATTATATAAATTATTCTACTAAAGAATACAATAAGTAACTAAAGTTAAAAAAAAAAAACTTACTATATTATTTATAATATTAAATGAACCTTTATCGATAACAGTGATTTTTCCATGCAACTATTGGATAGATATGGTGATAAAGTAAATATTTGATGTGACATGGTTACACTACCGACAAGATAGTAAAACCTTCAGAATCAGTATCAGAATCTATTGTCTTGTTTTTTGAAGGATTTCAATGTCGTATCGGTTTGAAAATATCGCTAATGTTAGCAGCTGATTCCACAGAGTGGTGATTCATGTAAATTTCGGGAAAACCTTCCACTCAGCCGCCGGTTTTCTGCGGGAGTGTGGTACTTCCCCGGGCGAGCCGGCCCATTAATGCTACAAGCAAATATTATGCCATTCTGCACAAAGTATTCCTCTGCAGCGTGGCTCTACCACTATTAAATGACGTATTGCCGTGAAATTTATATTTTGTTTTCTAAAATGCATTTTATTGTCAATTTATATAATTATAATAGGAGATTTGAAAATTGTCTCTAGCAACATTGTGACTTTTAACGGCCAATCAGTCTTTTCCCGCCAACTTACACCAGTGACATCGAGAGAAGGATCAGAAAAAAATACTGTTTATGAATTATCTGAATCTCTACGAGCAATAGAGAATTAGTGCAGCGTTCAAAATGACTGTTTCTTAATGATCATATACAGGTTTTTCAGAAATCTCAACAGTTTTCTGGCTTTGGTGGTGAGTTTTCGTTTTGCGGTTTACTACGTTTTCGCTTTTTTGCGTCGATATGTATATGCGCTGTATATTTTTATACAAACGACCCACACACATATATAGTGAGTGAGTTGCAATGCTCAAAAATAATATATTTCGGATTAATATTATATAATACTCAATAGAAGTAGACCCACGCTGCAGACGAATTTTTTGTCCAAACCAATAAACGTGGAACCAGAGACCAATGGCTTCGATGAAGGTAATTTTTTCACTGAGCCAATTAAGTACATTTGATAGCAATTTATAAATAACAAATATTATACGGCGATTTTATTATAATGTGCAATTTGTTTGTCTCAGTAATGTAATACTGTGAACTATGTCGGCGTCTTCAAAAGGATTCGTCCGTCAAAGAGTAGTAAAACGTTGTAATTTATTGCTGCAGATACGATATTTAATTACAACAAGATAATGATGATTGGAATTCGTCAGACGTACAACAAGACAGACGGATACGATTATTTCCTTCTAAAATAACACAAATGAGTACATATTAAATTATAATTCATAAACAACTGCTATTATATACAACTAATTTCGTTTTTACACGGTAGATAATACCTTCCGGACAAAATAGTGTAAAGACAGACATGAAATACATAAAAACAAGTAACAAGACAAAAAACTGTATTAACATCAAGTGTCATTCGCTACAAGTTTAAAAAAATGTATTTAAACTTGGGTGGATAAATAAAAAAGTATTTTATTAACAATTCAAAATTTGAACGAGAAATATAAATATGTATGAGTATGAACTAATAGTAGGAATTGAATAAAGGGGATTACCCTTCCAAGTGTTCTATACCCTTCATTCTTGTAAATAACAGTTTAAATAATGTTTTAATACAAAAAAAACTATTTTAAGACTCTTAAAAAGACTCTCACAATAGCCAAATAAAATTTTTAGTTATTCAAATTTTTAAAAGTAAGTAAAATACCTGATTTGTCAACAATTGGTCATCAAGGCAGGTAGGTATTCTAAACACTGAACTTGTACATTGTATATATTATACATTTGTAAAGTATATATTTGAAATAAGACCTAAATACGTATAAAACAAATTATAATTTTTCAAATAGGAAAGGAATCTTGTCCCATCTCTATAAGGAACGTAAGCCTGCATCTGAATCACTACGGCCATACGCAGCTGCGGTTAATCTATGCAACAGGTATTTGTAGATAAATAATTGAATTATGAGTCATAGATAGATTTGTAGTCTAAAATGAGAAAGTACCATCAGCTTCTTGACGTTTAGTCGAGCAAGAAAGTAACAGACACTGAATTTCGAGTTTGCTCGAAAAACCGAGTATAGCTAAACGAGCTATAAATATTATTAATAAATTCGTTTTTTATTCTTATTATTTACTTCGCTGGCACAACGAACCAAAGTGTGTCTTGGCTTTGGCTTTTGATACGAGAATCCACCACTGGTCACGATGTTGCCAATGGCCAATTGCCTGCCCGAAACTCGCTCAGGGTAGAGGAGGAATTGACTTTAATGTTTGAAGTGAAAACTTCTATAGCCACGTTACATGACTCTGAGTAGGGAAAAAAATTATTGCTTCGCGTCAGCAACATGCTAATGCAACACAGTTAATGCGCGCGCAGCTGTCTACATACACGCAGCACGCCAACACATTGTATATATACTGTATGTATATATATATATTGTATATACATTGTATATGTATTGTATGCGTTTGACGCTTAATAAATTGGATAAAGTTTTGTGAGTCGCATCAGCAACATGCTGTGGTAATAGCAGCTTATCTGTAGCTACCCTGTTACCCCCAGTGTTGTGTACATATATACAAATAAAGTTTAATTTTTTATATGGAAAGTTCTATGTGTGTATACTTTGCGTTGTTCTTTATATTATGTTCTAATTTGATTATTTCAATTGTTGAATTGTCAGATCATTGTGAAGTACAGCAGTGAATATTAAATATGTTATTACATTTACAAAAATGAATATAAAATGTATGTATGTTTACATACATATATGTATTATTTACAAAAAGAATATAAAAATTAAATAATTAAGCATTTATTTTCTTAATTTTTGGCCTGTAACTAAAAAGTTGATCTTACTAACATGGTAAAACAGATTTGTAGTTTTTTGACAATATTTTTGTCGTGAATTTACCGTCCGTATACCGTCCTATATATATAATTATTAATTAAAATTATAATAATAATATATTATTAATTAAAATTTTGGTTTACAAAGTTGAGAAAAACACTTCAATTTTCATTTATATATTTTTTTATATATATTCACGCCCCTGCGTTGGCAGAGATCACAGAGCAATAAATTTTTTTATTTTTTTTTTATTACTTGTTAAGATTAATATATTTTAAGTTCTATATATACCATGTTTTTTTACTATTTAAATATATCTAATAATTATATATGTAGTTTAATAATATGAGATTTTTATTAATAAACGTGATTTTTATGAGTTAAAGGAATAAAGGCCGTCAATTCTTAGAGACTGAGAAAGAAGGAAGTCAAGGAAAAGTGTGTGTGTTTAGAAAGTTTAAGTGGCTGTAAGTGTAGGAATTATTACACTACATGTACGAATGAGCCAAAATTAGATCTAATCAAATAATCATGGAGCATTGGATACTTACTCAACTACTAGATGATTGCGACAAATAGAGCAAAGCCGAGTCTGGTCGAGGTTAATAGGTACCCAACTGTGGTGTTATAAAATCTTGCGTAACTCTGTCTGTGTGTAAATTTACTATGTTTTTTTACATAATTAAAAAAAATAAAATTATTAATCGGAGTCATAGAAGGTGTCGTGACAAAAGTTACTCAAGGGACGCTTAGATGCATTCAGTCTGATCCATCCTCTATATGTAGAGAGGATGGATGAAAGACGACTGATAAAAAAAAATATGTTTTTTTTAATAATTATTAAATATTATTAATCGGAAAAATAAGCGGAAAAATAATTATTAAATATAATTAATCAGAGTCATAGGTGCCGTGACAAAAGTTACGCAAGGGACGCTTAGATGCATTCGGTCTGATCCATCCTCTTTATGTAGAGAGGATGGATGAAAGACGACTGATAAAAAATATATTTTTTTTTAAATAATTATTAAATATTATTAATCGGAAAAATAAGCGGAAAAATAATTATTAAATATAATTAATCAGAGTCATAGGTGCCGTGACAAAAGTTACGCAAGGGATGCTTAGATGCATTCGGTACATAGAGAGGATGGATAGAAGACGACTGATAAAAAAATATGTATTTTTTTTAAATAATTAAAAAAAATGAAATTATTAATCGGAGTCATAGAAGGAGTCGTGACAAAATTTACGCAAAGGACGCTTAGATGAATTCGGTATATAGAGAGGATGGATGAAAGACGAACGATAAAAGAAATTTAAGTTGGAGACGTGGATGGAAGACCAAGGAGAACATTATCCAATAAGCGACTAGCTTGAGAAGAAAAGAAAGTGCCGAGATCAAAGCAGATGGAGGTCTTTGGTCTCTGTCGACCCTTACGGGAAACAGGCGTGATTACATATATGTATGTATGTATGTTAACATTCACTTTTTTGTGGATGGTTATGGGCGGCCGAAACGTGGACGCTGACAGTCCGTCTGCTTCACAAGCTCAGAGTCACTCGGAGAGCTATGCTCGGAGTTTCTCTGGTAGATATGATTCGGAATAAACAAATCCACCAGAGAACTAAAGTCACCGACATAGTCTTTCGAATTAGCAAACTAAAGTGGCAAAGAGCTATTACGTTTGTCGGAGATTCGACAATTGTTGGAGCAGACGAGTGCTGGAGTGGAGACCGCGTCTCGTAAACGTAGTGTGGGACGACCCTCGGCTAGATTAGACTAGACCGCAGGGCGGCTGGCAGAAATTGGATACGTGTAGCCGAAGATCGAGCTACCTACGGACTCAATAGTCGCTGGTTGTATCCCCGCATCGGAATAGATATTAGTAGGAATCTAGTAACCCCACCAATCCATATTAGGCAAGCGTGGTGGGTTAATGTCCGACATTCTAGAAATGAAGAGGTCCAATAGGCAGTAATTTGTCAATGGTAGGGCCATGGTGACACACCTGCATGTGTATCTCTTACGATGAGTAAAGAGATCCTAAGGCCTAATTTCTTTTTCATTATTTCCTTTCACATTCTTCTGGGTCCTGAGTACCCCTGTTGAGGAATAGGACAGATACGATTTTTCTACATTTCGGTCTGTCAGAGGCCACGCGCTTTACTTCGATCAGATATAACTGTGCGCCGCCATGTTCGTTTTGGACGTCCACATTTCGGTTCTCCTTGTGGGTTCCAGTCGAGGGCTTATCTGGGGATATGAATGACGTGGCGTCGGAGAGTGTGCCCTATCCACTTTCATTTACAGTGGCGAATCTGCCCATATATCGGATCCTCAATGCTTATTCTCCACATTTCATCATTGGAGACCATAACGACAAAAACAACACAACATTTACATTACTTCTTCTTTTCCACCCATCATTCGCATCTGCAGTGCTCTTAGTTCTGCAGATGTTGACGCCTGGCGCTAATTGCTTATCACCAGTTGACCAATCTGCTAATTTATCTACATATAGCTTGAAAAAAAAACAAATACACTACAAGCAACGACAGGAGAAACGAGTAAAGTTACCAGCACACAAATATAATGCGCAGGAGTTGGTCGAACACTTGGGATCGGTTTATTATCTGTAAACATATACACACACACGGGGAACGTTCGTGAACCCGTTTTGTATGTGTGTGTGTGCATGAAATACTCAACGTCATCGTGCACTCGTCAATTTTATCACAAAACGTACAGCGATTTGTATTTTTGATACTTGTACAAAAAAATTAATATAATTATTTTACTATATTTTTGGTAACTTGTTTTAGTTTGATTTTAAATCCATCTTACATTAAATAGCTATTTAAAGGAATATTGCAAGAATTATCCTGATAAATGATTTATACCATTATCATGACATATTTAATTCATTCCTAATGATTTCTATATCGCAAAGACTCCGTTGGCCCGGTCACTTGGAGAACGAAAGAAAATGGTACGGCTAAAAGAGCATACATAGCAATACCGTCCAGTCGGTTGCCCTACGTACCGATGGATCGATGCAGTGATTACTGACTTGACCGAGCTTCGGGCAAGCGATTGGCGAGAGGCAGCCTAACATTATGATCGGTAATAAGTTCTCTAACTTGGGGAAAAGGCACACTTTGTATCATTTTGCCAGGGAAGTAAGTAAACAAGTTAATGATTACCATATTAATTTTTACTTGAAAAACAAAACTTCATATTTTTGTTATAATAAATATTGTAAATATGCAAAAAGTCACACGTTGAGACAGTTATTACCAGAATTCTTAATATGTAATATAATATAATGGACATTAATCTACTATGCTTGCCCGAGGCGGATAAATGGGGTATTCAGACTCAGAATAAATACCTTTAGGCTATATTTGTGTACATACATACAATGGAATGGAACGTTGACTTGACTGCGGTAACTTTATATATTATTAATATTTTATTATTTGTAATGTCATTATAAACATGTCTTTTTTAATTATTATTTTATTAGTTAACCCTTCTTTGCATGATTTTTTCTTTATTGGTGAAATAAATCAAGGTGATATAATTCATGTTCAAAATTAAAGGTAAAATGGTTAAAAAAATCTTAGTATATATTTATAGTATAAATTTAGCAAAAACCCATATGGTAGAAATTACCATTATCATGCAAAGTAAGATTATTGGCTTAGTACTAAATAGAAATAAAAGTGGATATCATTAGATATATTTTATTCTTTATGATGATTAACTAAACAATTATTATTTTTACTACAAGAAATTGTAAAATATAATAAAACAAAATCATACGTTTATTGCAACTACAATACAAACAGCGGAATGATAACTTCAAGCTCGTTTTACTGATAGTGACACTTGCTTATTTTTGACAGCTATGTTTTTTTTATGCAATGGACATTAAAAAGGTATCCAGACACGATCAACTTGAAGTGAACTTGTTCTTTTATATAATTTTTGGGCATTCAGTGTTATGATGGAAATTTCCACCATTATGCAAAGAAGGGTTAACACTCTCCCTTTATTTATACATCGTGACTTTTTAATTATCCGAGAAAACTAAAATTCGCGTTTGTAAAACTATGTATGTCAGTAAGTAACATTCAAATATTATAGCGTTCATACAAAAATATTGTTTTATGGGATTTCAAAGAAATCCTGTAAATATTACGCAACCAAATTAGGTTGGTTTGGGTGCAGTTCATATTAGAATGATACTGATGTCTATTTGAATTAGCAAGCTTTTTGTTGTATAATTTTTGGTGTATATTAAGAACATTTTTAAAAATTTGTTCTTCGCCAAATTTAATGTATATCGATAACTGAATATATTACTTAATTTTCTCGAGTAATTAAAAAGTCACGGTGTATATCATGTTCAAATTTTCAATCGTTAATAAAATGAAATACATTTGTAAAAACTTAATGTTAATGCAGTTTTTTTTTAACGTGAATTCATTAATTTTAGTTTTATATTAGAGAAAAAAATTCTCAGGAATAAATACTGCCCGTAGCGAAACGATCGCTGCAAAAATAGTAAAACATACTTATATGTTTTTTCTTTTTCGATTTCAGTATTTATTTATTTATTAAGCACAAAAACAAGTTACAGTCTTATAGAATACTATATAATTAATATATACTTAACAACGCCCGGACTCTTTAAATTTTTGCAAAGCATGGCTACATTTTAACAATGGGATAACTTATATAATAATCAATATCAATATCAGCCCGTGGCAGTCCACTGCTGGACATAGGCCTCACCCAAGGCGCGCCACCTAGCCCGATCCTCGGCTACACGCATCCAGTCTCTGCCAGCCGCCTTGCGCAGATCGTCGCTCCATCT
Organism: Baronia brevicornis; assembly: GCA_031353405.1. Classification (NCBI taxonomy): domain Eukaryota; kingdom Metazoa; phylum Arthropoda; class Insecta; order Lepidoptera; family Papilionidae; genus Baronia; species Baronia brevicornis. The sequence continues at coordinate 191,429 of JASFAT010001705.1, forward strand.
AGCAGGAGGGCGTCCCACACTACGTTTGCCGAGTCGCGGTCTCCACTCCAGCACTCGTCTACTCCAACGATTGTCGGTTCTCCGACAAACGTGTCCAGCCCATTGCCACTTCAGTCTGCTAACTTGAAGAGCAATGTCGGTGACTCTGGTTCTCCGGCGAATTTCTTCATTTCGAATTCTGTCCACCAGAGAAACCCCGAGCATAGCTCTCTCCATATCCCTCTGAGCGACTTTAAGCTTGGCGAGGAGAAGGACTGTCAGTGTCCACGTCTCGACACCGTAAGAGAGTACGGGCAGGACGCACTGGTTGAAGACTTTTGTCTTCAGACTTTGTGGTATATAATAATGAAATACTATAAAATTTAACAGATAAAATTAAATAAAAAAAAACTAAGAAATATAAAAGCTGCCAAAGATATCACGGAGCTATTGCTTTTATTGATGTATTTTGATATTAAAAATATCGAACGTTTCTGCACCATGGTAGTATTAAAACTTATCACTCGCGCTATAGTTGCGCGTGTGTTGATATAAACAAGGATTAAATATGTGTGTGAGTTTGCAACCGCACACATAGGGACGCCAAGCGTCCGTGTAGTGTAGGCGATACGCGGTGTGTTGCTCGAATCGAAAACGTAGCATTGAGCGAGGTCATGGCACTCGGCGCGTGCGACGTTTATATGCATAGGTATACTTGCTGACGGCCTGAATTAGTACTACTCATAAATATGAGTAGGTATTTTATGTACATACGATGTAAGAGATAAACGACTAGAAAGGTATAGGACGCATAAGATATTAATAGTTTACGATATTAAAAAGGGAGACAAGAGAAAAAAATTAGCAACTAACTTTCTATATATATTCACTAGCTTTTGCCCGCGGCTTCGCTCGCGTGGAATTTGACCTGCCACATTAAGATTCGTGACAGATCATTTTAAATAAATATATATTTTTTTTACATAATAGTAAAATTATATTATGACCAAAATTACATAAAATCAATACAAATTGTAGCCTTTATATTATTCTGATCTATAAGCTATATTACTGTAAAGTTTCATCCAAATCCAATGGTACAGTAGTTTTTTCGCCAAAAGTCATCACTTTCGTCTTACTAACATTTGTTTTGCATTCCTTTACTTTCTTTAATTTGTGTGCAAAGTGTGGAATCGCAATAGCATATTTTCATAGTTTTGAGTGGATAGTTCATCCTTTGACTACGCAAAAATAGTGAATGGTTTTTGTGACGCATCGTGCGTCACAAAAACCATTTCGCATGACGGTGAGCATCATTAGGTATGCAAATGTTCTGCTGACGCGTGCGACTTCCGAGTCGGCAGGGTTTTCAGGAAATTCTAAAATGGAATTTGAATTTTCTAGGTCACCTGGGAGTTGAGTGCGTTTAGAGGTACACGGGAAACCAATTTCCATTATAGCGTTTTTTATGGGATAGGTAGACGAATGAGCAAGCGTGTCGCCTGATGGAAGGCAATCAACGTCGCTCATAAACATCCGCAACACCAGGCATTGCAAATGCGTCGCTGGTCTTTAAGATAAGAGTAGTTCTTTGAAGGTTTCATATCGTATTCTTTAAAGCTCCCCTCCCCCAGCCACGGCCTCGGTTAGTAGCTATTGCATAAGGATGGATTTGGACGAGAGAGTTGCCTACTATTTTACGGGGCCGTGCAGTTGACACTTCTAGAATTTCAAAGAAGAAATAGCCGTGGCCAAATCAGTTATAAATCTAGATCTAGCAAGGTTTATCAACAACTGATTAACCACGGAAACATTAAGATATTCCAACTGATGAAGTCGTGCGCTATTTCCGAGCCAATTGAGCCTCTCAAAAACAATAAACCTCAAACGCTGGCAACGTTTTTGCAGTTTTGACGGTATTGCGGATGCCTATGGGCAGCGCTGATTGCTTTCCATCAGGCAAGATGCTTTGCCTTCCTATCCCATTACAAGGCAAGCAGATCTCAACATCATATTTAACGAGATGTGATTATGTCTTTACATTTTTAGTCTTTAGTTTTTTTTTTATTATATAAAAACCCAGCATTACACGGAACAATCACACAAATAAGTATATTATCTAGGAAAAAGATGCATAAGGCGAAATGAAAATTGCCTCAGCCACCTTACGCCCGTGAAAACAATGAAATACTTTTCTGTAGACTGTACCAACGCGGGCATTTCAACTATATTTTCTTTGTTCTATTGTAAATTTTCTTTAGTTGTTTAAGTGAAAATGTAGCTTGGATATAATGTAGTTAGAGTTAGAAAATAAACGTTGTCTAGTTGTTTTAAAAGCATGCAATTAAAATAAAAAAAGCTCATCGAAAAGATAAACTAAAACAGATACAACAAGAGCTTACAAACAAGGTGTTTTTTATCTGTAATTATTTATAATCTAACATTATTCATAGTTGTAATTTACAATCTTTAATTATTTATTTTACATTTTGATATTTGTTTTCTTACATTGTACTTATAACTAAGGGAAGAGCTTGGCTTCCCACCACACAGGGAATCCCAGTGTGGAACCAATAGTCCTGTAACATGCATAAAAATTTGAAAATAAAGGTATTTATAATTGAGTATTAATTAAATATTTTAATATACAATTAAAAGGAAAACTATATTAGATAAAAATATTGAGTCCGTGAGGAACAAAAAGTCCTCCGAAAGATCCTGGGCCCAACCAAAAGAGATGATGGCAGTTGGCGAAATCGAAAAAATGCCGAAATCGGGCATCTGGTGGCCCAACCCGATGAAATAGGAGAGATTAAGGCTCACCGACTTCGTTGGCTGGGCCATGTTGAGAGGGTGGGGGAGGATCGCGCAATCAAGGGAGCGGGTGTGGGTCGCCCAACTGGACGATGTCCTGTGGGGCGTCCCAGGTACCGCTGGAGACATGGTGGAGGACGACATGCGCAACCTTCAAATCTACAACTGACAGGAGGTGGCGCAGGACAGGGCACGGTGGCGTTAGATCTGTTCGGATTCCCGTTAGGCACTTAACTCCGAATTAGTTATTACATTTTTATTAACATATGTTTGAAAACCTAATTCTGACATTGGACACCCGATGTCCAGTCCGACATGCATCGGGTGTCCGATGTCATAATTATTTGATTTTTGGTACGTAAGAAAAATACTTGAAGACGGATGAATTTTTCCGCAGTGAGGAGATATACGCGCAACGAGTGAACGCGGAAGACCTTGCCGTTTAAATTTCGCACATAAGGAAACGTCGCTGAGGTCATCAGCTTGGCGCATTTGTTTAATCCATCCATATACATACACGCGTGTCGTACAAGGTTTCATTAGAGTATTTATATGGCCGTGGTGTATATGTAAATGTTTAAATGTCCACCGAACTCCGGACCTTGATTTTTACAATATTTACACACGCTGTCAATACCAAGGATAAGGGAGGAATGTAAGGCGCAAGCCACACCGGGTATAAAACAGCTAATTTCTTTTAGCTTCGTTCATTCAAAGTATGAAAGCTAATTGAAGCTATGCAAACTAATGGGCCAACACTGGAAGCTATGGTCGGATGACAATTTAATCTTTTATTTATTTATTATAAATAATACATGCTTATACACATGGCTGCATTTCTGATGGACCTGGGAACTAAGATTTCCCGTATCTCGGGACCTAAATTTAACTTTAGATCTTAGCTATTAACTTAGGCTTAGCTATTAGCTTAGCTTAGGATTGTTTTTTTAAGGTTCTAATGTTGTATAGGTTCTGAAAGTTAGCTAGCTGATTTAAGAGTCACGGAAAGTGAGAAATTTAGAGAAAAATCCACCGTACTGAATCGCTAAACCGAAAGGTAGGGATGTATGAAAATAGGGAGTTTTGCGGTGGAAGAACTTATGAGATGTTTTCTCATAAGTTCTTTATGCTAATTATGCTATTTTGGGACTATTGAAAGCCATTAATTGAAAAGAATGAATGAATATAAGAATAGCTAGACATATATCTTTGTAAAATATCAATATGTCCAAGTATTGACTATATATAAGATTTAGCTATTAAATTTATATAATTACAGAATTCATAAAAAAAATACATAAATGTGCCGCATATAAAGGAGTATTAGATAGATAGTAAAAACCATATTAATAAAATTTGTTAGGATTAGAGATCTATATTGAGCAGATTAAATTTACTGAAGAATAAGATACCTTATCGAATTTTGTTATCCACTAGAGGGCTCAGTGAACTTCGTTTCACCTACAATTTATGTTACCCTGTATTTATGTTCTCCTGGTATGTTAGTACTTAGGTATGCAATACTTTCCAACTCAAATCAAACTTAAATTACTCAAAATCGCACCAAAGGAACGACAGTTTTGTATAAAAACACGTCCGTCAGACGATAAAGCCGTCACGAACGCCATCTATTGGCGTTCGTGACGGCTTTATCGTCTGATAATTGGAAGAAAAGAAAAACAATTTTTCAAGCTTTTCAAGTTTTTTTAATGTTCGCCCTATATATTTTTTCTAGCCATCTAGCCATCTGAGCTTAGGCCTGAGCTTGATGGCTAGATGGAGTCGAGTCGAGGATGACTTAAAAACAATCGGTGTGAGGGGCTGGAGGGATAAAGCTAAACGAAGATCCGACTGCAAAAAATTACTGAAGCAGGCTAAGGCCCACCCGCGGCTGTAATGCCTTGATGATGTATATATTTTTTATTTGTAAACCTTCCCTGTATTATAGCGAACAAAATAAAAAAAAAATATTCAAATCAATGGAGCCGTTATTGAGTTTTAGTGAGACTAACGAAATCTCAGGAGGATCTGGGCCCAGCAAAGACCAATAAGGTTTAATGGGCTCATATGTATTATTATTATTATAATATATTATACTTTCTATCTATAAAAATGTGTTATTAACAAAATATACAAATTTGAGTACTTTAATTAAATTCGACCGATTGGCTCAGTAGCGGGGCACCCTGCACAAGGAGTGAATGGTCGCGGATATTTTTTCCGAGTCTGGTAACCCCGCCAATCCGCAATGGACAATCGTGGTGGGTTAACGTCCGTTCCTCCTGAAATGGGGAGGCTTGTGCTCTGCAGTTGTGGATTTGCAGAAACTTTTTTCTGTAATTTGTTAATTATAATTCTATATTGAATTAAAAATCATAATTTAATCCAATATATTTTATTATTTTCTCGAAAAACATATTTAGGCTAGGTAGGCTTGACTTCGATGCATGCCTAATCCCGTCGGTAATTTTGTTTAATATTTATTTTATTGATAGAAAATATAAAATAATATTATAATACATATGAGGCCAATAAACCAAATTGGGTTTTCCTGAGTTTTTCTCATGTTAACTAAATAATTTTATAATCTATAAATAACATAAATCACTATCTTCAAAAACTTATAAATCTAAAAATGTTTCGATAGTTCGGCCACAACAACTTGGTCCGTAGAACATTATCGATTCTACCATTACTTTATTCATAGATAATAAAATTCGATAAGGTACCTTGTTCTTCTGCAAATAGAATCTGCTCAATATAGATCGCAAATTGATTACAAATTTTTTTAATATGTTTTTTTACTTTTTTTTCTCTTTTACGATGACGGCGACGTGGTCACGTCCTGATTCTCACGAGGGCGAAAAGCGACTAATGAAGAGCCGTTTCGCTGCAATGAATGGTAGCGCATGGAGCTCTGTGGTCTCTGCCAACCCTTGCGGGGGATAGGCGTGAATATATATAAATATATATATTTTTACTATCGATATATACTCGTACATATGCGTCATAATTATGTATTTTTTTTTATATGGACAGTCAAAAGTTTTACTTAGCTAAGATCACCGACAAGCAAAACAATAACAGAAAATTAATAATGTATGTTTTTCCGTTGGGTTTAGTGGATTTATTTGGAAATTAAACCAAAAGCTTACCGAAAATAGGCCATCAACTCTCCACCCACCAACCACTACACACAACACCAAACACTCATTATCACTTTTTCATCTTGTAAACGACACGTGTTTCGCCCCAACACGAGGCATCTTCAGGTATAGTAGACTCTACGGTAGTCAACCGAAAAGTTGTGTATCACTTTTCATAAAACTTTTTTGTAAAACTTTTGACTGTCCATATAGTGATGGATTTCCGCAAAGTAACGCCTGACTCCATTAATATTTTTTTTACATGAATTCTGTAATTAAATGACGCAATGAGCCATATATACATATATTTTCATAGGGTAGGATGATAGACAAACAAGCAAACAAACGGGGACATCCACACCCTGTTAGGGGTGTGGGAACGAGCCTCGGGGATTAGAAGCCCACTACTCGAGCTTACGCTCGGGATGCGATGGCCCCTTTGTCTTGGTGTCGCTGTTCCCAGCGGCCTTTGGGGCTTTAATATTTGGTGACTTGGTGCTGGGCTCCGCCAGGGGTACCAACACCACCAACTGAACCCGCTTCCGTCTGTGTTGGACGAGCGGGATGGGGCCGAATAATTCAGGAAGCGCCGTCGCAGGTTCAAGAAGACAAACGAGCAAGCGTGTCACCTGATGAAAAGCAATTGTGTGGTGGTGTGTGTTTGATATTGTTGATAGTGGTTGGGAGGTGGAGCGTCGCTGACAGCCGTTTTTTCGATAAGATTTAGTTTAAGTTCCCCGTAAATCGATTTCTTCCAGTAGAAAACACATTATTATTTTTCTATATTTGTTTTCTTGTCGCGGATCTTAGCTAAGTAAAAGTTCTAACTGTCCACATGTTGAAAAGCAATCAACGCCAGCTACAGACTTCCACATTACCACTTGAGAAGTGTGTAGGCTTGTTTTTTGAGGTTTCAAGGTCGTATCGGCTCAGAAACACTGCTGGAAATAGCTGGTTTCATAGGATAGCTGTGCGTGGAAAGTAGTTTTGGAAACAGCCGTACTGAATGGCCGTTTGTCCACCTCATCGTAATAAATAAATAATTTTAATGATCATTATGGATTCTATTCTTGTATTCATCCAGAAACGTATTTTTTTATGCAACAAGAAGGTCCCTATACATTCTAAAAGAAACAGCTACTACTTTCTTACTAGCTCATTACTTCACAATCAGACGAAAATAGCTACTGTATGTATACTTAAGAAGTAAAATACACGTGTATTTCTAAGAGGCTTATTCGCCATAATATTATATGAAATATATTCTCTTCGAGAATCCAGTGGGAGATTGAATTCTCCATCAATTACGACGTATAATATTTCATAATAGATACTTAGAAGGTTTTTTTTCTGTTGGATATATCGTCATAGTATATCATTGTATCACAGAAGCTACTTTAGAAGAAAAAATATTATATTTTTACGAGCTGGGGTTCGTGGATCGGAAAAATGAAATAGGCCACTAGTTTTTCTTCTCTTCACTCTACTTCCACTTCTTCTCTTCTACTATATTTTTACGATTTCCTTCCGTATTAAACTTTAAACTCTCCTTCGACGCACCGTCGCACCTTTATATAGGTAAGACGATCAAAAGTTCAAGGATACACACAATTCGAAAATGTTCCAGCAATGTGTCTCTTTTCCACGGGCAATTATTTTCTATTAACTGTTCTTGTCACGCATTGACGGACGTCTTGTCAATTTATTTTTAAAAGTTGTAATGGCTTGTTTGACTCGGTTTTAACATTTCAAAATGAGGTTTTAATCGTGTCATAAAAAAATGATATTTCATATGTGTTACGCAACAATATTAAAATTAAAAAGGGACATACATTTATAACGAACGGTCAAGTCATACATTTGTATTTGTTTTACGTTTGTAATTGTGATGTATACTGATATGCATCGTATACCTGTGTCTGTGTTAGTTGGCTAAAATGTAATTTAAAGTATTTTTTATTCTGCAAAATACACAAAAATAATTACTTTTATGAGACTTGGTCGTCTCATAACGACCAAGTCTCATAAAAGTAATTATTTTTCATTATTTTTACATTATCTCATTATTTTTACATTTTAACAAGAACTGAAATAGACAGTCAAAAATTTTACTTAGCCAAGATCCGCGACAAGCAAAACATTAACAGAAAATTAATAATGTGTGTTTAACCAAAAACTTACCGAAAATCGGCCATCAATTCTCCACCCACCAACCACTATACACAACACCAAACACACATTACCACTTTTTCATCTTGTAAACGACACGTGTTTCGCCCCAACACGAGGCATCTTCAGGTATAGTAGACTCTACGGAAGACAACCGTTTTTTCGGTTTTTTGACTGTCCATATAGTGATGGATTTCCGCAAAGTAACGCCTGACTATTAATAAGAACTGAGATTCTCCCAAAGTCAATGCAAGCTTGCTCTGATAATTGTTAATTTTCGATGTTATAATTTTCGATGAACTTTTAATTCTTTTTTGAACCCCTTCAAGCGAACGCTAAACCAGCCAATTAGGTTTGAAAAAAAACTGAAATGTTTCCACGTTCCTGTTTTTTTTTATAACATAGCAGGCAAACGAGCATGCGGGTTACCTGGCGGAGGCGTCCCAGATATTTCGCCTCTTTCATGTCGTTTTAAAATATACACAGAATAGACTTTAATCTGAGATTTCGCGGTGTACTGTGACACACGTAGCGTTTTCCATTGTTTACGATAAGTCGGAAGATGTCGAGTTTTTTTCCGGTTCAGTGAGTCGTCGGGGTAATTTGCCATCGACACGTTTTACCCGATTCCTATATCACCGGATAATGGGTCTAAAGTGTTTTAAAACAGTAATAAATTGCTGAGGATCTAAGATCATATTTATTTCTATCCTTATTGATTATCGATGTGAATCGTATTTTTCACATCCACAAGCACTATAACGTGAACTCTTGTAAACCTCTGTCTATTTAATTTAAGACGAAGATGGAACGGTTCACAAGAATTGTAGTATTTGTGATGCTGCTGATCATTAACATATTTTATAATTTGCAGGTTGCCAACCCGGCACCCTCTCTCGCTCTCTGCGTGATGAAACGCCGTGATATATACACGTGTTTGTTTTACCTGACTTTACCTACCTACCTACTTATTTTACCATACTTTATTATTATTAATGGAGTCAGGCGTTACTTTGCGGAAATCCATCGACAGTCAAAAGTTTTACTTAGCTAAGATCCCCGACAAGCAAAACAATAACAGAAAATTAATAATGTGTGTTTTTCCGTTGGGTTAAGTGGATTTATTTGGAACTTAAACCAAAAACTTACCGAAAATCGGCCATCAATTCTCCACCCACCAACCACCCACCAACAACACCAAACATACATTATCACTTTTCCATCTTGTAAACGACACGTGTTTCGCCCCAACACGAGGCATCTTCAGGTATAGTAGACTCTACGGAAGACAACCGAAAAGTGACTTTTCGGTTGTCTTCCGTAGAGTCTACTATACTAGTTTTTGGTTTAAGTTCCAAATAAATCCATGTCAATACATAGTTTATTATAAATACACTACATTATTATTATTATTTTATTATATATTCACGCCTATCCCCCGCAGGGATTGGCAGAGACCACAGAGCTCTATCCGCTACCATTCATCGCAGCGAAACGGCTCTCCATTAGTCGCTTTTCGCCCTCGTGAGAATCAGCACGTGACGGGTGGCAAACCACGTCGCCGCCATTTTCAACAAATTAGGTTTTAATGTTTTATTTATTTAATAATTTAAGACGGTAGAAGTATTTCCCGACAATATTTTTTTCCATCGCACTTATGAAGCTATGGGTATCCTGGGGGTGTATTTCCACCTGCACCACACCCCACCCATGTTTATACGAAGTTTGCAGCCGCTCGCGTGCATCAGGTGGCGTGTGGTAAAGCCAAGTTAATTAATATTTATTAATTAATTAAATTACATGTTTTGTTATTTTGTGATGTTGATGGACCATCCCGGTTGTATTCTCCATAGCAATGGTATTTGTTTTGTTCGGATAATACACATTATATTTCACTGTCAAAAGTAAAAAAAATTTTTTATGGGGGTACTTAACACGATGTGTCACGTGTACCATTTATGGTACACGTAAAACTTGGCCTCTGTATCACATGTACCATAAATGGTACACAATTATACAATAAATGAAACTATTCTAAACAAACTATTTACTTTCGGATTGATGATGTCCATCATCCTCCATCCTCTCTTGCGGCTCGTGGGATTCACTATGACGAATCTTAATATACCTAATTCATCAAAAAATGACGGCGTCTTCGTTCGCCACCCGTCACGTTCTGATTCCCACGAGAGCGAGAAGTGACGAACTGAGAGCCGTTTCGCTGCGATAAATGTAAGAGGAAGGATGGATGAAAAGATGTATGAGTGTGAAGGAAGGTGTGTCGGGATCGTAGCGGATGGAGATCTGTGGTCTTTGCCTAACCTTTTTAGCATACATCATTTAAGTGTCAATTCATTTTTAACGTAAGAATGATAGATACATACATACTTATCGTCATGCCTGTCTCCCGTAGGGGTAGGCAGAGACCACAGATCTCCATCTGCTACGATCTCGGCATACTTCCCTTGCTTCCTCCACACTCATTATTCTCCTCATGCAAGCCAACTGGTTAAGGGTACTCTTGTATAATTAATAGTATATTTAATATACTCTTGTATAAAAGAATAAAAGATAACATGATCCCTGGAGAAAACTGAGCTTACCATCTTTGTAATCCTCGTAAGTAGATTGCTAGTTTTTTAGATGAGACTGGAAGAAGGTGGAAAGTCAAAAGTTTTACTTAGCTAAGATCCGCAACGAGCAAAACAATAACAGAAAATTAATAATGTGTGTTTTTCTGTTGGGTTAAGTGGATTTATTTGGAACTTGAACTAAAAACTTACCGAAAATCGGCCATCATTTCTCCACCCACCAACCACTACACACAACACTAAACAAACATTACCACTTTTCCATCTTGTAAACGACACGTGTTTCGCCCCAACACGAGGCATCTTCAGGTATAGTAGACTCTACGGAATACAACCGAGAAGTAAGTCCAAATAAGTCCACTTCATCCAGCACAAAAAACACAATATTAATTTTCTGTTGTTGTTTTGCTTTTTGCGGATCTTAGCTAAGTAAAACTTTTGACTGTCCACATAGTAATGAATTTCCGCAAAGTAACGCCTGATTACTTTAATAATACTAGAAGAAGGATTTAATGGGAAGGTCACAAGGGAATAAAGAAGAATATGTAAAAGTACAGTTGTTATATAAGTTAAGCGTAGGCTCATTTTTAACGTAAGAATAATAGATAACTTGATCATTTCCGATCCCTGGAGAAATCCAGCGAGCGCTGTTTACTTATTAAATTACTTTACCGTCTTTGTAACTCTTTCTTATTGCATTTGTTGTGCAAATATATCTGCTATAGGTACATTGGTAGCTTTTTTAAAACAATAGACAATCAAACAAGCGGATCCTTTACTGATGCGGGTAATAGAGGTAGACAGAGGCCACAGATCTCCATTTGCTACGATCTCGGCATACTTTCCTTACTTCCTCCACATTCATCAATCTCCTCATACAAACCCGCCGGTTACGGGAAGTCTTGGCCTGGCCTTTCTAACTTTTTTTTTAATTTTTAATTTTATTAAAAAATACGCTGAATAAACGGCTCTAATGAACGAAGCCTTCATCACCGAGGCTATTCAGCTTCTCAACAACACAGTCTTAGTAAGAAGATGGACAGTCAAAAGTTTTACTTAGCTAAGATCCGCGACAAGTAAAACGTTTGACTGTCCATATAGTGATGGATTTCCGCAAAGTAACGCCTGACTCCATTAATAATCTTAGTACGAAGAGACAACAGAACTAAACCCTTTAAATTAGTTTAGTGAAACGCTAGTGAAGTGAAGTGAAATGAGTATTTAAGTAAGAAATTTAATAAAGAACTTCTTGTCTTCGTGTCTTCCCCTTAATAGAGACTATAAAAAAGTATAATATAAATGGACACATTCTAGCTATACTCTACTTTTATAGTTATACTCTACTTAGAAAATTAACTTGAAAACAAATTACTCATAACTCTATGACAGTATTGTAATTATAATAGGAAAATCTACAATACTAGAGTAATCATTAAAAAAAAAAACAGTTTTCTTCCATAGAGGTTTTGGAGCCCCGAGATACAGGTAAAATAGGTCAAGTTTCGGGTCCATTGTACATACATACATACATACAGGCAGATATACCTCTAGCCTCTCTCTCTAGCTCTCTCCAGCAATCCCTCTAGCTTTCTTAGTGGTTGTGTACAATTTATTCATAATGTATTTTTATTTGTAAATAAATAAATCTTTTTTTTATATTTAATAATAATAATAATAATATCTTTATTTTTAAAATGTTTACATATGTTACCGTACACTAGATCGCACTAGGGAATCCCCTGTGTTGTGGATACTCAATGGTAATTTACCATAGAGTCTACTACACTTCGTGTTAAGGCGAAACACGTGTTGTATACATTGTGGAAAAGTTGTATGGACGGCCGCTTTTCGATAAGGTTTGGATTAATTATTCTATAAATTCACTTCCTTTAGTAAAAGATAATTTTTTCTACTTCTGTTTGCTTATTGCGTATCTTAGCCAAGGAATATACTGACTTTCCAAAAAAAATGTGAGAGAAGGTCGCTTGATGGTAAATGCGGTTATATAATGCATGCCGTACTGATGGTGACACATGGCGATCTTTAGGGTGTTTTATCTTTTATGTAATTGAAATTCTTCCAAGTGAAATTAATTTATTTTTCTATTCACTGTATCGATATTAATATCAGCCCGCGGCAGTCCACTGCTGGACATAGGGCTCACCCAAGTTATGCGTGTAGCCGAAGATCGGGCTACGTGGCGCGCCTTGGGTGAGGCCTATTCACTGTATATTTATATCTTATTCACACTTTATCAATTTACATCCTATATTTTATATCTCAATTTCTTGTGTCGAAAGGGTGACATGTCTATTGAAATACGTCAGGCGAATAAATGCTTTTGTTTTTATAAAACAATTTATTTCTTTCTAATTTTTAAATTTCAAAATTACGAATTCAAAAAGAAGCAAGACAATATAAAAGGTTTTAATATATTCAAATGAAAAGTTTTATTACATTAGTGATGCATTCATCAATGTATCACTACAGTAACCACTCTATGCTAAAAGCGCTGTGTGATTCCTATCACGGTCAATCGAATATTATAAAAAAAAAAAAACATGTCATGCGGCAAATTTTCGCTTACGTCATTTTGTATTACACCAAATATTTTATCACAATCACGCATTTGCATCCCGTATCTATTGATAAGAAACGAATGTCTTTGATCGTGATAGTACACAATATTATTAACTGGATATTTTGAAAAACATGTCATATGACTAAAGTAAATAAAGCTTGCCATTCATGCTTTTTTTGCAAAGGCAAACGAGGAGGCGTGTCATCTAATTGAAAGCAATCAACGCCGCCCATAGACTTACGCAGCGCCATTGGCAGTGCGGAAGTCGCCGACCTTTAAGGAAAGTGTCATTATGGGAGTGGGAATGGAAGTTGGAAGGGTAGAGAAGGGGGGGTGTTGGCCTCCGGAAGTCGGCCGCTCACCGTACGACGCGCGGTAGGTAAGCTACCACTCAGACGCCGGTTTTCTGCGGGAGTGTAGTACTTTCCCGGGCGAGCCGGCCCATTCAAGCTACAGACAAGTTTTATGCCATTCTTGACAAAGTATTCGTCTGCAGCGTGGCTCTACCGCTTACTAAATACAATAGAATAGAAAACTTTGTTTATGATACCCTTGTGTACCTATGCCCCGATATGGGGCAGAGGGCGTCCACAGTGCTCTGCCATCGCGTTCTATCTTGATCTACGCGCTTTATTTCGCTCCAGGTCATTCCAATGCTACCCACTTCTAGTATCACCGTACGTTGCCATGTTCGCTTGGGGCGGACACGCTTCCTTATGCCTTAGAAGTTCCAATCTAGAGCTTGCTTAAGGATATGATTATTTTTTTTATATATTCACGCCTATCCCACAGGAGTTGGCAGAGACCACAGAGCTCCATCCGTTACCATTCATCGCAGCGAAACGGCTCTCCATTGGTCGCTTCTCGCCCTCGTTAGAATCAGGACGTGACGGGTGGCGAACCACGTCGCCGTCATTTTTCAACAAATTAGGTATATTAAATTCGAGTTAGTGAATCCCACGAGCCGCAAGGGAGGATGGAGGTCACCCCTAGCAGAGCCCTGCATGCTGAGGTAAGGCACCATAGTACCCGGGGGAGCCCGATACCGGGGCGGTCGGTACGCTTGCGACTAAGCTCGCCCTTAGCCACGCAACCTTTGGCACGGCAGACCAATGGCGGATTGGCGGAGAGGAAGGGATAAGGATAGAGAAGAGAGGAAAGGGAAGGAACGGAAAATGCGGATTGGGGGGTTACCAGACTCGGAATAAATATTTATAAATCCATATATATATTTATTCTGATGCGGGAATCGAACCCGTGACCATTGACTTCGTGGGCGGAGGGTCCTGCCACTGAGCCAATCGGTCGTTGTCCTGATGTCCTGATGTCGTCGTCGTAATGATTATTTGTGATACAAAAATATACAAAGAAATAGACTCGGTGCTCATTTTTTAGTTTAATATTAAAAAAAATATATATAAAGGAATAATTTTTTTCGTAGCGTTTGAATAAATTGACGGCGTTCATTGCTTACCATCTTTTAACACGCTTGCTCGTATGCCTACCCATCTTATAAAAAAAGAGCTTTTTACATACAATAACACTTTATTGTTTGTAAAAAGCTCTTTTTTATGCGGGAGATTCTATGCTAGGGAGATTAAAACAAATATTTTTTATTGTTTCGAAAACAATTTGCAGTTTTAGAATTAAACTTAAAACAAGGTAAAGAATTTATTCAAAAAAGTTTAATTTATAAAAAAATGATATTCATAATATAATATTTGTTAGTAACAAAGATTTATAAGCTAGAGTTAGTACATCTCTAATAAAATAAGGAAAATCAAAATGACGGTAACGTGGTTCGCCACACGTCACGTTCTGATTCCCACGAGGACGAAAAGCGACTAACGGAGAGCCGTTTCGCTACGATGAATGTGAGAGGAAGGATGAATGAAAAGATGGATGAGTGTAAAAGAAGCAAAGAAGGTGTGTCGGGATCGTAGCGGATGTAGATCTGTGGCCTCTGCCTAAACCTCAAGGAAGACAGGCGTGACTATATGTATGTATATATGTACATTTATTATTTTTTGTTTATCACAACTGATAAAAGAAATACGTTGCGGATGTGGTTGGAAATGTTGATAGGGGAAGATCCAGAAGAACATACCTTAACTACATTACTGACGTTCTTAAGAAAGGCCAGGTCAAAAGTACTCTTAACCGGCGAGCTTATGTGATGAGAGTTCTGAGTGATGAAGCAAAGAAAAGTGAGCCGAGATCGTAGCAGATGGAGGTCTGTGATTCCTGCCTACAAACAGAAACAGGCGTGATAGTATGTATTGTAGTGATACATTAATAAATGTATCACTAATGCAATGAAATTAAAAAGAAATAGTTTTCTAGTAAAACAAAAATATTAGTTCGTTTAACATCTTTTATATATAGACATGTCACCCGTTCGGCACATATATAAAATGTAAATTAAAAAGTGTAAAATATAATAAGATAATAATAATGTATATGATATAAATGTAAAATGAAATAAGAAGAATAAAATAATATAATTTTGAAGAATTTTATTAGAAGATAAAGATCCCGGGTGTCGCCGTTAGAAGAACGGCTGGCACGCCACAGTATGTAGGCATGTAGGTTGTTTATTGTGAACATATTATTATTGTGTGAATAAATAAATAATTAATACAAATTATGTATAATGTAATATGTAATATGTATAATGAATGGCTCGCTTTACCACCTGTCTACGTGACTCCAGACATTAAGACGCCCGATCCAATCGATAATCGAGTGCACGAAGATAAGCGTAACTGTACTGGCGAATACATATATCAATAATTCAAGGACTGTTACTCAACTACCAGTGGAGAGGTTTTTATATTAAGCCTGTATTACAGATACTATACAATTATTATTATTACTATTACTGCTCTCTCAATTATTATTAATAGTTCACACAATCTCTATATATGTATATATATTTATATCTTGTTCAAATTTTCAATCCTTTCTCAAATGTTTGCAACTTTTGCAGATAATATGGTGCTGCAGATGTTTGAGGGTGGCATTGCTTGCTCTCCACGCATGCTCGTTTGCTTTCGTGTCCCATAAAAAAGGCTATAACTTCACCACTGAGTTATTTGGGTCGCCTTTTTCATTCTATAATATATTAATTATCAAATTTTAGTGTTATTACTAGTTATGTAACTCATAATGTTATAACATTATGAATTAAAATAATATGAGTGCTTTATACATACAATATACGAGGCGAACACAGCGAAAGCGAGATCGCTTCGCCGGCCGACACTAATTTGACAAGTGACGTCCTCGCTTCGTGCTTCTACTGTGGCAGACATTATATTCAGACGTAGACTAGCCGACGTACAGAGCAATGTACACACAGAGACATCCCCTTACTTCAGTCAGACAAATAGTATTATTTTAATAGATTCATCAGTCAAAATCCGGAGACTGGAGAACTGAAGCTAGATAAATCCTGAAGGATGCCGAAATTGAAAAACTCGTGACCGAAACGCATAGATTCCTTTCAATCGGTCACATGGAAAGGAAAGTGAAGGATACGCTGTTACATAATACATAAAAGGACATACTTGGGAATACCGTCAGGTAGATGACCAGTTATTCACCTCAGGTATCGATGGAGGCCTCTACGGTCGACTTGAGTTTCCAAATGCTAATTGCCGAGAAGCCGATGACCAGTGGCGTGCTAATATAGCTTATATCAACCAAGACACACTTTGAATCGCTGAGTTGACGAATATCGTATGAATAGTAACTAATTTTATGTCATTATGCCCACCAAAGTGGTGAAATATTCATTTTTTTTTTCTTTTTTTATGGGATATTGACCCCACAAGCGTGTCACTTGATGGAAAGCAATTGACGACCCATAGACATCTGCAACACCATAGATATCACAACTGAGTTGCTAGCCTTTGATATACAAATTGTTTCGAAAATTTCTCGGAGCACTCCCCATAATAAATAGTTGAGATTTTGGATTCTGCTGTGATTCATTTTGAGTCGTCAAACGAATGATAAAATAAGAATAATAGATATTGCCTCTGTTACTACTTACTCTGTGTATTAAAACGATACTACTACGAATATTGTAATATCGCTAGCTCATCGCGGCCGGCCCCGCCAGCGGTTGGGTTGGTACGACGGCTTTTAACTTGCAAAAACTTGCATCGTTGCACAACGGAACTTTATTTGTTTGAAATGAAATAATTGGTTGACAAAAAAAAATCGCTTTTGCGGAAAACATTTCGTACTTTTGTTATATCATAAACAAAGTTATATGTATAAAAATTAAAGGCTTACTCGTTTCCTGCGTCGCGACAACCCTTTCTTACTTTGGCCTCCTCAATGATCTTCTTCCATTTCCCTTTTCTCTGGTTTCCCTTCTCCAAGATGTTTTCTTGTCATGCTTCTTCAAAACCTTCGTATCCACCGCTTCCTGGATCGTTTCTGTTGCGGAATCCACTTGGTGATAGAATTTTGGTGACTGCAAAACCTGACGATCGTCTCTTTCTGATTCAGTGCGTCCAGTTCATCATTTATTCTTGAACGATACGTGCCGTCGACTTCTCGCAATGAAGATTTTTTAATGGACTTTTCTCTCAAACACTGCAAGGTTGAAAAGCAAAGATGCATTACCTGCCTTTAATGAACAATTAGCCTATTTGCCCACCCTGTTGGATCGCGTCTCTTCTCGTTATTTTTTTTTATTATTTGTATATTCACGCCTATCCCCCGAAGGGGTTGGCAGAGACCACAGAGCTCCATCCGCTACCGTTCATCGCAGCGAAACGGCTCTCTCCATTAGTCGCTTTTTGCCCTCGTGAGAATCAGGATGTGAAGGGTGGCGAACCCTTCTTGGGTTCGCCAACTCGATGGCGATGGGTTTTCGTTAGACTATTCTGGGTAATGTGACCTTCTCAAGATTATCCGCTGCCCTTCTGATTTGCCAATATATTACAGCACTCTATGAAGGCAACCGAAAGAAATAAACCTTTTTTTTGAAATTCCATAATGCTATACAAGCAAAAATATAAAATATAAATTAGAATAAGGAGAGCCTACAAGCCTTCTCATATTAGCCTGCAACGCATTTGTGATGTCCATAGTGTTCCAAATGTCTATGGACCAATAAAAAAAAACACTATTAATTTTTTTTTTTTGGGATAGGAAGGCAAACGAGCAGGCGTGTCATCTGATGGAAAGCAATCAACGCCGTCCATAGCCATGCGCAGCGCCATAGGCAGTGCGAACGCGTTGCGGACCTTTAAGGAAAGTTTCATGACAAGACAAAAAATTAAGGGAATGACAGTGGATGGACCATCCTCCCTCACTCCCATTCCTTGACTGGATGATGGCCGTTTTTCGCTAAATTTATTTATATTTCCGTAAATCCACTTCTTCCAGTAAGAAACACACTTTCATCTTGGCTAAGTTAAAATTCGGTTCCGGACTGTCCACATAGTAATGGATTTCAGCAAAATAACGCCGGAGTCCATTAATCATGTTACGAATTCTGTTAATCAGTTCGACGGTATGAAGATAAATTTTCTTTTTCATTCCTTGTACATCGTGAATATGGTATTTATTGTAAACTGGAAACCTTGATGGCGCTAAATAAATTATTATAAGAATAGTATTTAATTTCTGCTATAAATCTACACGAGAGCAGTATAAGAAGACGTTTTAATGAATACACGTAGACTACAATCGTAAATACGCAAGATGTTTCACCGCGGGTGGCTAGTTTGACATGCGCCATATATTAGCATAATAAAATTAATTACAGTAGTAATTAAACTATAAAAACTATACAGGCAGATAACAAACATATATAACAATTATAATCGACACTTCTTACAATCAATAAAATGTTTTATTAATAGTGCTAGAGCCACGCTGCAGAAGAATATTTTGTCAAGAATGACATAATCTTTGTCTGTAGTATGTATGGGTCGGCTCGGATGAAGTACCACACTCCCGCAGAAAACCGGCGTCTGAGTGGTAGTTTAGCTACCGCGCTTCGTACGGTGAGCGACTGAGTTTCGGAAGCCCAACACCTCCCCCTCCCCCTCCCCCCTCAGCATGCAGGGCTCTGCTGGGGCTGACCTCCATCCTCCCTTGCGTGGGATTTACTAAGACAAATTTAATATACCTAATTTGTTGAAAAATGACGGCGACGTAGTTCGCCACCCGTCACGTCCTGATTCTCACGAGGGCGAAAAGCGACTAAAGGAGAGCCGTTTTGCTGCGACGAATGGTAGCGGATGGAGCTCTGTAGTCTCTGCCAACCACTGCGGGGGATAGGCGTGAATATATAAAAAACTCAGTGCAACCGCAGCCACAGATAATACATATAACAACTATACATACACCCAACACATACACACACGGAAGTAAACATACGGCATTAGAACGTTACGTCTAATAAATAAATAAACAAACATTTATCCCTTATCTTAACTGCTCATGTAAGCCATTTATTAAGATAAATATTAACCGAGAGGCAACTCACAGAATACATAGCGGCAACTGTTCCACATTAAGCATCATGGTGATTTTCCTTTGCGCAAACACTTTATCAATTTAAATAAATTCCCCGAACCGGGCCCACGTAAATACTGTACAAAGATCCCGAACGAGAATGCTTTCACTCTCCCCCCATGTAACATTAACATCAAAAACTTTTTCGGCGCAGAATATTAAAGAAAATAATATGAAACATTATTGCGAGGGCATATATCGTCTCGGTGGAAAATTGCGCCCCTGAAAAAACAACGCGCGGAGACCCTAAAAGATAAACAGTCTTTAGTGTTACGACCCCTTTGAGGCGAAACGTAGAGAAAGTTGAGTTGAGATGAAAGAATTTTTTTTTTCTTTTCTTTTCTCTTTAAGGCACGACGAGTCTTTTAATACAATTCTCCTCGATGGACCTTTTTAGCCTCGAGATTGTATTCGAGATAAGACCCATGGCGAATGCGCCGTGAAAATTATAAAACCTCATCTTTTAGCGGGTACTGCGCTAATTGTAAGACGCGATGGTGCCCACTCTGATCTCACTGGCAGATAACAAATTATATTACTTTAATAATAAATCCTCATTTATTATGCGGCGTGCTGAATTGAATCGTGGCTAAACGCTAAAACGAGGAAGGGATCAAACCTCCGCACCAGCATTCATCATCCAAAATACGGTAGCTCAGTAAAATGCTACCACTTAAGGTGCTATAGAACTGTGGTATCTCACAAGATGTGGTACCTCACACGGACGAAATGGCAGACTTTTTTTAATGGATAGGAAGGCAAACGAGCAGGCATGTCACCTGAAGGACAGCAACCAACGCCGCCTGTAGATATCCGCACTACCTATTATTATGGCAGGGGTGGGGAAGCGGAATTGGGCCTCTGGAACTCAACCGCTTGCCGGACGAAGCGCAGTAGCTATGCTATTACTCAGACGGTTTTCTGCTGAAGTGTGGTACTTCCCCGGAGCGAGCCGGCCCATTCATGCTACAGACAAATAATATGCCATTTTTGATAAAGTATTCGTCTGCGGGGTGGCTCTACCACTTTGAAATGAATTAGACTGATCAAATGAGAGTCAATTAATAATTAATAATACCATATAAGTGTAATTATAATTTCTAATAAAAATATGCCTAATTTACAATATTTATTTACAATATATTTGTACCATACCTAATTGTGGATAAAGCTAAGAAAGTTTGTCCAGATCGTAGCAAATGTACATCTATGGTCTCTGTTTACCCGTACGGGAGACAGGTGGTATGTATCTAATCTTTTCAGTTGCGAAATAACTACTTTCGCAGTCAACATCTGGGTGAATATATGGACGGTTTTCAAATATTTACGCTGGTACGTGTTTTTGTTTTTTAATTTATTTATGGACCATTAACAGGAGTTACAAAGATTGCATACATTATTCTAAATAATTTGAACAATAAAATAAAATGTAACCCTAATTAAAGATGGATACAATATTGACATACGACAGCGATTCCCAAACTGTATTACGAGTACCCCTGAGGTTATATACACGGGGTCCCATTGGAGTTACTTGAAAGTTATATTGGTAATGATATAAATACTGAGATATAAAACAGTTAACTTATATAACATATCGTCACGCCTGTCTCGCGTAGGGGCAGGCAGAGACCACAGATCTCCCTCTGCTAGGATCTCAGCATACTTCCCTTGCTTCCTTCACACTCATTATTCTCCTCATACCTCATACTCGTAGCCTTAACCGGCGGGCTTGCATGAGGAGAACTTATATAAACATTATTATAATGTTTTATGTCTACAATATGTAGTTAAAAATGAAACAGTTTATGGACATAAAGGAACTCTTGCTTAGTAACTCTAAATAGATCACAAGTCTCTACAGACAGTACTAGGTACATTTCAAAGGTAAGATTGACAATAGATAGATCTTAAGAGAAATGTGACAGTTTAGGAGTAGTTATGGAGTTATCAAGGGTATTAATGGAGTCAGGCGTTACTTTGCGGAAATCCATCACTATATGGACAGTCAAAAGTTTTACTTAGCTAAGATCCGCGACAAGCAAAACAACAACAGAAAATTAATAATGTGTGTTTTTCCGTTGGGTTAAGTGGATTTATTTGGAACTTAAACCAAAACACTTACCGAAAATCGGCCATCAATTCTCCACCCACCAACCACTATACACAACACTATACACATGTCCGAAGTAATCTGCACATCAAGTGATGTGTATGTCCGGTGTATAATTAAAAACGAATTCCCTTGTTTTCAACGTGTTTCAAGTTAACAAAAGCACATTAATAAACCTTGATTACTGCACGAATACTAATTCGTTAAAGACAAAGAAGTCTACAGTTACAGTAAGATACGGCATGGCGCATGCAATTTGTTGGAATTCCATGTTCAATCACTCTGTGTGACCTTAACTTTATCTTGTGCAGCGATCTAAAATAATTTTTAATGTTAGAATGTTTCTTTTTTCTCAGAGAAACGTATTTTTCTTAGAATTTGTAAATTTAATTTGAACTGATTTTTTATTTTAGAGAAACGTATTTTTCTTAGAATTAGTGAAGTTAATTTGAATTTTTATGTCACAGCATTTCTGGAAGAAGAGAAATTAACCCACTACGCTTGTCCAATGCAAGTTGGCGGGATTACCAGACTTGGAATAAATATCTGTAAGCAATACATATATTCCAATGCAGAGATCCAACACGCGACCATTGACTCTGTGGGCGGAGGCCCCGCTACTGAGCCAATCGGTCGTCAACCGTGTTACTGTATTTGAACTCTTATTGTAGTTACTGATATATGGCCTTCCCATTTTGTGTCCACATCAATGTCTTGCTGAAAACCAGCACCAGGTGCTCGAATATAACGCCTGGCATATGCTGAGCAAGAATCATTTTATGACACTTGTAGATTAATTTTTTTTTGTTTTGTTTGCTTATATATTATAATTATCCTTTATTTACATATTTTTCTATTAATATATTCTTTTTTTATATATTCACGCCTATTTCCCGCAGGGGTTGGCAGAGACCACAGAACTCCATCGACTTTTTTGCCTTCAACGTTTTTGCCCTCGTGAGAATCAGGACGTGGTGGTGAACCACGTCGCCGTCATTTTCAACAAATGAGGTATATTAAATTCGTCTTAGTGAATCTCACAAGCCGCAAGGGAGGATGGAGGTCAGCCCCAGCAGAGCCCTGCATGCTGAGGTAAGGCACCATAGTCCCCGGGGGAGCCCGACCCCGGGACGATCGGCACGTTTACGACTAGGCTCGCCCCTAGCCACGCATCCATTGGCACGGCAGACCGTGGATAGGCGGAGAGGAAGGGAAAGGATAGAGAAGAAAGGAAGGGGCAGGAAAGGAAATACGGATTGGGTGGGTTACCAAACTGGGAATAAATATTTGTAAACCCATATATATATATATATATATATATATATATATATATATATATATATATATATATATATATATATATATATATATATATATATATATATATATATATATATATATATATATATATATATATATATATATATATATTCCGATGAGGGAATCGAACCCGCGACCATTGAATCCGTGGGCGGAGGGCCGCGCCACTGAGGTCGTCAATTATAGTAATAACAATATTATTAAAATAAAAAAAAAATCTCTATAAAAATAATATTATTACTAGGGTGGTTTATCCCGCCACGAAGGATTATGTATCCAAGGAAATAAATAATAAATAATTATAATATTATTAAGGTTTTAATTTTAGGTTTTGTAAATAAAAATTTGTCATAAATAAAGATTTTCTATTCCATTATATTCTATTTCTAAATTAAATACAGTGCTTTGTTATATTTTAACAAAATAAATGTAATATTATCTCCACTTCAAACTGCTAGAGGCATTGTCATAAAACAATAAACGAAGAGAAGTAAAGAAGAGAGAGTTAGCAGAACAGTTTTAAATTCGCCCAACGCTATTTATATGCAAATCGACTAGACTTTTAAGCATAATCCCGACTATTAGCGAATATATTGAGATTTTTTTTCATCCCAACTGCTTAAGTTGAAGTCAAAAACACTTTGTTTTACTTAAACCGGGGTTAAGTTAACCACGTTAAGATATCTAGCTATTAGCATAAACTTGAGAAAACTCCGTCGCACGAACTCTTCAACTTTTGTTGAAATTGATAACGTACTGCCCGATTTCAAGTCAGCTTTAAAGTATTTATAGCAGATTTTTTGTGTTTTACCACTTTAAGTTCCTCTGAGTAATAGCCTTTTGCCAACCCATTACCGTGGACCAACTTTTCTGTTCAAGTACGTACGTAACTGAATAATGGAGTAGATGTAGTCTTTCGTTAAACGGAATAAACAAATTGGAATGCTGGAGACTTAAAGACAAAAAAGGGAGCTTGTGTCGGACGCCAACATAATCGAAGAGACGAAAGACTCTTGGAACTTGGAAGTTCAGCTGTCGACTTAGACTTCGAAGCTGACCAAGCCAAGCTAAGAGTGTAGTTTATACAGTTAACAAATTACAGTTCATGTGATCTTGTTATTTATATCATGATCATAGCGGTGGGATTATTAGGATATTATTAGAATCTATTATATCGTTAGAGATGTCTGTATGAATATTGTAAAAAAAATAAATAAAACGAAAAATGTAGTAGATGTACACGTGGGTGAGTCAACAACATTTGGGTATTCTATACAATTAATATAAATACTGTTCCAATCGTATGATCTTGTTATTTACATCATGATTACAGCGTTGGGATTATTAGGATATTATTAGAATTTATTATATTGTTAAAGATGTCTGTATTTTTTTTTTTTATTTTTTTTTTATATATATTCACGCCTATCCCCCGCAGGGGTTGGCAGAGACCACAGAGCTCCATCCACCGCCATTCATCGCAGCGAAACGGCTCGTCATTGGTCGCTTTTCGCCCTCGTGAGAATCAGGACGTGACGGGTGGCGAACCACGTCGCCGTCATTTTCGACAAATTAGGTATATTAAATTCGTCTTTAGTGAATCCCACGAGCCGCAAGGGAGGATGGAGTTCAGCCCCAGCAGAGCCCTGCATGCTGAGGTAAGGCACCATAGTCCCCGGGGGAGCCCGACCCCGGGACGATCGGCACGCTTACGACTAGGCTCGCCCCTAGCCACGCATCCATTGGCACGGCAGACCGTGGATTGGCGGAGAGGAAGGGAAAGGATAGAGAAGAAAGGAAGGGGCAGGAAAGGAAATGTGGATTGGGGGGGTTACCAGACTCGGAATAAACATTTAAAAATCCATATAAATATTTATTCCGATGCGGGAATCGAACCCGCGACCATTGACTCCGCGGGCGGAGGGCCCCGCCACTGAGCCAATCGGTCGTCTATAAGAAGGTCTATAAGATGTCTGTATGCATATAGTAAAAAATATATATAAAAAAAGAAATGAAAAAATGTAATAGATATACAAGTGGGTGAGTTAACATTTGGGTATTTTATACAATTAATAAAGATACAATATCATTACGAAATGATTGTAAATCTTAATTGTTGGTGGACTAACGATTGACAAACGAAATGTATATTAATTTATCATATCGATAAATAAAGAATTCGAATTTGATATTAAAAAAATATCTGTCGTTGGGTCAGGTATGAGGAAAAATTTGCCAACGTTGGAAAGTTGGTGCCGTCTGGGTGTTCTGTTATTATTGATTTATGGGGCTTGTGTCGCCCGTAGCTGATAACACTTGACTAATGGTAAGCAATCCCGAAGCGAGGTGTTAGTTCCGCGGTGGTTGATTAATTTTGCGGTCGGCGTGTATATTTGTTTCATTATCTGCGCGACTGTTTGCGGATGCTGTTGTTTTTGCCGGTTGCGTCATGTTACACTAGATGATTAAGTGGTTACGATAGCTCGGAGCCTGCGGTATGTATGCACTTTGCAGCAAGGCCGTAGGCAGTGGTTTGGAGGTTCAGCCCCCTTCTCCCGAAATTCCTTAGTCAACCCATCGTTGCATGCATACTAAATAAAGTATTTTCTTTTTTAATTGCCTAATGTGCTATAAAAAAATATAGTTCAAATAAAAAAATGTGGAAAGTCAGAACTTTTACTTAGCTAAGATCTGCGACAAGCAAACAAAAACAGAAAAATAATAAAGTGTGTTTTTATGCTTAAAAAAGTGGATTTATGAAGAACTTAAACTAAATCTTATCTTTATCAATGGAGTCAGGCGTTACTTTGCGAATCCATCACTATATGGACAGTCAAAAGTTTTACTTAGCTAAGATCCGCGACAAGCAAAACAATAACAGAAAATTAAAAATCCTGTAAACAGGATGGAAAAGTGATGGTGTGTGTTTCGCGTTGTGTGTAGTGGTTGGTGGGTGGAGAGTTGATGGCCGATTTTCGGTAAGTTTTTGGTTTAAGTTCCAAATAAATCCACTAAACCCAACGGAAAAACACACATTATTAATTTTCTGTTATTGTTTTGCTTGTCGCGGATCTTAGCTAAGTAAAACTTTTGACTGTCCATATACTAAATCTTATCGAAGAACGGTCGTCAGCAACTCTCCACCTCGTTTTTTTTTAGTACAAAAACACGCATTATTATTTTTTTTCTGTTTTTGTTTGCTTGTCGCGCTTAGCTAAGTAAAAGTTTTGACTGTCCACATAGTAATGGATTTCCGCAAAGCAACGCCTCACTCCATTAATCATCGGAAAAAAAATTTTCTCACAGCTCATGTACGTCCAACTGATGACCTAGAACATCCCCATTTCTGGAGAAAAAGCTATGATGCTCACCTAATGCGAGTTGACAGGATAAACAGACTCGAAATAAATAACTGTAGGCCATACATATATATTTATCCTGATACGGTGATCGAACTCATATTGACTATAGGCGGCAGCCTCACTTCTACCTTATTGTAACCAAAATCCCTTGCATTTCATTGTAGCATTATAATTATTATATACTAACTTTTTTGGATCCGCCTGCTGCAACTCCTCAAGGTTACGCGAGCGGTTCAGGCTTCTTCCAAATTTCAGCGAAATTAACCCACAGATGATTTTAGTTTTGTATGGCGGATATCTTGTTTTCCGGATTTTTTGTCCCCAAAATGTGTTTGTACTTATCACCTTTTTTTCTTCGAGGGCGACCCTGGTAGGTATTATGGTTCGGCCGGGCCGTCGAGTATCTTTTTACCAGGTTCAGATTTTCAAGGTTTGGATATAATTTCTCTGCCTCGAGCCCTATCGGAACATTTTCCTAGAACAAGCTTAACCTCCATCTCTTACAGTTTTCCAAATAACATGTCTGTGAGTCAGTCAGTCAGTGATAACGCAGGTTTATATAATATGTAATAACGTCTCTAACTAAAGTTATTTAACAAGCTGAGAATACTGACGGCTCGATTCTAGCGTTGCGGATGGATGGATGCCTCATCTCTCAGCAGCATTTATTGCATTTACCACGAGGAGTTCCCCGAGGACTGTTCGGAATAATTCCTGCTTCTTAATTCCAGTACTGCACAACTAAAAATAAATGTTTCATCCCCACCATCTGGATAAATTGCGATCCAGTGCAGTGCGCCCACCATTAATGTAGAACTAGATACCTTCAGCTATATTTCCGTTATTTCCGACCTTCGAAAAACAAACGAAAGCCTACTCATATTTCAAAGGCCAGCAACACTTTTGTGAAGAACATGATGTCGCAGATGTCTATGATCGCTTTGCATTAGGCCACGCGCTTGCTCGTTTGCCTTCCTACTCCATAAAAAAAATACTAATAAGATATTTAATGCACAAACGGTAACTCCTGACTTAACCGCAGCTACGAAGTACCCGCACTTTCATTAACTCCGAAATACAGCCAGGTCCAAAACCTCATAACTTCGCTCTAAGCTTTAGTTAGACAGGCGAGCGGGAACTACCTAATTCAGTGAAGATTATCCACGTCTGCAGTCACCCGGGCAACTCGACTCGGATGTTAGACTAAAAACGTAATAGAATTAGCATAGGAATGGATTCGGACCGGCGTTTGGTTCCTTCAGATTTTCCCGTCATTGCTTAATCCATTTGCACTCGCCACACATTTCAACGGAGAGTTTTTATAATCGATTCATTGTCAAAGAACACATGCCCCTGGTCCGCAGAACTGAAATTAAATTTATTTTTATAGAGCATAAACACTTTTTATTTTTTATAAAGGACGGTCACGTCACGTCCTGATTCCCACGAGGGCGAGAAGCGACTAATAGCGAGCCGTTTCGCTGCAATGAATGTGAGAGGAGGAATGGATGAAAGGATGGATGAGTGTGGAGGAGGTGGGGAGGATGTGCCAGGATCGTAGCGGATGGAGCTCTGTGGTCTCTGCCAACGCCTGGGGGGGATAGGCGTGAATATATAAAAAAATATAAATAAAAGATACAAAACTAAAAATATATAGAATAATGTAGAATTATTTCAAAATAAATTTATTACCATGGGGTTGTTGAATTCCACTACCGCACCAACTTGCCGCCACAAAGAAAAGTTCTGGACGAGTGGCGATCCAGTACGGTTCAGTACGGTGCGTGTAGCACTAGCTACCTCCAGCACTATTTCTGAACCGATACGACATTGAAACCTTCAAAAAGCACACTTTCTACACTTTCCGGCAACGCTTCAGCGCTGCCAAGGCATTACGGATATATATGGAAAACAGATAATTATTCCGAGTCTGATAACCCCACCAATTCGCGTTAGACAAGCGTGGTGGGTCCTTCCTTCCTTCCTGCAGAAGTGGGGAGGCCAGTCAGCACTGGAACATATATGAGCGTGAGAGAAAAGGTTGTTGCTTTCATAAGGTGTTTTTAAAAAATACATTTTATTTATTACCTATTAGCGTATTCATCACTTAATCTTTGTCAAAGAAGGGGGGGGGGGATTGTTGCCTTATCGATTTTTTTGACGCGATGAAAAATGAAGTGGACAAAATGACAACGAACATGTTGCAGCCATGGCACGTATAGTGCCACAAAGGCGGGAAACATCGTTCCCGTGTCCCGGGAACAATAACACTCGATCATTTCACTTCAACCATTACCAGGCATTCGACTTCGCGCAAATCTATTACCCGCCGTAGATTTCGGGGCGGCGTAAAAACTTTTATATTTAAACGCTTTCATCTCTGAGTTATCGCTTTGGACGACGGTAACTTGTGGTTTGTTTATGACTATAATATTTTCAATTTCAACGAAATAAATCTGTGATCATATGCTGCTAACTTTCTAGCACTCTCTGTGGATGGTCTCAATAGAGCGAGAGAGTATTACATGCCAGTCCATCGCTCTCAACTTTGTATGCTCTACGTTCGACGCATATCGGGCCGGTGTACCTCAGTATCAGCTATTCTCTTGATCAGCGTACTCTTGACATGGCCTTTCTTAAAAACTTCAGCAATTTGGTCAAGGTAAGTTTTCCGTCGTCTTCCTCTGCCGACCCTTCAATCCACATTCGCAACGTAAATTTCTTTTGCCAATCGTCTTTCATCCATCCTCTTTATATGCCCATGTCAAATCATCTAAGCATCCCTTATCTTAACTTTTGTCATGACACCTTTTACTCCACATTGCTCTCTTATATCTTCGTTTATTATTCTTTCATTCAAAGTTACACCACCGCATTCAGTCGAGTCGATTTCCAACGAAGTCGACACGCATTATTTTCGCCCATAATGTTTTGCTTGTCCACCAAGTCTTATCTTGCATATCTTTGGATTCTTCATGACCTAACTATTATCTTTTGGTTCTGCTCACATAATTTTCCACTCCATACAACACCTTCCATAAAATAAAATAAAAAAAAAATACACATGGATTTTGTCTTGAAATAAGTATTCACTGTAGCTGGAGTGGAGACCGCGACTCGGCAAACGTAGTGTGGGACGCCCTCCTGCTAGATGGAGCGACGATCTGCGCAAGGCGGCTGGCAGAGACTGGATGCGTGTAGCCGAAGATCGGGCTAGGTGGCGCGCCTTGGGTGAGGCCTATGTCCAGCAGTGGACTGCCGCGGGCTGATATATATATATATATATATATATATATATATATATATATATATATATATATATATATATATATATATATATATATATATATATATATATAAGTATTCACCTATAAAAAAGTATATTGTCGTATCAGTAAAACAAATAAAATGCTAAACAATCTAAAATCAAAGACGAGCGAATTCAGAATATAAACGAGAAAGTTTAAATTGCTCGATAAAAAAAACTGTAGAGTTAAATCGACTGCTTCGTCAATACAGACGGACTTCGACGGGCGCATTTAAAAGTGGATTTCGAATAGTAAAAAATACTACATATATAAATAAAATTGTGGTGTCCGTACGTAGCTTAAAAATGCCCGCTCCATTTCGTGAAGAGCATTTGACTAGGTGGTGAGAGTTCCTGTATTCTGAGTTAAGGCTTATAATTTTTTTTTATGGTATATGAAGGCAAACGAGCAGGCGTGTCACCTGATGGAAAGCAGCAGCGTTGCCGGCCATTAAGAGTAATGTCATTATGGGGGGGGAAGAAGGAGGGGGGTTGGACCTCTGGAACTCAACCGCTCACCGGACGAAGCGCGGTAGTTAAGCTACCACTTAGAGTGTGGTACTTCCCCGGGCGAGCCGGCCCATTCATGCTTCAGACAAATAATATCTAATAAACAAATAAATCCCATTCTTGACAAAGTAATCATCATCAGCGTGGCTCTACCACTACAATTATTTATTTATCTACAATTATTTAACCGTCTCGAAGACACTGCATAAGATATAATCTTTCAATCGTTTCGAAAATAAAATCTTTCAGTTAATTTTTTTAGTTTTTTTTTCACGTAGGCAGGTGTCAATGAACCGCACCGTGAAGCTAGTTATTAAAAAGGTCATTGATCCCTTTATTTTACGTCATATATTCGAGCAACTGAGCTCAACGAATAAAAAAATATATTTTTATTAAATAATTTCTAAAACAAACGTTATTTTAAATTGAACTGTAACTATACATTGTTTTTAATATGAGAAAAAATAACGTTCTATACATTATGAATGATGTTTTTTTAATAAGGAATTGAATCAAGTCACAGGAAACAAGGAGTTTGAAATAATCGAAAGGAAATAGATTTAAAACCACTGCACGTGAATTTATATACAGATTACCTTACCGACGTATTATTTGAGGTAGCGAATGAAGGTGTTGCCTTGGTCAGTTGAAACAGAAAAAAACAAACTGCTATAGGTATAATCTAAAAAAACGTGTATACCGCTTCAATTTCAGTGCTCAGAAAAGTCAGTGGTCGCGGGTTCGATCCCCGAATCGGAATAAATATATGTATGGATTACAAATATTTATTCCGAGTCTGGTAACCCCGCCAATCCGCATTGGACAAGCGTGGTGGGTTAACGTCCGTTCCTACAGAAATGGACAGGCCCGTGCCATTGGGACATTGATGGGCTGTTAAAAAAAAAAAAAATATATATATATATATATATATATATATATATATATATATATATATATATATATATATAAAAATATATATACATGGAGTTTTTAAGAAATGTACTTTGTCATGTCATGAATCTTCCCGAACAGCTGATATAAAACATTTTTAGTAGGTTGTCTGCACATAAAAATATTTTAAAATTTTGGCTCATTCATTGCGCAAAGGAACCCATAAATCTAAACTTATTTTTCACAGTCCATTTAACGCGGGTCACTTTTCTATTTAGTGTTTTTATTTCGGAGCGAGGGCTCCATGCAGTTTCCCGTTTTATTGGCTCGAATCGAATTTCAAATCAGGTGGATACAGCTTATGCGAGCGTCGGTTGTATGTGGAGGGGTGGAGATTGGGTGAATTATAGTATAGGGTGTCCGATGCCAAAACAAGGTTTTCAATAATAAATAATTAAAAAACTATAATGGATATTTTTTAAATTTAATGACTTTTAGAAGACGAGACTATTAATTATTAATGGAGTCAGGCGTTACTTTGCGGAAATCCATCACTATATGGACAGTCAAAAGTTTTACTTAGCTAAGATTCGCGACAAGCAAAACAATAACAGAAAATTAATAACGTGTGCTTTTCCGTTGGGTTTGTTGGCGCAGCGGCCCAAAATCCTGTGTCTCCTCTTGCCTGTTGTAGATTTGAAGGTGACACAAGTTATCCTCCACCATGTGTCTTCAGCGGTACCTGGGGCGCCCAACAGGACGTCGTCTAGTTGGGTAACCCACATACGCTCTCTTGACTGCGCGATCCTCCCTCATCTCAAGGTGGCCCAGGATCTTTCGAAGGACTTTTCGTTGTATGACACACGTGTGTTTTCGAATTCAGGTTTTTTATGGGACATGAAGGCGAAAGAGCAAGCGTGTCGCCTGATGAAAAGCAATCAAGGCCGGCAACGCTTCCGCGACTCCTGCGGTGTCGCGGTTGTCCATGGGCGGCGTTGATTGCTTTCCATCAGGCGACGCGCTTGCTCGTTTGCCCTCCTATCCCATAAAAAAAAAATCAACGCCAGCCATAGACAACCGTGACATCACAGAAGTCACGGAAGCGTTGCGTGCCTTTAAGGTATGTGTAGGCTTATGTTTTGAAAGTTTACAAGGGGTGTTAGAGCATTTTTATAAAATATTTCACCCCTCTCAGCGATATCGTCCGCTATGATTTACTCATAAATGCGATAAGCGTTGGTATCGGTATTTCACCCTTGCAATTTTTTCTTTTTATTTCACCCTTTTTAAAGTTCTACCCGTAACCCTGGCAACAGCTCTCCAAGGTTTTAATGAGCAATTAATTAAATTTCCCTATTAAGAGTGGCGGTATTGGAAAAAATATGACGGGATCATAATTGGAGGGGTGGTAAGGGGTTTCAATATTTTTTTTTTTATATTTTATTTGCGGTGGACAAGAATTATTTCCTAAGTTCCTTGTTTTATTTATGGTTGGGGAGATTTTACGGGTGGTTTAAAATAATATTTAATAAAATGATTGAGTTTAGTCAAGAAAGAGGTATGTTTCACTTGAATGATTAAATAACGTCCTAATAAATCCAATGGTGATGCCACTGCTTTATTCTTCTTTCTGAGAATATGGTCGCGAGTGCGTTTTCCGCATCGACATAAATATACAAAACTATAACTTACTTACTTACTTTTTTACTTACTTACTTATTCACTTACATACTTACTTATTTACTTACTTACTTACTTACTTACTTACCCACTTACTTACTTACTTACTTACTTACTTACTTAGGCGGGTGCGATGATCCAAAATGAGTCTTGGCCTCTACCATCAAGAGCCGCCACTTGGACTGGCAGTTCTTGACTTGGAACTCCTTTAAGTCTTTCTCCATGGCATCACTCCAATGGTATCTAGGATGACCGACCGGGCAGTGGCCCTCCCCATGTAGGCGCGTTTTATGGTGCGATTCGCCCATGCGCATATCGTGGCCCAGACAGCGGAGTCGTTGTGTTTTGAACTTCGTGATGATTATAAATAGGAATAAAATTTTACTATTTGGCATTTCAGATTTTTGTGTGGGGACAACGGGAGAGGTGGCCGAAAAAAGGGACAGTCCCGTTCAAAATGAGACTTATGGCCATCTTATGTATAACCCACTGGATGTCATGCTAATCCGCCTTGACAAGAGTACAGAAATATTTGTTTCTCCAGAGACGTGGGTCTTCCCAAGCAAGTGGTATACGTAGACTGCTATAAAATAAAAATGATTAAAGACATAATTAGAAGAAGGTTAGATAGAGACCATCAATACATTGTTTCATGTGCATTTCATGAACTTGGTACCTCCTCCCCTTGTCAGATATGGAGTTTAGTATTTGGAGGTTTAGCACTATACATTTATGACTAATTTCTCTCTTATTCCTCTATGTCATACATTATTGATACCTTCTCTTCCCCGTAATTTATAAATTTTAATATCGATGTTTAAAAGAATTCCCTGTGAATATATTTGGAAAAAATATTTTCTATCCCCCGCAGGGGTTACACAGAGTTCCATCCGCTACCATTCATCGCAGCGAAACGGCTCTCCCTTGGTCGCGTCTCGCCCTCGTGAGAATCAGGACGTGACGGGTGGCGAACTACGTCGCCTTCATTTTTTCAACAAATTAGGTACATTAAATTCATCTTAGTGAATCCCACGAGCCGCAAGGGAGGATGGAGGTCAGCTCCATTAGAGCCCTGCATGCTGAGGTAAGGCACCATAGTACCCGGGGGAGCCCGATCCCGGGACGGTCGGCACGCTTGCGACTAAGCTCGCCTTTAGCCACGCATCCTTTGGCACGGCAGATCGTGGATTGGCGGAGAGGAAGGGAAAGGATAGAGAAGAAAGGATAGGGCAGGAACGGAAATGCGGATTGAAGGGGTTACCAGATTCGGAATAAATATTTATAAATCCATATATATATTTATTCCGATGCGGGAATCGAATCCCCGACCATTGACTCCGTGGCCGGAGGGCCCCGCCACAGAGTCAATCGGTCGTCTGAAAAAGATAAACACTTTTTTTATAACATTTATGAAACCAAGTAATATTTCAAAATCTCGACTTAACATATTTAACAGTTTCAAGATACAATCTGACAATCGCGTTTAGCAGAATTAAAAGTGTAACTCGGATTAATTTAAAAAACAAAGAGCGAAATTCCAGAAATATGCGACCGTTATTGTAAGAAATTAGATAACAGACAGTCATTTTGAAACAAAAGAATACAACGCCGGTGGTCCACAGGTGGAAATGCTTTGGCGTGTACAAATTTGGATTAAGGTACATACTATATGGAACGAAGAAAAAAATTAGCTTCGGACCTTGTAATTATTTCTGCATTAATATTTCACTCCGCCAGACCGTCCATACCCAGGCCTTCAGGGTGTAATTGACGAACTAATTTAATATTCCTGCATCGGTGTCTT
Organism: Baronia brevicornis; assembly: GCA_031353405.1. Taxonomy (NCBI): domain Eukaryota; kingdom Metazoa; phylum Arthropoda; class Insecta; order Lepidoptera; family Papilionidae; genus Baronia; species Baronia brevicornis. The sequence goes on from JASFAT010001705.1 coordinate 226,239, forward strand.
CGGCCTTTTACTCTGTAATTATTTTTGAATATTGCTTCCTGATTTGCTATTTTTGTATTTTTGCGTTTAATGATTATATAGTTCCTTATGCTATAAAGAAACCCGCGGCAGTCCACTGCTGGACATAGGCCTCCCCCAAGAAAGTGACCTACTCCTGTTAGCCGCTCTATGCAGATCGACTCGCTAGAAGATACCCCACACTACCGAATTCCACAACCGCACAACTTGCTTTAAAGAAAACTTTCATCTGGATGAGTGGCTATCTACTACGGTGTGTTTCTCTCGAAACTTCTTTCCACGCACCACCACTCTGTGGGACCAGCTACCTTCGGCGGTCTTTTCGAATCGTACACATATCTAAAAGGCCGGCAACGCTTCCGTGACTCGTCGCGGTTGTCTATGGGCGGCGCTGATTGCTTTCCATCAGGCGGCACGCTTGCTCATTTGCCTTCCTATCCCATAAAAAAACTACGTTTGCTAAGCCGCGTTTGGACACGTCTGCTCCAGCTATGTCGGTGCCTTTAGTTCTCTGGCGAATTTGTTCATTCCGAATCATACCTACCAGAGAAACTCCGACCATATAGGACTCTCCGTACCTGTCTGAGCGATTCTGAGCTTGTGAAGCAGACGGACTGTCAGTGGTCACGTTTCTGTGCCACAAGAGAGTATAGTTAAGATAGACTGGTAGAAGATTATTGGCTCTGAAATTTGTTAGACATGTTCATAACTCTTCAATTTTACGATTAAAATATAAGTGAAATTGGAACTAAACGAGAATAGACATTAACGAGAATAGCAGTAGAAGTAACTTTAATTTAAAAATTGAAAACCATCGGTTAAGGCTGTACTTATTTGTCTGACCTCCAACTCCATCTACATGACCTCCAACTCCAAACTACCTATAAGACAGGTACCGAGCCTATTTATAAATATTTGTTTAGGATTTCATTAAGGGACCTCGTAGACATTTGGAGGCTCGATAGGACCAGACCCAGGGCATGACGTTCCTTCTTCCCCCCCCCCCCTTCCCCGTTTTTCCACCACTGGACTTCACGTTGCCAACTAGAACATCTATATTGAATCGTGTCATTCGCTAAAAGTCTCCTGCAATTGCCAAAAGAGAAATCAATTTCATTTTATGAAAAATAAAACCGTGCACCCACTGACTCAGTTTCGATTAACAATAGCTGTATGTATCACGGACACGGTCGGCATGATATCGCGATAAATAATGACACACACAGCCTTAACTGCTCTTGATGCTGGAGTGACATGACAAACGGTTACAGCCCGCTGCACCGGCTCGATTTTACCAGTGGAGAATTCAAAATATATTATAATATACGTAAAGCATCAGCGGAAATTTCACCTTATATAATTACATCGCTGAATTGCCGAATGCCATGTCTGATTTAACGCGACAAACGCCTTAATAAATTGTACCTTAATAGTGGTAGAGCCACGCTGCAGACGAATACTTTGTCAATAATTGCATAATATTTGTACGTAGCATGAATGGGCCGGCTCGCCCGGGGAAGTACCACACTCCCGCTGAAAACCGACGCCTGAGTGGTAGCTTAGCTACCGCGCTTCGTACGGTGAGCCGATTCGTACGGCCGAGTTCCGGAGGCCCAACACCCTCCCCCCTCCATTTACCCTCCCCCTCCCATTCCCATTCCCATAATGACACTTTCCTTATAGGTCGGCAACGCTTCCGCACTACCTATGGCGCTGCGGAAGTCTATGGGCGGCATTGATTGCTTATCAGGTGACACGTCTGCTCGTTTGCCTTCCTATATTTTTTAGTCAACTTAAAAAGTTACGATACACGCATTTTTTTTTAATAAGCCTCACTTGAACTATATTGTATAACAAGCCACCACATTTAAACAATATACATACATACATATCGTCACGCCCGTCTCCCGTAAGGGTAGGCAGAGATCACAGATCTCCATTTGCTACGATCTCGGCATACTTCCCTTGCTTCCAACTGATAATAATATAAGATTATGAAAATGAAATAAAAACGCAAGGATGTAAGTTGGCGGGAAAAGTCGATTTCAGATTTACGAATACAAACACAAAATCATTTTTCAAATAGCCGCCCATAGTGATTTATTTTTATTTCAAATTTGATAGTATTCGACATTATAGCTGCTAGTGTTTTTTTTTTAATTAACAGTTTGTAACCACAGACAAATACGTTCGTATTTTGAATGCGTATACACGGCAATACGCGGATTTTAATCCCGAAATTCGCTTTTATTTGTTTTGTAAATTTCCAGCGTTGAAATTAAGCGCGCTCACTACTGATATGTTCAAATATGGTGCTATTTGAAACTGCAAACGTTGCCGCGAGTGATCTAATGGAGCGACGGTGTATTTCGTGCGCTATTTAGCTCACAGCTCAGATGCATTTGCCCGCAAATGTTGGATCGATCCATTAGTTTATCTGTCATCAATTTTGTTTTGAACGGTATACGTATACATCATATATTGGATGACTAAATACGTTTTTAAAAACACAAGACAGTCAAACTACTAAGGTATTATATTAAGGGATCATTTTAAACGTGTAAATAATTACTCTCTTAGTTTTTTCGCATTTTCACGTAATCTGATTCTCACGAGGGCGAGAAGCGACCAATGGAGAGCCGTTTCGCTGCGATGAATAGTAGCGGATGGAGCTCTGTGGTCTCTGCCAACCCCTGCCTGATAGGCGTGAATATATATATATATATATATATATATATATATATATATATATATATATATATATATATATATATATATATAAACAAATAGTTTTTTCGCATAATCGTTTTATGTTATGTAGCAGGTATTTGAATACGAAAGAACTTTGAGTGTTCTATAAAATTAAATTTTATTCTTGTAGACAAAGGGGATTATTACATTCGCACGAAAACTATTCCCGTTTACGTGAACAACACGATAATAAAAATTATACGAGACATCACGTTGGAATGGTTGCCATATCGACCGCAATTCACGAAATTAGTTCCCGGACGACGACGCCCTAACTGGATGCGATCGCGTACACGGGTGCCACGGGATATTGTCTTAAGAGTGCAAAGACGCTCCACGCTGACGACTAGTCACTATTAAATACGAGGGATGTGCCATGCGACGTAATTTGCATAAGCTTACTATCGATAAATTCGATTGTTTATGCCGATAATTAAATTAATAATTTAAGAGGAACGACGGCGACGTGATTCGCCATCCATCACGTCCTGATTCCCACGAAGGCGAGAAGCGACTAATGGAGAGCTATTTCGCTATGAATGTGAAAAGGAGGATGGATGTAAAGATGTGTGAAGTGTGAAGGAATCAAGCAAGGTGTGTCGGAATCGTAGCGGATGGTGATCTGTGGTCTCTGCCTAACCCTACAGGGAGACAGGCATGACTTTATGTATTATATATGTATTGAAACATATTCTCTTTCTTCTTACATACATGCACACGCTCACACAAACAAACACAACATACATATATACGCACGCTTGAGATAACTTATGGAGTCAGTCGTTACTTTGCTGAAATCCATTATATTGGCAAATACAGTAGTAATCTGTTACAGCTCTAATGATTGCCATACGATTTTTCAACAATATTTTTTATCAATGACATTGTATCAACTATTTTCAATAGCTAATAAACACTTTTTTTAATATATAAAATGTTAAATTAAAAAACGTGTTTATTAGCTATTGAAAAAAAGCTAATATAAGATTTAACTTAAATATAAAAGATAAAATATAAGTAGAAATATTAGAAAAAAATAATTTTGAATAATTATCAAAATCTCTCATGCATATAAATCAAATATAAGGGTCGAACACATAAAAATTTAAATATTGAATATTTTTATTGTATTTCTCTACGTCGCTTACGGGTGTGGTAAAAGTAAAGTGGTGTTTTAAAAATCCATCATCCATTAGGGGAACTTGAAGGGTTATCATTTTCAAACGGCTTAATCAAAGAGCGTTTAGGGTGAATTATAGAAGGATCCTTTGCGAATAACAGAGAGACGATTAAAGTTTAGACAAAGTAAATATTAAATACGTGTACCGTCCATTCAAAGGGTTTCATAAATGCTCCAAATTTAAAGCCCGATGTATTAATTACTACATTTTCGATTGTAAGTTATTATTATTTATAATTGTATGAGTTGTATATATATATATATATATATATATATATATATATATATATATATATATATATATATATATATATATATATATATATATATATATATATATATATATATATATTCAAATCTTTAAAAAAAAATTGGTTATAAGTAATAATCAATGACTGGATAAATGCCGATCCATTATGGTGTGTTTTCCCTAAAACTTAAATCCATCCTTATATCTAGTCCACCGCTTTGTAAAACTACATGGAAACCATGACAAAAAAGACACTTTTTTAATGGGATAGGAAGGATGATGTTGGGCAGCAATTAACAACGCCCACAGACAGCTACAATACCATCTTCTTATGGTCCTATGTCCCCCAGATGGGGCAGAGGGCGTCCACAGTGCTTCTCCATTGGGATCGGTCTTGAGCGACGCGCTTCACTTCAGGCCACGTCAACCCGATGGATTTCATCTCCGCCGTTACGGAGCGCTTCCAGGTGTGTTTGGGTCGGCCTTGCTTCCTTTTCCCTTGAGGAGTCCATTCCAGCGCCCGTCTGGGAATGGCTACAACACCATAGGCATTGCAAATGCCTTGGCGCCTTTTGAGATATGAGTGGGATTGTTTTTCAAAGATTCCAATATTCTATCGGCTAAGAAATACGGCTGAAAGTAGATGGTTCCATCGAGTGGTGGTGCGTGGAATGAAGTTTCGGAAAAAATCGCACCGTATTAATTGCCATTCATCCAGATTTGGGGATGAGATATTTCTAGAAGGACGGCAAAGCTTCTGCGTTACAATGATGTCCCAGATATCTATTTTTCGTTCTTCTTTCTGCACCACAACATTATGCTCCTTTACAGTTCAAAGCATTCAAATATCACATCACCAAAATACAAAATATACGATAACAACGCTTTATGTGGTTTTGAATGTGTCGATATATGAACGAGATGAAATGTCGGATAACCGCAAATAATTAATGAGGTACATCAAATAATTAATTTGATTTATCGATATCATAACCTACAGCACTAGCCACTTATCAGCCGGCGTCTCTCAAACTTAAAGCATTACCGCAACTGCATTCACCGCCTAGACTCAAAGTTGCGTCGTAACGTAACACCTAACGTAGGTAATTAAGTTCTTTGTACGTCACGTAAAAAGTTTTTCGTTTCTTTGCAATAGTGTCACACTGAACACTTAACAATTTATGTCGCGCTGTAAAAGTTCATACGATGATATCTGGCCGATTTGGCTTTGGTGGGAAATCGTAGACATATTTACAGTCCAGAATACGTATTTTGGTGCTTAAGTATATCTCTGGTGGACCGTCAATGTCTACGGTTTGGCATCATAAGAGAGCGCAGGTAGGACATATTATGTCCTACTGTCCAAGTTTTCAACCATTATTGTTGAAAACTTTTGTCATCACACTCCAAGGTTTGTGCAACAAAGAGACTTGACGTAGCTTTCTAAATGTTTCCCAGCCTAGCTAAATCCTTCTATCTGCTTCTAGTTGTCTATATCCAAGCCTAAGATGTCTCTCCCCAATTGCATGACCCACCCGAGGTAGACATACTCTTGGACAACTTCGAGAGTTTTTTCACTGACGATGGTCGGTTGGGGATCCACATGATCATTGATCATGACTTGGTTTTATTGTGGCCAAATTGACACACCGACAGGATTCATTTAGTTCTCTCCGAATTTAGGAAGTGAAGTGACAATGGGTCGGTCACATTAGTCGGAGATCCGACAACCGCTGGGGCAGATGAGTGTTGGAGTGGAGACCACGTCTCAACAAACATACGACATTGGCATCTACAAAAATCAAGCCTACACATACCTAAAAGGCTGGCAATGCTTCCGTGACTCCTGCGGTGTCGCGGTTGTCTATGGGTGGCGTTGATTATATTTCATCAGGCGGCACGCTTGCTCGTTTCCCCTACTATCCCTTAAAAAAAAACATAGTTTGCGATGCCCCCGGGCTAAATAATGCTATAATCTGTGCAGGACGACTGGTTTCTTAAGAGAGACCTATGTCATGCATGATTAATGGAGTCAGGCGTTACTTTGCGTAAATCCATCACTATGTCGACAGTCAAAACCGAAAAGTGACTTATCGGTTGTCTTCCGTAGAGTCTACTATACCTGAAGATGCCTCACGTTGGGGCGAAACACGTGTCGTTTACAAGTTGGAAAAGTGGTAGTGTGTATTTAGTGTTGTGTATAGTGGTTGGTGGGTTTCCGACGGCCGTTTTTCGGTAAGTTTTTGGTTTAAGTTCCAAATAAATCCACTTCATCCAGGAGAATAACACACATTATTAATTTTCTGTTTTTGTTTGCTCGTCGCGGATCTTAGCTAAGTGAAAGTTTTAACTGTCCACACTATGTCATGCAGTAAACTGCTGGGACTTAAACAGAATTTACAAATACATTTAACTTAAAAAAAAGCACCCGTTATGTTGATTTTAGGACGCGAAATTAAATGAGAATTTGCACGGCCGTGATTTTTTAAAAGGAACCTCTGATTGAAGTTTGACGCGTGTTTGGACAGCAATCTTCAGAATTCCCATTCACATTATGACTTTATTATTGTGCTTGTAATCACATTAACTGCGTCCGTTAAAATCGGTACAGTTACGCGTATATGCAAGACTTACAATTAATATCGCATCATGAGAGGGACAAGTGTCAGTCGATTTAGATATATGATCTCATACACGGCAGTAGGATGTAAAAGGGTGTATAGCCGTGACTAAATAAAATTCGCATAATTTAAAAAATATATTAAACGATTTTTTTTTTTATGGTATAGGAAGGCAAACGAGCAAGCATGTCACCCGACGAAAAGCAATTAACGCTATCCATAGACATCCGTAGTGCCATAGACATTGCAGGAGCGTTGCTGATCTTTAAGAACATAAGAAACAAGCCATACTTTATAGGCTTGTTGTTGTTGCTTGTTTTGTAGGTTCTAATGTCATATCAGTTCGAAAATACCATTTAGGGTAGCTGGTTCCACAGAGTAGTGTTGCGTGGATAGAAGTTTCTTAAAAAACGCACCGTACCGAATCGCCACTCATCCAGGTGGTGGGGATGAAACTCTTCCTTGTGACGTGTTGTACGGTAGTAGAAATCAGCGGTTGGGATTATTCCGAACAATTCCTCGGTGCACTCACTATTTTAATATCGATAGAAGATGCCGAGAGATGATATATCCCTCTGCGGTCATAAAAAATCTAGTAATTCGTTGATATCATCGACAGTACGAATAGCCCGACGTCGTATGCGGTCAAGAGGAAGCAGCTGATACTAAGGTACCCCTACCCATAGATGAGAACAGTATTCCATGTACGGCCTGACTTGTGCTTTATAAATTTGGAGGTGATGTATATATTAATAATGTATGTTATACTAATGGAACAAATTTGTTCTGGATAATTATTAACACAGAGGTGAGTTTTTGTTTGATTTCTGCTATATAGTTTAGTAACAAGTGGTATTTAGTCCGCTTGTTGTGTACTTTGTACAAAGAAGTTTATATACATAAAAGTAATTAAATATAATAAGGTACCTTATTTCTTCCCGTGAGTGTCAGTCAGCTCACCTGTTTTTAAAAATTTCTTTCATTCTAATTTTGTCGTCTAAAAAATATATTACAATTAAATCGTTGGTGTTGACTTAACCATTTATCTCTCTCTCTCTCTCTCTCAGAGTCCTAAGTCCTCCTGGCTGGGCATAGGGTAGACACGACTTTCCTCCATCTCGACCTGTCGGAGGCCATACGCTTAACTTCGCTCCAGGAGAGACCCATCTTCTGCATTCCAGCCGTCACAGTACGTCGCCAAGTTTTCTTTACTATTTATACATATGTATATTTCTCTTATTATACCACATAATCGAGAATTATGCTAAATATATTAACTCATTACTCTAAACACAATCGATATATATGCGTGTATCGTGAAAACTAAATCCAAAAACTCCTCAAATTGTACACATTACAAATTCTATAAAAACCATAAAATTGTACTTATCGCCCTTCGCATCGTGAGTCTAATGTTAAAGAAATTATCGCGTTACAGGCCCGTGAAGTTGAAGATAAGCATCTTTGTGAGCGGTAAAGACGGGTTACCCGGAATTTATGATTTGTGGTTTAAGCCGCTTTGGCAGCGAGCCTCGATTCACGGATTATAAGAAATTATTATGTTACTTATGACACATTTAGTTTTCCTGTTCACCTTTTTCCATTTAACGGAAGACGAGATTATATATAATTAAAAAAATATTTTCCATATGCATGGCATTAGCATATTTCAATTCCTTTCCTCTGATATTATTCCCTTCTCTTCTTCCATTGCGTCATTCTTCCTTCCAACATTTACAATCTTTTTTTTTTTCATATTTCATATATATCCCTCTGCTGAGCACGGGCCGACCCCATTTCTGGAGGAACGGACGTTAACCCACCACGCTTGTCCAATGCGGATTGGCGGGGTTACCAGACTCAGAATAAATATCTACGCTAATATACAGTAGTGAAAGTTGGGTTTGGCAGAAGAAGCATGAAAGCAGACTGAATGCGGTGGAAATGAGAGCATTAAGAAGTATATGTGGTGTAACCTTGAATGATAGAATAAGAAATGAAGATATAAGAGAGCAATGTGGAGTAAAAGAAGGTGTTGTGAAAAAAGTAGAAAAAGAGATGCTTAGATGGTTTGGGCATATAGAGAGGATGAATGAAAGACGACTGGCAAAAGAAATTTACCTTGCGAATGTGGATGGAAGGGCCGGAAGAGGAAGACCACGTAAAACGTACCTTGACCAAATTGCTGAACTTTTTAAGAAAGGCCATGTCAAGAGTACCCTCAACCGGCGGGCTTGCATGAGGAGAATAATGAGTGTAGAGGACGCAAGGGAAGTATGCCGAGATCGTAGCAGATGGAGATCTGTGGTCTCTGCCTACCTCTACGTGGGACAGGCGTGACAATATGTATGTATGTGTATGTATAAATATCTGTAGGCTATACATATATTTCTTCCGATGCGGGGATTTAACCAGCGACCATTGATTCTATGGGAGGGCCGCGCCATTGAGCCAGTGGGTCGTCATTCACGATCTTACATTTAGGTAAACAACACATTTGTATTGCTCTTTTACTGAGTCTCATAAACAGCCAAAAATGTTCAGTTATTTACAATTAATTACAAATAATAATAGAAATAAAAACGTTTATTTAAGACACGCCTTATTTTAACGAGAACTTAATACTAGAAAAAACAAAAGACGAAAACCTAAGATATTACACAACATGATTCTTAACCAGCGTAAGCTAGGCGCTCTTATTAAGAAATAGAAGTGGAGAACTTTATTCATGACACTTTTTTACAATTACTTTATAATAAAATTAAAACCTTAATAATATTATATTATAAATAAACAAAAATAAAATAATTTGAATCTAAAATGTTTCACAAAATGGTTCTTGCTCAGCGTATACTAGGCGTTCTATTAGAAGACCTGGCGCTGGTTTTCAGCGAGAACCAACGTGGTCAGATCGCTAACCATAGTTGCGAAATTTATTCACATTCTCTCTCTCTCTCTCTCTCTCTCTCTTAATCTATCTGAGTCCTAGGTCCCCCTGATGGGGCATAGGGCACACACGACGTTTCTCCATCTCGACCTGTCGGAGGCCGTACGCTTCACTTCGCTCCAGGATAGGCCCATCTTCCGCACTTCGCTCGTCACAGTACGCCGCCAAGTTTGTTTTGGGCGCCCAGATTTTCTTTTCATACCCATATAATAAAATAAAATCATAAATTTACGATGACAATCTTATTTAAATAAAAGGATAAGAAAATAAAAATAAAATGCCAAACCAATTTGAACTGACTGGTTACCGCAAGCAGCTATTGGCTTCAGCAATTTCCTTTACGTCTTTTACGAATGTATTAATGATTTTGTTATGGAAGGAATAGTTAAATGAACAAGTGGGTCACCTGGTGTTAATAATCTATAAAATAAAATTTTATGGGTGGTAGAGCTACGCTGCAGGCAAACGCTTTGCATGAATGGGCTTCTGAGTGGTAGGTTAGCTACCGCGCTTCGTACGGTGAGCGGCTGAGTTCCGGAGGCCCAACACCCCCCCTATAATGCCAGTTTCTGTAAAAGACGACAATGTTTCCGCATCAACTATGGCATTGCGGATGTCTATGGGCAGCTGCTCGTTTGCCTTTCTATCCCAAAAAAAATCACCGGCGCATATGAACAACAGATACATTGCATACCATACGATGAGGATATGCATAATGGGAAGAAAGGAATAATGAAAGAAAAAGTAGAAGGAAATTAATGAAGAAGAAACGATATTAAACTTTCACGAATAATTAACATCATCAAGAACCTGCGACAGCTCTCTGCTTACTCTACATTTTTCCGGCAACGCATCCGCGACTCCCACGGTGTCGCGGTTATCTATGGGCGGCATAGATTGCTTTTCAACAGGCGACTAGCTTGCTCGTTTGCCCTCTTATGCCATAAAAAATACGTCTTCCCCAAGAAGTGCCACCTAGCCGGATCTTCGACTTCACGCATCCAGTCCAGTAGATTAAGAAATTAATAAATCACTCAGTCGTTCTTATGGCAATATACAATCAACGTTGTTATAATCTAAAAGATATTTTTTCAAAATAATATCAAAATAAACATCAAATTTATTAAGGGCAGTCACATAATTGTTAATAGCACTTAAATTTTTTCCTATCATGTATATATGTACAGCATTAGAATACATGTGACGTGTTTACGGTAATTGGTCCGGTTCATTTGATGGAAATCGTAATTTACGCATTAGCCGTGCGTGACGCGCGGTGCGTGATGCTTCCTCGATGCGTGACACACCTCTTACTCATCGATAGTATGTACATCATCACAAATGCGTCAGTCGATTTAATGATAGCTCAAACCCCTCGTTTCCAACTTATCGACAAGGTTTCTGTACTCTAATAGGTCAATACAATATGCATATATCAGTCAGCTTTAAAATTCTTATTATGTCAATCGAAAAGAAAATTCTACTCACTTCTCAATAGTGGTGGAGTCACGCTGCAGACGAATACTTTGTCAAGAACGGCATAATATTTATCTGTAACATGAATGGGCCGGCTCGCTCGGAGGAGTACCACACTCCTGCGAAGTGGTAGCTTACCTACCGCGCTTCGTACGGTGAGCGGCCGAGTTCGGAGGCCCAACACCCTCTCCCTCCCTCTTACCCTCATCCTCCCATTCCCACTCCCATAATGACACTTTCCTTAAAGGTCTGCAACGCTTCCGCACTGCCTATGGCGCTGCGGAAGTCTATGGGCGGCTTTGATTGCTTTCCATCAGGTGACACGCCTGCTCATTACCTTCTTATCCCATAAAAAAAATACTTACTTCGCCGGCACAACGACCCGAAGTGTGTTCTGGTCTCTGATAGAAGAATCCGCCACCGCTGGTCACGATATCCGACTGCCTCTTGCTAATCGCCTGCCCGAAGTTTGCTCAGGTCAGCGATCACGGCATCGTTTCATCGGTACCTAGGGTGACCGATTGGATTTCGATCAGACGGTATTGCCACATATGTCCTTTTATCCGTACGATCCTTTCCCATCTTCTCCAAGTGACCTCCAACGGAGACTATGCGCCTTTATCTCTCGAAAGGGAATTATAACTGTTTTTATATATTCACGCCTATCCCCTGCAGAGTTTGGCAGAGACCATAGAGCTCCATCCGCTACCATTCATCACAGCGAAACGGCTCTCCGTTAGTTGCTTCTCGCCCTCGTGAGAATCAGGACGTGAAGGTGGCGAACCACGTCTCCGTCATTTTCAACAAATTAGGTATATTGAATTCGTCTTAGTGAATCCCACGAGCCGCAAGGGAGGATAGAGGTTAGCCCCAGCAAAGCCCTACATGCTGAGGTACGACACCATAGCACCCAGGGGAGCCCGATCCCGGGACAGTCGGCACGCTTGCGACTAAGCTTGCCCTTAGCCACGCATCCATTGGCACGGCAGACCGTGGATTGGCGGAGAGGAAGGGAAAGGATAGAGAAGAAAGGAAAGGGCAGGAAAGGAAATGCGGATTGGGGGGGTTACCAGACTCAGAATAAATATTTATAAATCGATACATATATTTATTCCAATGCGGGGATCGAACCCGTGACCATTGACTCCGTGGGCAGGGGCCCCGCCATCAGTCGTCTTTTTTTTATTCATTTTTTATTATTCATTCAAAAATTAATATAACATCAATACAAATTTTAAGTAGTCACACTATAGCACGAATGGATCGGTACGATTGTGGAACAAGAGAGGTCTTACCTTTCGTAGCGTGTGCGCAATGATCTGGCTGCTTATCTCCTTTCACTTTCCTTGACCCATTGAAGGAATCTAATAGATCCCATCAATGGAATAGGGAACAGTTATTGAATCTTGTTCACCTCGTTATACGGATCTATCACTCTGGGTGTCTAAAACTTTACATCATTTTTAAAGTTTCGTCAGTTTCACCTCCTGAGACGGACCAATTGCTTGTAAGTATTCCCCTAATATTCCTCTATCCCTAATAACTCAGCATGCGGGGCTCTGCTGGTGCTGACCTCCATCGTCCCTTACGGCTCGTGGGATTCACTATGACGAATCTTAACTTACCTAATTCTTAAAAAAATGACGGCGGCGTGGTTCGCCACCCGTCACGTCCTGATTCACCACGGTGAGAAGTGACAAAGGGATCCGTTTCGATACGATGAATGTGAGATGAAGGATGGATGAGTGTGAAGGAAGAAAGGTGTGTCGGGATCGTAGCAGATGGAGATCTGCCTAACCCTACAGGGAGACAGGTATGACTATACGTGTGTATGTATTTTCCCCTAATATGAAAGCGGTATTAAGGAGTTCACGTGAGAGTGGCCGTTACATTGTTGGTTGTGAGGGTAGCGAAGAATAAGCGTAAAGATGAGAATGAGGTTCGTTATTCGCGAGATTTCATTTACTTATCTCATCATCTTCGATTACTCACATCGTATTCTAAGGTAAGCATTTTACCTGCAGTAACTATTCTTAGAAAATGGGGGACAGTGATTTCTTTCATCAGTTAATACTTTTATTCATTGTCCCACATACGAGTACATACGATTTTTCTAGTGGTAGAGCCACGTTGCAGACGAATGCTTTGTCAAGAATGGCGTAATATTTGTCTGTAGCACGAACGGGCCGGCTCGTCCGGGGAAGTGCCACACTCCCGCAGAAAACCGGCGTCTGAGTGGTAGCTTAGCTACCGCGCTTCGTACGGTGAGCGGCCTGAGTTTCGGAGGCCCAAAACCCTCCCCCCTTTCCCTTTAACACTCCCTTTCCCATAATGCCACTTTCCTTAAAGAACGGTAACGCTTCCGCACTGTCTATGGCGCTGCGGATGTCTATGACGCCTGCTCGTTTGACTTCATATCCCATAAAAACAAACTCTATATTTAGATTGCAATCCATATTAACAAATTTTATTATAGTTGACATTTAAAACGTAATATAATCTAATGGGGTACGTTCAATAAATGAAAAAAATTATAGCGTGACTAAAGGACATAACAATATTCTGGGGACATTTTGTTTGAATTCAATATAACACATTATATATGCATGTACGTGACATGAGTGTTGTTTCAACTAAACACACTAGTTTTATGTGGACAGTCAAAAGTTTTACTTAGCTAAGATCCACGACAAACAAAACAATAACAGAAAATTAATAATATGTGTTTTCCTGCTGGATGAAGTGGATTTATTTGGAACTTAAACCAAAAAGTTACCGAAAATCGGCCATCAGTTCTCCACTCAACACACACTACCACTTTTCTTGTAAACAACACGTGTTTCGCCCCAACACGGCATCTTCAGGTAAAGTAGACTCTACGGAAGACAACCGAAAAGTGTGCATAGTGTTGTGTATAACCGTGTTATGTATAGTGGTTGATGGGTGGAGAATTGATCGCCGATTTTCGGTAAGTTTTTGGTTTAAGTTCCAAATAAATCCACTTCATCCAGCAGAAAAACCCACATTATTAATTTTCTGTTATTGTTTTGCTCGTCGCGGATCTTAGCTAAGTGAAACTTTTGACTGTCCACATAGTGATGGATTTGCGCAAAGTAACGCCTGATTCCATTAATAACACTAGTTTTAATCAGGTTTTGTAATAACCCCAGATGTAAACATCAACAATGATAATTCAATTCAATTATTTGTTTGTGGCAACTGTCAGTGTATTCTTCCAGTGTCAAGTCAATCATGGAAGTCACACAATCAAATAAAAACTCAAAAAATAAAACTATAGAAAAAACTCACACCGTGGTAACTTTTACGATAGTACTAGAGATCAAAACAATTTATGTGCTTTCATTTCTTTCCTTTCTTTTATATTAAATCCTTCTTCTCTTCCTATTACTTCCGGAGGCCCAACACCCTCCCCTCCCACTCCCATAATGTCACTTTCCTTAAAGGTCGGCAACGATTCTACTCTACGTATGGCGCTGCGGATGTCTATGGGCGGCGCTGATTGCTTTCCATCAGGTGACACGCCTGCTCGTTTGTCCTCAATCCCATAAAAAAAAAATATATTATTCACATCTTCACCCTAAGATAGGTAACATATCTCTAGTGCCTTTAGTATTGCTTAATCTAGGCTATGGTATTTATTTACTATCAAAGGACCTTACGCGTTTTCGATGTCATAAATAAAAAATGCATCAAAAATAGAATTGAAATCATTAATCACAAACAAATCCTCACTAAGATTTGCAAAATTGTCAGCCCAGCGTCATCGATTAACAATTTTTCTCACAGCATCGTTTCCCGATCCATTATCTTACCATATAGGTGAGTGACTGTGGCACGCCACGGTCGCCGTGCGGTCTATCAGTGGCAGGTCTTTCCATATACGAGCGATGATGTATGGAGGTAAAAAATCCGTTAATGCTTAAATGATGTGTGATTTATAAGCTAGCAGTTCCGTGTGATGTAAGTTTGTTTTTTTTAACATTTATAAAAACTGGCAATAGTCACACACACAAGATCAAGTGTTGCCCGTACAAATTATTATTTAATAACAGTATTTGAGACAGAGACGAATATATCCTACATCTCATCTTTCTACGAACTGTACACTCGTATGTTAATCATCATCATCTAGGTATTACAGCCGCGAGTGGGCCTTAGCCTGGTCAAGAAAATCCTTCCAGTCGGATCTTCGTTTAACTGTTTCCCTCCAGCCCCTCACACCAATTGCCTTTAAATCGTCCTCGACTCCATCTAGCTATCTGAGCTTAGGCCTTCCGCGGCTTCTACGACCATCTGGTTTGCCATCGAGTAGGCGTTTGGGTACTCTACCCTTGTCCATCCATACCACGTGCCGAGCCCAACGAAGGCGTTCAATCTTAATGGTTTGGATGACGTTCGGCTTATTTTACAGCTCATATATCTCGTGGTTGTAAAGACTCGTCTGTTAAGCTGTATTTATATTTACATATAATAAAATGCTTTGTGTTTCTTAGTGACATATTAAATTAAAATCAATGGAGTCGAGGACATTTTGGATGAAAATTATATTAGACAATAAAAAAAAAAGTCGACAAATAACACTTTCTTGTTTCACACATGTATTGATATCCAGGTCAAAAAAGACATCGACCTTTGGATTATTAGTTCAGAACAAGCTGAAAATTTACAGGCACGTAAGGGATAATGAAATCCTGAAAAGTCCCTATTGATTCCGTGTGTGCGAAAAACTTTATACAAAATCAAAGGTTGCAAGAATGGGTTTTTTGGCCAAACGGTTAGATTTACCATAAAAATAGTTGGGACTAAAATTTTAGATCAAGTTATCTACTAAAATTGTACTTATACTTTTTTCCTAAGATTAACCATCTCTGAGAAAATGCCATTCGAAAGTTAGCTAGACCTGTATTCATATTTTAAAGGTACAAATATAAAAAATTAAGTTATTATATAAAACGTTTTAATAATCCTATCACAAAATAATTATTATTAAATATACAAATATATTATAGATTAACGCCGTGACCATCGAATTTGTATATATTTTCAGTTAATAATATAATAATAAAATGTAAGTGCCTTATTGGCTCCATAATTGTTCAATTATTAATATAATTTTAACAATTAGATGTGCTGTGGATAAATATATTATTTATTAAAATTTAGGAGTCGACGAATACCTTTTGTTATGTACTATAGTAAAATTATCCTATATAATAAAATAGCATTTATTGTAATTTAATATTTTATTTCATTTGATACATAATATATATCTAGTTATATAACAAAAATATTAGTTTGAAAAGAGCGCAAAAAGGATGTAACAGTCTTTGCGTCGCTTCTTCTCTCTCAGAGCGTAATATTCTTTCTGAAGCAGCGATAGTTTGTTAATTTTAATATTGACGTCAAAAGGAATTCAATTCAAGAAAGGGTGGGGGCGCGAAAAAACTCCAAAATGGCGGCATTCAAGATGGCCGCCATACAAAGCTAAAATTTGGCTGATATTGTTGAAATTTGGAAGAAGCCCGAAACGCTCGTGTAGCTTTGAGAGGCCGGCGCAGGCGGGCCCCAAAAAGCTGGTTTATATAATGATTATATATGATATTTTTTATTTGCTTATGGTTTGCTTAATAAACCTAATTTGTTAAAAAATGTCGGCGACGTGGTTCGCCACCCGTCACGTCCAAATTTCACACGAGGACGAGAAGCGACTAATGGACAGCCGTTTCGCTACGATGAATGTAACAGAAAGGATGGATGAAAGATGGATGAGTGTGGAGGAAGTAGGAAAGGTGTGCCGGGATCGTGCCCGGAGATCTGTGGTCTTTGCCTACCCTATACGGGAGGCGGGCGTGATGATATGTATGTAATAATATATTTTTAACATTGTGTCCATCCTATGATTGCCTGGATGAAATTTCTATTAGCGATAAGACCGCCATATGTATATAAGTATTACAATCAACAATTGTATAACTTTGTTTTGGGTATACAATAAGGAATATATCTATCTATCTATAACTAGACTAGACTAGGTGTGTGTTTGAACAGTAAACAATCTGTCTAGCGAACGCTTTTAAACTAGTTTTGTAAGGACCGTTAAGGTTATTCTATGTTTGCGAACGTCTTAACGAGGAAATAGGACAGAATAATGGTTTCCACGTGCAACTCTAACAGCCTGCTTGCCTATTTCAAGGCCATTTGAATGTACGCAATGCAGCAATGTATGCCTAACACACACGGAAAATAAACAACAGAGTACAGAGTCGTCTGATACGGAATCTTTAGCGGTTTTCGCCATATTCGCCTTTTGTACATACATGCTGAATTATGCATCTCATTAGTGTTTTTCATTATATGGTATAATACTTCAATTAATTAGCTTTTAATCCATATATAATAAAAAATATTGTTATATATGGTTTAAAAGACTATGAACTCTTCATTTGTATATACAACTTAGTATTTTCCACGCGTGTTTATTGTTTCTAGTACACCTATACTTTATTAGTTACAGAGCGAAATAACCCAGAAGCCTCCTGTTCTGTAAATAATTACAGAACAGGAGGCTTCTGGATAATTACAGAACAGGAGGCCGGGGTCGCGTACCTATGTATCAATACCACAAGGTATCGGTACATAGGACCCCGGCCTTCCGAGCTACTACCGTATCGCTCCTCGTCTTCCGTTCCGGTAGTATCATATCCCTATCATCCTGTCTAAATCTTTCTTTTTCCCCTGCTCTTTCCTTTCTTCTCTGAGTCTCACAGCTCTACGTCTAATAGAAAATTTTGTTCAGCGTTGAAATCGACGGATTTTAAATATTCACACAATTTTTTTTAATCTTAAATTTTTTAGTTTTCATGTTGTTATTTACTACGTTTTCGCTTTTTGCGTTTGTGGGCAGTATTATCCGAATTATTTGAATTCAAATAATTCGGATAATACTGTCCACATATTCATATCTAGGTCATTGGTTACTAGGCAACGCTATGTTATTAAACATCCTTTTCGGTATTTGGCTAGGGTATAGTTAGTAACGTGACGACCAATTGGCTCAGTGGCGGGGCCCTCCGCCCGCGGAGTCAATGGTCGCGGGTTCGATCCCCGCATCGGAATAAATATATGTATGCATCACAAATATTTATTCCGAGTCTGGTAACCCCGCCAATCCGCATTGGCCAAGCGTGGTGGATTAACGTCCTTACCTCCAGAAATGGAGAGGCCCGTGCTCAGCAGTGGGACATATGTGGGCTCTTAAAAAAATAAATACATAGTTAGTAAACTTAGACCTTGGGTCTTATGAAGTAGGCCACCCAAAAACAAGAAATCTAGTTATATCAAAAATGTTGTTTGTCTTTAGTTTATAAAAAAATCTGAAGAGTTGATGATGAAAAATAAAATATTGTGTCCACTTCAGTTTTTCGCCTCATATTATTAGTTTACTATAACTATCTATGTTTTATATTGTCTATTTTATAGAGTCTACTATACCTGAAGATGCCTCGTGTTGGGGCGAAACACGTGTCGTTTACAAGATGGAAAAGTGGTAATGTGTGTTTGGTTGTTGTGTATAGTGGTTGGTGGGTGGAGAATTGATGGCCGATTTTCGGTAAGTTTTTGGTTTAAGTTCCAAATAAATCCACTTCATCCAGCAGAAAAACACACATTATTAATTTTCTGTTATTGTTTTGCTTGTCGCGGATCTTAGCTAAGTAAAACTTTTGACAACATAGTGATGGATTTCCGCAAAGTAACGCCTGACTCCGTTAATAATTTTATATTGTCGGCAAAGGGCTAGTTTTATTATAACGTTGCCTCATAAATAGGTTAAGTCACATTTATCGGCAACTACGCAGCTCGGTGTTTATCGTGCGAGCACTCGTAGCGCTGACAGATAACATGGACGGCGTTATGCAATAACTGTTTATTTCATATATATATATATATATATATATATATATATATATATATATATATATATATATATATATATATATATATATATATATATTCACGCCTATCCCCCGCAGGGGTTGGCAGAGACTACATAGCTCCATCCGCTACGCTACATACCCTCCCCGCCTCCTTCTGACTCATTCATCCATTCATCAATTCGTCCTCTCATATTCAGCTCAGCGAAACGGCTTTCCATAAGTCGTTTCTCACTCTCGTGGGAATCAGAACGTGATGGGTGGCCCATAAAAAATATTTATATATTCATAAAAAATATTTAAATAGTTGAAAAACATAAAGCAAGTAAAGATGACAATTAAAGATGATCACTGGCGAAGTTACCGCATTTATAGTCAATAGTCGGGGGTTCAATTCAGGAATCAGGTTAAATATTTGTATACTCAGCCACTACTGGATACGCAGACTTAAAATATAAACCTGTGTGCCATATATGCGTATGGACTTTATAAAAAAATATTTTCAAAGTAACAATTGATTAAAAAAACTGCAAACCCCTGCGGGGGATAGAAATTAACTGTCGTTTGTAAAATGTCAAGTGTACATGTATTAGGTAAACCGCAATATAATTAGCAATGAAACAATGTTGTGGAATGACCCAGTTAACGTAAGGGCAGCAAAAATTTATTGACAATTAAAACAACTACAATTTAAATTGCGCCCTATTGCATGACACAATCACACACCGCCAGTCTCGCACGCACGCCTTATCGCCGTTTCACTTTTAATTACTATTTAAAACTAATTAATTACTATTATGTTATTTTATTTCGCAGTAAACACATATATTTTTTTCAATATTATTTATTTATTGCATTGTTTTTTCACCCTTATTTATATATTTATCTACTTGTATTATTACTAAAAATAAACACTGTTAAAATAATTATTAGAACTATTAATCCTTCGTGACGGGGTAAACCAAGCCAAGGAAAGATTTAGATATCCAAGGAAAGGAACCTTCTCACGATCCTAGCCGTACACAATTTGTTTTTGAATTTTAAATTTAAACCACTCAACTAAACCTGACTTGGAAAAATAGGATATATATTAGGTCGAGGCAAAAGTATTTTCGTATTATGAATGTATTATTAGTAATCAAACCTCTTTGGCTGTACTGAATGTAACTGGCTGGTTTTAATACCATATTAAATGTGACATTCTGAAGATGAAATAAATAAAAAAAAACTAGTTCCCGCCCTTTTTCAATTGTTTTTCAAGCAAGCAAAATGAACGTATGTGACGAAGAAATTCGGTACATTTTAAAGTTTTATTACAAAAAAGATAAAAATGCGACGAACGCCGCGAATAAAATTTGTGCGGTTTACGGACCTAATGCGATATCAATAAGAGTAACACAAATGTGGTTCAAGCGTTTCAAGAAATTTTAGTGTGAAAGATGAGATTCGCTCTGGACACAGATTAAATCAGTACCATCTTTGAGAAAGTGGAGCAATATTGACGTATTAGTAGCTACGACATTGTTGAAGAACTGGATGTTGATCATAAAACAGTTTTACGTCATTTACGAAAGTCTGGGTACAAGAAAAAACTTGACATTTGGGTACCATGACAACGCCAGACTGCACTCATCTATAGCCACGCAGCAAAAATTGAGAGAGCTTGGCTGGGATGTGTTGGTGCATCTTCCGTATAGCCCTGACCTTGCTCCATCAGATTTCCACCTGTTTCGGTCATTGCAGAACTCTTTAGGAAGCATAAAGCTAACTTCAAAAGAACACTGTGAACACTACCTGTCAGATTTTTTTAATCTAAAATCTCAAAATTTCTACAGGAATAGGATCATGGCACTACAAGTCATCGATCAAAACGGCACATACATATTATAAATAAATAAAAAATTATACCAAAAAAAATATTTGTATTATATATATATATATATATATATATATATATATATATATATATATATATATATATATATATATATATATATATATATATATATATATATATACAGTACTTAGAATAGGTAAATTTACACTCCTGAGCATTCTCTCATTTGTTTTCTGTGACCTAAGCAAAGTAAGTATTGACATTACATATAAAAATTGTATTTCTGCAAAGAAACGCTTGACTAAAATCATGCACTAATTATAAAACAGATAAAAAATTGTAATAACCTAATAAATCGATAAGAAAGGGTTATATTTAGCGCAATTCCCTTCGACCGCTTCAATACTAGTGCAAGCGATTGTAATAAGGGAATACTTCTAGCACTCCCTTATTTGCTTACGATGAGTTAAACAGAGTAAGTTTTGACATTACATCTTAAAATAATTTTTATGCAAAGAAACGCTTGACTAAAATCATGCACTAATTATAAAACAGATAAAAAATTGTAATAACATAATAAATTGATAAGAAAGGGTTATATTTAGCGCAATTCCCTTCAAGCGCTTCAATACTCGTGCAAGCTATTGACCCGCGGTTTATCGACGCACATGATTGATTGATTTTGTGCTAACAGTATATTTATTTATTATACAAACATTGGCAATTAGCAGCGTTTACATCTATTGACCCCTGCAGCTGTGAGAACGTAGTACAACAGATAAACCTAAGCGTAATGCGTGTACGTCCACCGATACACATCTTTGTATTGCCATTACGTAAACTAATTGTAATTACTGCTCTATATATACAGATCACCCCGTTTCGGCTTGACGTTGAGTTCTGGGACACTCTGTATATATTGGAAATTGCTTTAATACAATCATAGGTTTATCTTCCAAGCGTATCTGTGCTTTTAAAACTTAATGTAACACTTTTCGATGACGGTAACGTTCTTCAAGCTGACACAGCAACTTTTATTTTTTTAACAGCCCATATATGTCCCACTGCCTAGCGCAGGCCTTTCTAATTCTAGAGAAACAGACGTTAAACCCACCACGCTTTTCCAATGTGGATTTGTAATCTATTAATACATATATTTATTCCGATGCGGAAATCGAACCCGCGACCATTGACTCCGCGGGCGGAGAGCCTCGCCACTGAGCCAATTGGTCGTCAACAACACCAACTTTACAACCTTCTAATATATTCTAGATAGATAAATAATAATAAAAATCAATAAAACTTTAAGCAAGTGGTAATTTATGAATATTTCAAGTTTAATATATAATTATATTTCGCTTGGTTGTCTTTTTTTTTTGTGTACAAATATAGATTGATTTGATACGTATGGTGGAGCCACGCTACAAACGAGTAATTTGTGAAGATTGGCATATTATTTGTCTATAGCATGAATGGATCGGGGAAGTACCACACTCCCGCAGAAAATCGACGCCTGAGAGGTAACTTAGTTGCCACGCTTCAATGAGCGGTTGAGTTCCGGAGGACCAACCCCCCCTTCCCTATAGATAATGGCTTTTCCTTGAAGGTCGGCAACGCTTCCACACTGCCTATGGCACTGCGGACGCGATTGCTCGTTTGTCTTCCTATCCCATAAAAAAAATTGCAAGCAGTAATTCATAATCTTAAGATTCGTCTCATATGTTGCAAGAGACATCACATCACGTCGTCACATGAGCTAACCGCTATTAGAGAAAGAGGATGAATTAATCAATTTGAACAATACACAATACTCACAGGAACAAATAGTTATAGAGTTGTTTCTGCAAGGCTTCTGTTGTGAGAACAGAAAATTTATTAAGTTGCCAGATTTCCTGGCATAAAATGCATCGAAAACACTTTAAAATGCTTCATTTAGCCTACAAGTAGGCAATAAAAGATTTCCGCGATGCGATGTAGGCAGATTTGGCATTTATATGATCGTTATTAGCTCGTGATGCGAACTTTTTATACGCCTGTTGATTCCCAAACTGTCGAGTATTATAGCCCATTAAGAGCGAATACATCATATCTGAGTACATTTTAACGTTTTCGGATCTACACCTCTTGGATAAATCTCTTTTTCGCTTGAAGAATAATAGATTTTATATCCATAGATGGAAATATATTATTAATATGAACATTTTTTTTATATATTATTTATATATTCACACCTATCCCCCGTAGGGATAAGACCACAGAGCTCCGTCCACTACTAATCATCGCAGCGAAACGGCTCTCCATTAGTCGCTTTTCGCCCTCGTGAGACATTATTTTATATTATAATAGTTACATACATATATTAAAATATAGCTTATATTTTTATTATGAATGGCGTGGGTAAACCACCAAATATCACTTGACGTTTTTTCGGTATGATTTTACCGTATTTTATGGAAGTTCCCCGTAAATCCTACTTATTCCATTAAAACACACATTATTATTTTTCCATTTTTGTTTGCTTGTAGTTGATCTTAGCTAAGTGAAAATTCTGACTGTCAACATAGACTTTCAGTATTATAACAAAACGTAGTCTCATTAAACTGTTTCCTTGGTTGGTGCAAACAACGCTCTTATAGGGTTCTATCCACGACCACTTCCAACGGCTGTCTATTCTCGGCTGATTGTCCCAGTCACTGCAACTAGGTATTTTCATCTCCACGGTGCTTATTCATTGCACTTTCGTTTCTTTTCTTTTCTTTCATGGCAATGGGTTACAAATATTATGCCAGTGTCAAGTAAAACACAATAATGTCCAATCTCTTCAAATGTAACAAGTCAGCTTATCACGCTACGTCTTGATAAAATGGTGGCCATTTTACCAAAACCTTCTATGGACTATTTCAGTCAACATAAAAAGTTACGATATACGCATTTATTTCATATCACTTCACTTATACGCTTTAATCGAACTATATTGCATAATATTCAACTAGAATTAAACAATATAACTGATAATAATATAAGATTATGATGATTAAATAAAAATACAACATCACTGATGTAAGTTGGTGGCAAAAAGTCCATTGCACTTTTATTGGTAGAAATGATTGTAATACGGTTATACTTTCATTACCTGTGTTTAGACATTGGAAATCACAGTGTTGCTAGAGACAATTTTAATATCTCCCATTATTATCAAATAAATTGGTAATCAAATTAATGTTAGAAAACCAAAATACAAAACTCACGACACTAAGGTCTCATTTCATTTGATATTTACTAGTGGTAAAGTCACGCTGCAGACGAATGCTTTGTCGAGAATGGCATTTGTACGTAGCATGAATGGGCCGGCTCTCCCGGGGAAGTACCACACTCGCGCTGAAAACCGGCGTCTGAGTGGTAGCTTAGCTACCGCGCTTCGTACGGTAAGCGGCTGAGTTTCGGAGGTCCAACACCCTCCCCCTCCCTTTCCCACTCCTTTTTCTATTATGATATTTTCCTTAAAAGATGGCAACGCTTCCGCACTGTCTATGGCGCTACGGATGTCTATGGGCGGCGTTGACTGTTTTTGTATCAAGTGACACGCCTGCTCGTTTGCCTTCCTATCCCATAAAAAAAGATATAAAAATAGAATCTCCGTTGAATTTTATGTTCTTAAGTTTTACAAGATATTTAAAAATTAATATGATGTTGTAAGAAGCTAAATATACGCAGGAGATTTACGAATTCATTAACTTATGCGGCAAATTTCGATTTAATTATTTAGCTTGATTAAGACGGTGAAAATGTTTTATACCCCACTTTGTTAGGGTCAACCATAAAACGGGCAAATGGCTGTAACTTTCATAAAACCTAGCTAGAGCTGTATAATCTCTGACGGTTAAGCAACTTATTGTTTGTAATAAATTTGCCACGAAAACCATTTTTTTTTCGTACAAAGCCTAAGCGTTTCACCATATTTTAATGGTCGCGTAGTTGGAACATAAACTAGTTTGATTTATTTTATAGACACCGTGTAGTTTGTGGCCACGAAATGAGCGTGGAACGTGAACTTACTGATACATTAAACTTTTTCTATATACCTAAAAAATAATATTTGTCTGTAGCACGAATGGGCCGGCTCTCCCGGTGAAGTACTACACTCCCGCAGAAAACCGACGTCTTAGCCTTCTAGCTGAGCTATCGCGCCTCGTATGGTGAGCGGCTTAGTTCCGGAGGCCCAACACCCGCTTTCCCTTCCCCCTTTCCCCTCCCACTCCCATAATGACACTTTCCTTAAAGATCGGCAATGCTTCCAGACTGTCTATGGCGCTGCGGATGTCTATTGGCGGCGTTGATTGCTTTCCCTCAGCTGACACGCCGGCTCGTTTGCCTTCCTATCACATAAAAAAAAAATGATGCGACATTGTTACGGTTCCTGACTTCTGAGTCGAATATTCTGTTTTTGAATCCCGTTGGAAATTTAAAATTTGATAAACAATCAATAATCATTATTGATAATTCTAGCATTAGTACTTTGTGGAAATCTATCAATTGGATGTAAAATCAAAACCTACTTTGCTAAGATCCACGAAAATAAATTTGAAAGGGAATATTATGCGTTGATGATATTTCCTATATTATGTACAAAGTTGTAAATATGTAAAAAATATCCGCGAAATTAATTTACTTTGATAAAGCAATGTTATAAATTTAAATCTTCAAAAAATATTACACTTGTTTCTTAGTTGTAGACTCTGTGTCCACATAGTAATGGATTTACGCAAAGTAACGCCTGACTACATTAATAAACTAGCACTAATTTATTCGTGAACTTATTTGCCTACTTACAACCTCAAGTCTACCTTCCTATCTATTAAAGAAACCGCCTATCGTTGAGGAAGGTAAATCGCGCAAATTCACCTAAAAAAATAGGCAAACTGACTTAATGTGTGCTGATTTCCTAGCCCCAAGACACATCAAACAAAGCTGGCATGAGCTTTGAATTAATGGCTATATAGCCGAAGAAAGCATTCGAATTAGATAATGGATGCGTTCAAGAAAGCGGAATTTACCGTCGCGATCAGCGCTTTACGATGTTTGTTTAATTATACATGAAATCGCTTAAACTTATGCGGTCCCGATCTTCTAAAAGCACCCATTATACATAATTGATTGTTTTTAGGGATGTACTATTATCTATGTAGATTCAAACTAAAATGATTATTTATTAGTGATCCCTCCTATAATCCTGCGAAAGATTCTCGGCCCAAAATATAGGAAAACGAGAAAACGTGTCGCTTGATGGAAAGCAATCAACGCTAATACATTTAATATAAAATGTGTATGTCTTCTAAATTTATATGTTCTATGGTACACAAATAATATATAGGGAATGGCAATTGTCTTGGTGTTATACAGGCGAAGGCCTAGCACAGTGACAGCTATCTATCTATCTATCTATCTATCTATCTATCTATCTACCTATCTATCTATCTATCTACCTTACTTTCTTTCTTTCTTTCTATCTATCTATCTATCTATCTATCTATCTATCTATCTATCTATCTATCTATCTATCTATCTATCTATCTATCTATCTATCTATCTATCTATCTATCTATCTATCTATCTATCTATCTATCTATCTATCTATCTATCTATCTATCTATCTATCTATCTATCTATCTATCTATCTATCTATCTATCTATCTATCTATCTATCTATCTATCTATCTATCTATCTATCTATCTATCTATCTATCTATCTATCTATCTATCTATCTATCTATCTATCTATCTATCTATCTATCTATCTATCTATCTATCTATCTATCTATCTATCTATCTATCTATCTATCTATCTATCTATCTATCTATCTATCTATCTATCTATCTATCTATCTATCTATCTATCTATCTATCTATCTATCTATCTATCTATCTATCTATCTATCTATCTATCTATCTATCTATCTATCTATCTATCTATCTATCTATCTATCTATCTATCTATCTATCTATCTATCTATCTATCTATCTATCTATCTATCTATCTATCTATCTATCTATCTATCTATCTATCTATCTATCTATCTATCTATCTATCTATCTATCTATCTATCTATCTATCTATCTATCTATCTATCTATCTATCTATCTATCTATCTATCTATCTATCTATCTATCTATCTATCTATCTATCTATCTATCTATCTATCTATCTATCTATCTATCTATCTATCTATCTATCTATCTATCTATCTATCTATCTATCTATCTATCTATCTATCTATCTATCTATCTATCTATCTATCTATCTATCTATCTATCTATCTATCTATCTATCTATCTATCTATCTATCTATCTATCTATCTATCTATCTATCTATCTATCTATCTATCTATCTATCTATCTATCTATCTATCTATCTATCTATCTATCTATCTATCTATCTATCTATCTATCTATCTATCTATCTATCTATCTATCTATCTATCTATCTATCTATCTATCTATCTATCTATCTATCTATCTATCTATCTATCTATCTATCTATCTATCTATCTATCTATCTATCTATCTATCTATCTATCTATCTATCTATCTATCTATCTATCTATCTATCTATCTATCTATCTATCTATCTATCTATCTATCTATCTATCTATCTATCTATCTATCTATCTATCTATCTATCTATCTATCTATCTATCTATCTATCTATCTATCTATCTATCTATCTATCTATCTATCTATCTATCTATCTATCTATCTATCTATCTATCTATCTATCTATCTATCTATCTATCTATCTATCTATCTATCTATCTATCTATCTATCTATCTATCTATCTATCTATCTATCTATCTATCTATCTATCTATCTATCTATCTATCTATCTATCTATCTATCTATCTATCTATCTATCTATCTATCTATCTATCTATCTATCTATCTATCTATCTATCTATCTATCTATCTATCTATCTATCTATCTATCTATCTATCTATCTATCTATCTATCTATCTATCTATCTATCTATCTATCTATCTATCTATCTATCTATCTATCTATCTATCTATCTATCTATCTATCTATCTATCTATCTATCTATCTATCTATCTATCTATCTATCTATCTATCTATCTATCTATCTATCTATCTATCTATCTATCTATCTATCTATCTATCTACCTATCTATCTATCTATCTATCTTTCTTTCTTTCTTTCTTTCTATCTATCTATCTATCTATCTATCAATCTATCTATCTATCTATTTATCTATCTATTGTAGCGTGCCAACCGTACTACTACGGCGACACGGGATCTTTAGGGGGTTTTTATTTTCGATGTAATTGAAATTCTTCCAAATGAAATTAATTTATTTTTCTGTTCACTGTACATTTATATCATTTTCACACTTTATCAATTTACATTTTATATGTCATTATATATTATATAATCTTAATTTCTTATGCCGAACGGGTGACATGGCTGCCGAAAGACGTCAGACGAACTAATCTTTTGTTTTTATAAAACAATTTCTATGTTTATTTTAAATTTTAAAATTACGAATTTAAAAAAAAGTCATATAATATAAAAGGTTTTAATATATTCAAATAAAAAGTTTTATTACGTTAGTGATACATTTATCAATGTATCACTACACTATCTATCTATCTATCTATCTATCTATCTATCTAGGTATCTATCTATCTATCTGCCTACATATCTATCTATCTAACGAAGTTGTGCAAGTAGCGAAGTATTCCATTTGTCACTGTACCAACTGCTTTATCACCAACAATTATTTAATATAACAAATGCACGATCCTATGAATAATTATTAAATAATATTTCACTACGGTAATTTTAGATGTCATCTGCAAAGCTAAACGTTTAATCTTTGTAAAACACTCATTTGCAATAAACCACATCAGTATAAGTGGAGCATTTAAATCAGTCCCATCCCCCGGGGCTTAAGTTTAAATGTAATATAATTTCCCGGCTCAACTCTTAACTAATACGCGCTAGGTTTGCGGTCTTGTCCACGCTTAGGTTAACCATGGATTAAGTTTGAAAATGCTTTGGCGTATACCTTGTTATTGGTGTGTATGTTATGTGCCCAGTGTTAATTAAATATGAAAACCATTTATGTGTGTATAGTGCTTCCGTGATTTTAATTCTTTTTCATTTTCCGAGATGAATAATTGTAAATAATAATTAATTAGTAAATACCGGCCGGACGACCGATTGGCTCAGTGGCGGGGCCCTCCGCCCGCGGAGTCAATGGTCGCGGGTTCGATCCCTGCATCGGAATAAATATATGTATAGATTTATAAATATTTATGCCGAGTCTAGTAACCCCCTCAATCCTCATTTCCGTTCCTGCCCTTTCCTTTCTTCTCTATCCTTTCCCTTCCTCTCCGCCTATCCACGGTCTCCCGTTCCAATGCGTGGCTAAGGGCGAGCTTAGTCGCAAGCGTGCTGACCGTCCCGGGATCGGGCTCCCCTGGGTACTATGGTGCCTTACCTCAGCATGCAGGGCTCTGCTGGGGTTGAACTCCATCCTCCCTTGCGGCTCGTGGGATTCACTAAGACGAATTTAATATACCTAATTTGTTGAAAATGACCGCGGCGTGGTTCGCCATCCGTCACGTCTTAATTCTCACGAGGGCGAGAAGCGACCAATGGAGGGCCGTTTCGCTGCGATGAATGGTAGCGGATGCAGCTCTGTAGTCTCTACCAACCCCTGCGGGAGACAGGTGTCTGAATATATATTAAAAAAATTAGTAAATAAAAATGCAAGTTAGTAGTCTGAAGTGGCAATGACAATTGACGGCCTTCAAATATAGATTTATGATATATATAGATTATATTAGGGATGTATTAGGGTATATATAGATAGATCGGGTTAGGTAGCAGGTATAAACATACCTGCTACCTAAACCGATCTATCTACATGAATCTATATTTGAAGCCCATCAAATTATTCATACGGAAATATTTCACGCAAACCAACATCAAACAGAAAGAACAACTGCAAACAAAACCAGTGTGCATCCAACTTGTTTAGTGAAATGGGGAAGCACTAAAATTCCGAATCTAATTAAATATCCACGTAACCGGATGGAACTGGATGAAACCGGATCAAACTAGATCGCCGCCATTCGTAAAACATTTCAAATTAAAACGCCCCAGTGTCAATATCAAACTGCGAACGCGCAACAAAGCATTGTTTACGAATCTACTACACAATTAATTCAAAATTCCTGGCGCTACGTCATTGCACCCCGCTGATAGTATTTCGCGGAATTTGGCGAATTAAAATCACTGTTTGTGTTTGTTGGCATTAATTAAAAACAGATGCTATATTGCTGATTGATGAAGTGACGGCCATTTTGAATTGTTATTCTCACCTTGTGTCTACACAACAACTACAATTTACTTATACTTACTTCACCGGCGACCCAAAGTGTGTCTGTCCTGGTCTCCGATATGAAAACCCACCACTGGTCACGATGTTTGGCTGCCTCTCGCCAACGTCTGCCCGAAGCTCGCTTAACTCAGTAATCACTGGGTTACTCTATCGCTACCTATGGCGCTTATGCCCTTTTGGTCGCACAACCCTGTCCCATCCTCTCCAGGTGACCGAGCCAACGGAGTCCATCCCATTTCCGCAAGTAACGCCTGACCTCATTAGTCAAGAATAGGCAAAATTTTTTTAAGTGTAACGGTTTTATTGGCAAACTTAATAAAAACATGTGGGGCGTAAGAATCTATACAACGATTATATAATTAATTTTTTTTTCCTCGAAAAGATATATAGATGCTTATTTTTTAATTAAAAAATATAAAGCCTAGGCTTATCTGTGCATAAAATAATTAAAATAAATCTATAATAAATGATAGTGTTATAGTTTTTGTACAATACTGGCTGGCGTCCCAAGCCAGACGTGGCACAAAAAACTTTGGTTATAATATTACATCACACATAAATTTGTCCATATATTTATGAGTCCACTTTTTATGTGGCAGTGTTGCTAGAGACAAAGACCATCTACGTACTGGATGTGACATTATTTACAAACTGATGTAAATATTTTATTACTGGTAGAGCTACACTGCAGACGAATACTTTGTCAAGAATGGTATATTATTTGTCTGTAACATGAATAGGCTGGTACTACAATCCCGCAGAAATCCGGCGTCTGAGTGGTAGCTCAGCTACCGCGCTTCATATAGTGTGTGGTCGAGTTCCGGAGGCCCAAACCCCTCCCCCTATCCCTACGCGCTGCGGATATCAAGGGGCGGTGGTGATTGCTTACCATCAGGTGACACGGCTGCTCGTTAGCCTTCCTATCCCATAATATATATATATATATATATATATATATATATATATATATATATATATATATATATATATATATATATATATATATATATATATATATATATATATATATATATATATATATATATATATATATATATATATATATATATATATATATATATATATATATTATGAGATAGGAAGGATAATATGGGATATACAAAAGTTCACTACTGAATCTATAATAATGTATATATAATATTATAATCGCGAACTACACAAACAAGGTCAATCAAATAATTAACTTTATATCATCCATTATCCAGACTCATTAACAGATAACGTCATAACTTGAAACTATCCAGCTGTTGGCAAAAGCGACGCGGAATAGAATACAACAATGATTCATAACTGAGCAGCGAACAGACAATCTATTGCACAAACTGTTCACTAACCCAATTGCTTCATTTGTTTAATTAATAACGCCACAATTATAGCAACACGCGACGCCTTGCATTTTCTAGAGTAGAATTTAATTCAATATAATTTATATTATATTGTATATCGTCGCAAAAAAGCCAAGACGTAATAAACTGCAAAATTAAAACTTTAGCACCAGAACCAAAAAAGTTTTAAGATACATACATACATATAGTCATGCCTGTCTCCCTGTATGGTTAAACAGAGACCACAGATCTTTCTTTCAGAAGACACACTTTTCTTGCTCCCTTCACACTCATCCATCTTTTCATCCATCCTTCCTCTGACATTCATCGTAGCCAAACGACTCTCCGTTCGTCGCTTATTGTATCATATAAAATTGTATCTGATCACTCAAAAACAGTCAGTTGCAACACCGTACAAAATTTTCTATTTGTCGTAGGCCTGTGAGACTCAGACCATTCGAAGCAGTATTTTATTCTGATCCAAATATGCAAAAAAATTTGACATCTGTGTCGTTTAAAGCGTTTTCGCTTCGATATTATTTGTGTACCATAGAAAATGAAAATTTTAATGACATACAATTTTAATGTAACTTAATTACAAATTAACATGTATGTATATTATTTATGACATATAAAATTATTAAATAAAACGATAACCTTCCTATAGTTAAAAAGTTGGTCTGTATGCTAGTGTTTTTGTGTGACACAAACCAAAAAAAGTATGATAAAATAAAACAAATTCATTTTTTTTTTTGTTGCTGTTGCAGACTGTTAGTCTTCTTTAAAAAAATATAATATTGTTACATCCAGATAGCGTGGAGTCCGTGACGCGTCAGATCAAAGGGCGGCGATGGTAGAGCTCATCGAAGTCCACTAATTAGTGTTTAACTACTGGCCGACGCGCGGCATCTGTACACAGCCGTGCTTGATGACGCAACTAGCCAGTTCGTCGTCCCATGATGCTGTAGATATCTACTACAAGCTGTAGATAGGGTCAAAATCTATTTACGTTGATTGAATATCAATACCACAAAGTCTGAGGACAAAGGTATTCAACCAGTGCATCCTGCCCGTACTCTCTTACGGTGCAGAAACGTGGACACTGACAGTCCGTCTCCTCGACAAGCTCAAAATCGCTCAGAGGGCTATGCTCTGAGTTTCTCTGGTGAATAGAGTTCGAAATGAAGAAAATCGCCGGAGAACCAGAGTCACCGACATAGCTCTTCAAGTTAGCAGAATGAAGTTGCAATAGGCTGGACACGTTTGCCGGAGAAACGACAATCGTTGGAGTAGACGAGTGCTGGAGTGGGGACCGCGACTCGGCAAACGTAGTGTGGGTCGCTCCCCTGCTAGATGGAGCGACGATCTGCGCAAGGCGGCTGGCAGAGACTGGATGCGTGTAGCCGAAGATCGGGCTAACTGGCTCGCCTTGAGTGAGGCCTATGTCCAGCAGTGGACTGCTGCGTGCTGATATTGATAAATATCAATAAATTTGTTATAACCCGTAATTTTTAAAATACCCTTAACCGTCGAGCTTTTCTTATGGGATAGGAAGACAAACGAGCAGGCGTGTCACGTAATGGAAAGCAATCAACACCGCCCATAGACATTCGCAGTGTAGGCTAGTTTTTGAAGGTATGAGCTTATATGAAGAGAGTGATGAGTGTGGAGGAAACGAGGAAAGTATGCCGAGATCATAACTGATGGAGGTCTATGGGAAACAGGCGTGATCATATGTATGACACGCTTGGTCATTTGCCTCCCCAATCTATAAAAAAAAATGATTTACGAAGTTATACAATTAATACCATACCAATATAGTTAATACCAACTGTTTACCATTTTAATATGAAAACAGGTTTCTATTTCAATATATTTAAGGCGGAAAAGCTTTCAAGATAATTCGAGCTAGCTGGGTGGGTGCCAGCACATCATCTTACTCACTGAAAGCTGTCGTTTCTGTACAAGTGTAGCTGACCGTTTAACAACCATTACGATTATATGCGAGTGGCGGCGAATTTTCAAAAGGAAAACTCTACAAAACATTTTTACACATCCAGTTTCTGCCAGCCGCCCTGCGTACGTTATCCCACCATCTAGCCGGGAGGCGTCCCCCACTACATTTGTCAAGACGCGGTCTCCACTCCAGTATCTGTCTACTCCAACGATTGTCGAATCTCCGACAAACGTGACCAGCCCATTGCCACTTTATTTTGCTAAATCGAGAGCCAATGTAGGTGACTTTGGTTCTCTGGCGGATTTCTTCATTGCGAATCATATCTACAAAAGAAACTCCGAGCATAGCTATCTGAGTGACTCTGAGCTTGTGAAGTAGACAGACTGTCAGTGTCCACGTTTCGGCGCGGTAGAAGAGTATAGGGAGCAAACACTGGTTAGAGACTTGTGCCTTCAGGTATGGATGACGAGGAGATCTGACGAAGTTTCGTAAATGCTACCTAGCCCAGCTGAATCCTTCTATCGACTTCTTTCTCGAAGTTATGTCAAAAAATAATGTGAGATTATATAGGCCGCATCCTTTCCAGTCTAGCGTCTTAAAAACATCTTCCAGTGCATTAATGAACTGTTTTGGGGATATGACATCCCCCTGTCTCACTCCAAGATGCAACTGGATTTCTTTTATATGACTGATCTGTATTCGGATAATAAATATTCATAAGTTAACAATTGAATATGAAGCTTGTGTAGAACGATGAGTGTAAGGCATTATATTATTTTTTTTATGAGTTTTTAATGGCCAGTTCTTTTAAGAAATTCACATCAAAGAAACTAATAACATATAATATTAACTAAGAAAAAAATAATAGACGTATTTTAATAATTTCCCATAGTCTGTTCAAAACCGCTTCTTAATTAATCAGTGTCACGTAAAGTATTATTTATGTGTGAATAAATTTATCTGTATGACTACAATCCGATATGAGATTCAGATCAAAACAGTAATAAAAATTAAAGTTTTACAAATTGGTATCCATTTAATTATGTTTCACTCGTAAATTTTGTCTGTCTGTTTAACTATATTGTGTTTAATTTATATTCGTTCTTCAATGTACAGTTACTTTAATTTTAGATGGAATTACAATTATCTTCTAATTCTATCTAAAATTAAAGTACCTATTAACGACAAAGGCCTCTTCCACCATGTTCCATTGACTCCTATCCCTGGTTCTCGTGGTACACAATTGTCTTGCTACTTTTTTATTCTGTCGTCCCATCTTTTGTATTGTCTTCCGCGTCTCCTTTTCAGGTTCCTCGGGTACCAATCGGTGTCGAATTGCTACTTACATATAAATATCAACATTGATAAAATATGTTGAAACAGTCAGTAGTAATCCAGCCTCGGCCAATGACCTCAGTGGCGATTCTACCGTCAACACCAAATTTTTTTTGATTATATAGGAAGGCAAACGAGCAGGCGTGTCACGTCATGGAAAGCAATCAATCCTACCTATAAACCGTTGTGCAAAAGCGTTGCCAGCCTTTAAGGAAAGTGTCATTTTGGGACGGGGATGGGGAGGGTGGTGTTAGCAGTCGTCACAATATATCATTCAATGCCTATGACACGTTAGAGCAATCGTGTGTTAAAAGCTCATTATTCTGTTTCTGTTGTATCGATAGAGCTCACTTGCTGCGTAATATGACACACTCGTGTACATACAAACCGTGCTAAATGCTATACATAATTCATGTACAAGATACGCCAGTAATCAATTATTTAACATGTAAATTATATGTGTTCCATCAGCGACGACCGCAGAGTAATTAAACTATAGAGACATGAGCCAGAATTAAAATATTTACACATTTATTTATAATAATATACCACTAGATGGCGCTTTTATAAAATTGTTCTGTCTTATACTATTGATGGTATATGCGTTGCGTTCGATTTCATGATTTTTGATTATTGTTCAGATTTTATTATTGTTATTTTATTTTTAAAAATTTATCGCATCAGTATCTAGCAAAGAGTATTTAAACGATAGACACGTGAACTAGAAAAAAAATATTTACACATTTATTGATAATAACACTAGCTGGTGCTTTTATAAGGAATGTTCTGCTCTTTTCTATTGATATACTTATGAGTTCGATTTGCTGATTTTTAATAATATATATTAAAATAGCGCTGGCGATACCAGAGCGCCTAGGTCATTGCTGGTTGTTCCTCGCCACTGCTCAGCTGCGTTTCGTGGTAGCTTTAAATACGCCGCAACCAAATGTTGGAACAACTTGCCACCACCTCTTCGTGACTTGCATACAATGAATATATTTAAAAAAAATACAAAAATCTAATTTTAAGTATGCAGTCAGGAACTTGTTCTTTTGGACGCGGTGTATTTAGTACATGACTTTGTGTTTTTTAATTCCATTGTACTACGTGTATTTATGTGTATGTGTATATGAGTATGAGTAGTTATATATATGGATGTATTTGTATGTACGAGTGTGTCAGTATGAATGTCGTCACTGTGGTCCGCGATCTGACCACGTTGGTTCTTGCTGAAAACCAGCGCCGGGTGCTCCAATAGTGCGCCCAGCATATGCTGAGCAAGAACCATTTTATGACACTCGTTAGATTAAAATTATTTTCTTTTTGTTTTGTGTTTTTATTTGTATATAGAATATTATTAAGGATTTAATTTTGGTAATTGTAAAAAAAATGGTGTCATAAATAAAGTTTTTCTATTCTATTTTGCTATTCTAATATCTCTTATCAATTATTAACAAGAAAAGGGAAAAAGAAAGGGAAGCTTAAATATTTGTATTCTGCTAAAGTGTGGTATTTCCTCAAGGTTAGTGACTATTTATTTTGTGAACATAAATTGCCCATTAATAAATCTTAAGTTAAAGTGTGAATATTATCATTTCATGATTCCATCATTTTATTTAATCACATCATCAGTCTATAAAATTTCACTACTAGAAATACATAGGTTTATATTAAGTAAGAAGGATTCTTTAATATTTTAGAGGAGGATTGGAGGATTTGCATTAATGAAAGCGAAGCTAGCCATCTTATTGCCAATTACAGTACGTTACAGTCTGTATCTATTCATTACTATATTTATATTCATGATGATTTTATCCCTTATTTAGTATTAAATCCGGGTCTCTCATTGATGCTGTTGGCAAGGTGAGAAATTTGCTACAGTTCTTCGAGAAGCTAGGATAGAAGAAATAGCAGCTATCTATTCAGCTAGCATGCAATATAGGCGCATATTGACGCCGAGTTGCGGAAATTAGCCCCTTTAAACCATCCACCATTTTATTGTAAGAACGACATTTGTTTAATATTAATAAGTTATGGGGGTGAGGTGGATAATAGATTCGACACATATATACTTCATTGTTTTTTATCTTAAAATAACCAATGCAAAAAAGCGAACACGCTGTAAATGACACAGTAAATGACATACTGCGTCAAATGGTTTAAGTCTTACACTACTGCGATTAATAGAAAATTTTATACAGCATTGAAACTGATTGTTTTTGAATGATCAGGTATTTTTTTTTTCAGGAATCTTAACAGTTTTTTTGGCTCTGGGGGTAAGTCTCCATTTTGCGGTTTACGTTTTCTCTTTTTTAGGCAATGGTAGCAAAATGCAAACAAGCAAATTGCAAGTCACCTGATGGAAAGCAATCAACGCCACCCATAGACGACCGCGACACTGCAGGAGTCACGGAAGCGTTGCCGACCTTTTAGGTATGCGTAGGCATGTTTTTTGAAGGTCGTATCGGTTTTTGCGTCGATTTGACCAGGCTAATGGGAAATTTAATTGAATTAAAGCAGTCTCTGTTTGTATTGTACTCTACGCGCACTCTTTGTGTCAATAATGTATCCGCTATCGTAATGTGTGCAATGTTTTGACAAATTCGAAATATACGGAAGCGTTCAAGACGACCCTTGGAGCCGGCCAATTTATATGGAAAATAAAAAGTGTCATCCTTCATTGTGCTCTAGGTCCTTTTAACTTTTAAAGGTCAAACTCAATGAGTCGTACGTATATAAAGTTGTCGAGAAACCGGTCCTCGATACTACTGTCTAGATGAGGAGAATGCAGAAGTCAATACGGAGGCAATTGATAATTGATTAAAATCTTTACCTACCTCAAAATGAAGGTTAACGACTCGAATGGTGGTCTCTTGGATTCGAAGGTGTCCAATTAGGTTACTGTTAAGTGGATTACATTTATGTTTTTTATGACAAAAGAATGAGTGTGTCGTTGATGGAAAGCAATCTATACCGCCCTTGGACATTTACAACACGATCTTCTTCTTAATCGGTCATTCTTAGCAGAGCAG
This sequence comes from Baronia brevicornis, assembly GCA_031353405.1. Taxonomy (NCBI): domain Eukaryota; kingdom Metazoa; phylum Arthropoda; class Insecta; order Lepidoptera; family Papilionidae; genus Baronia; species Baronia brevicornis. The sequence goes on from JASFAT010001705.1 coordinate 264,366, forward strand.
TTCTTGCGTCGCCAGTCTCAGGATACACCTCCATTTCTCTCTATTCCTAACCTGTTGCGAGCATTCATGGATGGAAATATGAATGACTATTAATGGAGTCAGGCGTTACTTTGCGGAAATCCATCACTATAAGAACAGTCAATAGTTTTACTTAGCTAAGATCCGCGACAAGCAAAACAATAACAGAAAATTAATAATGTGTGTTTTTCTGTTGGATTAAATAGATTTATTTGGAACTTAAACCAAAAACTTACCGAAAATCGACCATCAATTCTCCACCCACCAACCACTACACACAATACCAAACACACATTACAACTTTTCCATCTTGTAAACGACATGTGTTTCGCCCTAACACGAGGTATCTTCAGGTATAGTAGACTCTACGGAAGACAACCGAAAAGTCTTGACTTGACTTGTAACTTTTTGGTTTAAGTTCCAAATAAATCCATTTAATCCAACAGAAAAACACACATTATTAATTTTCTGTTATTGTTTTGCTTGTCGCAAATCTTAGCTAAGTAAAACTATTGACTGTCCATATAATATGAATGACGGATTTTATCTAGTCAGTCCATCCAATTGGGAAGCGGCGTCGAGATCTTTTTCGCTCACTTTTTCTGAAGTTGTAGAGCCACGCTGCAGACGAATACTTTGTCAAGGATTGCATGTTATTTGTCTGTAGCATGATTGGGCCGGCTCGCCCTGAGAAAGTACCATACTGCCTCAGAAAACCGGCGTATGAGTGGTAGCTTAGATACCGTGCTTCGTCTTGTGAGCAGTTGGGTTCCGGAGGCCCAACCCCCCTCCTCTCTCCACCCTCCCCCTTCCCTTAATGACTCTTTCCTTATAGGCTGGCAACGGTTAAATAGTTAAATAATTTAATCAATAATGAAGCAGAGAGCTACGATGAATATGAGAGGAAGAATGGATTTAAAGATGGATGAGTGTAGAGGAAACAAGGAAGGTGTGCCGGGATCGTAGCGGATGGAGATCTGTGGTCTCTGCCTAATCCTACGGAAAACAGGCGTGACGATATGTATGTATGTGACTAGATGTTATCAAGTAGATTTTATTTAAGATACCATTTCTCTATGTATCAAAAAGCTTCTTCTAAAGCGAAAAAGCAAGCTCTCCAAAATTATTTAAAGTCAAGATTGAATGTTCGTTTTGAAGTAGGTAACTAAAATGCACAAAAGATACAAGTTACATTCGGCGAGCGTACCAGCATCATATATGTAAATAAAAGATGCACATCTTAGCGCTTCTTACCGCTCTAATATACCGTAATAAAGGTAATGCAGCTTAAGATGCGATCTCGCCGTCTTTTCAGAGATGCTGTTACTTACTTCGGATTACTTTTAAATATCAAATAAGTCGAGATATTTAGAAGAAATACTTTAAAAAAAACACAAAAATGCAAAAAATATAAGAATAAATTCAAATGTCAGAATTTTTACTTATCTAAGATCCGCGACAAGCAAACGAAAATTGAAAAATAATAATGTGTGTTTTCTACTGGTCTATTGCTATCAACAACACCAAACACACACCACCACATTGCACATGACAGGTATTTCGCCTAAACACGAGGCATCATCAGGAATAGTAGACTCTACGGAAGACATTAAGTGTCTTGCCATTACAATGGGCGCTATATATAACAAGTACCCAGTGTATTATAGAGACAGAGGTATGTGTGAGAGAGAAAAGTATATTTTGAGGAAAGGGGATGAATAAATTCACGTATAGTTACCACATGATGCCAATTTTTTATGGGTTGGGGGGGCAAACGATGAAACTATCGCACGTGTGGTGAATTCGCTACAAAGAAAAGTAATCTCCCCCTAATCTGGAGAAATGGCGATCTAGAACGGTGCGTTTTTCCCGAACCTTCTTTCCGTGCACCCCTACCCAGTGGAACCAGCTACCTCCAGCGTTTCCAAACCAGTACGACATCGGAAACTTCTGAAAACGAGCCGGCCCATTCATGGTCCTCCAGACAAATAACATGCCATTCTCGACAAAGTATTCGTTTGTGACATGGCTCCACCATTTTGAAATTAATATTGTAAATATATAATATATTTATAATACGTATAATCTATATATCCGTGCACTATCAGCTTGGGGGGAAATCAGCGCTGTGGCTAGCTGCGGCTTTTTGCTGAGTGTGAATCATTTCATAATCCATACTACAGTATAGGAAACATAATATGCTATTGTTATGGTTGTATTATTGTTTTTATATTTTTTAAATTTGTGTTGTAATTATAATTATGTTTTTTCATTTGTGTGTCTTGTTTTATAATTTTTATTTTATTATGTGTCTTCTGTTTCTGTACTATTTTGTGGATTGATGAATGAAGTTTTTTGTTCTTTCTTCATATGTAATAAAACGATATAATAAAAAAATATTTATCTAAGCATCAGTCTAACCTAATTATTCATAACAGTATGTGAGTGTGGACAGTTGGAATTTTTACTTAGCTAAGTTACGCGACAAGTCGCGGAAAATCATGTCGCGGATCTTAGCTAAGTAAAAGTTCTAATTGTCCATATAGTAATAGATTTCCACAAAGTAACGCCTGAGTCCATTAATCAGTATTAGAGCGCTCAGCATCAATAGAACATGTATACCGATGCGGCAACCGCACTAAGATCTCCTGTAGGTAACAAAGCCACAGTCATTAACTCCCTATGACTGTTGGGTTTCTGCTATATGTCAAAGACTATGTAGACGTATAGACGTGACAAAACTTGTACGTCAAATTATTCTTAACTAGCGGTTTTCCAGTAATGGCAATTCTTTTTTTATGAACGTCTTACGTTATTAGCTATTATAATTTTGGCCAAAATTTTTTTATGGGATGGGGAGGCAAACCAGAAAGCGTGTTGCCTGATGAAAAGCAATAAACGCCGCAGTCATTTCCGGTAATCGAGGTATGTATAGGCTTATTTTTTTAAGGTTCTAATTACGTCTATCCATATGTGAGCTGACTCAATCTGGTCAGTTAATAGTGGTAGAGCCACGCTGCAGACGAATACTATGTTAAAAATTGCATAATATTTGTCTGTAGCATAAATGGGCCGACTCACCCGGGGAAGTACCACACTCCCGCAGAAAACCGGCGTCTGAGTGATAGCTTACCTACCGCGCTTCGTACGGTGAGCGGCCGAGTTCCGGAGGCCCAACATCCTCCCCCCCCCCTTCTAACCCTCCCCCTTCAATTCCCACTCTCATAATAACACTTTCATTAAAGGTCTATGGGCGGCATTGATTGCTTTCCATCACGTGACATGCCTGCTCGTTTGCCTTCCTATCCCATAAAAAAAAGTCCATTGCAAGGATATAAAATAGATATAGCACATTTTTGTTAACTATGCAGTTTTTTAAAGGATAGGGATGGTTATAAATATTACTAGAATTCTTGTTAACCTTTCGAACTAAGCTAACAATGCTTCTACTAGAATATGGTTGACATCAATAGTCCAGAGAAAGATAAGAACTCACGTCGTTCAGATTCTAATTTATTCTAATTCTATTACCGAGTTATTGCTGTTTGAAAATTGCTGTGTAAAATCGTCGTTCATCACTAAAACAAAGGCGTGTAGGTAACAAAAGAGCGTCATATCTCATCGCATTCGCAATTTTATTCTATGCCAACGTCTGAACACAACCGGGGAGATGGAAAATTTTAATAAAATATGTTTTCCCCGCGTAAACTGGCATCTCTCACGTCACGTCCCTTACAAGATCCTTTAAACACTTACAAATGTGAAATGCGACCGTCATGGTCTTAATGCAATGAAAATAGAATTCAAATTGTCAAGTTGAAACATACAATAAAAAATTGTTTGTGTAAACTATGGTTTGCTATGAGGAAGAGATGTGCCAAGATTATGAAATAGGTATTAATATTTTCTTGTATACAAATAGTAATATTAAATGTAATATTAAAATAACAAGGGCAACATATGGACAGTCAAAAGTTTTACTTAGCTAAGATCCGCGACAAGCAAAACAATAACAGAAAATTAATAATGCGTGTTTTCAACGGAAGACAACCGAAAAGTAACTTTTCGGTTGTCTTCCGTAGAGTCTACTATACCTGAAGATGCCTTGTGTTGGGGCGAAACACGTGTCGTTTACAAGTTGGAAAAGTGGTAGTGTGTATTTAATGTTGTGTATAGTGGTTGGTGGGTTTCCGACGGCCGTTTTTCGGTTTTTGGTTTAAGTTCCAAATAAATCAACTTCATCCAGGAGAAAAACACACATTATTAATTTTCTGTTTTTGTTTGCTTGTCGCGGATCTTAGCTAAGTAAAACTTTTGACTGTCCATAGAGTGATGGATTTCCGCAAAGTAACGCCTGACTTCATTAATAACAAGGGCAACGCTGAATTCATTTTCGCATGTCACTCTAATTTAAAAAAGGAATAGAAAAATTTATTTGGCTTTTTTTTTACCGATTGGCTCAGTGGCGCGGCCCGCCGCCCACGGAGTCAATGGTCGCGGGTTCGATTCCCGCATCGGAATAAATATATATATATATATATATATATATATATATATATATATATATATATATATATATATATATATTAGGTGTACAAATAAGTTTCCGCGGTTTTTTATAAAAAATTAGGAATTTATTGTAAAGGAAAAGTACATTACGTTTTATTCAAAGTATTTTCCATCATTTGCCACTACTTTTCCTCATCTTTCTGGCAACATTCGGATACCCCGTCGAAAAAACTCTTCATCTTTTGACGCTATCCACAAATCTACCCAATTTTTGGTGTCTTCATATGATGTGAAGCGCTGCTCAGACAGACCATGTGCCATCGACCGGAACAGGTGATAATCAGAAGGGGCTAAGTCTGGTGAATACGGCGGGTGGGGTAAAACTTCCCAGTTGAGTGTTTCCAAGTATGTTTTTACCGGCGCCGCAACATGTGGACGAGCATTATCGTGTAAAAGAATAATTTTGTCGTGTCTGGAGTAGTAATGGGCGCGTTTTTCCTTAAGTGCCCGACTCAATCTCATCAATTGTGTTCGGTAGAGAGCTCCAGTAATGGTTTCGCTTGGTTTCAGCAATTCATAATACACGACACCAAGCTGATCCCACCAAATACACAGCATGAGTTTTTTTCCATGAATATTCGGCTTAGCTGTCGATGTTGATGGTTCGCCGGGCTTAACCCATGACTTTCTCTTCTTTGGATTATCGTAGTGAATCCATTTTTCGTCACCAGTGACTATACGATGCAAAAAACTCTTTTTTTTATTCCTGGCAAGCAGCATTTCACTCATGCATAATCGGCGTTCAACGTCTCTCGGCTTTAGTTCATATGGAACCCAATTTCCTTGTTTTTGAATCATTCCTAACGATTTTAAACGATGTGAAATTGCTTGTTGAGTCACTTGTAGAGTAAGTGCAAGTTCTTTTTGCGTTTGGGACGAATCTTCCTCCAATAGTACTTCTAATTCCACGTCTTCGTACACTTTCGGCCTTCCACTGCGTTCTTTGTCTTTAACGTCAAACTCACCGTTCTTAAACTTTTGAAACCATTCCTGACAACTTCTCTCACTTAAAGCAGCTTCACCATATGCTTCTAGAAGCAATCGATGCGCCTCAGCTGCAGATTTTTTCACATTAAAGAAGTAAATCAAAAGTTCCCGCAAATGATGCTTATTCGGAATAAAACTTGACATTTTTGCACGAAAAAAATTACGTGATGCTGATACGGAATCACTAGTACTTTAAGGTTATGGTGTTGCCAGATGACTAAACTTGGGATATTACGTTTTACATCTGACAATTTCTCCATAACCTTCTGGTGGGGCCATCTTTTGACAAACCGCGGAAACTTATTTGTACACCTAATATATATATGGATTTATAAATATTTAATCCGAGTCTGGTAAACCCCTGATGTGAAACACTGTTGAGCAGTGGCGAGGTATAACAACCAGTAATGACCTTCACGTCCTGCTAGATATCACGAGCAGTATTTCGTTTCGAGAGATTCACTATGGCGAATTTTAATATACCTAGTTAGTTAGTTATAAAGAGTTAAAAAAATGACGGCGATGTGGTTCGCCACACGTCACGTCCTGATTCCCACGAGGACGAGAAGCAACGAACGGAGGGCCGTTTCGCTACGATGAATGTAAGAGGAAGGATGGATGAGTGTGAAGGAAGCAAGCAAGGGGTGTTGAGATCGTAGCGGATGGAAATCTGTGGTCTATACCTAACCCTACAGGGAGACAGGCGTGACAATATGTATGTATGTATGTATTTCGTTTATAGAACCATATTAATTTATTATATAAATACGCTGGATTCTCGCAGCGAATCGTACCAAATAAAATGGCGGCGAAATGAGGCTCCCTGTGATATCTATGTTCATATGTATTTTCAGTCCGATAGGCAAGCATCTGTCCATTTACATACAAATGGATATGTTTTATGAATACCATAGATTAAAAAAACATGCCAGTACAACTTCTTACCGCATGATCATATCATCAGGCTATTTCAAAAGATGATTCAAAAGATATATATATATACATATATATAAGTTATGGAGAGGACCTTTATGATTCAAAAGTGCCCGGAAAAGTAATCAACGAGGTATCTCTCCTTTTAGATGTAGAAGTGACAATGGGTAGGCTATATTATCGACCGATAATTTTGGAGTAAAAAAGTCTGACTAAAAGGCTGTGTCTTGGTAAATGTAGTGTGGGGCGATGTTAAAGAAAGTTAAGGAGAAGAGAAAAAAGAAACTGGATAGAAGAATAATCGAAATTGAGAAAGAATTGTATTCTACAAAATTAGTGAGATATAGACGAGGAAAGAAAGCATTCGTTCATCGCGTATCACCATCATTTTCAGTTTTTCATTATATATATAATATGCGCCACTGCTGGGCAGAAACGGGGCTGCCCCCTATGGAGTACGGACGAGATAAACATATGTATGGCACATATTTAACCCACAATATTTATTCCGAATCTGATAAACCCCACCAATCCGCATTGAGCAAGCGTTGTGGGTTAATGGCCATTCCAGCCAGTAACAGGGAATACCCTGCTCTAGAGTGGGAAATATGTACTGCCACGGGTAGACCTTGGCCTGGTTCAGAATCACATTGCAGTCCGTTCTATTCTTCGCTACCTCCTTTCTATTTGTCGCGCCAAGTTTTAAGGTCTTGTGGGAAATATGTACCGCCGTGGGTGGAAGTTGGCCTGATCCAGAATTACTTTCCAGTCCGATCTATTCTTCGCTATCTTCCTTCAATTTGCCACGCCAAGTTTTAAGGTCTTATGGGAAATATGTACTGCCGCGGGAGGATTTTGGCCTGATCCAGAATTACTTTCCAGTCCGATCTATTCTTCGCTATCTTCCTTCAATTTGCCACGCCAAGTTTTAAGGTCTTATGGGAAATATGTACTGCCGCGGGAGGATTTTGGCCTGATCCAGAATTACTTTCCAGTCCGATCTATTCTTCGCTATCTTCCTTTAATTTGTCACGCCAAGTTTTAAGGTCTTATGGGAAATATGTACTGCCGCGGGAGGATTTTGGCCTGATCCAGAATTACTTTCCAGTCCGATCTATTCTTCGCTATCTTCCTTCAATTTGCCACGCCAAGTTTTAAGGTCTTATGGGAAATATGTACTGCCGCGGGAGGATTTTGGCCTGATCCAGAATTACTTTCCAGTCCGATCTATTCTTCGCTATCTTCCTTCAATTTGCCACGCCAAGTTTTAAGGTCTTATGGGAAATATGTACTGCCGCGGGAGGATTTTGGCCTGATCCAGAATTACTTTCCAGTCCGATCTATTCTTCGCTATCTTCCTTTAATTTGTCACGCCAAGTTTTAAGGTCTTGTGGGAAATATGTACCGCCGCGGGTGGACCTTGGCCTGATCCAGAATTACTTTCCAGTCCGATCTATTCTTCGCTATTTTCCTTTAATTTGTCACGCCAAGTTTTAAGGTCTTGTGGGAAATATGTACCGCCGCGGGTGGACCTTGGCCTGATCCAGAATTACTTTCCAGTCCGATCTATTCTTCGCTATTTTCCTTTAATTTGTCACGCCAAGTTTTAAGGTCTTGTGGGAAATATGTACCGCCGCGGGTGGACTTTGGCTTGGTCCAGAATTACCTTATATTCCGATCTATTCTTTTCTTTCTCCCTTTAATTTGTCGCGCCGAGTTTTAAGGTCTTGTGGGAAATAAATGCGATATGAATAAGTAGACGATTATTGAATGTGTATTATTTTGAAACCTTATAGCAATAAACAATGAATTGAATGGAAAATATAAACACAACGTTTAACATGAAATTGAAAAGCTAAAGCTTTTTAAGCGGAATCGAATGCACTCCGCGCGCGCACCCAACCCACTGAACCATGAAATCAGATAGCATCATGGTGGATACTTTTATCAACCGGTGAATAAAGTGGACCAGAATCATCGCGGGCTGGTGTAAATTAAATTTTCAACTCGGCTAAATGAATTAACAACCGGAAAGTTACGTGTAAGTTTGAAAGGTATGAAATCATATTACTACACACACACATACATACAGTCACGCCTGTCTCCCGTAGGGTTTGGCTAGATGGACCGTGATTGGCAGACCGTGGATTGGCGGAGAGGAAGGGAAAGTAAAGGGCAGGAAAGGAAATGCGGATTGGAGGGTTACCAGACAAGGAATAAATATTTATAAATCCATACATATATTTATGCCGATGCGGGAATCGAACCCGCGACCATTGTCTCCGTGGGCGGAGGGTCTCGCCACTGAGCCAATCGGTCGTCGTCGATATATGTTAGGTTGGTTTGTATTTTTTCTTGTTTTCAGAAAATAAATTATTGCTTCTTTAGACGAGAGGTGTTCTTGAAGCACTAATATTTATTAAAATATAAATCTTAATTCTTATGTTGTTCTTTGGAAATAAAATAACAATCAAGCTTTTGTTCAGGCTCTGTAAAAGGAATAAATAAATCATTTTTCTTTGTGAGACGGGGCGTGGCATGCCGCCCTTCCGTCATATCTTCTCTGTAATTAACATTTAATTTGTAAAGATCTCGCTTTTTTGGTAATATAATAAATTTTTTGACTTATTACACTTCGCTTTTGATCCCAAAAGTATAAGACAAAGCGATGACTTATTAAAAAAGAAATTCCGTTGAATATCACACCGCATTGTCCTCCAGCTTTACGGAAACCGTTGCGCTCTGCTTATTTCTTTTACTCGTGTCGTGTTTTTTAGTACAAAACAAACTTAACCGGGACGGAGGGGATGACCCTCCATCTGGATGAATGGCGATCTGGTACGGTGCGTTTTTCCAGAATCTATTTTCCACGCACCGCTACTCTATGGAACCAGCTACCTTCAGCGGTCTTTCCGAATTGAAACGACGTTAAAATTCAGAAACAAGCCTGCACATTTCTCCGGCCAGCAACGCTTTTGCACTGCCTTTAGCATACAGATGTCCATGGGCGGCGTTATTACTTTTCCATTAGGTGACACGTCTGCTCGTTTGCCTTCCAATCCCATAAAAATTTAGTTTTATTATTTTTTGTCTTATCTCCGAGAAACTTTACCTTCTCATTGCCACTTTAGTTTGCTTATTCGATACATTCTGGCGGATTTCTTCATCCTTCACATGATATATTCATTCGCCAAATGTTAATTCACGCTGAGATATTATGGACTTTTAAGTCGCTTGTCACTATCATTCAATCACAATTCAATAGACCGGTTACAAACCAGTGTTTAATGAACTAAATCTGCGTTGGCCGATCACCACAGTTTTGTCACGGTTCGATTCTCATGGACCACACAGTCAGATCGCGGACCACACAAATCATATATCCAATCAGACCTCACATGCACAAAAATATAAATTAAATAATTATTTAAAAATATATGTTTTTATAGGACGGGGAAGCAAGCGTGTTGCCTAATGGAAAGCAATTAAAGCCATATTAAAGCAATGCTCATAGGCATTCATAACTTTGCAATGCTATGTAGCATTGCAAAGCGTTTTGTCTACTTAAAAGAGAATTTTTTTAAGTATCAATTTTTATAAGAGAAGTTTTTTAATCAAGATTAACATTATGACGCCAATTTATTTAAATAAAATTAAAATTCTAAGATATGTTACGTTTTACTAGTGGCTCTAACGCTGCAGACGAATACTTTATCAAGAATGGCACATTATTTGTCTCGTGGATTGTCTCGTCTTAGGTGCCTCGTGTCTGGTATTGTATGTTTGACGTTATCAACATAGCGATCATAGCGAGGTTTTGGAGGCTTTGCTGATGGCCGTTTTTTGGTAAGTGATTCTCTTATTATATTATATATTATCTTATTATATATTATTAAGTGATTCTATTATGGGAGTCGGAGTGGGAATCGGAGGGGGAGTGGGAAGGGGAGGGTGTTGGGCCTCCGGAACTTAGACCGCTCACCGTACGAAGCGCGGTAGCTAAGCTACCACTCAGACACCGGTTTTCTGCGGGAGTGTGGTACTTTCCCGGGCGAGCCGGCCCATTCATGCTACAGACAAATAATATGCCATTCTTGACAAAGTATTCGTCTGCAGCGTGGCTCTACCACTAGTATATCTCTATTCACTTCTTCACAAACACACATTATTATTATTCTAATTTGCGTTCTCTGATCTTAGCAAAGTATGTTTGACTGCCCATCTTTAGTTTTAAACAAAATAACCTGACTTTTCAGGGACCGCCTGCGGCGGCCTTTCAAAGTTATGAGGGTGTTTGGGGCTTATGTCAAATTTCAGCAAAATCGGCGAATAAATGGCGAATTTAACTTTGTATGGCAGCTATCTTGCTTTCCGCCATTTTATATTTACACTTGTGACCATTTTTTGTTTGAAAGCGACCCCTGTGGGTATTATGGTTGAACCAGCGTCAAATCTTCAAGGTTTAAATATAATTTCTCTGCTTTGAACCCTATATGAACATTTCTCCAGAACAAACTTACTCCTTATATGTTACGGTTTCACCAATAAAATGTCACTTAGTGAGTGGCAATGCAGCTTCATATAATATTAATAATTATAAATGTGTATATTAATAATTATAAATGTGTATATTAATAATTATTAATGTGTATATTAAAATCATCTGGTCCCAAATGGAGTTACACTCAAAGGAGCTTAATTCATTCGCAGCCCGATACGTAGCGCAGTCAAGTGTGTGCGCTGATAATGAAGCGAATCCCGATATAATCTGTGGTATCGTGTTACCGCTACAAGTTTTTGCGGGCGAAGAATTCTCAACCGCTCGCTTCGCTTGTTAGGCCCGAGCCACACTGGGTACAGATCGGAATGAAACCTAGTTTTGTTTAACTTTAGTTTAGCTTCGCTCGTGACGCCTAACTAAGAGTGTTGAATGCCGTAGATTGATTTTCTTTTTTTAAAATACTTTACTGATAATAAATTTATACTATTGAAAAACAGCGTTCTTAATTATATTACAATTTAGGCATAAGTGTTAATACTTTACAGACTATGTACGCCTTTCTAAAGTTGATAAGAAAACAATAATAATATGTTGGCGAAACAGGTCAGCTGTACAGTCAAATCGTGAATTAAAAAGTTAAAAAAAAACAAGCTATTAATCTCATAGTTATGCTACTGCATAGTACTAGGCTATTTTATTTTTTTATGGGATATTATATGGCAAACGAGCAGGCATGTCACCTGATGGAAAGCAATCAACGCCACTCATGTACATTCGCAGTGCCATATGCAGTGCAGAAGCGTTGCCGACCTTTAAGAAAGTGCCATTATGGAGGGGGGAGGGAGGAAGGGATTTGGGCTACCGGAACTCAACCGCTCACCGAACGAAGCGCGGTAGCTAAGCTAACACTCAGACGCTGATTTCCTACGGGAGTGTGATACTTCCCCGGGTGAACCGGCCCATTCATGCTACAGATAAATAATGTGCCATTCTTGACAAAGTATTCGTCGGCAGCGTGGCTCTACCACTTCAGAATTCATATGTCAATTTAAATATATGTATTTACAAATACATAGATGAAGTTTACATTAAAACGAATATAAACTACTGAAAAGTGAAAGAATGAAGTTATTTACAATTATCTTATAAAACTAACAGGCATCTGTTTGCCGTAAAATAAATTTGCGAAACCATAATACACAGACCGTGCACAACACAGTGGGATAATTAATAATAAGTCTTAATAGTATAACGTAACGGTCAACCCATAATATGACGTGAAGTTGATCCATACGATATTGGAACCTTCCAAAAACAACCTTAAAGCCTACCTTAAAGCCCGACGTTTTCGTAACACCGGGTTCCGTAATGATCGGGGATAGGCGGCGTTGGTTGTTTTCTATAAGGCTATACGCTTGCTCGTTTGCCCTCCTATTCCATAAGAAAAAGTTAAGCGAAGCTTGAGGTAAATGATGATTGATTACGTCAGTAATAAAGGTTAAATAACAACAGTAGATAAACAGCCAAAAGTGGGGGCCCCTCTTTATCCCGATGCGAGAGGCCGCACTATACTTCGTTGAGTTGGTTCATCAACTCGCCTAGTTTTCAGCGCTAGAGTAATTTATCTCTATAGTTTATAGTGTGAGCCAAAGTATGAAAAAATGCTGTTACTACATGAGCGAAGCTAACTTTCGCTTTGTTCCCGATGTGGCCTCACCCTAAGATGTGTAACGGATATCTTTAAATTTAACAGCTTAATTGTTTGGTTGCGCAATATATATATATATATATATATATATATATATATATATATATATATATATATATATATATATATATATATATATATATATATATATATATATATATATATATATATATATATATATATATATATATATATACTTGTACATAGAATGGAGAAACTGAACATCTAATTGTCTTCTAGAAGAATAACCGACTACGACAAAGATATTGACTTATGAACAAGCATAATTGACGATTGGAAAAATATCTTTAACCAATAATTGATGGAGTCAGACGTTATTTTGCGGCAATCCATTACAAAGATTGATTTTTCTTTCATTCAAGACTTTAAGGTTGTCTTTGGTAAAGTTTACTACACCTTTTTTCATCTATGGCGATCGGGCGGTGTCAAAAATAGGTTTTTCAGCTTAATAAATGTTTGTATGTATGTGTATCCATATATCATCATCATCATCATCATCAGCAGCCTGCGGCAGTCCACTGCTGGACATAGGCCTCCCCCATGGAGCGCCACCTAGCCCGATCTTCGGCTACACGCATCCAGTTTCTGCCAGCCGCCCTGCGCAGATCGTCGCACCATCTAGCCGGGGGGCGTCCCACACTACGTTTACCGAGGCGCGGTCTCCACTCCAGCACTCGTCTGCTCCAACGATCGTCGGATCTCCGACAGACGTGACCAGCCCATTGCCACTTAAGTTTGCTAATTCAAAAGGCTATGTCGGTAACTTTAGTTCTCTGGCGGATTTGTTCATTCCGAAACATATCTACCAGAGAAACTCCGAGCATAGCTCTCTCCATAGCTCTCTGAGCGACTCTGAGCTTATGAAGCAGACGGACTGTCAGCGTCCACGTTTCGGCGCCGTAGGAGACTACGGGTAGGACACACTGGTCGAAGACTTTCGTCTTCAGGCTCTGAGGTATGGGCGACGAGAAGACCGGACGGAGTTTCCTAAATGCTGCCCAGCCTAACTGAATCCTTCTATATCCATATATACTATATTAAATTAATTGGGTATGAATTGTAATTTAATATTTACTGTGTATTTAGTGTGGACTGTAAATTAAATGTAATGTGTTACTGCAGAATAAAATAAATGTATCTATCTTATAAATTATATCTACTTATTTTTTTTATGGGATAGGAAAGCAAAAGAACAGGCGTGTCACCTGATGGAAAGCAATCAACACCGCCCATAGATATCCGCAGTGCCATAGTCATTGCCGAAGCGTTGCCGGCCTTTAAGGAAAGTGTCATTATGGGAGGGCGGATGGGAGAGAACCTCCGGAACTCAACCGCACACTGAACGAAGCGCGGTAGCTAAGCTGCCACTCAGACGCCGGTTTTCTGCTTCGGAGTGTGGTACTTCACGGGGCGAGCCGGCCCATTCATGCTGCAGACAAATAATATGCTGTTCTTGAAGAATTATTCGTCTGCAGCGTGGCTCTACCACTTCTAAAATCTATCTAGTCTTCTAAATCAGAATTCTATTCTTCTAAAGCAGATTATAATTATAAAGAAAAACTTCTAAACTGAATAAATATAAATATATTTTTTTAAATTATTAAAATTTAATTTATTGTGTTTCTGCTCCTTATTTTTGTAATTCATACACGATTCAATATAGAGAATGTCTTTGTGTTGTTTCGTCTATGTATATAAAATTTTTACTATAATACCTTATACGTTCGGGAAAAATTTATCAGTAGTAAAAAAAAATTAATTTGTGTATATTGTAAAAAAAATCGAAGATCCATTTGAAATTAATGTCATAATAAAATATCAAAAGACACAGTGTTTGAATAACAACTTATTCATTGAGAAACATATTCGAAAGTATTTCACAAGATGAACGAAATACCGTATCAAATAGTTATATATGTATGTATATATGCTCGTACATACGTACATTTTAATCAAAGAGAGAGGGTGAGACTTCTAAACATACCAGTATTCAAATAGAACAAGTTGAGAAACTCATCCAAAGATGCTGGAAACAGCACGGAGCTTCATGAAAGGCCATAGCAACTGCACTACCTAATGAAAAGACAGTTAGTTGGATTGGAATATGTTAACAGAACTTGGAACTCAAATTATTGTATTTAATTAATTGATTCAGAGAGAAACTTCGCCATGTTAATAATGTAATGGGAATGTCATGTTTATACTGGTTTTCTTCAGTACACATAGTAAATTCGATTTAAAATTAACAATGTTTACATGATTATATTCATTTATATAAAACAGTTACATATATGCAGAATTCTTTGCAAAAAAAACGGATGGTTTGTTTTTTTTTAAAGCATTGGTAATAATTTAGTTTTGAAGAGGTTTTAATATCCAAACTATGTTACTGGCAATTAATAAAGGGTCTGGGTATGAAAAAAAATCAATTCCAAATTCGAAACTTTTGTTTTATTTTTTCAAAAATAATTCTTTCTTTAATTTGTGACTTTTTACTTACTTTTCGCTGGTTTGTTGTTAGAAGGTTATCGATTAAATAAAACATTTTTTTTATTATTTTTAGTAGAAAATGTAGTGTCCCTTCCCCGTCCCCTCGCTTGATAGTGCAACGATCTGCGCAGGGGAGCTGGCGGAAACTGGATGCGTGAAGCCGAAGATCGGGTTAGGTGGCGCTTCTTGGGGTAGGCCTATGTCTAGCAGTGGACTGCCGCAGACTGTCGATTCATTGATTGACTGTGCTAATTTGCAATTTATATTCACTACCATATTATATGCATACAGGTCGTGCATCACGAATCATATAATACCGTACCACGTACTTTGTACAAGAAAAAAATTCAAATCTTCAATATTTTACGTGTAAGAATTATTTTCATTGGAATACATATAAATATTTTTTATGATGTTGCAGGTTCGCAATAAAAGCTCTTAATTAGACAACAACAATCGTACAATTTTAATACAGGCAACGAGCCAGACGCAGCGACTTATTTACGCGGGCACCGCTTAGATATGCCACTGCGATTGCTGGCCAAATATTTTTGGTACAGTCACCGTGAGAAGTGAAAACGTGGAATATTTTTTTCTCAAAAACCTAAATCAATATTATTTAATAAATCAATAGAATTTAAAAATATCATTAAATCAACTGTCAGATTCTAGTAATGAATACAAATATCTCAGTTCGATTAAGCGGTTTATTTTCATTTAACAATGCATGTGTGCTTAAAGTGAAATAATTTGGTGTGTTAAACGAATGACACCGATTTGGTCTTCAGAATTGATAAACTTAAGTGGCAATCGGCTGATCACGTTTGTCGGAGATCGGAAAACCGCTGGAGCACACGAGTGCTGGACTGCAGATTTCATGTTGACAAACTAGGACGCTCCCGGCTAGATGGTGCGATGATCTGTGCGAGCAGCTGGCAGAGATCAGATGCGTGAAGCCGAAGATCGGGCTAAGTGGTGCTTTTTGGGAAAGACCTTTGTCCAGCAGTGCATTATACGGCGTGCGGCAGGCCGTATTAATAGGAATTAATAAGAATAGATGGATAAAATTAATATAAATATATATAATTATTTTATTGATTCTCACGAGGGCGAAAAGCGACCAATGACGAGCCGTTTCGCTGCGATGAATGGCAGTGGATGGAGCTCTGTGGTCTCTGCCAACCCCTGCGGGGGATAGGCGTGAATATATATAAAAAAAAAATTATTTTACCTATCTTTTCTTATTTATTAATACGGCCTTTTGAAGGTACGCTATTTATACTTTATTTGTCATACTAGATGATTCCAAACAAATGGAATTTATATACTGTATTTAAATACATAAATACTCGACACGTTGAAAAAAATAAATAAAAAATACAATAATAAACGTTGACTAAAAACCTTCAAAAGTTGACTATTTGTTACAGTGTTCTATATTTTTTTATTTATTTGTTCTAATGTTTTGTTTCTAATATTTTTGATGCTGTTGCTGATGATGATGATGAAACAAATGTTGGTAACTCTTAATATCCCAAAATGTAATATATCTTTAACTACCTATATATTATCAATTTTTTTCCCATTTCTACGGAAATGAATATTAATCGACCAGCTAATAAGAAAATATGCATTTAATTAAATTAAATTCCATAGAGTTAATACGAATAATTGTACAGAAATCGGGCAGCCATGCCATGCGGGAAGGGAAATGAGGTGCAAAAATATTTGTGTCCTACTAAATTATTATTAATAAGGTCTTCTCTACTTTTTAAAATATGCTTGATTAACATACAAGGCTCTAAGATATATGTATATATGTGACAATTCTTAACATTGTGCAATTATAAATGGGTAATAAATATTATCTTCGCGACTGTACTTCGGAAACGCTATCAAGAGATGCGTCGGGTAAAATTCGTTCGTCACGCGCTCTGAACACGCCGCAGAGCGTGCGCATTTTTGTGAATTTTCATCCGAATACAACAGCGTACGTATAATAATGAATGCTGTAATAAAAATATTTTCGTAATAAAACATTATTATCTGCAAGGCATGCGAAATATATTAACATATATTATTACAAGAGAAAATTTTCCATTATTTTGCGTATTTGCACTTACAGTAAATAAGCCTACACATATTTTTCTAAGCCATGCAGGCTTCTGCAATGCTTGTAATCTAGAATATCTATGGGTGCGTTGAGTACTTTCCATCAGGCGACACGCCTGCTCATTTGCCTATCTCTTAAATAATTCAGTTTTTGCTTTAATACTTTAACAGCTTTATTGGAAAGAGTCTTCCGGAACTCGGCCGCTCACCGTACAAAGCGCGGTAGCTTAGTTACCACTCAGACGCCGGTTTTCTGCGGGAGTGTGGTACTTCCCCAGGCGAGCCGGCCCATTCATGCTACAGACGAATATTATGCCATTCTTGAAAAAGTATTCGTCTGCAGCGTGGCTCTACCACTATGATATAGACAGACTATATAATATAAACAGAGGCGTCTCTCGCTCATTTAGCGCCCGTGTGCAATCATTCCCCTAGCGCCCTCTAGTAAGCGCGCGTTCAAAATGGAATAGGTACATACGTCATGTCTACATAAATGTTATGTCAATGTTAAAAAATGGAAATTTTAAAAAAAATCGACTTTGATACTAACTCGATGAGCTGATCGGTTATTTTGTATGGAGAGTCAAATTTTTTTTTTTACCAAAGTTAGTTAATTTAAATATTTTGGACGAAACAATGCAAGCGTTTCACCGAAAACCCAAAAAGCATTACTATACAAAAACACACAAAACAATCAGACACACCAAGCGTGACCTACAGTCGGACCCCACCAGTAAATTACATGCACAGATACCAACGTGTGTAACAGAAAAATGCTTGCATCGCCAGCCATATTGTACATGAAGTGTTGAATATTTTATGCATGATTATGTCAATTAAAAAGTTCTTTTTTTAAATTACTGTATGGTCTTCTTCTTTTCGTGACAGTGGTTCCTATATTCTTCTGGCGTAGTAATTCGTCGTCGTTCGTGATACGGGGATGAGGGGAAAGGGAGGGGGAGGGGTAGAGGGGTTGGGCCTATAATAAATGCATATAACTGTCAAATAGGTTAGTATTATGTATGTACTATCGTAGAAGTACCTTAACGTTATTTTTAGTTGCATTTTATTTGTGATACTTTTTATTTCGAGACGACCGATTGGCTCAGTGGCGGAGCCCTCCGCCCACGGGAGTCAATGGTCGTGGGTTCGATTCGCGCATCGGAATAAATATATATATTTATAAATATTTATTCCGAGTCTGGTAACCCCCCCCCAATCCGCATTTCCGTTCCTACCGTTTCCTTTCTTCTCTATCCTTTCCCTTCCTCTCCACCAATCCACGGTCTACCGTGCCAAAGGATGCATGGCTAAGGGCGAGCTTAGTCGCAAGCGTGCCGACCGTTCCGGGATCGGGCTCCCCCGGGTATTATGGTGCCTTACCTCAGAATGCAGTGCTCTGCTGGGGCTGACCTCCATCCTCCCTTGCGACTCATGGGATTCTCTAAGACGAATTAAATATACCTAATTTGTTGAAAAATGACGGCGACGTGGTTCGCCACCCGTCACGTCCTGATTCTCACGAGGGCGAGAAGCGACCAATGGAGAGCCGTTTCGCTGCGATGAATGGTAGCGGATGGAGCTCTGTGGTTTCTGCCAACCCCTGTGGGGGATAGGCGTGATAATATAAAAAAAAAACTTTATTTCGTATATACTTTATTGCTAAATATAAAACCTAAATAGATATTAAATCTAACATAAAAAAAATATATTAAAAACACACGGTTTTATACACCTGTGGCGACCCCATGTAAATACAACATTCAAGATACGAGCGGTTTTGTTCACGACACATCTGAAGACGCCTCGGGCGTTGCGGATGTCGTCACATACTCATAATGTGCGGCGTTGACCTCTTACAAGTGACTCGCTCGTTTGCCTGCTTTGCTATAAAAAATACATTTTTGTCAATCAATTATTACTAACTCATATCGCAACGAAATCCCCATCAGCTTGTAGATCAAGCGTAGCAAGAGAACAGGGAACAGGAGCTGGAACAGCTAGACTCTCCACCCCGGAGCCCAATCTTAATCAAGCCCTAGATTGGAACCTCCAAGGCAAAAGGAAGCGTGGCCGCCCCAAGCGAACATGGCGAGGTACGGTGATTTCAGAAGCGGGTAGCATCGGAATGACCTGGAGCGAAATAAACCGCGTAGCTGAAGATAGAACGCGATGGCAGAGCTCTGTGGACGCCCCCTACCCCACATGGAGTACATAGGAGCATGAGTCAAGTTTTTTTTCAATGGGATAGGAAGGCAAACGAGCAGGCCTGCCACCTGTTGGAAAGCAATCAACGCCGCCCATAGACATCCGCAGCGCCATAGGCAGTGCGGAAGCGTTGCCTACCTTTAAGGAAATTGTCAAAATGGGAGTGGGAATGGGAGGGGGGGTAGAGAGAGGGGGGAGGTGTTGGGCATGCGGAACTCGCTCGCTCACCGTACAAAGCGCGGTAGGTAAGCTACCACTCAGACGATGGTTTTCTGCGGGAGTGAATAATATGCTATTCGGCGAAAAAGTATTCGTCTGCAGCGTGACTCTATCACTTACAAAATCAAGTAAGTCATTATTAACTCTAATAAATGTACATATAATTTTGAATAGAATTAGAAACTTTAAACGTGTATAAATTTCTGGTTGGCAACGAATCCGATATGAAAATTTGTCGAATCACACGGAGCCGGATTTCAGACCGCACACCGTCGGACCTTGGTCGCGGCAGACGGGAGACAATGGGCGATAAGGGAAGCCTGCGGTTAGACGAGCAGACGGGGAAACCGAAGTTTTTGCATACACCGCACGCACAGCCGATATGTGGTGGACAAAGAAGATACAAAACATTGGAGGCGGTATAATGTATTTTTGACAACATATTTTTAGACTTTTACTATAATTGCTTGTATTTTTTTTTTATATATATTCACGCCTCTCCTCTGCAAAGGTTGGCAGAGACCACAGAGCTCCATCCCGCTACTATTCATCGCAGAGAAACGGCCCTCCATTAGTCGCTTTTCGCTCTCGTGAGAATCAGGACGTGACTGGTGGCGAACCACGTCGCCGTCATTTTCAACAAATTAGGTATATTGAATTCGTCTTAGTGAATCCCACGAGCCGCAAGGGAGGATGGACGTGAGCCCCAACAGAGCCCTGCATGAGGTAAGGCACCATACTACCCGGGGGAGCTCGATCCTTGGACGGCACGCTTGCGACTAGGCTCGCCCTTAGCCACGCATCCATTGGCACGGCAGACCGTGGATTGGTGTAGAGGAAGGAAAAGGATAGAGAAGAAAAGGAAGGGCAGGATAGGAAATGCGAATTAGGGGGGTTACCAGACTCGGAATAAATATTTATAAATCCATACATATATTTATTTCGATGCGGTGATCGAACCCGCAACCATTGACTTCGCGGGCGGAGGGCCCCGCCAGACAAACAATCAGTGAGACAATCGGTCGTCGATCGGTGCTTGTATTATAGCAATCATTAAGGTTCGAAGGTGAGCACTCGTATTAGAAAAACATTTTTTTTTAAATATACATTAAAACACTATAAACTTGATACAATATACAAGAACTTTAAAATATTTAAAAATAATAAAAGGATGTGAGGCTTGGACGCTTAAAGAAAACTTCAGAAAACGTATAGAAGCGTTCGAAATGTGGGCATATAGACGGATGCTCGCTATTAGCTGGACTCAAAAAGTGGCCAATCGTCATTTCTCAGGTCCTCCGACATGTCAAGCAAAAACGTGAACTTTTGCAGACCATCAAAGCTAGAAAAGTTGCTAAACTGGGTTATATCATGAGACATGACAGGTACAAGTTGCTGTAACAGATCACGATGGGAAAAGTCGCGGGCTAAATACAAGTTGGTCGAGGAAGAACTTCTTGACTATTATCAGGGAGTAAACCTCGCGAAGGAGGAGTGGCACTCTTAGAAGAAGATGAAATATGTAATTTCATAGCGGAAGAGCCACTCTGCAGACGAACACTTTGTCAAGAATGGCATAATATTTGTCTGTAGCATGAATGGGCCGGCTCACCCGAGGAAGTACCACACTCCCGCAGAAAACCAGCGCCTGAATGGTAACTTAGCTACCGCGCTTCGTACGGTGAGCAGCCGAGTTACGGAGCCCCCCCCCTATCTGCCCTCCAATTCCCACTCCCATAATGACACTTTCCTTAAAGGTTGGCAACGCTTCCGCACTGCCTATGGCGCTGCGGGTGTCTATGGGCGGCGTTGATTGGTTTCCATCAGGTGATACGCTTGCTCGTTTGCCTTCCTATCCCACAAAAAAGAAGAAACAATATGGGATTATTTTCGGTCACGTTGTACAGAAGAATAATACCTTCAAAAAATCTACTTATTAAATCCGCTTCATAGATCGCTGTTATCGAGTAACCATTTAAGTGTCCATATGAAGTATTGTCAGCTAAAACCAATCAGCGATACACTGGCTCGTCGCCAGAACGGAGCGAAAAAAAAACACATTTGCGAGTAGGTAGGTACTTCAGAGTACCCACAGCGCGATTTGTATGCAGCGCTCAATTAATGCGAAGAAATTACGTGACTACCCGCGCGGGCACGTCAGCGTAAACATATTATTTTATTTGCAAACGATAAAATTTAACGTTAACCCGAAACGTGCCCACTGTTAGCTGAAGGCAGGTGATTATTTATATACTGGAGTAGTACTGTATTTTTTTTTAAATCACCAAAACAAATGGCGCGCACTAACCTAACCGGATATTCGGCTATATACAACGCGTTTCTACCACCCTACAGATCTCTATGATAGTCTCTAAAGTCTTCATTTTTTTTTCCTTAAAATAGACACACAAGTAATTTTTTTTTATGCCAATACACTAACTATCAACGCTTCGGTAACGCTACGAAAAAAGGACGCCCTTTGAAGCAGGAAACGGCGTAAGAAACTCTCTCTTTTTCCTGCTCTTTAAAAATAACCTATTTAATATATGTACACTGATTGAAGATGATATTAGACTGAATGATATATTTTATATACGGAAAGTGACAAGCTCAGAGTGATTTACTTGGAGTTTCTCTGGTGAGTATGATTGTGAATGAAGAAATCCGCCAGAGAACTAAAGTCCCGTATATATATATATATATTTTTTTTATTTTTTTTATATATTCACGCCTGTCTCCCGCAGGGGTTGGTAGAGACTACAGAGCTGCATCCGCTGCCATTCATCGCAGCGAAACGGCTCGTCATTGGTCGCTTTTCGCCCTCGTGAGAATCAGGACGTGACGGGTGGCGAACCACGTCGCCGTCATTTTCGACAAATTAGGTATATTAAATATATATATATATATATATATATATATATATATATATATATATATATATATATATATATATATATATATATATATATATATATATATATATATATATATATATATATATATATATATATATATATATATATATATATATATATATATATATGTGTGTGTGTGTGTGTGTGTATGTGTGGATGAACGACGACTGGCAAAAGAAATTTAGTTGCGAATGTGGATATGTAAGAGTCGGTAGGGGAAGACCATGGAAAACATACCTTGACCAAATTGCTGAAGTATTTATTAGTGAAAGTCAAGAGTAGTCTTAACCGGCGGGCTTGCATGAGGAGAGTGATGAGTGCGGAGGAAGCAAGGAAGGTTTGCCGGGATCGTAGCAGACGAAGATCTGTGGTCTCTGCCTGCCTCTACGGGAACCATGCGTGACGATATGTATGTATGTTAACGTGAGAAATATGTAGCGTACCATATATGTAGTATACCATATATGTAGTATACCATAGCGTAATACGAATTGAAGGTCACCTGGTGGTAACTGATCACCGCAGCCTATAGTCATTCGCAGCCTTTTGCGTTCATGCTGTCTCCCCCCGCAACTTCGTACGTCAGCAAGAGAAGCTTCCGCTTGGCTACGATCTGCAATGATCCACGTGGAGATCTCTTAACAGACTCCGTACACAGGTGGGCTGTTATAGACATAACATGTGTTCTATACCACACCGCAGTATGAGGGGTGTGATTGTCGGGTTACAAGTCAGTCCATGAAGTATCTGCTCGACTTCTCACTGTGCGCTAATATGAACACATTTCAAGGTCTCTTCGAGGCGAATGCTGCTGCCGTAATATAAGAACCACTGACACGAAAAGATGATGAATTATAAATATTTTTTTTCACTGTCCATACAAGACATTTCAGTGCCCGTATAAGGGCCTCCATATTATTAGAAAAATGAGTCGAATATGCTAGTTCTAGCCGGATTTGAAAAGCATCAAGATTGGGAATAAATATCTATTGACTTATACAGTCAATAGAAATTTATTCCCAATCTTGAATGGGATAAATATACATTCATCCCAATGCCGAAAACAAAACCGTTATCATTGACTGCAATAGCCCTACATATGTAATTCGTTCTAAAAAAACATAAAAAACTAAAAATAACTAATTTTGCTGGCGCAACGACCCAAAATGGAACTTGGCCTCCGAACAGATCTTACGCCACCTTGCCCTGTCCTGCACTACCTCCTGTCAGTTTCAGATTTGAAGGATGCGCAACTCATCCTCCACCATGTCTCTCCAGCGGTACCTGGGGCGCCCCATAAGACGTTGTCCAGTTGGGCGACCCATATACGCTCTCTTGACTGCGCGATCCTCCCCATCCTCTCGACGTGGCCCAGCCAACGAAGTCGGTGAGCCTTAGACTCTCCGATTACATTCGGTTCGGCTACCAGATGCTTGATTTTCGCATTTTTTCGATTAAAAATATTAAAAAGAAAAGACAAATAGGACGCTTTGTAGATGTAAAACGTTGACAACGACTTGATCTCTGGCTGGCTCACGGTCACGCCTAAGTGACCCCGTATAGAGTCGAGTGGAGATACGAAGTTCCAAGTCAAAAGATCTAAACAAGTACACAGTTATCTAAATCCAATCAATGTTGACAGATCACTGCTTACAAAGAAACAACCGAGTGAATTATTTGATAATCAAGGACATTCTGCAAAGGCCAATGTACGAGTAATTCATTTTAAATCACCGTTCTTTGTAGAAGTTTTTAAAGCGGGAGATATTCAAAAAAGACGACCGATTGGCTCAGTGGCGCGGCCCTCCGCCCACGGAGTCAATGGTCGCGGGTTCGATTCCCGCATCGGAATAAATATTTATATGGATTTTTAAATGTTTATTCCGAGTCTGGTAACCCCCCCAATCCCCATTTCCTTTCCTGCCCCTTCCTTTCTTCTCTATCCTTTCCCTTCCTCTCCGCCAATCCACGGCCTGCCGTGCCAATGGATGCGTGGCTAGGGGCGAGCCTAGTCGTAAGCGTGCCGATCGTCCCGGGGTCGGGCTCCCCCGGGGACTATGGTGCCTTACCTTAGCATGCAGGGCTCTGCTGGGGCTGACCTCCATCCTCCCTTGCGGCTCGTAGGATTCACTAAAGACGAATTTAATATACCCAATTTGTCGAAAATGACGGCGACGTGGTTCGCCACCCGTCACGTCCTGATTCTCACGAGGGCGAAAAGCGACCAATGACGAGCCGTTTCGCTGCGATGAATGGCAGCGGATGGAGCTCTTTGGTCTCTGCCAACCCCTGCGGGGGATAGGCGTGAATATATAAATATATATATCTCAATCTTGGTCCTCGATAGGGTTGCGTATATGGCGTCGGAATGATTGAAGACCTATGGCTTCTAAGGGAATTCTTTGCTCTGGATTAATGGTTTGTATGAAGTTCTTAGAGCTTATCATTTAATAGGACATTTTAATATAGAACAGTGTTTACCTATGACTTTTTTATAGGATAGGAGGGCAAACGTGCTGCCTGATGGAAAGCAATCAACGCTGCTCATAGTCAATGGCGAGACCGCAGAAGTCACGGGATCGTTGCCGGCCTTTTAGGTATGTATAGTCTTGTTTTCTGCAGGTACTAATGTCGTATCGGTTCGGAAAGACCGCCGAAGGTAGCTGGTTCCACAGAGTGGTGGTGCGTGGAAAGAAGTTTCCAGAAAAGCGCAACCTTTAAATGTGCAACTGGGAAGTGGCGGAGGACAGGATTCGGTGGCGTAAGATCTGTTCGGAGACCAAGACCCACTTTGGGTCGGTGCGCCAACCAAGTTAGTTTTTAGTATTTACTTCATTAACTTAAGAGTCGATAGAGTTTTACGGTTGTCGTTAGTAGAGTCTACTACACCTAAAGATGTCTCTTGGCGAGGTGAAAGGCGTTGTGTCAGCATTAGTGACCGGCGCGGTGATGAGGGATTATTTTTTTGTGGGATAGGAAGGCATACGAGCAGGCGTGTCACCTGATAGAAAGCATTCAACGCCGCCCATAGACATCCGGAATGCCATAGGTAGTGTGGAAGCGTTGCCGACCTTTAAGGAAAGTGTCATTGTGGGAGTGGATGTGGGAATGGGAGTATTGGGCCTCCGGAACTCAGCCGCTCACCGTACGAAGCGCGGTGACAAGCCAAGCTACCACTCAGACGCCGGTTTTCTGCGGGATTTGCTGACGGTCGCATCTCGACAACTGATTCTCTACACTCTTCTAGGCAAACGCACAATTTTATTTTTCTTACTTGTGTTGTGTGACGGATCTTGGCAAAGCAATTTTGAAAACTGTCCACATTTGTCAATCATTTTAAATTAACACTAACGTTTTTTTACTAGTGGCTCTACCACTAGGTTTGAGTATTGAGATAAATTATTAAAAGAAGAATATTGCAATAATATGTGTGTTTGTGTGTGTGTGTGTGTGTGTGTTCTGCGTTACCACGTATATGTATTAAAAATTAATAATCATGCAGAACTCCCGCCATAAGCATACTTGCAATAAATAACATACGTATTTACTAGTCGTGCTTGGATTGCTTTTCAATATATATGTACGTACATATACATCAGAATATTTTCAGTTCTTTATTCATACACCAATACGTCTTCGTGACCGGCGTAATGTATGGTCCGAGTGTTGGCTACAACAAAACATAAATATTATATTTTAAATTACGTATATTTTTTTTTATATATTCACGTCTATCCCCCGCAGCGGTTGGCAGAAACCACAGAACTTCATCCACTACCGTTCATCGCAGCGAAACAGCACTCTGTTAGTTGCTTTTCATCGTGAGTATCAGGACGTGACGGGTGGCGAACCACGTCGACGTCATTTTCAACGGATTGGGGAGGTTACCAGGATCCGATGCGGGGATCGAACCCGCGACCATTGACTCCGCGGGCGGAGAGCCCCGCCACTGAGCCAATCGATCGTATAATAAATAATATATGACCGGCCCATTCATGCTACAGATTAAGAATATGCCATTTTTGACAAAGTATTCATCTGCAGCGTGGCTCTATCATACATCTATCTCGAAGACACTGTATTCGAATTATATTTAAGAATGAAATAGATGTGCCTTAGAATATTTGGATTAAGGAAGAAGAGAAGAGAGTCCCTTTCTTTCTTCCGATTAAAAATAGTTAATTTTTAACGTGCTTAATTATAAATAAGTCAAGTATATACAAAAATACTGCCCACTAAATGTTGTTATCATCAGCCAGTCATTTCATAGGGATGCCCTTCAATCTAATTTTCATGGGTTGGATTCTACCTTTAGACTATTGATATGAACCATATTTTCCTAGCACAAACATTATTAATTAATTAAAATGATTGACAATTATTTAAGTAATATCAAAACATTGCTTTATTGTAGTGAAAACTTCTATAGCCGCGTTACACGACTCTGGATAGGGAAAAAAATATGGGTTCGCGTCAGCGACAGGCTAATGCTTAAGATGCTATGAACAGCTTTAGACATACTTTAAACACAGTTGATGTGCGCGCAGCTTCCTACGTACACGCATCAGACCAACACATTGTATTACTCGATTGTATGTGTGTGCGTTGAAGCATCCAACCAACCATGGATGGATAAAGTTTTGTGAGTCGTGTCAGCAACATGCTGCACTAATAGCAGCATTTAATGTTACAATTAGTTTGAAATTTCAAAATACAGTTTTCAGTTTTCACTTCTGTCTGCAACCCTTATGACTGCCTCCGATTTTTTTAATGAGATAGGGAGGCAAACCACCTGCATCATCACAAATGCGTTGCCGGTCTTTAACTTATGAGTAGACTTGCATATCGAAGGCTCCAATGTCATATCAGTTCGGAAACATCTCTGAAAGCCACTGGTTCTATAGAGTGGTGGTGTGTGGAATGAGATTTCGGGGCAAACGTTGGTTCGTGTTTTAGACCGCTACTCATCCAGAATATTTTTTTATGGGATAAAAAGGCAAACGTGCAGGTGTCGCCTGATGGAAAGCAATCAACGCCGCCCATTGACATCCGGAGCACCATAGACAGTATGGAAGCATTGCCGACCTTTAAGGAAAGTCATATGGGAGGGGGAAGAGGGGGAGAGCCCCTTCTCTTGGGGGTTGGGGAGGGGGTTGGGGAGGAATATGGGATGAAACTTTGACTTTCGGCAAAATGTGCGGCAGTGAAATTCAGCGAAAACAAAACAATTATTCCGAATAATTCCTCGGAGCACCTCCCATGGTAAAAGGGATAAAAAGATATACTGAAAAACATTCCCATGGCCGTCTTTACCCGGGGGTTCAAAGGGTGCAGCCGCACCCGGGCGCGGAGTCCTAGGGGGTGCCGAATGCTAGAAATTCGAAATTTTATTGACCTCTAAACACATTAAATGTCAAATGCAGTGGCGCGGGCTGATTACCCGCACCCTGGCGCGGAATATGCTTAAAACGGCCCTGGACATCGCTCCTCCCTCAAGACTGACATTTATCTGTACACTTTGTATAAAATGTTAATTTTTAATTAAAAAAAAAATAAAATATAAGTCGGTCGCCAGCACTCGCACCACGCACAACCGTCACAGCTGCGTCCAGTTTATGCGCCATCAAAGCTGAGGCGGCGATAATGGCGCGCCGCAAGTGGCGACCGTCGTAAAAAAAGCGCCACTTTGAATTTCAACGTGTAGACTGACACGGCCATAGATTACACGCGGCCAGTATTCACCGATCGTTTGAAACGTGTTGGAAACAATTCGACATATTTTATGCGCAACAATTGGAATAAGGAACATCTTACAGTTAATAGCTACTGACGAGAAACTATACGCATCAAAGCGCATTGTAAAGTGGCAGATTTACTAAAACATTTGCTTCGTATTTCATAATTGGTGATCCAAATGATAATCTATACGTATAAAAATCAATTGCTGTTCGTTAGTCTCGCTAAAACTCGAGAACGGCTGGACCGATTTGGCTAATTTTGGTTTTGAATTATTTTTGGAACACCAGGGAAGGTTTAAAAGGTGGGTAAATATAATAAAAATATTAGGAATATATGGACAGTCAAAAGTTTTACTTAGCTAAGATCCGCGACAAGCAACCGAAAAGTGACACATTTCAGTTGTCTTCCGTAGAGTCTACTATACCTGAAGATGCCTCGTGTTGGGGCGAAACACGTGTCGTTTACAAGATGGAAAAGTGGTAATGTGTGTTTGGTGTTGTGTATAGTGGTTAGTGGATAGAGAATTGATGGCCCATTTTCGTTATTGATTCTGAGGCGGTACGAAGTTTGCCGGGTCAGCTAGTATGAAATAAATGCTTGCCTATTATAAGGTCTTTATCTCAATCTGTATGTATGTGGACAGATAGAACTTTAACTAAGCTAAAATCCACGAAAAACAGAAAAGTAATAATAAGTGTTTTCTACTGGAAGAAGTGGGTTTACAGGGAACTCAAACTAAATCTTACCGAAAAAGTTAAGCTTTAATGGTTGTCTTCCGTAAAGTCTACTACTGATGTTGCCTTTTGTTGAGGCGAAATACGTGTCGCGTGCAAGGTAGAAAAGTGGTGGTGTGTGTTTGGTGTTGTTGATAGTGGTTGGGAGTTGGAAAGTTGCTGACGGCCGTTTTTTCGGTAAGATTTAGTTTGAGTTCCCCGTAAATCCACTCCTTCCAATATATCACCATAGTACCCGGGGGAGCCCGATCCCGGGACAATCGGCACGCTTGCAACTAAGCTCGCCCCTAGCCACGCATACATCGGCACGGCAGACCGTGGATTGGCGGAGAGGAAGGGAACAGGATAGAGAAGAAAGGAAAGGGCAGGAAAGGAAATGCGGACTGGGGGTGGTTACTAGACTCGGAATAAATATTTATAAATCCATATATATATTTATTCTGATACGGGGATCGAACCCGCGACCATTGACTCCGCGGGCGGAGGGCCCCGCTACTGAGCCAATCGGTCGTCTATCTCAATATTGGCAGAACAGCAAGCATGCGTTTACTAATTATTCGATCTATAATCTAAGTGCGTCACCGGACACCTGTACAAGGATTTAAAGAAGTAAATACCAACAAATTGTTATTCCGAAGTATATTTAACGTCTACCATCAATAACAGTCGAGAGAAATACATAAACCGAGCCGTGTGTCACACACACACACACCGCGTCAATCACCTCGGCTAATATAGGCGATAATGTGAACAAGACAAGCGCACAAACAACCGACAGGAAGTGCAACAAGACCTACTCGAGGCGAAGCGACGTGTTTATAAATACAGTACTCTCACCTTCGCTTGTTGTCCAAAATTATCACGTTGGTGCGTATGGGCCAAGGTATAGCGGTAAGCGTTTATGAGCGACGATCATTTTTTTATTTATTTATATATTTTAAACTAGCTTTTCGAGGCCCATCTGTGGCGACCATTAAAGGCTACACGAGCGATTCGGACTTCTGACAAATTTCAGCGAAAACGGCCCATACATGACGAATTTAGTTTTGTATGGCGGCCATCTTGTTTTCCGCTATTTTGGATATTTTTCTCCCTCCAGCATTTGTCACCATTTTTTTCTTCGAGAGCGACTCCAATAGGTATTACGGTTTGAGCGAGCCGTCAAGAAACATTTTACTAGGTTCAATTTTTCAAGGTTTTTTTCCGTAGAAAAATATTACCATCTGTCTCTTACAGTTTCATAAATAATATATCAGTCAGTGAGTGATAATAAAGCTTTATAGAATATTAAAATGTACAATTTTCAAAATAAATAATTAAATAAATTATAATAATTAACAAAAGAAATAATAAAACTAAATGAATAATAATAAGTAAATGAACCGCTGGAGGAGACAACATTTTTCTTTTTTTCCTAAATCGCTACCGCCTCTAAATCGAAGCAACCTTAGAGTGCAACACACGGAGCTGCTTGGCCCTGACTGGGCTAAGGCCAGTCGCCTTAGGGTGAACACTTAGTCATAAAATTAGCGACACGTATACAGAAAGCAAACGGTTTTTTATCACTTCGGCATTATCGTTTGTGGTGTTTAAAATAAATACATAAAATTGACACCATATTGTTTGTTTTATTTATTGTATATTTGATAATCATGTTGAGGAATATGGTTGACTTGACGCATTATTTAACTTCTCAAATGACTTTCGGGGCCAAGGTCATCATCATCATGACATTACAGCCGCAAAAGCCAAAAAAAGCTCTCGGAGCCAAGGTATACAGATTTAATTAACAGATATTTTTGCAGAGTCTGGGTGTTTATCTGTATCATTTGTTACTATCTCATATTACTTAAGAGGATATCATATATCTATAGAATAGAACAGAATAGACTTTTAAAACGGATAGACAAAACAGTGTTTTTTTTTTTCAAGAAATTAATGTTATAAAAAACTTAATAGAAATTAAATTTAGCATTAAAAGACGAGTGCTGGAGTGGAGACCGCGTCTCGGTAAACGTAGTGTGGGACGCCCCCCGGCTAGATGGTGCGACGATCTGCGCAGGGCGGCTGGCAGAAACTGGATGCGTGTAGCCGAAGATCGGGCTAGGTGGCGCTCCATGGGGGAGGCCTATGTCCAGCAGTGGACTGCCGCAGGCTGCTGATGATGATGATAAAAAGAGAAAGAAAATTAATACCTAAGATGTGCCACAAAATAGTTCTTAGCGTAACTTGGTTTTCAGCAAGAAGCAACGTGGTCAGAACGTGGATCACAGTGATTATATAGTTTTGAATATATGTATAACAATAATCATAAAATAATGAAACAGATATATTTAGTGAGCCCTAAAAATCTGTACTCTAATTTTACTTCACCACTAATTTCACCTTTTTTTATTTAATTTATGTTTATTTCTTAAAGGCTAAATCGACAACCACTGAAAAGACGAATGCTGGCGTGGAAACCGCGAGAAAAACGATATGCGAGACCTGGGCTAGATAGAGCGATGGTATACGCGAAACGACTGATAGAATCTTGATGTGACCTGAATATCGGAATAGGTCTTACATTAGGTCTATCTCAACAGCAGACTGAAACAGGTTAAAGATGATAACTGAGATGTACAGTAAGAGATTAATTTGCCAAGATCAAGAACAAATCAAAAAAATAATAATATTGTGTGTTTACGAAAGTAGTGTGAATTCCCTATTTATTTCGCCTACATAACGACCCAAATATTTAAACCCGTCTATTAGCTTGGCCATTTCGAAAATTAGGGAAAAAACTGGACTGGACACATCGTGAGGACAAAAAAGGAAAAGTGCACAAGAGACATCGTGGAATAGTATCCCACGAATGGAAAAAGAGAAATAGAACGGCAAATAAAGAGACGGGAAGACAATTTACTAAAGGGATGGAGAAGTTTAAGTCGGGACAGGGAAAAGTGAATGAAACTAGGGGAGGCCTATGTCAAAGGACATTCTGACTAAAAAATGGTTGCTGGTGGCACTATTAATTCTATTTTTTTTTATGGGATAGGAAGGCAAACGAGCAGGCGCCACACCTGATGGAAAGCAATCATAGACATCGCAGCGTCATAGGCAGTGAGGAAGTGTTGCCGACCTTTAAGGATAATGTCATTATGGGAGAGGGGATGGGGAAGAGAGGGGGAGGGGAGGGTGTTGGGCCTCCGAAACTCTCGCTCACCGTACGAAGCGCGGTAGCTAAGCCACAACTCAGACGCCGGTTTTCTGCGGGAGTGTTATACTTCCCCGGGCGAGCCGGCCCATTCAAGCTACAGACAAATATCATGCCATTCTTGACAAAGTATTCGTCTGCAGCGTGGCTCTACCATTATAAAAAGTTCTATAAATTTGTAGTGTATTAATCTTATTATTTGTAATTACTCTGGTCAGCGAATAAAGGCTTATCTTATCTTATCTATTAGCTTAGAAGTCAAAGACTTACCGCTAACTTAAACAGTTTAAACTATACTTTTCTATCAAACGTATCAATGTTATAATTTTAATACATCCTTAGCCTTATTATCATAATTCGTAACTCTTAAAAAATCACTTTTTTTCACTCATCTTAAAGCGTATCCAATGATATATTTTAGTATTTACCTTCATAAAAGATTCTTCTTTATACCCAAAGTAAGTCTAATCAAATCCAGGGCTTATCGTATTCGATCGATTATTATTTAGTATTTGAAAAGCAGCTTAAAATGACTTTTGAACGCATACTAGATTGGTTTTCGCATAAAATTTAGTAACAAGATACTATCGGGACTTTTCCCGCCAACTTACATGAGTGTCGTTGTGTTTTTATTTCATTTCTATAATCTTATATAATTATCAGTTATATTGTTTAATTGTGGTGTCGTATTATGCAATATAGTTCGATTAAGGCATACATGTGGAGTGATATAAAATAAATGAGCGTATCGTGAAGTTTTATGTTGACTGAAAAAGTCCATATAAGGATCACCCCTTTCCCTTCCTCTCCGCCAGTCCACGGTCTGGTGTAGCAAAGGGTGCGTGGCTAGGAGCGAGCTTAGTCGCAAGCGTGCCGCCCGCCCCGGGATAGGGCTCCCCCGGGTACTACAGTTACCTTAGTATGCGAGACTCTATTGGAGCTTACCTTCATCCTCCCTTGCAGTTCGTGGGATTCACTATGACGCACTTAATTAACCTAATTTGTTAAAAAATGACGGCGACGTGGTTCGCCACCCATCACGGTTTTAATCCCCATGAGGGCGAGAAGCGACTAACAGAGAGCCATTTCGCTACGATAAATGTTAGAGGAAGGATGGATAAAAAGATGGATGAGTGTGGAGGAAGCAAGGAAGGTGTGCCGGGATCATAGCGGATGGAAATTTATGATCTCTGCAGGGTCTACGGGAAACAGGCATAACGATATGTATATATGTATGTTATATATCGTATATGTCAAACTTTTTTCTTCGTGTGTCAATTACGCGATAATATTTCAAAAACATTAAAAAGGAACTCGAATTTTCGACTCGTGCGCATGATGTATCTCCACAATCCGTCGTTATCGGCGCAAAAAGAAATAAAAGTCGGCCCGCTATCTGAGTAAAATACGTTGTAAACTGTCAGGGGTGAAACGTTATCTTCTAATTAGCATACATTATCGCTAAGGTGACCAGACGTCCCCCTTTTGGCGGGACAGAACCGATTTTTCACAATTTGTCCCGCGTCCCGCGACGTTTTTCAAAAGTCCCGACTTTTAGAATTAAGTTCAATTTAATATTTATGAAAATAATTGCTTAGCGTTCTTAGAATCCTTCAATTTGTTTTGCGTTCTAAGAATCCTACGGGCTATGACAACAAACTGAACGAACTATGTTCCATAAAATAATATATTAAAAATTGTGGAATATGCACTATCTTTACCTGGAACTAAAGCTGCGACTTAACGCGTTTTTTCTAAAGTAAATCTAATGATGATAATCAATTAATCATCTGATATCCACCAGACAAATCAAAATTAAGTGTTGAAACTTTGAAAGCCATTTTATGTGTCAAATATAATTTGACAAATTCTTATATAATATTTTAAAAAATGACAAGAATCTACTGAAACAAATTCACTCAAATAAAAAATATGTGAAGAAATAAAATATTATACATTTTGTTATATTAATAAATTGTACTTATGTTAAAAATAAAAAAATATTACCATATTATTTTTATTCTGTATGAAAATTTTTGTTGATACCCTCCCCCCTCGTTCAGAGTTGTCCCGCTTTGCCCATCTCAAAATCTGGTCACCTTAATTATCGCTCACAACAGAAGTGCAAGGCCTGCCCTTGGCAGCGACCGGCCTAACATACGCATGTTTGTTATTTACAAAACTCCAAGGTCTCGTGTGGAGGGATCGTAAGAGAATCGGTATGTGTTTACACGTACATACTCTCACGTTATATTCTTGGAAATGCATTAACTGCTGTACGAATGTCGGAGGGAACAAGCCGGGCGATTTAATGCCTTGCAAATAGGTATTAAGTTGACGCGGGATTGAGTTGAAATTGAAAGCACATTCGACGTCATTTCGAATGAACGTAAAAATGCGATGTCAAAACCGCGAAAGTACCATCTGGCATTAGAAATATATATAAATTTGAAATATATGTATAGATTTTTATTTGGAGATCTGTAGACCGCTGGAGTATACGAGTGCTGGAGTGGAGACCGCGTCTTGGCAATCGTAGTGTGGGACGCCCCCCGGACAACAAATTCAAATCATATTGCGTGGAAACGAATTAATATAGATATATATATATATATATATATATATATATATATATATATATATATATATATATTCTTCGTTAAACACAAAAAATAAGTTATACAGTTATTAATTGTAATATATATAAATATAATATACACATGGCGGTCTTATCGCTAATAGCGATTTCTTCAAGACAACCGTAGGATGAACACAATGTTAAAAAGATAATTTGATGTAGGTTGATGATACATTATTACCATGATGATAGAAGTTTATTAATAAACAAAATTAATAGCTATATAAAATTAAAATTAATAAATTAAATTCTTTTTGAAATATAATTGAATAATATTTGAAAAAACCGTATTAACAAATAATAAAAAGTATTTTATTAATGATTAAAAATTTGAATAAGATATATAAAACGACGACCAACTGGCTCAGTGGCGGGGTCCCACGCCCACGGATTCAATGGTCGCGGGTTCGATCCCCACTTCGGAATAAATATTTGTATGTCCTACAGATTTTTATTCTGGTCCCAGAGTCTGGTAACCCCACCAATCCGCATTGGACAAGCGTGGTGAGTTAACCTCCGTTCCTCCAGAAATGGGGAGGCGCGTGCTCACCAGTGGGAATATAAATAAACTATTTTATTTTATTATATTACAAAAGGTACAGTTACAGACTACAGATTAAAGAAAATATAAGATAATGCATGCAAAAGAATTTAAGGTAAACCTGAAGTCCAGTTACAACTATACACAACAATTACAATTAATATTTAACAATAACAATATGAGGGATTTATATAATAATATCATTCATATATATAATTAGGTAGACAAACATATATGTATGGATATGTATGGATTTATATAGGAATATAAATCCATACGTATATTCATTCCGATGCGGAGATCGAACCCGCGATCTCGTTTTATGTTTATCTTCAGAAATGTAGAATTGTTATCTAAAATGTTTTAATACACTAAAAGTGGAATCATTCGAACGGGCGTCCATTTGAGTGCGGCATGTCAGTTATAAAATGAGAAAGAAATGTCATTTTCGTCTGAACAAGCGAAACGAGCCGGCGACAGCGGCGGTCGAAGCCGCGACATTGGGTCGGAGGCAAAAAACAATGGAGCTTTATGTGCACAATTAAACTTAATGTCTAGGAAATTAAGTCTGTCTCAGTGCTAGCGGACCGCCATTTTGTTTTTGTCGGACCACTATTTTCCCGGGCTTTTAACTTCAATTGGCTGGTGAAATTCCTATGGTTATATTATCGACTTTGCGTTATAAAAACAAATTGACATTATCGTATTCTCCACCGCCCATTTTATGCTTTTTTTTAAAGTATAGGAAGGTAAACGAGCAGGCGTGTCACCTGATGGAAAGCAATCAACGCCGCCCATAGACATCCGCAGCGCCACAGGCAGTGCGGAAGCGTTGCCGACCTTTAAGGAAAGTGTCATCATGGGAGTGGGAATGGAGGGGAAGGGTAGAGGGAAGGGGGAGGGTGTTCATCCTTCGGAAGTCGGCCACTCACCGTACGAAGCGTGGTATGTAAGCTTCCACTCAGACGCCGGTTTTCAGTGGGAATGTGGTACTTCCCCAGGCAAACCGGTGCATTCATGCTACAGACAAATATAATGCCATTCTTGACAAAGTATTGGTTTGCAGCGTGGCTCTACCACTATAAAGTCTTAACATAATGGTAGCTATTCTACCAAAACCTTCTATGGACTTTTTCAATCAATTTAAAAAGTCACAATACACGCATTTATTTTATAAACTTTCACTTATACGCCTTAATCGAACTACATTGTATAATACGCCACCACAATTAAACAATATAACTGATAATAATATAGGATTGCGAGAATGAAATAAAAACACAACGTCACCGATGTAAGTTGGCGGGAAAAGTCCGGCTGTTTCACATCGAAATGCTGTTACGAGAAAGTTGAAACAGAAGAAAATAAAAAAGAATATTCCAAATGGAAATATAGTTTGCATGAAGAAGGGGAGCGAGCACTCTACACTGCACACTAATTTATTATTTAGAAAGCTACCAACCAACACGCGAAGTTTATCATTTACGTAGGTACAGCACAATTACTTCGCTCTAAGTTTCCAGTAAAACATCGTTCTATAGTGCCTCGACGTATAATCGGGTCATTGTTTAAAATGATATCAATTTTTCAATAATCAAACACATCTGTGTATTATTTGCACATCGGTATAGTGGATTATATATTAAAATATTGGAACACAATTCCTACACCTATATCTTAAACAAAGATGAAAGCAGTTGGCGAAATCGAAAAAGTGTCGAAATCGAGCATCTGGTGGCAAAACCCAATGTAAATAGGCGAGACTAAGGCTCCTCGACTTCGTTGGCTGGCTCACGTTGAGAGGATGGGGGAGGATCGCGCAGTAAGGGAGCGTATATGGATGGCCCATCTGGACTGGAGAGATATTGTGGAGTGACTTGCGCAACCTTCAAATCTGCAACTGGCAGGAGTTGGCGCAGGACAGGATATTTGGGTCGCTGCGCCAGCAAAGTTAGTTTTTTTAGTTTTACCTTAAACAAAAAGACTTTTTTGCTTTAAAATATCGATTGAATGTATGTAATAGTAAAGCAATTATAATTTTAATGACAATATAATATTTTAGTTACGTATTTAGATCTTTATGTATGTAATAATTAATGAAATTTGTACGCCATAAGTGCAGTGTGATGGAGCTTTTATACGTCATTATTTCATCTTGTTATACCTTACATTATGCAAATAAATAATTATTATTATTATTAACAAATACCGTAAAGAATAAATGTGAACACGAGTCATCACAACTCACGTTCCACAAATCTTCCATTATCGATTATAATTATACACTTTTCGATTGTCTTCCGTAGAGTCTTCTATATCTGAAGATGCCTGGCGTTGGGGCGGAACACGTGTCATTTACAAGGTGGAAAAGTGGTAGTGTGTTTTTGGTGTTGTGTATGGTGGTTGGTGGGTGGAGAATTGATGGTCGATTTTCGGTAAATTTTTTGGTTTAAGTTCCAAATAAATCAACTTCATCCAGCAGAAAAACACACATTATTAATGTTCTGTTATTGTTTTGCTTGTCGCGGAACTTAGCTAAGTAAAACTTTTGACTGTCCACATAGTGATGGATTTCCGCAAGGTAACGCCTGGCCCCATTAATAATCGATTATAACATTAAATGTGGACAGTCAGAATTTTACTTGGCTAAGATCCGCGACAAGCAAACAAAAATAATGTGTTATTTCATTGGAAGAATTGGATTTACGGGGTGACAACTGTTAAGTGACGATCTTAACGGTTATCTTCCGTAGAGTACTTTGCTGACTAGAGAGAACTTTGCCTGTTGATGCCTCCTGTTGAAGCGAAACACGTGTCGTGTACATTGTGGAAGAGTGGTGGTGTGTTTGGAGTTCTTGATAGTGGTTGGGAAGTGGAGAGTTGCTGACGGCCGGTTTTCGGTAAGATTTAGTTTAAGTTCCTCGTAAATCCACTTCTTCCGAAAAAACACATTATCATTATTTTATTTTTGTTTGCGTGTCGCGAATCTTAGCTAAGTAAAAATTCTGCCTTTCCACATAGTAACGGATTTCCACAAAGTAATGCCTGAATCCACTAATTATCTTATACTATATAACATTACATAGTATAATATATTTTTAATAACAATTAATATTATAGATCGTCACACACGAATCACTCATACAACTCTGTAAATATTGTTTCATCACGAAAATAAGACAAAAAAAGTGTTCCTCTCTTTTCTTTTCCTTTATTTGATTTGATTCTTCTTATGGTCCCATGTCCCCGAGATGGGGCAGAGAGTGTCCACAGTGCTTCTCTATTGGAATCGGTCCTGAGCGACGCGCTTCACTTCAGGCCACGTCAACCCGATGGATTTCATCTCGGCCGTTATGGAGCGCTTCCAGATGTATTTGGGTCGGCCTCGCTTCCTTTTCCCTTGAGGAGTACATTCCGGTGACTGTCTGGAAATGTGATCAGGGTTCCTTCGGAGAGTATGGCCTATCCAAGTCCACTTGCGGCGCAAGATTCGAAGTCCAATCGGCGGTTCGTGTCAAAGATCCAGCAGGCAGTCGTTGGATATTTTCTCGGGCCAGAAGATTCCGAGAATTTGTCGACAAAATCGATTAACGAAGACCTGACCTGAACCTATTTGATTTTATTGCAATTAGTTAAAACTATTATTCCAGTGTCAAGTAAAATGGAATAATAATATCTAGTCTCTTGAAATTATTAGTCAGCTTGTCATGTTATAATACATTTTGATAAAATGGTGGCTATTCTACCAAAACCTTCTATGGACTTTTTCGGATAACTTGTTTATTTTATATTACTCCACTAATACGCCTTAATCGAACTATACTGTACAAAACGTCACCACAATTATACAATATAACTGACAATAACATAAGGATTATGTTGGTTAGATGTATAGTTATTGTATTTATTATCTGTGGCTGCAACTACAACTGTACTGAGAGACGTTGTAAACTAGTTCGCATTAAGCTGGCTGTATTTTCACTTATCCCCGCATATATAATAACAGATTATGAAAATTGTCACTAATGTGAGTTGGCGGGAAAAATCCTTAATAATACTTATCAAGTCTACAATACATTACATATTTAAAGCAGAGATATACAACTCCGATCAAATAATTGTTAACCTTACGAATGTGAAATGAAAGCTTTTTCAAAGCCGGTAATAATTGACGAAGCCGGCTGCGGGGAAATCGGTAAATTATACCTTTGATTGAAATGTTACGAAATTGCCCTTCATATTACGTACATTTTTACGTTCTTTTTGATGTGAAAACTTCTTTTGCATTAATTTGATATGATCACACCTGTTTCCCGTCGGTATATATAGGGTATTTTTTGTTTTGGATAGTAAGGCAAACGAGCAGGCGTGTCACCTGATGGAAAGCAACCAACATCCCCCATAGACAACCGCAGCGCCTTAAGCAGTGGGGAAGCGTTGCTATCCTTTAAGGAAAGTGTCATTATGGAAGGAGGAAGAGGGGGGGGGGTCAGGTCTCCAAAACTCAACCGTTCTCCGAACGAAGCGCGGTAGCTAAGGTACCACTCAGACGCCGGTTTTCTGCGCGAGTGTGGTACTTCCTCGGGCGAGCCGGCAAGCAGCAGCCACCACCATAAGTAGAGACCACCGATTGAAACTGACGTGGCAATGGGTTGATCACGTCTTTCAAAGACAGACTACCGTTGGAGCAGACGAGTACTGGAATTAGACCGTGTTTTCGCGAACGTAGTGTGCGACACCCCCCTCCACCGGATATGGAACCCGGGGATGGTGCGACGATCTCGCAGGGCGGCTGGTAGAGACTGGATGTG
The DNA here is from genome assembly GCA_031353405.1 of Baronia brevicornis. Lineage (NCBI taxonomy): Eukaryota > Metazoa > Arthropoda > Insecta > Lepidoptera > Papilionidae > Baronia > Baronia brevicornis. The sequence continues at coordinate 304,706 of JASFAT010001705.1, forward strand.
TGAAGTCGAAGATCGAGCTAGGTGGCGCTTCTTGGGGAAAGCTTGTGTCCAGCAGTAGACTGCCGCATGCTGTTTTTGATGATGGTGATGATACAACTTAAATATAACCGACTAAGAACATAAGTATGACGCGAACGACAATTGGATGATGTTATGCAAAAGATCCAACCCACAATATAATATGTGTATATTCAATATCTTCTTCAAATCATCAAGAGCCTGCGGCAGCCCACTGCTGGACATAGGAATCCCCCATGAAGCGCCACCCAGCTCGATCTTCGGCTACACGCATCCAGTTTCTCCTTTGAATACTACGGCCTTATAATTAATATTTATTTCCATCAAGAGCCGTCTACCTACACACGTCATTAGCACATCAAATCATCCCGATTTCCCCAATTAGACTGTCACAAACAGACGTAATATCTCTGAATTAATCATAGACACTAATTAAACTTGTAATTAACTGTTTAATTATGTTGGAACAACGTTAGTACACGAATATTAAATGTTATTACATATACATTACATATGTATATATTTACATATGTATAAAAGTCAATACATTATGTTCGGCTTGATTCTGTGGCGCTGCGGAGGAATGTCTCATCTCTAAGCATTTTTTATCGCTTTCATCATGGGGAGTAGTCCGAGGAATTGTTCGAAATAATTCCCGCCGCCGAAATCCACAACCGCACAACTCGCCGTAAAGGAAAGTTTCATCCCCACCATCTGGATGAGTGGCGATCTACCACTACCTTCACGGTTACCTGCCCATATATATATATATATATATATATATATATATATATATATATATATATATATATATATATATATATATATATATATTGATAATAACATTAAATTATGACAATGTAATAAAAACACAAACGTCATTGATGTAAGTTGGCGGGAAATGTCCGATTAGGAGCCACAGTGTTGCTAGATACAATTATATAATCTACCATTTTAATTAAATAAATTGACAGTAAAATTAATTTCTGGAAACCAAAATACAAAGTTCACGATAGTAATATGATAAAATGTTTTACCTTTTTATACTTGTACATACAATTATATATATTTATTTATAATTGTACAAACATTTTTTAATCTTAGAAAGAAGGTTAGAAATGTTTAATATTATTAGTATTTTTTTTTGACTATTCCATATTATTATATTTATGTATGTATGTATGTATGTGTATATAACATAAGTTCTCTCTTTACCAGTTATAAACATAATTGACTGGTAGAGAATGCCCAATGGCATTAAGCACATTACAATGTACATTTTGTGCGAAAAGCTTATATAAAGAAAAGGAATAAATAAATTATATGGGGAGAGTGTGAAGTAATATTAAGAATTGAACTGAAATTAAATTCATGCATTCATTACAATAGCAATGATGTATTGCGTCACACTATTTCTTTTATGTACGAAAAACATCCCTTTCTCTGCGCAGCGCTGGTTAGAGAGGACGATTCATTATTCTGTCACGGTGAATACGTGCTGGATGTGTGGATATAGTTAGCTTGGTACCAGCGGCAGATTGATTTTGCCCGCGAGAATTGTGGTACGTACATTCGAATTTCGTCGAGCACTTTTTTAACAAAACGACACGCTATATGGCTACACTGGCGCTATATTTTTTTCAAAGGAGGTCGACTACGTACCCAGTGGAGAGACGAAGTAAAAGAATTTTACGTTTAAAAAAGTATAAGGCCATGTTACTAAATAATTAAACATGTTATCCATATATAAATATATATTAATACCATAATAATACCATAAATATATAATAATACCATAAATAACGGACAGGCGGCTAGGTAAAGATACTCCATGACCATTATTTATTTCAAAGGATTTTTTTCTTACTTCTATACTATTACTGTTATAGTTAACTTATTTTTTCTAAGTCTACTAACTTTCGAGGAATATTGATAACAAAAAATTGATAACTGTCAAAATATAATACAATATGAAAAAAAAAATTAAATTATTTATGAAGAATATTCCTCGTGTTATAAAATAATAATGTATGTCAACACGTGACATAAAAATTCGTAGAACAATTCCCCACCGTTTCAATTGGAAACGCTGACATCGGTAAATCTTGTCCATACTTTTGGCAGTGGCTGCTCGGTTTAAAGCCAAAACATATGAAAAATCAAAGCGCGTCGCCCGGGGGTAGCCATGATGAATAGGCGCCGCTTATTATTTTTAACCATTCAAATTTCGAACGGCCGTATTTTTTTTTTGTACACAGTGGAGAACTTGGCACGCTGCCAATCCCAACGGCAGCCATGCCATTTTATTTCGACCAGCCACCACCACAGTGCGGGTTGTAAATCAATTTTTGCATTAAGTAATTGAATTTATGACCTGTTTATTGCCACGGGATATTGTTGTTTAAACGACTATTATACCGATCCGCTATTTATTTCAGCGATGAGTTTAATGGTACGTGAAACTATTGTGCTATTTAAGCAGCTGTCATCAGCTATGGATTTATCTCTGTAACTTATATCCTATGTGACAGCCGCGTGATATATTTTTTATAAAAAAATGTCTAAAAAACAAAACACTATAGTGGTAGAGCCACGCTGCAGACGAATACTTTGTCAAGAATCTCACGAGTCAATCTCACGAGCCGCAAAGGAGGATGGAGGTCAGCCCCAGCGGAACCCTGCATGCCTAGGTAAGGACCATAGTACCCGGGGGAGCCCGATCCCGGGACAATCGGCACGCTTGCGACTAAGCTCACCGTTAGCCACGTATCCATTGGCACGGCAGACCGTGGATTGGCGGAGAGGAAGGGAAAGCATTGAGAAGAAAGGAAAGGGCAGGAAAGGAAACGCCTATTGGGGGGGCTACCAGCCTCGGAATAAATATTTATAAATCCATACATATATTTATTCCGATGCGGGAATCGAACCCGCGACCATTGACTCCGCGGGCGGAGGGCCCCGCCAATGAGCCAATCGGTGTTTTCTTTATAAAATTATTAAAAAAATAGTTCGTTTTTTTATTACTCGAACAGACGAATGACCCAACATCACGTTAAAGAAAAGTAACCAGAACTATAGTGTATTGGCTTGCAGTGTCGTTGCACCGTCCGCTAACTCGAATGTCATTAATCTTGCGATGGGTCTTCGACCCAATTTTCGACCAGACAATGCCCTCGCGCGATGCACTCAGTAAATTAGCGCTTTCTGATTATTTCTGCGCACCCGATGCCACATGCTAATTTTTTGTGCTACTATCTTGTTTGCACGCTGATATTTTTTATGCGAGTTTATTGTGGATACATTCGTATCTGTGTCGCGCGGAATTTTGAACTGCGGTTTATCAGCACAAGTCATTATGCATTGCAGCATTTGGCAACGTATGTAACAACCATTTTCCCGGTATGCAGGTTCGTGACCGGGACAAATGACCGCCGGTTATTCATTCTCTCCGGACACGCGTGATGTGATATGACAGTTTGCTGAACATCAAATGCTACAAGATGTAACATTTTGAAATGAAAATTTCTTTAAATCCGATGTTATTTGAAACACGATGAAGCGAAAGAGTGACGCCTTAAAGAGACAAACACACCTATATGATTTTTAATGCGAGAAGAAGATAGAATACTGTTCCGTAACACATATGAAAAATCATTTTTTTATAAGACGATTAAAACCTCGTTTTGAAATCTTAAAATACTGGTCAAGCAAGCCATTACAACTTTTAAAAATAAATTGACAAGACGTCCGTCAATATGTGACAGGAACAGTTAATAGAAAATAGCTGCCCGCGGGAAAGAGAAAGGACGATGTCTAGAAAAAAATACATATTTCTGGAACATTTTCGAATATGAAATGCTAGAACTTTCGATCGTTTTACTTATATAAAGGGGGCAACGGTACGTCGAAGGGAGAGTTTTAAAATTTAATGAAGGCGAAGATCTGACTCGGTGACGCTCTTTGACGGATGTCCAGCAGTGGACTGCTACGGGCTGTTTTGATTGATTAATTGTAGCATATGGTTCTAATTTTTTTAGTCTTTAATTTCTTATTAGCCCTTAGCTAATAAGGGCTCCAACTTCACAAGGCACAAGTCAGGCCTCACATGGAATACTGTTCTCATCTCTGAGCCGGGGCACCTCAGTATCAGGTTATTCCCCTTGACCGCATAAAACGTCAGGCAATTCGTATTGAACTGCGGAGGGATATCTCATCTCCGCTGAGTTCCACTACTGCACAACTCGCCACAAGGTAAAGTTTCATACCCACCATCTGGATAAGTGTCGATCCAGTACGGTGCGATTTTCCAGAAACTTCTTTCCACTCTATTGGTCTTTGCTATTTGTGTCTTCATTTAGTACCTCTCCTACTAGTAAAGGTTGGCAGTCAATTCGGAAGAATTATAACTATCACATTCTACTAGAACGATAAACAGGAGGAGTTCTATAGTCCTGTCGATGGTTAAAGCTAATCACTGTAAAGTAGATCAAGGTCAGTTTTTAATAACTGATATAGTGTGACCCTGTGTGTTTTTATGGTCATTTTTCATGGAAGGCAGGTTGTCAGAAAAGCGAGGGTCATCGGAAAGAGTCCCTATTGCCCATGGACACCTGCAAACCAAGTGCACTGCAGATGCATAGCATATCTTAGGTCTTAAAAATAAATAAAACTTTTGGGTTTGGGAATTTAATCCTTTCGGTACGGACGCATTCTACGTCGCGCCGTCCCCGCTGACCGAGCAGTCGCGGCAAGCGTCCGTACTTGCGGAACAACTGCGAGCGCCCGTCAGACGCACAATACCACGCTATCTTACGCAAAGCGAGTGCAGTCGCTCGTAAAAAAAAATGCTTAAAAAATTATAACATAATGCAATAGAAAATATTTGCTCATTTCGTCAGTTTATTATTAGGCAGCGTAAAACAAGTGCAAAATACATGCGATGTATTACCATGGAGATAACATATATATTCTGCTCATGAAGAGTCGCGAGTGACCTAAGTCACCGTTCGTACATAACGAGCGTCAAATGTTGGGTGCCCATAGTCACCGCTCGTACAGAGCGAGCGTCAGGCGTAGGGTGACTATAGTCACCGCTCGTACAGAGCGAGCGTCGGGCGTTGAGTGACTATAGTCACCGCTCGGGCCGAAAGAGTTAATGGGAGAGGAAGAAGAAAGTTACAAAGGGAAAGAGGAAATAAAAGAAAGAGAAAAGAACGGATCCCTACACGCCCCAAACGAAACAATTGATTCAGTGGAGAATTTACCAGTTTCGGAGTCAATTGTCGCGGGTTCAATTCGTAACAAAAATATTCATTACCCTATCGACATTCGTGGTGGATTACTTTTTATTCCATCAGAAATGGGGAGGCCCGGGCTCAGCTAGGAGACATATATGGATTGCGAAAAAGGAAAACAAATGAAAATGTGTAGTTTTCAACAGTACATGAGAACAACAATCGATGTCCGCTTGTTACTAACATATCGTCACGCATTTGTTTTCGCCCCACTTATTGGATTGTCACTAAAAAAAACACAATGTCCTTTGACACAATCTCGTTTTGTTCGAAATGCATTTTCCGCGAACGAAATGACAAAGTGGAGTCGGAATGACCGCGCCTAATTAGAGTGTCAACATACGCCGTTATATTGTGCAAACTCCTGTCTCTATTTTTAATATCAAAATTTTTTATTACGTAAGTCAATATTAATTCGTAGACATAAACCAAATGGCGTTGCCACGTAAAATCACTCAATGAGTTTGCGTTCCGTCCGGCCGGTGTTGTAAAAATCAAATGAGTTACGCAAATATACCTTTTTTTTATAAACCTCTCTGCGCCACTTGTCAGTACTAGAAGAAACGCTGAAGCATGTTACCGCAGCACCTACGGCGCTGTCCCTATTTAGGGGCCAATCTCATGGTGGGAGTGGAGTTGAGGCTCCCCAACTCCTCCGTAGTGTGCCCCATATGGTGCACCACCTTAAGGTTAACGAAAACAAACCTGTGATAATACAAGTGAAGTGTTCTTATTTACTGTGGCTCCTTCTATAAGTGAAACATAATAGTCTTCAAGTTTTGACGCTGATATATTTTCAATCATTTTTTTTTAATTAATGTATAGGTAAAGTATCATCTAGTTCCTTCGTTGGTGAAGTTACTGCCTTAACAGTCAAAGTCGTAAATTGTGTTTGTGTATAATGATAAATATATGTATAGACTAGATACTCATTTCTAGTCTTTGTTTTTCAGTCTTGGTGACCCGCTTATCTGCTTGGACAAAGATGGTGGGTTAATTTCTATTCATACATATATTTAAAATATGGATACATTTAAATTATTATGATTATCAAATATTATAAAAAATAAGAAATAATATTATTATTATTAGGAGGAACCCTCCCTTCCTTAAAAATAATAATACTCGGCATTTTTTGAAGAATAGACATTAACCCACCATGCTTGTTCAAAGCAGATAAGAATTGCGAACCGATAAGACATTAGAACATTTAAAAACAAGCCTACACATTTCTCAAAGGCCGGCAACGCTTCCGCAATGCCTATGATACTGCGGATGTCATTGATTGCTTTCCATCAACCACACCTGCTCGTTTACCTTACTATCCTGTAATAAAAATATTTTTTCCTTTTTATGCGATAGGAAGGCAAACGAGCAGGCATATTACTTGATGGAAAGCAATCAACGCCGCCTATAGATATTCGCAGTGCCATAAGCAGTGCAGAAGTGTTGCTGACCTTTAACGAAAGTGTCATTATGGGAGTGTCATTATGGGCCTACGGAACTCCGTTTCGGCACTCCTACGAAACGGTTTCCTGCGGGAGTGTGGTAATTCTGTGTGCTATGGTACCCAGGCGAGTCGGCCCATTTGTGCTACAGACAAATATTATGCCATTCTTGACAAAGTATTTGTCTGCAGCGTGGCTCTACCAATATCAAATTATCTCACTAATATCATTACTCTACCAAAATCAATTTTAAATATCATTTTTAAAAAATGTTTTTCAGCTGTTGCAAGCCGAATTTACGTTCGTGTGTTCTCGACGCGAAACTGATGTGATATTCAGAATATGACAATGCACTTTGGAGAATTCGAGCGCGATCCGCCTGGCTGAACTGGGTTGTGAAATCGACGATTCGTTTTGTCTCTTGTAATTTTTATTGTCCCAAAGGTACTTTATGACATCTTGTAAGTTCTTTACCCCCTTATTTACTTTTGCACTCGTCATTGTCCCCGGCGTATTTGGGATACACGTAATTACACTAAAGCGCCTTTGATCTTACAAATTTAGTAACGTTTTGTTTTGTCATATCTTATTTTTTTATGGCTTTTTGTTTTTACGAAATATTTTATACTTGCAAGTAGGTACATTAATTTGTTTGCACAAGTAGGTACATTAGTTTTTTTTTTCATTGTATTATACTACATATATGTATAGACAGACGAATGAATACGTTTATTTCTCTCTGCAGAAATACGTTACATATTAATTTACAGTACATATTTTATATTTTGATGTACGAAGCCGAAGTTTTTATTTATTTATTCTCTTCTTTAAGCGTGATTGTCCACTGTGTTGAGCTTTAGCTCACCCAAGGCGCGCCATCGATCTTCGACTACACGCATCCGGTCTCTGCCAACTGCCTTGCGCAGATCGTCACTCCATCTAGCAGAATGGCGTCCCATACTACAATTGCCGAGACACAATCGCCACTCCGGCATTCGTCTACTCCATCAATTTTCGGCTCTCCGACGAATTTCTTCATTCCGAATTCTATCCATCAGCGAAACTCCGAACATAGCCCTTTGAGCGACTTTGAGCTTGTGAAGGAGACGGACCATCAGTGTCCACATTTCGGCACCATAAGAGAGTACGGGCAGGACATTGATTGAAGACTTTTGTCTTTAAGCAAAGCAGTATAAATATTGGTATTTTAGGGTAAGTAGACGAATTTATGATTTAAAGATGTTCTTCAGCGGGCATCACATGGTCCTAGCAGAACACCACTTCATCCGTTGCCATCATAAGGTCATCTGCTGAGCAGGTGAGAAGGCACAGAGAGCAGGATGTCAAGTGTACCATTGTTGCAAGTGGTTTGTGGTTGAGTAGCCCGACTTTGCCATGCTGTCTCTACAGCGACCAATCTGGGCGCGTAATCGCTTGAGGGACCTTACGATCTGAATCTCGTGAGTTCGTATCCTCCACTGAACTATCGATGTGAATCATATCCTAGCACAAGTATTATTAGCTTAGTTGGAATGGCTAACAAGAATTCTAGTTATGTTAAAAGCATTGCTAGTCTTTAAAAAAATGTGTCCTCAATAATTCATAATGTTTAATATTGCAGCATATCGACATACAATAACACATCGATATAGGTCATATGTAGGTCTATTTTCGTAACAAGTCACATTGTTTCGAATGGACATTGTATAAATTATTCATATTTTCATCAATTTATCACTATTCAATTACCTGTTTATTGGGTCGTTGGTTTTTCACACTTAGACAATTCAAGGATTCATCCGTGACCCTTGCCGCTTTGCCTTGCTCGTGTGGACTCATGAGTAATGAAATTCATAAAAATTATAACACATATTATTATACCCAAGACGACCGATTGGCTCAGTGGCGGGCCCTCCGCCCGCGGAGTCAATGGTCGCGGGTTCGATCCCGAAATATATGTATGAATTTATAAATATTTGTTCCGAGTCTGGTATACCCCCCAATCCGCATTTCCTTCCTTACTTATCTCAGCATGCGGGGCTCTGCTGGGGCTGACTTCCATCCTCCCTTGCGGCTCGTGGGATTCACTAAGACGAATTTTAATATACCTAATTTGTTGAAAAATGATGGCGACGTGGTTCGCCACCCGTTACGTCCTTATTCCCACGAGGGCGAGAAGCGACTAATGGAGAGCCATTTCGCTGCGATGCATGTGAGAGGAAGAATGGTTGAAAGGATGGATGAGTGTGGAGGAGGCGGGGAGGGTATGTAGCGTAGCGGATGGAGCTCTGTGGTCTCTGCCAATCCCTGCGGGGGATAGGCTGTGAATATTTAAAAATAAAAATATATATTATATCCAATTGAGCACCTGGCATATGCTGAACATTTCATGACACATGACACTCGTTAGATTAAAATTATTTTCTTTTTGTTTTGTGTATTTATTTGTATATTATAATATTATTAAGGATTTAATTTTAGTTATTGTAAAAAAAAAATCTACCCTTGTACATCTTCCTTTCTTTTAATTCTTGTATGTCGTGTTTTGTGTACACTAAAGTATTAAACAAATAAATAAATAAATAAAGAGGTGTCATAAATACAGTTTTTCTATTTCTACTTCTATAACACAGTATTGTTGCAACAAGAACTTGACATAATAAAAGCTTCAAGGAAGCCCTTTTTAAAAAGTAATTGTTAAAATAATAATAACACGGGGACATCCACGCCCCTGTGGGTGTGGGATTGAGCCGCGGGGATGAACCCCCTACGTGTGCAGCAACTCAAAGGGGAAACCGCCCCCCGATCCTAGTTGCCACTGTTCCCAGCGACTTATTAGCGTCCTTTAACGACTTCGCGTCGTCACGATGTGGCTGAACCTATTCCTACGTTGGGTCCGTCTCTGGTGCTCCCCCTGGCGGGAGCCAGGCGACGACATGAGGATTTCGCGTGGGAGCGGGCGTCCCTCAGGTAGATGAGTGTGGAGGGGAGCAAGGTTTTGTAGATGTGAGCTAGGTCCAATGTCGGCTCGTTCAAACATCTTCCGAGCCAACCGATTCACAGACTCATGGATGCTCTTCATCCTGAGGTAAGTGAGTAATTGTAGATGTACACAAGTCAAGTTAGTTTTTTGTTAAATGTCTGCCTTCTTAATACGACCAGCTCCATTACCTTCTTCCACTGGAACTGCAACTCGCGGTGAGTTTTGGCCCCCTCCACGATTCTTCCTCATATATCCTTAATCCTGGCAACGTAGCCACGCAGCCTAGCTCTTCCCATAGCTACTATGTCCTCTTCTACGCAGTTTTCACACGTACATATGCATATATATATGTGTGTGTGTGCGTGTGTGTGTATGTGTGTGTGCGTGTGTGTTACTAATTACTATGTATTTTGTTTTTGTACTAATACAATATCTGTTAACTTCCATTAACCCAAAAATCGACTAATGGAAAAAGTCTTATAATATTAAGTACGCTAAGAATATAAAAATAAATAAATATTCAAACATTCAGGCTAACGATCTGACGTCGTGAGTAGTGTACTGGGAATGATTACTAAAAATTCTTATTATAATATATTAATGGCATTAGACTACTCTTCTTAGAAATGTAGAAATATAACAAACTTTATTTATGACACCTTATTAAACAATAAATAAAATTTAAATCTTAATAACATTACATTATACAAATAAACATAAAAAAGAAAGTAATTTTAATCTAATAAGTGTCATAAAATTGTTCTTGATCAACATATATGTATATTTTGTTTTCATATACAGAATTAATTTCGATTCAAAGTGGCCAGTAGCTAACAAGGCAATTTCATATTTGAACCCCTATTATCTATTTTTAAAATTGCAACATAACATTCTATAACTATTCCAAGAACATTAATACTTGAAGATGCTTCATCTTACCACGTGTAAGATTCTGAACAATAGTTTTGGTATGTTTTAGTCAGGATAAAATTACGTACTATCATAATTTATACTCTTAAAGTCCAGCACCTGTCAAAAAAATCATAATAAATACAAAATACAGTCACAATGAAAACGTGCAAACATATATATTATTGCTATTGTGTATTTCCAGAATTATTTTCCCGAAACGCGTGCATCTCCCATTTCCGTGCATTAATTTACGTGATGGAATACTGGCAGTTGAAGTGGGTGTATATACATTTCATGGAATTGTAATGTACAGTTCAATACAAAAAGAATTTTGGGTATATTTAAAAACTATATCTGACAACACTGAACAGTATTAATCATCATATAAGTACTAATTTGGGTCTTTTCCCGCCAACTTATATCAGTGACGTTGTATTTTTATTTCATTTTTATAATCTTATATTATTATCAGTTATATTGTTAAATTATGGTGGCGTATTATACAATATAGTTCGATAAATGTGTATAAGTGAAGTGATAGGAAATAAACACATATATCGTGACCTTTTAAGTTGGCTGAAAAAGTCCATAGAAGATTGTGATAAAATAGCTACCATTTTATCAAGACGTATCGTGACAAGCTGACTATTTACATTTCAAAAGATTTTATTGCATTATACTCGACACTGGCATAATAGTTATAACTAATTGCCAACTAAAAAATGAAAAGAAACCTAATATTTTGATTTTATCTACCAATTTACATGAGTGACGTTGTGTTTTATGTTATTTTCATAATGTCGTGGTATTATTAATTATATTTTTTAATTATGGTAACATATTGTACAATATTTGTAGTTAGATTAGGGCGTATACGTAAAGTGAAATGAAATACAAGCGTGTATCGTGTCTTTTTACTGCAAATGTCATGCAAGTTTTGGTAGAAAGGCCGCCATTTTATCAAGACGATAGATAGGTACGTCTCGAAACGTAAAAAGCTGAATTTATATTTTAAGATACTTGTTATTATTTTAGTTGGCAGTGCAATGAATATTCATTTATCGTTTAAACGAAAATTCCAGTACATTAACACTTTTACTGCGTTTCGAGAAGTACTTGGTCGCATTTAAGTTTTTAATTGTACGGCAGCTAGTTCCTTGTTGCTTGAGTATTCACGCACCGAGCGTAAAACAAGGATAACTAGCTGTTGCACAGTGGAAAACTGGAATGGTACCAAATACTTCTTGTAACGCAGTGAATGTTTTAAACACTTTTCCATTCGAATGTCCATTCTTAACACCATAATACGCATTCGCAAGCCCCCTTTGATCTTTTCACGGTGATTATACCTCGAATTATTCATACCGACCACGATGACATCTAGATAACATAATCTCCATGTTTTATTTATCGAATGCTTTTATTTATTTGGTTCGGAGCAAAACGGTGAATAGTGATCAAAATTAATATATTCAGTTGGGTCCGTTTATCTTCGCTAATTATTTCGTTTCTATCTATCTTATCGTGGTATCATTAAGAATTTATGTTTATATAGTAATTAACGATAATATCTCGAAGCAATTTTACTAGCTGGACTTAAAGGGTGGCCAATGACGAGGTTCTCCGACAAGTGAAGCAAAAACGTGAACTTTTGCAGACCGTCAAAGGTAGAAAAGTTGCTTACCTGGGTCATATCATGAGACATGACAGGTGCAAGTTGCTGCAACTGATCATGTGTGCACCAATACCATAAGTATCGGACAGACAGCTAGACAAAGATACTCCCTGACCTGACGAAGTTTAAGAAGCCAACATTTTATTAATGGAGTCAGGCGTTACTTTGCGGAAATCCATCACTATATGGACAGTCAAAAGTTTTACTTAGCTAAGATCCGCGACAAGCAAAACAATAACAGAAAATTAATAATGTGTGTTTTTCCGTTGGGTTAAGTGGATTTATTTGGAACTTAAACCAAAAACTTACCGAAAATCGGCCATCAATTCTCCACCCACCAACCACTATACACAAACCAAACACACATTATCACTTTTTCATCTTGTAAACGACACGTGTTTCGCCCCAAGATGTTTACAAGATGGAAACATTTATCATTCTTATAAAGATATCTAAGACAAGGATCCAACAGTTCTTGGATTGAATCTCGTTCCCACTATAAACGTTTATTTAATAATGAAATTAGGCTGCCATTTCACACATTGTTAACTACTGTACAATGCATTTACAGCCCTTTGTATGCGTTCACCAGTCACCTTAATTTCGTCTCTATGCCTTTGTGATACAATACACTTTACGATAACGTTACGGTAATAGGGAACATAAAATGTAACAAAGGACGTTAAACTGATTTGTTGAGCTGTGTGTACTGTAATTGTGAACCATTGTATTCATTTCGAGTCTACGACTTGTTTGTAACGCTAATGAGGAATTTGTGCTGCGACCGGTACGTTTTATGGTAAAACTAGCTCCCTCTAAAGACCCAAACTGAGGTATAACTGCACAAGGCACAAGTCAGGCCACACATGGAATACTGTTCTCACCTCTGGACCGGGGCTCCCCAGTATGAACTTCTTCCATTTGACCGCATTCAAAGTCATGCGATCCGAATCGTCGATGACCAAGATCTCACCGATCGGCTTGATTCTCTAGCGCTGCGGAGAGATGTCTCATCTCTCAGCATTATTACCGCTTATATCATGGGGAGTTCTCCGAGGAATTGTTTGGAATAATTCCCGCCGCCAAATTCCACAACCGCACAACTCGCCGTAAAGGAAAATTTCATCCCCACCATCTGGATGAGTGGTGATCTACTACGGTGTGTCTCTCTCTTTCAAGGAACAATCATTAGTCCACCTCACCTCCACCTTAGATTGGTGAGGTATCTAGAATTAACATAACCAGAAAAATAATATTGTGTGTTTGCGAAAAGCGTACAGAAAATTACAAGGCAGATACATTATCATTAGACTTTATTATTCACAGTCCATGTATGTGCCACAGTTGGGCACGGGCCTCCCCATTTCTGCAGGAATAATCACTAGTCAGCCATTATACGAGATGGATTGGTGGGGTATCTAGAATAAACATTTGCAGGCCATATTTATAGTATTTCTACCTATTATTCATATATTATATATATTTATAGTATATTAATAGCCTGCAGATATTTTTTTTGGATACTTCACCCATCCACCTATATCCTAATACGAAAATCAAACCTGCGACCATTGACGTAAGCGACAGCACAACCACTGAGGCAAATGGGAGGCCATTATTATTAATATTAGCTTAATTTGACTACGGCCGGTCAGATCTTTGGATTTACGCATCTATTATAGTTTCTGCCGAAGCACCGTGTTCAATTCGTATCTACATTTACCCGAAAGATGGCTCACAACAAAAATTTTCCAACACTCTATCACTATATGGACAGTTAAAACTTTTACTTGGCTAAGATCCGCGACAAACAAACAACAACAGAAAATTAATAATGTGTGTTTTCCTGCTGGATGAAGTGGATTTACAGGGAACTTAAACTAAATCTTACCGAAAGAACCAGAGTCTTCCGTAGAGTTTATCTGATGATGCCTCGTGTTGAGGTGAAACATCTGTCGTTTGCAAGGTGGAAAAGTGGTAGTGTGTGTTTGGTGTATAATGGTTAGTTGGTGGAGTGTTGCTGACAGCCGTTCTTTCGGTAAGATTTAGTTTAAGTTCCCTGTAAATCCACTTCATTCAGCAGGTAAAACACACATTATTAATTTTCTATTGTTGTTTGCTTAACACGGATCTTAGCTAAGTAAAAGTTTTAACTGTCCACAAAGAAATGGACTTCCACAAAGTAACGCCTGACTTCATTAATCAACTCTATATGTAGTCCAGCATTCGTCAATTAAAGCAAGTTCTTCGACAAATTTAATCATTCATTTGGTACTTCAGTTGTCTATCCTGAAAATCTATGTAATAAGAAGCCGGTAACGCATTTGTAATGCCTAGGGTGTTGCAGATATCTATGGGCGGCGTTGAGTGACACACTTGCTCGTTGCCTTCGAAAAATATATATGGTGTGTTTTTTTTTAGGCCCGTTCATAAGAATAATACTTGCTGCAGGGTGAATATTTCTTTCTTTAATTTTTTTCTTGTATATATATATATATATATATATATATATATATATATATATATATATATATATATATATATATATATATATAATTATTATATGCACCACCTCCATACCAATTTTCTCAGTTTTATCCGCAGATTGACTGGTAGGGAATGCCCAATGGCATTTAGTCCGCCGTTGTTTGTGCACTTTGTGCAAAAGTTTAAATAAATAAAATAAAAATAAATAAATGTATACAAATTCGTATATCATGACCGATTCATTCTGATGTCTTTGTGTCCACAAATAAATTTTAACAACGCCCAACTTTCGAATTTCTCCTTGACAGCCGATCTTTTTGATTAACTTGGCACCCTTTGCGCATTACCATTTATTGCGACGGTAATCAAGTTGGAAACACTACGAGATAAATCCGAAATAAAACGATTATACCATCCTGTTGTTATTTATTATATACGAGATATCGTTTCGTTTGAACAAAGTGGCATTTGAATCACTCTGTTAATACCCAAGCTCCTAACACTCTTTCGTAATAAACAAAGATGAAACAGCTTCTTCTTCTTAACAATAATCTTCTTTTTTTATAAACAATGTTATAATAGAAACATTTCAGGTTATTCTGACAAAAGACTTCGACCAGTGTGTCCTACCTGTACTCTCTTACGGCGCCGAAACGTGGACGATGACAGTCCGTCTGCTTCACAAGCTCAGAGTCGTTTAGAGAGTTATGGAGAGATCTATGCTCAGAGTGTCTCTGGTAGATTCTCTCAATCCATGTAGTATGTCGCATAGTTGGGCACGGGCCTCCCCATTTCTGGAGGAACAATCAGCTTCTGTTCTGGAGGAACAGTCAGCCACACTTATACAAGACGGATTGGTGGGGTATCTAGAATAAACATTTGCAGGCCATGTGCATATTTGTACCTATTATATATATTTATAGTATTTATATATTGTACCTATTATATATATTTATAGTATTTATTTATTGTACCTATTAAATATATTTATAATATTTTATTATTTCTCTCTGATATGATTCGGAATGAACAAATCCGCTAGAGACCTGAAGTCACCGACATAGTCTCTCAAATTAGCAAACTAAAGTGGCAATGGGCTGGTCACGTTTGTCGGAGATCTGACAATTGTTGGAGCAGACGAGTGCTGGAGTGGAGACCGCATTTCAGTAAACGTAGTGTGGGACGCCATCCGGCTAGATGTTGCGAAGATCTGCGCAAGGAGAAACTGGATGCGTGAAGCCGAAAATGTAAACAATAGACAAATAGAGATAATATTAAAAATAATATTGGAGGGTTTATTGCCATAATGACGGGGCTGTTGGTTATTTATTTACTTTTTTTACAAAATTCACAGCACATCTTATTGCTAAGACTTACATAAATAATTGAACACTTATGAAGCCAATAACGGACTTACATTTTATAATCTTCATTTATGGTCCTGTGTCCCCGAGGTGGGGCAGAGGGCGTCCACAGTGCTTCTCCATTTCGATGCGCTTCACTTCAGGCCACGTCAACCCGATGGATTTCATCTCGGCCGCTACGGAGCGCTTCCAGTTGTGTTTGGGTCGGCCTCGCTACTGTTTCCCTGGAGAGGTCCAATCCAGCGCTTTACCAGCGCAACTTCCAGTTAAATATATACTAATTCCTTGGTCACGACAATTTATCTATAAAATATGTATTTAATGTGTATGTGTGTGTGTGTGTGTGTGTATTTGTGTGCATTTGTGAGAGGAAAGAGTGTATATTTAATAATAATTATTATGAAAGAGAATTTTTAACACTTGTTTTTTGCTTTTTAAATGTGGCTCTAGTGTTGTAAAATGAATCTAGGGCTATAACTTATTGTAGGAATAATTTTTGTAAGAAACAACAGAGTTATGAAGATGATGATCACGGGTTTAATTTCTACATCAGTATAAATACAATATATGTATGGCCTGCAGACGACCAATTGACTCAGTGGCGGGCCCCTCCACCCGCGGAGTCAATGGTCGCGGGTTCGATCCACGCATCGGAATAAATATATGCATGGATTACAAATATTTATTCCGAGTCAAGTTACCCCGCCAATCCGCATTGGACAAGCGCGATGGGTTAACGTCCGTACCTTCAGAAATGGAGAGGCCCGTGCGCAGCAGTGGGACATATATGGGCTATTTAAAAAAATGGCCTGCAGGTATATTTTCGGAAGCGTGATGGGTTAACGTCCGTTCCGGGGTTGCCTACACTCAGCAGTGGGATATGTGTGGGTTGTGAAAAAAAAATAGATTGCATCTATCAAGCCCAGTGTGTCCACAACTTAGTATTCAGTATTGCAAGTCACACGCGGAAGGTGTGAGTCAGGATACGTCTGCGCAGCCAACCTACGCACATATTTAGTGTTATGACTGTTTGTTCGGATGGCAAGGTTAATTTATTAACCGTATACACGAAGTCTCTGCATAACCACAACACGTGTGGTTATTTGATGGGAAGATTTATTACCGAGTTAAACGCATCAACTTGTGCATAAGATACATTTTCTAGAAATTATACTTACCACTATTTGTGTTCTATTCCAACGCATTGAACTTTGTTTCGTGCTTTATTTATAACTTTTTGTTTTTCTATGACAAGTTGGTCGAAAAAGAAAGTCTTGGCTACAAGAAAAGAAAGTCTTGGGTTATATCAGGGATGGACCGGGATAACGAGTGCTTCAGAACTACTGCATCGCGAAGGAGGAGGAAAGTTGTGCTGAATTGGCTGCCAACCTTCGCAAGTCGGAGAGGCACTCTTAAAAGAAGTACTCTTTATTGGTCATCATCTTCATATTCAAAATCATCACCATCATCTTCATACATATTAATACAATATATGTCTATTGCCAACAGTTACTTACTACAGTAAAGGTTCACATTCATTTACTTTACACAAATTATTTTTTTATTTTTTTTATTTTATATATTCACGCCTATCCCCCGCAGGGGTTGACAGAGACCACAGAGCTCCGTCCGGTACCAATCATCGCAGCGAAACGGCTCTCCATTGGTCGCTTTTCGCCCTCGTGAGATTCAGGACGTGACGGTTGGCGAGCCACGTCGCCGTCATTTTCAACAAATTAGGTATATCAAATTCGTCTTTAGTGAATCCCACGAGCCGCAAGGGAGGATGGAGATCAGCCCCAGCAGAGCCCCACATTCTGAGATAAGGCAGGAAGGAAATGCGGATTAGGGGGGTTACCAGACTCGGAATAAATATTTATAAATTCATACATATATTTATTCCGATGCGGGGATCGCCGCCGCAAGGGAGGATGGAGGTCAGCCCCAGCAGAGCCCTGCATGCTGAGGTAGGCACCATAGTACCCGGGGGAGTCCGATCCCGGGACGGTTGCGCTCTTTTGCGACGTTATTAATAAGTGAATGTGTATTCGAATATTCAGCTTGATGTATATAATTATATGCGTACTGCGTGGATAATATTAAACCGCTTGTGTAGGCAGGAACAGTAATTTCGTTGAGACATCTGCAATTCGAATGCCTCGGTCGGCCTTGGAGCGATCGCACTCGTTCCGGAAACTCCGGCGCAAGTTTATAATGTCTCACAAAATTAAACGTTGCCGAATCAATAATAATAGAAGTGACAAACAAATAAAACAAGAAATATAAAAAAAATTAAAGTCAATTCCTACTTTTTTTCGACGGTATTTATTCTTAAATCTATATCCTGCTAAATATCTTATATAAGAGAGAATTATTTCTCCCATATAAACCTATAATTCATTATTTAAAGTTAATTAATTAATTAAATTTAATTAATTAATTAAATTAATTAACTAATTAAATTTAATTAATTAATTAAATTTAAGTAATTAATTAAATTTAATTAATTAATTAATTTTAATTATTATATTATATTTTTTTATTTGGGAAACATATAATTTTATATTACATTATATTATTTCTAATTACAGTAACTGAAATCAGTAAAGTTTCCACTAATTACTAATATTGTTTGTAAAAAAATATATATAAACAAGAATTTTTGAAGAAGAGAAAAAAAAATTAATTAAATTTGATAAATTCTTTGAGAGACAAAAAGAGAAAAATCTAATTCTAATTCTAATCATGCATACCTTTAAGCATTTACTTAACGTCCCGCTTATACCCTTCTATTGGGCAATTAAAAACATCTATTTCATGTAAATGATATTATTATGTCAGCCTTCATTTTCCACTTCTTTATATATGTATATATAGTATAAGTTCCATTTTTTGTGTTTATTTATTTCAAGTTATTAATGTATTCACTTCTTTTTCTTGTATCATTGTACTGGACCCAGTAAATAATTAGTAAATGTAATTTTATTTTTATATTTATATTTTCACGCCTATCCCCCGCAGGGGTTGGCAGAGACCACAGAGCTCCATCCGCTGCCATTCCATCGCAGCGTGACGGGTGGCGAACCACGTCGCTGTCATTTTTTCGACAAATTAGGTATATTAAATTCGTCTTAGTGAATCCCACGAGCCGCAAGGGAGGATGAAGGTCAGCCCCAGCAGAGCCCTGCATGCTGAGGTAAGGCATCAGAGTCCCCGGGGGAGCCCGACCCCGGGACAATCGGCACGCTTTCGACTAGGCTCACCCCTAGCCACGCATCCATTGGCACTGCAGACCAATTGGATTGGCGGAGAGGAAGGGAAAGGATAGAGAAGAAAGGAAGGGGCAGGGAAGGAAATGCGGATTGGGGGGGGGGGGGGTTACCAGTCGCGGAATAAACATTTATAAATCCATATAAATATTTATTCCGATGCGGGAATCGAACCCGCGACCATTGACTCCGCGGGCGGAGGGCCCCGCCACTGAGCCAATCGGTCCTCGTAAATTTAATTAATCAATCAAATTTAATTATTATATTATATTATTATATAAGCCTTCATTTTCCACTTCTTCTTATGTATATGTAGTATAAGTTCCATTTTTTGTGTTTATTTATTTGTATGTTTGTTTCTTTTATTTCAAGTTATTAATGTATTCGCTTCTTTATCTCGTATCATTGTAGTGGTACCCAGTAACGGGTAAAGGCCTCTTACATCCGTTTCCAGTGTAAGTCTTTCTTTAGTAAGACGTGTCCAGCTGGCGCCAACTTGCGCCATGATATCACTCAAATTTAATTAATTAATTACAAGAAATTTCATTAATTAATATTTGAAAAAACTATATTAACATCAAGTGTCATCCTATACAAGTTTACAAAAATGTATTTAAACTTCAGTGGATGATTAAAATGTATTTTATTATCGAATAAAAATTTAAATAAGATATATAAATATAATTATAGAGAAGGAGTATGAACTACTAGTAAGAATTGAAAAAATAAAATACATTGGCCTGGCGCGTGGGGCCATGTCGCATGATGATGAGATAATCGTACATGCGTGTCTCCTCGAAGTAATCACCACCATAGACATTCGCAACGTCGGAACATATTGATATTTCAGTCAGTAAAAAATTGGTAATAAATTTCACATACATATAGTCACGCCTGTCTCCTTATAAGGTTAGGTAGAGACCACGGAACTTCATCCGCTACAATCCCGACACACCTTCCTCGCTTCCTTCACACTCATCCATCTTTTCATCCGTTATTCCTCTCACATTAATCGTAGCGAAACGGCTCTCCATTCGTCGCTTCTCGCCCTCGTGAGGATCAGGATGTTATATTTATAAAATAATTTAAGAAAGAGAATGATGGAAGATATGGCAAGATGAAGCGAACTCCCACTGCAGGGATTGGAAATAGCTAGCACAAAATGGAGACCGGTGGAAAGAAGGAATTGATAATTTACTATGAAATGGTTTAAGAGAAACCACAAACCAAACCAAACAACAACCAAATTCATAATTGGAATGGCTATCGCTTTGGAAAACTAAAGCGCCAGCCATCCCACTGCACATCTAGTTTCAACTATATCCACTAGAACCAACCCCGTATTGTTAACGTTTCCAGTGTATTGATGGCAGTGTGAACTGTATTTACAAAAGCTATACCATTTTATTGCATTATTAAGCTTATTATTGTATTTTATATCCACGGTAATAAAGTTGTGTTTAAATATTTGCACGTACTAGTAATTGCAAATTATATTTAATTGTCTTTAACTATCACTAATTGACTGTAATATTATACCGTTTATGTTTTTGTTTGTCGGATACAAAGGCAAACATCCAGGCGTGTTTATTGTTTATCATCTTCATTTTCGAAAAAGTCACCATCATCTTTATACATAATGTCTATTGTCAACAGTTACCTCACTGCAGTAAACTCAACCTCATTCATTTACTTTACACAAATTACAATTACTCATTCATTTACTTTACACAAATTACAATTACTAATTCATTTACTTTACACAAATTATAATACAATTGATTTATAAATGTAGAGTTTTATTTCTGAATTACAAGCAACACATTATGAGGACTGGTTGTGGATGAATTTTGTGGAGGGAGGATTTGGGGTTGTGAATTAAAGAATTTGTTTTTTATGGGATAGGAAGGCAAACGGGCAGGCGTGTCACCTGATGGAAAGCAATCAACGCCGCCCATAGATATCCGCAGTGCCATAGGCATTTCAGAAGCCTTGCCGGCCTTTAAGAAATGTAAGCATTGTCATTGTCGTACAGGTTGGGACACACCGCTGGAAGTAGCTGGATCCACAGGGTAGTGGTGCGTAGATAGAAGTTCCTAGAGAAAAGCACCGTACTGGATCGTCAGTCATCCAGATGATGAGGGTTATTCCGAACAAATCCTAAGAGCACTTCCCGTTTTTAATAACGATAGAAGATGCTGAGTGATGGGATATCCGTTCGTAGTTGTAAAGAATCTAGCCTTTTTAAAAATTTAATATAATTGGAACTTTCAAAAAACAAACCTACTCTAGTCTATCAAGCTCTGGTGGTAAGTTTTCATTTTGCGGCTTACTACGTTTTCGCTTTTTTGCGTCAATATATCCTATCCTATCCTACTAATATTATAAATGCGAAAGTTTGTGAGTATGGATGTACCTATGTTTGTTACTCTTTCACGAATTCTGGCCTCTTAGAGCTATCTTGGCGTACGCCTAAACCATTGGAGTTACACAAAGATGATGTACCGTAGGATTGTTTGTCTCGAATAGTTCTGAATAAAAGTCCGCGACAGCATATATCTACCTTTTATGTGGAAGCCACTATGACCAAAATTATATAATAAAACATAAATTAAGTAAAAAAATATATTTATTTATTTTGATGATTATAAAAATATATTTATTTAATGATCTGTCACGAAATTTAATGTGGTAGACCAAATTCCACACGAGCGAAGCCGCGGTCAAAAGCTAGTAATAAAATAAATATAACCCGGTTGAAGACAGGTCGCCAACTCGAGAAATCTAAGTTGAATTTCAATTAAGATGAAGCGTTACCTCAATAGTCTGTAGTACACACGATTCAAATATCAAGATGTCTACGTCCATCAGTTGAAACTGTCTAAAGCGAACCCGAATGAGTACCTACTACAAGTTTCGAGAACTTGTGAATTCATTTGTCTGTGTAGAAGTTTGGGTAGGTATGCACCTAATGGTTTGAAAATACGCACCGAAAGGATTGCCAATAGGTCTCTTGTTTGAAATTGAAGTTCTCAAAGTCAAATAAATCCTCAGTCATTCTCAGTCGTTATGTCATATATATTGTAAAACAAGGGATGTGTTGTGTGTGTGTGTGTGTGTGTGTTTGTGTGTGTGTGTGTGTGTTTGTGTGTAAAACAAGACAACGCCAGCGTAATGTCTGACACGATTCGGACTACGAAACGGCGTCATTCGGATCCACCCTCGACTGAAATTTCATTATATTTTTTTTTTATAATGTCAACTCTACATAAACTATATATATACATGTATAGACATATAGAGATTTAAATACATAAGCCGCTTATGGTTTGCAAAGCATTAAATTATTAATAAAGTGTAACATTGTTAAGCCGCTTATGGTTGCAAAGCATTAAATTATTAATAAACTGTAACATTGTCATTAAAATTATACAATATAATAATTGTATCATCTATTACGTATATTCGATCCAATTTTCAAAGCAAAACAGTTCTTTAAATAATTTTGTGTTCAATTGTTTTAATTCATGAGGTAGATTAAATATTTACAAGGATTTACAGGGAACTTAAACTAAATCTCACCGAAAAACGGCCGTTCGTATTGCGTGTTCGACGCTCCCGACGGCCGTGTGTCCGTAAGGGAAAAGTGACTGACCCGCCGGGGCCTATTCAACACTAGCCGTTCACCCCGACAGCGTCCAGACGATCTGTTACACAGTTCACTTGGCAGTGGATGCTTATGAATGTTTACACAGGCTCAACGGGTGGAAATTGTATTAAGAAGGATACTCTTCGATATATGACGGGTTTGACGGGGTGTAATGTTTACATAAACCAAAATTTGCTGCCGAAATAAAAACGTAATGGAACTAAAAACAAAGCAGTTTGTCGACTTTAAGTTTTAGTGTTATTTTTTTAATACTAGCGATGTTTTTCAATTTTGATCTTATCACTAGAATTTTCTTTGGCAACAACGTTCATATTATGAATACCAATAAAGTTATTCCTACTTGTCGCTGACTACTGACAATATCACGGATCTCAAGATCTCTGATCAGAGATTTCAGTTCAAATCCCAACAAAACTAAAATTTGTTTTGAAGAAGTCGTTCTTGGGTTATAAAATGAAATATTTACCTAAAAGGCCGGCAACGCATCCGTGACTCCTGCGGTGTCGCGGTTGTCCATGGGCGGCGTTGATTGCTTTCCATCGGGCGACACGCTTGCTCGTTTGCCCTCTACTATTACTATTAGAACCATTGTATGTTCGAAACACAGGATACGTTTGATATTAGAAATGGATAAATAAATTTATTTTCTTTTGCAGTATATATTTTAATCAATTACATATCACACATCAAATACCATTAGAAACAGGTGGAAATGGGGCTCAGTTAAAACCTTCACTCTTTGGGCAGGGAAACTGATTTCCTGCCAGCGCCCGACCCTCACAGAGATGCAGTGCAGCGCAACTTGGGAAACAGGAATCCCATACATATACGTTAGATCGATCCACATATAAACCTATAATCTATAATCTAGTCTTATATATAAAAAATAAAAAAAAACAATACGTGAGAATACCAATACAGCTGAAACCTGACTAATAGAATTTTATTTTATCGTGTGTGATTATTAAATGACTGATTATTTATAATTATCATTATAATATAATTCTCCTTGAATTATGACTGATAATTTTATTTATTTCGATACTATTTTATTCTTTTTTTATGGGATAGAAGCAGGGGCGGATCTACCTAAAGGTTTTTTGGGCTTAAGCCCAGGGCCCCGTGGATACAAAGGGCCCCCAGTTCCCATTAAAAATAATAGATGAATCGTAATTTAAGACTTGTAATAAACAATTTTTTTTTCTGATACCTATACACTAAACAACCTATACACAAAATAGACCCCCCGAATAGTATTAGCCCAGGGCCCCACTAAGTTACGATCCGCCCCTGGATAGGAGGACAAACGTACAAGCGTGTCGCCTGATGGAAAGCAATCAACGCCGCCCATGGACAACCGCGACACCGCAGAAGTCACGGAAGTGTTGCTGGCCTTTTAGGTATGTGTAGGCTTGTTTCTTGAAGGTGCCAATGTCGTGTCGGTTCGGAAGGTAGCTGGTTCCACAGAGTGGTGGTGCGTGAAAAGAAGTTTAGATGACCGTACTGGATCGCCACTCATCCAAATGGTGGGCATGAAACCTTTCTTTACGGTAAGTTGTGCGGTTATGGAATTCGGCAGCGGGAAAATTTTTATAATATTCTATAATATTTTTTAATTTGTATAATATTTTATTCTGTTGGAAACATTTTTACACAAGAATGTCTGCGTATGAAACTGTGACAGTTGTAATAAATGAAAAATATACGTACATACGTAAGGGATTTGAAATTTCGTTTATTTATTAAGGCAAAGTGGTTTTATGCAATTGACTTTATTATGTTTACATACGCGGAGTGAAGACATATCAACTTCGACGCACTCTCAGATGTTTGGGTTGAATTCGTCGTGGGGAAAACGTATTTTGACATCCAAATTAAATACTGCCGATTTGTGTGCGATGTATAAGAGAAACCACTTAAGCAATAAAATATTATTCTTTAGAGATATATTTTAATGCTGCACAAAGGAACACGCACACACATTCGTTAACACAAATAGGGATATTCGATATACATCGATGCATCGAATTCACTCGATGTTTATCATGTCAGGGGTACCTTCTGTCACCTTCACTCTTTAATGTTTATTCGGAAGCTATAATGGCTGAGGCATTAGAAGACCTGGACTGTGGTATCAAGGTTAATGGGCGACTAATTAATAACAAGACGAAATAGAATTAGATACGACAAGTTGGTCAAAAAAGAAAGTCTTGGCTACGTAATATCAGTGATAGGACCGGGATAGCGAGTACTCCAGAACTGTTGCACCTCGTGAAGGATGAGGATGCATCGTATTCACTCAATGTTTATAGTACGATGCATCGAATCGATCGATCATCCTTTGAAAAACTGTTGATTTATTCGATGTATCGATGTATTTTAATTAAACATCGAATCAATGATAACCAGCTAATGATTATACTAATTTTTATTACTGTTTCACTTAATTTAGAACAATTTAAAAGTTATAAAATTAAACTATTTTTTGTTTATGGAACCACTTGGCTGCTGTCGGCGCCTTAAGAGGAATCTAGAAATTGACACTGGCAACACTGACTCTGCGAAAGAGATTTAAAAATTCCTATTTAGTGATTTTACCCATTTTTTACTTTTATTTTGTTTTGTTTTTTTACATGACTTTCCCAGAGATGATTTCGAGAACTCATTTTAGCCAATGTTATAAAAATAGCGGCTATTGAGTAGCTGTTCTAATTTTCATCGCACTTAATTAGTAAGATTTACGATATATCGATCAAATAGTATCGATTTTGAGAACGTAGGCAACTGCGCGCGCATTAACTGTATTTAAAGTATGTCTATAGCTATACTTATAGCTATAGATATGCCTTAAGCATTAGCATGTTGCTGACGCAAACTCACAGATTTTTTTCCTACCCAGAGTCGTGTAACGCGGCTATAGAAGTTTTCACTTCAAAAATTAAAAACAAAACGAAGATGTAAAACAGCATTATCTGCCAAATGACCATGGAAATACAACCTTAAATTGATAGCTGTCATGGCGTGTGTCACAAATGAACACTTAAAGTCCTACTATCAATTGCTTTCAACACATTTTCCAATACAACAATGAATAGAAATTACGACACAGAGCAGCGAACCAAATTAAACCAACACATTAGTTAGCAATATAAAATAAAAAAAAAATAATATAAAATAAATTTGACGGCAATGTGGTTTGCCACTCATCACGTCCTGATTCTCACGAGGACGAGAAGCGACCAATGGAGAGCCGTTTCATTGCGATGAATGGTAGCGGATGGAGCTCTGTGGTCTCTGCCAACCCCTGCGGGGGATAGGCGTGAATATATAATAATAATAATAGTAATATAATAAAATAAAATAAATAAAACATACACTCAGACACGCAAACACTTAAATAAAGAAACACACCAACATACTAGAACATAATATATATAAGCGTCGCACAAATCGTGATTTGTAATGTAATTTTTTTTTCGTAAATAATATATATTTCTTTTTTGTATGTATAATTTATTTTATAGTTTTTTAATTATTTGTTTCAGTCTTTTGTAAAATTATATTTAAGTATGGCAATTAGAATAATATATATAACACATAAATGTATCATAGAAGGGAACTGTCTGCTGTAGTACAGGGTTTGTCCTAGTATGGCAGGCAGTGAAACAAAATTGTCAACATGTTAATGATCAGTAAATATATTATTATTATTATATAGATAATATTAATTATATTATTGTCAAATAAAAAAACTTCAATAAAAATCGCGCCACATAAATAGATTCATGCACATCACCTGGATGGCTGGCCATCCACTACCGTTCGATTTAGTCGGAGTTTTCTACCACGAAATATAGAAATCTGGAACGATTTCTCACCTGCGCCATTCCCACTTTATCGACTAAGGGGCGTTCAAGAGACGAGCCAATATGTTCGTCGAATAAGGTCGACAACACACTGTCTCACTATGGGCGACAGTTATCCCTTATCACCAGTATATCCATCTTGTAAACGATACGTGTTTCGCCCCAACACGAGGCATCTTCAGGTATAATAGACTCTACGGAAGACAACCGAAAAGTTTTTCGGTCGTCTTCCGTAGAGTCTACTATACCTGAAGATGCCTCGTGTTGGGATGAAACACGTGTCGTTTACAAGATGGAAAAGTGGTAATGTGTGTTTGGTGTTGTGTATGGTGGTTGGTGGGTGGAGAATTGATGGTCGATTTTCGGTAGGTTTTTGGTTTAAGTTCCAAATAAACCTACTTCATTCAGAAGAAAAACACACTTATTAATATCCTGTTATTATTTTGCTTGTCGCGGATCTTAGCTAAGTAAAACTTTTGACTGTCCACATAGTGATAAATTTCCCCAAAGTAACGCCTGACTCCATTAATAATCTTCAACCCTGTAGTTAATTTTTATTGGTCGTAGATCTGTGAGACAAAGACCGTTCGACGTTTTTTTTTCCTGATTCAAATATGCAATAACTTTTTGACGTCTGTGTCATTTATTTTTTGAGACAACTATAATATTAATACGTGAAATTCAACGCGATAACCGCATTGCATTCGTCACAGCAAAATTGTATGAAAACGCATCGCTAATAGTGATGCGAGTCTAATGGGTGTTTTGATTCCGTGCTCTGTGCAACGCAGGCCCTTTGTTATACAAGTCTTCCGTATATTTACATTCATACACCACCATAAATTAAAACGACATTTTACAAAGAAACAAAGACTTGAAAGTGTGTGACTCATCTTTGTAGTAATTATGCGTGCAATTACACGGTTATTGTGTCCCCAGACGGACAGACAGACAAATTAGGGTTCCGTAAGCTATCGTCTATATTTATGTTGTCATTTTGTTTCGCACTAAGCGGTTATCTTCTTGTAATAAATAAAACCGGACGACCGATTGGCTCAGTGGCGGAGCCCTCCGCCCGTGGAGTCAATGGTCGCAGGTTCGATCCCCGCATCGAAATAAATATGTGTATGGATTATAAATATTTATTTTGAGTCTGGTAACCCCGCCAATCCGCATTTCCTGTCCTGCCCGTTCCTTTCTTCTCTATCCTACTCCCTACCTCTCCGCTAATCCGCGGTCTGCCATGCCAATGGATGCGTGGCTAGAGGCGGGCGAGCTTAGTCGCAAGCATGCCGACCGTCCCAGGATCGGGCTCGCCCGGGTACTATGGTGTCTTACCTCAGATGCGGAGCTCTGCTGGGGCTGACCTCCATCCTCCCTTGCGGCTCGTGGGATTCACTAAGACGAATTTTAATATACTACCTAATTTGTTGAAAAATGACGGCAACGTGGTTCGCCACCCGTCACGTCCTGATTCTCACGAAGGAGCGTTTTATTGTATATGCGTCCTGTATGCGATGCATGTGAGCGTGTGTTTGTGTGTGTCTTTACGTAAATGACACAGATTTAAAAAAATGATAATGCATATACGGATCAGAAAAAATACTGCGTCGAATGGTCTGAGTCTCACAGCTCTGCAACAAATAGAAAAAATTGTACAACGTTGAAACTGTTTCTTTTTGTGTGTTCAAGTGTGATACAGTTTTTTTAAAAAAATGTTTAGTTTTTTTTTATTCTGGTGTGGTAAGTTTTGGAATTTAAAGGCAAACGAGCAGGCATGTCAACTGATGGAAAGCAATCAACGCAGCTTATAAATATCCGCAGTGCTATAGGCAGTACAGATGCATTGACGAGCTTTAAGGAAAGTGTCATTATGAGAGGAGGAGTGAGAGGGGGTTGTCTCACATCCGTATAGAAGAACGGGTCAGATGCAGATAACAGTGGCGCATTCTAATGCGCAAGGAAAGTTTGAGGCTGCGATTACAAAGGACACTTATTAATGGAGTCAGGCGTTACTTTGCGGAAATCAATCACTATATGGACAGTCAAAAGTTTTACTTAGCTAAGATCCGCAAAAAGCAAAACAATAACAGAAAATTAATAATGTGTGTTTTTCGTTGGGTTAAGTGGATTTATTTGGAACTTAAACCAAAAACTTACCGAAAATCGGCCATCAATTCTCCACCCACCAACCGCTATACACAACACCAAACACACATTATCACTTTTCCATCTTGTAAACGACACGTGTTTCGCCCCCACACGAGGCATCTTCAGGTATAGTAGACTCTACGGAAGACTACACTTTTCGGTTGTCGGTATAGTGGTTGGTGGGTGGAGAATTGATGGCCGATTTTCGGTAAGTTTTTGGTTTAAGTTCCAAATAAATCCACTTAACCCAACGGAAAAACACACATTATTAATTTTCTGTTATTGTTTTGCTTGTCGCGGACCTTAGCTAAGTAAAACTTTTGACTGTCCATATACAAAGGACACGTTTCATCTTAATATTTATTTGTACTTCAATTCATACGTGACACGGAAATTATTTCACATATATGCGGAATCCTCAGCTCTTTATTCTAATGGGACATTCAACACGCGGCCCAATTCCATTTATTGCGAAGCCGCGTAAAGCGAACTTTAATTTCCCTCATTAGACAGCTGCGCGGTGAATCACGAGGCAAGGAGGAGTTATTGTTTGATGTGTGACTGACGGAAAATGTCGCCTCGTTTCAAACTTGTTTCACGTGCAGCGTTGATATGATACTGTATTCATCGAGGTGATCTAACAGAGCGCTTTCTCTTTCACACAACTGCGTATGTGCGAAGAGGATAGCAAATCTCGTTACAAGGTCAAGGGACTAATTAATAAGTGGCGAAGTTCTTTGTGACTACTGTACAACAGTCCTTGACATGGATATCGCATAAGATGACTATGAAATCTCAGGGCGGCTGACAGAAACTGGATGCGTGAAGACGAATATCTGGATCCTGAGTGTGCCTTGGAAGAGGTTTATGCCTGTGGCAGATTTATGACGATAATTCTTTATTCGATAACAGGTCAGGAAATGACATACGTTGTCCGCCTACTTATGAGAATGAGTAAATTTTACAGGAACAGCAAAAAATAGATTTTCTTTCATAGTTAGAGAATGTTTTTAAAATCATTTTTTTTATATCGAAATAATTCCTTCATAATTCAGCTTGCCACGCAGTCCACTGCTGGAGATAGGCTTCACCCGAGGCACGCCACCTGGCCCGAGCTTCGGCTACACACATCTAATCCCTGCCAGCTGCCTTGCGTAGATCGTCGCTCCATCTAGCCGGGAGGGCGTTCCACACTACGTTTGCCAAGACGCGGTCTCCACTCCAGCACTCGTCTACTACAACAATTGTCGGGTCTCCGACGTGTCTAACCCATTGCCACTTCAGTCTGCTGCCTTGAAGAGCTTTGTCGATGACTCTAGCGACATATATATTATATATGTACTAGAACTTGCGTGTCACACAAATACGACTTTCTCATATGTTCACGACGTCATATTAACCCTTATCAGTCGTAAGTCACCTTTCACGTGACAACAGTACGTAGACGCTGCGGTCGTACGTCACGTGAGAGGTGACAAGACGAGACATGTTGAAACTCGTTCTGTGTGACATCTCCAATTAATTCTTCCAATTAATTCCTCTAATTAAATCCTCACAATTAACATCTCCAATTATATATCCATTGCTTTTTCCAACTATTTTTTAATATATTGAGCCCAAAAATGAATAAAGCTAATGAAAACTGTATCTGTAGCTACAACCTAGCGAGAATCACGTATAGAAAGCTATATATATATATATTATAATAGTTTTTGAGCGAAATGCCTTTTATCTTTTTATTATTAACGAGATACTGTTAATAGAGAATTTTATTAATATGCTTTTTAATTTACGAAATATGATTTCAGAGTTTATTATTCACGTAATATAATTCTGGATAATATGCGTGAATTAAAACTACATTATACCTCCAAGGTCAGCGTCGGCGCGGTGCCAGAATAAATAAAATTGACGTGGTACTCGTTTAGTCCTTTGCGAATGTGTACCCACCCTTATATCTAAAGGATAAGGGTGGTATTCCACCGACGCACAACTTATGAGCTGAACCCATTACTTTGTTGTATTCGACCTTTAATGTGTATTTACTTGAATGTATACACAAGCTCCTGTATTATGACTCCAATTATTGAAATTAAAAGCCAGTCTGGTGTGATTATTTTTTTTAAAAGTTAAGTTAATTTTTTCGGTGTATAGGTAAAAAAAAATAATGTATAAATACATTTCATATCTGATATAAAGATATGCGATGAGTATACATATATACA
Organism: Baronia brevicornis; assembly: GCA_031353405.1. NCBI lineage: Eukaryota > Metazoa > Arthropoda > Insecta > Lepidoptera > Papilionidae > Baronia > Baronia brevicornis. The sequence goes on from JASFAT010001705.1 coordinate 336,068, forward strand.
TATCGTCCACGCCTGTCTCCCGTAGGGGTAGGCAGAGACCACAGATCTCCATCCGCTACTCTCCCAGCACATCTTTCTTGCTTCCTCCACAGTCATTATTCTCCTCATGCAAGCCCGCCGGTTAAGGGTACTCTTGACCTGGCGTTTCTTAAAAGTTTCAGCAATTTGGTCAAGGTATGTTTTCCGTGGTCTTCCCCTATCGACCCTTCCATCCACATTCGCACACATTATATATTAAGTCGGGGCAAAATTATTTTCGTATTGTTCATACAATGAAAAATATTTTTTTAGGTATAATTTTTTATTTATTTATAATATGTATGTGCCGTTTTGATCGATGACTTTTTGCCATCTTGTGGGTAGTGCCATGATCCCATTCCTGTAGAAATTTTGAGATTTTTGATTAAAACAATCTGACAGGTAGCGTTAAAAGTGTTCTTTTGAGGTTAGCTTTATGCTTCCTAAAGAGTTCTGCAATGACCGAAACAGGTGGAAATCTGATGGAGCAAGGTCAGAGCTATACGGAGGATGCATCAACACATCCCAGCCAAGCTCTCTCACATTTTGCTGCGTGCACCACGCCCTTCCTTTTCACCAGCTCCGGCCGCTGTTTCTCAATAACTTTCTTTAACCTCATCAGTTGCTGACAGTAGAGGTCAAAATCGATAGTTTGCTCCACTTTCTCAAAGATGGCACTGATTTTATCTGTGACAGGGCGTCCAGAGCGAACCTCATCTTTCACACTAAAATTTCCAGACTTAAAACGCTTGAACTACATTTGTGCTACTCTTATTGATACCGCATTAGGTCCGTAAACCGCACAAATTTTAATCGCGACGTTCGTCGCATTTTTACCTTTTTTGTAATAAAACTTTAAAATGTACCGAATTTCTTCGTCACATACGTTCATTTTGCTTGCTTGAAAAACAATTGAAAAATGGCGGGAACTAGTTTTTTTTTATTTATTGCATCTTCAGAATGTCACATTTAATGGTACTAAAACCAGCCAGTTACATTCAGTACAGCCAAAGAGGTTTGATTTCTAATAATATATTCAAAATACGAAAATACTTTTGCCCTAATAGTATTATTTTATATATTATTAGTATTTATGTTTATATATGTATAGTTTTATATAGTATGTATTGCTATGTATATTATTGTTATACTTTGTTGTTGTACACTTATTTCTATCCTCACAGCTTATCTTATCTCTCTTTCGCTCCTAGGTTTGCGAGAAGAAAACTCAATTTTGAGTAAAGCTCGCCTTTGTACATCTTCTTTCCATTTAATTCCTGTATGTCGTGTTTTATGTAATAAAGTATTAAATAAAAAAAAAATAAAAAAGCATCCCTTTCTCAACTTTTATCACAACATCTTTTACTCCACATCGCTCTCTTACTACCGTACATTAGAGTCGGAACAAGCACGCCCTGATGAACCGCCAATCGAGCCATTTTAGACACATTCTGACTTTTCTAAAAGGAAGAAACATAAATTTAAAAAAAAACACAAAAAAAAGAAACATAAATTAAATTCTAAACAATTTTATAAAATAGACTTCAACCCTAGAGCGTACTCGTTAAGAAACAAATCCCCTTAACTCGTAACTCAAGAAGTTGTTCGGCTGTGTACACATGTAAATTGTAAGTAAACTGAGGCACAGCAGCTAGGTGCTAAACAAATATATCTTCCTTATGGCTGTCGGCGGAGAGGCGCGATCCCTTGTTACAAGTCGGATAGAATCTCCAAACAAAGGACAAACACGCAGCACTTTCTTGTACGTACTGGAAATAAAGAGAGATTAAAAGTAAAGACCAAGAGAGTCTGACTCCAGGGTTGACACTATATAATATTATAAAAAATTAATTTGTGTAAATTATGCTAAGTATATATATATATATATATATATATATATATATATATATATATATATATATATATATATATATATATATATATATATATATATATATATATATATATATATATATACACTACGACGATGTGGTTCGCCACCCGTTACGTCCTGATTCCCACGAGGGCGAGAAGCTACGAACGGAACTGTTCCGCTTTGATGATTTTATTGGGATAGGAAGGCAAACGAGCAGGCGTGTCACCTGATTGAAAGCAATCAATGCCGCCCTTAGACATCCGCAGTGCCATAGTAGGAGAGGAAATTGGGCCTCCGGAACTCAGCCGCTCACCGTACTAAGCGCGATAGCTAAGCGACCACTCAGACGCCGGTTTTCTGCGGAAGTGTGTTACTTCCCCGGGCCCATTCATGTTACAGTATAATATTATGCCATCAACCACTAGTATATTAAGTTGAAAGTATGTGGTTCCACAGAATAGTAGTGCGTGGAAGTTTCGAAATAAAAACGGACCGTAGAATTGCCACTCACTGCTGATAAACGGCACTGCCTGCTCGTTTGCCTTCCTATCCCATGAAAAATTACTATACACTATCATATTTAAAATGTTATTAATGGAGTCAGGCGTTACTTTGCGGAAATCCATCACTATGTGTACAGTCAAAAGTTTTACTTAGCTAAGATCCGCGACAAGCAAAACAATAACAGAAAATTAATAATGTGTGTTTTCCTGCTGGATGAAGTGGATTTATTTGGAACTTAAACCAAATACTTACCGAAAATCGGCCATCAATTCTCCACCCACCAACCACGATACACAACACCAAACACACATTACCAATTTTCCGTCTTGTAAACGACACGTGTTTCGCCCCAACACGAGGCATCTTCAGGTATAGTAGACTCTACAGAAGACAACCGAAAAGGTTTATTTAAAATGTTTAATATTGACTAGAGAAACTTTCAATGATTTATATAAGTATTAGCATATGGTATATTGTAGATTTTGTATTGAACAAATAAATATATATGTACATACACACATATGACCACGCCCGTTTTCCGTAAGGGTAGGCAGAGACCACAGACCTCCATCTGCTACGATTTCGGCACACTTTGCTTGATCCACACTTATCACACTACTCTCTTTACACCAGTTAGCCGGTTAAGGGTACTTTTGACATGGCCTTTATCAAGAACTTCGGCAATTTGGCCAACGTATCTTCTCCTTGGTCTTCCTTTACCAACCCTTCCACAACATAAATAAATAAATATAATTTGTGTTTTGTCAACCCTAACCTAGGACGTAATAGCCGCGCAAGACTGTACAACTACATACAATAGTACACACGTACATAATTATCGATACGTATTTTGCCATGCTTATGTTCCACAGGAAGCTTTACTTTATACGGTCATTATTAGGCTTTGATAATATTGAAGCGATTTTAATGATTATAATAAAAAATGCAAGTGAATAAGTACATTAAGAAGTATGTCTGAGGTAACTTTGACTGATAGAATAAGGAATGAAGTTGTAAGACAGCATTGTGGAGTAACAGAAGGTGTAGTGACAAAAGTTCAGAAAGGGATGCTAAGATAGTTTCGGCAGATAGAGAGGATGGATGTAAGACGACTGACAAAAGAAATTTACTTTGTGTTGGTTAGTAGGAAATAATCAAGGAGAACATACCTTGACAAAATTGCCAAAGTTCTTAAGAAAGCCTAGATCTAAAGCCCCTTAACTGGCGAGCTTTTATGAAGAGAGTGATGAGTGTGGATGAAGCAAAGAAAGTATGACGAGATCGTACCAAATAGAGATCTGTTGTGTCTGCTTACGTCTACAGGAATCTAACTAAAACTCACCGCCAAGAGAGTCATCTTAAATCAACGACATCCAATAGGAAACGGTAGGCGAAGAATTTAAACACAAGTCCATTTCCTAACTTAGATATTAAGTAAAGGTGTAGAATAAATGAGGCCCAATTTTCTCCACATCCATTTTCTGACTTCGGGTAAAACCTAATAATAAATAAATGACGCCCAATTGGATACAAATCCATTTCCTGACTTAAGTCCAAACCTAATGGTAAAAATATAGAATAAATGAAGTCCTATTGGCTCCAAATTCATTTCCTGACTTAGGTCAAATCCTAATGGCAAAGGCGTAGAATAAATCATGCCCTATTGGCTCCAAATTCATTTCCTGACTTTGGTCAAAACCTAATGGTAAAGGTGTAGAATAAGTGAAGCCCTATTGTCTCCAAATTCATTTCCTGACTTTGGTCAAAACCTAATGGTAAAGATGTAGAATAAATGAAGCCCTATTGGCTCCAAATCCATTGCCTGACTAAGGTCAAAACCTAATGGTAACTATGTAGAATAAATGAAGCCCTATTGGCTCCAAATCCATTGCCTGACTAAGGTCAAAACCTAATCGTAAAGATGTTGAATAAATGAAGCCCTATTGGCTCTAAATCCATTTACTGACCTAGGTAAAAACCTAATGGTAAAGATATAGAATAAATGAAGCCCTATTGGCTCTAAATCTATTTCCTGACTTAGGTCAAAACCTAATGGTAAAGGTGTAGAATAAATGAAGCCCTATTGGCTCCAAATTCATTTACTGACTTAGGTCAAAACCTAATGTTAAAAGTGAAGAATTAACGATGCCGATGTTGTTAATAATGGTTGGGAGGTAGAGAGTTGCTGACGGGCGTTTTTGGATAAGATTTAGTTTTGGTTCCCCGTAAATCCACTTCTCCCAGTAAAAAACATACATTATTATTATTCTGTTTTTGTTTGCTTGTCGCGGATCGTAGCTAAGTAAAAGTTCTGACTGTCCACATAGTAATGGATTTCCGTCCATTAATATAATATAATACTACCAATGTTAATAATTTTTTAAAGTCTAAAATTAGCAAAAATAATTTATTCATAAGCCGACTGATGATAAAGCCTTATCTTTAAATGAATTCAAACGTTCTTCAAAAAAGGGTACGCAGTAACGTCGATTCAACTTTAGGTTATCAAAATGATCAATACGCCTGGGACTGAATATAAAAAAAATAAATACATTATTTTAAAATATAATAATAAAAGATGAAAGTATTTCTTGCGCCGTATCTTTTCTCAGAGCGCCACTTAATTTCATTTTGAAAAAAAAAGTTAAATAACTCATATTATGTATTTTTATCTACGGTTGTGTGGCAGAAATCGCTAGTAGCGATAAGACCGCCATTTGTATATAAATATTACAATCAATAATTGTATAACTTTGTTTTTGGTGAACCATAAAGAATATATCTATCTATCTATCTATTTTTATACTTTTTCATATTATATATTTCTATTATGATGTACATATATTGTTTATTTATACATTTTAATAATCGTGATTTATTTAAATAGGTCCCTTCGCCTGGGTGTCTGGCCGTCCACCATCGCGTAATTTTGTCCAAGATGTCTGCCACGAATTATACAAATTTGTAACGAAACAGAAGAAGAAATAAAAAACTAGAAAACAACAGTTTTTGAAGTCCTGTTCATAAGGATAAGAGTACTTTCAGCCTCTCCGACTTGCGAAGGTTGGCAGATAATTCAGCACAACTTTCCTCCTCCATCGCGAGGTGCAGCGGTTCTGGAGCACTCACTATCCCGGTCCACAACCTGATATTACGTAGCCAAGACTTTCTTCTTCGACCAACTTGTTTTTGCCCGCGATTTTTCCCATCATGATCAGTTGCAGCAATTTGTACCCGTCCTGTCTCATGATATGACCAAGGTAAGCAACATTTCTACCTTTGACGAGAACCTCGTCATTGGCCACCTTTGAGTCCAACTGATAGCGAGCATCCGTCTATATGCACACATTTCGAACGCTTCTATACGTTTTCTGAGGTCTTCTTTAAACGTTAAAGCCTCACATCCATATAGAAGAACGGGCCAGATGTAACAGTGGAGCATTCTAATGCGCAAGGAAAATTTGAGGCTGCGATTACAAAGGACACGTTTCATCGTATGTATGTGTAGGCTTGTTACGTAGGTATGTATAGGCTTGTTTTTTGAAGGTGCCAATGTCATATGAGTACGAAAAGAAAGAGTCTTCCTTACGTGCATTGAAGTTTAAAAATACGAAGTGAATTACGACGCAAATACAATGTGCATACATTGGCTTTAAATGCGATAGTTCAAGGCTGTCTGCGATGGATGCTGCACCGTCCAGACAGTGGGTGAGTGAACTCCGACATGCGGTACGCACTGAGTCAGCGCGTCACACATACGCGACGGGGAAAAAATATTGAGGCTGAACAACGACGGCTGTTTACAATCGTGTGTTCAGCCGGTATCTTGCTTGATAATAAAAACGACCGCTGACACCGATAGCTAAGTTAATATATACTGCACTAATAATATAATCTTAAAATCCTTATCCTGACTGCTTAGTGAGACATATGCTTCATCCAACTTCACCTGTAAATTTTCATAAATAAAAAATAAATAAAAATAAAATATTAAAAAATAAAATTATATATTTTTTTTCGTTTTTAACCATCCTATATCTATTAAATAGTCAAGACTAAATTAAATATAATTTTCGTCAGTAAATTTATATGTAGAAAAACAGTATCTTATTGGTTTCAAAAGTAAACATACTTTTACGAGCTGGGGTTCGGGGATCGGAAAAATGAAATCGACCACTAGTTTCACCTCTCTTCACTTTACTTACACTTCATCTCTTCTACTATTTTCTTCCGTTCTTCATCTTTTAAACTCCCCCTTCGACGTACCCTCGCCCATTTACATAAGTAAAACGATCGAAAGTTCTAGCATTCCAAAATTCGAGAATGTTCCAGCAATGTGTAGTCTTTTCTAGACATCGTCCTGTCTCGTTTCCGCACGCAGCTATTTTTTATTAACTGTTCTTGTCACGCATTGACAGATGTCTTGTCAATTTATTTTTAAAAAGTTGTGATGGCTTGCTTCACCGCAACAATACAATGAAACTGAAGAAGTTTTATACGCTCCGAAATAAGGTTTATATTTGCACACACACGAACATTCATACACATTCACACACACAACATGCAAGCAAAAACACACTAGCATTAAGTCCAAGTTTTAATGAATAATTTACATGTATCAATAGTCAATAATATACAATATCTCAGTTTATAAACTAGTTAAGTTACATTTGAATGTATATCAACAAAATTTGTATATTCTATTGTATGTGGACAGTCAGAACTTTTACTTTGCTAAGATCCGCGACAAGCAAAGAAAATCAGAAAAATAATAATGTGTGTTTTCTCCTGGAAGAAGTGGATTCACGGGGAACTTAAACTAAATCTTATCGAAAAAACGGCCGTCAGCAACTATCCACCTCCTAACCACTATTAACAACACACCACCACTTTTCATCTTGCACACGACACGTGTTTTGCCTCAACACGAGGCATCATCAGTATTGTAGACTCTACGGAAGACAACCGTTAAGTACCGCCTGACTCCATTAATCATATTCTATGGTACTATAACGTGCCTGCCGTACTACTTACGGCGACACCAGGGATCTTTAGGGGGCTTCTTCAAATAAAATTCTTCAAAATGATATATACTTATTATTTTATATAATATTGTTCATTTATATAATATCTTATACTTTATTACGACCGATTGGCTCAGTGGCGGGGCCCTCTGCCCGCGGAGTCAATGGTCGCGGGTTCGATCCGCGCATCGGAATAAATACATATATGGATTAAATCCGATTTCCATTCCTGCTCTTTCCTTTCTGCTCTATCCTTTCCCTTCCTCTCCGCCAATCCACGGTCTATCGTGCAAATGGATGCGTGGCTAAGGGCGAGCTTAGTCGCATGTGTGCTGATCGTCCCAGGATCGGGCTCCCCCGGGTACAATGGTGCCTCAGCATGCAGGGCTCTGCTAGGGCTGACCTCCATCCTCCCTCGCGACTCGTGGGATTCACTAAGACGAATTTAATACAAATAAAATATATATAGTTAAATTTGGGATGCAAGGGGGTGAAAATTACACCATGTCGCCCCAACTGTCAACCTCACCTGCACGCGGTGCATCCTGCTGAGCAACGAACGAGGCACTGACGACCGATTGATGGCGGTATAACTATCACAAATTATGGCCGGACTCAAATGACACAGGCCGGCAACGGGCAGCGGCGTTGCCGGTGCGAAATGTCTGGCTCCGCGGTCGCCAACCCACTAGCCCAGTGTGGCGACTACGGGCACACCACCCATGAAGCGTTAAAGGCAGGGGGTCGCCCCGTGCTGAAAGAGCTCTGCAGAATTTTCAACTCCGTCTTGCAGAACGGGAGAACTCCACAGGCATGGAACAGGAGCATAGTAGTCTTATTCCACAAGAAAGGGGATAAGACGCTACTTAAAAATTATAGGCCGATCTCGCTCGTGAGCCATGTCCATAAGTTGTTTACGAGGGTCATCACAAATCGACTCGCGCGAAGGCTTGACGACTTTCAACCTCCTGAACAGGCTGGGTTTCGGGGAGGATATGGCACCATAGACCACATCCACACAGTGCGGCAGATTATACAGAAGACTAACGAGTATAATCAGCCCCTGTGCATAGCATTTGTGGACTATGAGAAGGCCTTTGACTCCATCGAGACCTGGGCTGTCATAGATGCCCTGCAGCGGTGCCAGATAGATCATCGATACATCGAGGTGTTGAGATGTCTGCAAAACGCCGCTACGATGTCCGTTCGAGTACAGAACAATCAGACAAAGCAAATCCAGTTGCATCGTGGAGTGAGACAGGGGGATGTCATATCCCCGAAACTGTTCACTAATGCGCTGGAAGATGTCTTCAAAACATTGGACTGGAAAGGACGTGGCATAAACGTAAACGGTGAGCACATCTCACACTTGCGCTTTGCCGATGATATCGTGATCTTGGCAGAATCGTTGCAAGAACTACAAGTAATGCTGAACAGCCTAAATGAGTCCTCCAGACTGGTCGGTCTGGCAATGAATTTGGATAAAACTAAAATAATGGTAAACCAACATATTGAGCCAGAACCGACCACGATCGATGGTGAAGTTCTCGAAGTTGTCCAGGAATATGTCTACTTAGGCCAAATAGTGCGATTAGACGGAGACAACTTCGAGAAAGAAGCCGACAGAAGGATACAGCTAGGCTGGGCAGCGTTCAGGAAATTCCGTCAAGTCTTCTCGTCGCCCATACCACAAAGTCTGAAGACAAAAGTCTTCAACCAGTGCGTCCTGCCCGTACTCTCATACGGTGCCGAGACGTGGACACTGACAGTCCGTCTCCTCGCAAAGCTCAAAGTCGCTCAGAGGGCTATGGAGAGAGCTATGCTCGGGGATTCTCTGGTGGACAGAATTCGAAATGAAGAAATTCGCCGGAGAACCAGAGTCACCGACATTGCTCTTCAAGTTAGCAGACTGAAGTGGCAATGGGCTGGACACGTTTGTCGGAGAACCGACAATCGTTGGAGTAGACGAGTCCTGGAGTGGAGACCGCGACTCGGCAAACGTAGTGTGGGACGCCCTTCTGCTAGATGGAGCGACGATCTGCGCAAGGCGGCTGGCAGAGACTGGATGCGTGTAGCCGAAGATCGGGCTAGGTGGCGCGCCTTGGGTGAGGCTTATGTCCAGCAGTGGACTGCCGCGGGCTGATATTGATGAATGTTTTGCAGTAGTACAGGCTAAAGGCTAGCACAGCGACAGTGGCTGATACAAGAACCAAACTTATTACTTTGGTAAATGAATAAATAACAAAAAATCCGCAGTGCCACAGGAATTACAGAAGAGTTGCCGACTTTTTAAAAAAGCATAGGCTTGTTTTTTAAAGGTTCCAATGTCGTATCGGAAACACCGCTGGAGATACACCACAGTGTAGCGGTGCGTGGAAAGAAGTTTCTAGAAAAACGCATCGTACTTTATCGCCATTCATCCCAACGGTGGGAATGAAACTTTTAATTCACTACTGATCACAGGCCTCCTCCATTTTTGGACTCGGAATAAATACATGTAGACCAAGTAGGTCTTTATAAACAAACATGGACTCTTTGCAATCCAATTTCATACCAAACTCTTATTAATACCAGAACATCTTTTTATATCTGTCTGTCTGTTTGTTTGCGCTAACCTTGTTAACAATATCATAGCTACAGTTAATTTACTAACGCTATACAGAATTCTCCCGTTAAATGCAATATCAGATATCTTTCAACGTGAATATGTACGATAATTAAGCGAGATATCGGGCTATTCTGCAACAAGACGATAAGATGGCGATCCCAGTAATTAAATTCGATATTGTTGAATTTCTCTGAAATATGAAATATCAACGATGTAGCGATGGATGGGCATAAATTTGTATGTTACTATATTTTGATAGATATAAAACCATGCATAAATGAGCAGGGTAGACCGGGGAAGTACTACAACGTCACAAAATATCGCCTTTACGTTTTTTTCTATGAAAGCCAAACGAGCATGTGTATCACCTGGTGGAAATCAATCAACGCCGCCCATAGAAATCCGCAGTGCCATAGACAATGCGAAAGCGTTGCCGGCTTTTAAGAAATGTGTAGGCATGTTTTTTGGTGCGTGATAAGAAATTTCGAGATAACACATTGTAGTGAATGTATCGTGACTTTTTAAGTTGACTGAAAACGTCCATAGAAGGTTTTGGTGGAATTTTATCAAGATGTAACGTGTTAAGCTGACTTGTTACATTTACAAGAGATACGATATTATTGTATATTACTTGACACTGGCATAATAGTTATAACTAATTGCCAACAAAGTAAATAAAAGAACAAAAGTTAAGGATAATTTTATTTAAAAAGACTTAAAGATTTTTAAACAAAATTCGTATAATATTTATTTATTTATTTATTTGTTTTAAACAAAATTTATAACACATCATATTATTAAAACTTATATAAATAATTGAACTTTTATGGAGCCGATAACGGATTTATGTTATTATATTGAAATCTTAACTAAAAATATAATATAATATATACAAATTCATTGGTCACAGCGTTATTCTATAAAATATTTGTTTGTTTATATACATATGTATGTGTGTGTGTATTAGTGTGCAATGTATGAGCGTGTACATGTGTAAGAGATAAGAATGTGTGTCTATTTAATAATAATTATTTTCTGATGGGATTTTTAATTTTTTTTTATTTATCACCACAGGACATATGTATGTCTGAATTAATATGATTTTTAACCAGATTTAGATTACCCAGGTAAGTACCACAACGCCTTTCCTCTCATCTCGCTGTTCTCTTCATGCTCATTTCTCATCACGTGCTCCTTTTTGACGTGTTATTTTTCCACCATTTTGTCAATGAAGGTGTGTTCAACGTGAAACTATGAGTCTAGTTTCCTAACGCTATCGTGTTTAGCGTCACGGAACGATTCTCACATGCCGTGCTAGACGTTTATTAATCATACCTGGAAACTTAGGCTTTGAATATTTTGCAGTAACAACGGCTGAGTTATGTGGACAGTCAAAACTTTTACTTAGCTAAGATCCACGACAAGCAAACAACAATAGAAAATTAATAATGTGTGTTTCCCTGCTGGATGAAGAGGATTTACCTGTAACTTAAATTATAAATTACCGAAAAACGGTTGTCAGCAACCCTCCACCCACCAACCACAACACCAAACACACACTACCACTTTTCCACCTTGCAAACGACACGTGTTCCGCCCCAACACGAGGCATCATCAGGTATAGTAGACTCTACAGAAGACAACCGTTAAGTCGTACGGAGGTAACCGTTAAGTCATACGGAGGTAACCGTTAAGACGACCGTTTTTCGGTAAGTTTTAATTTAAGTTCCAGGTAAATCCACTTCATCCAACAGGAAAACACGCATCATTCATTTACTATTGTTGTTTGCTTGTCGCGGATCTTAGCTAAGTAAAAGTTTTGACTGTCCACATAGTAATGGATTTCCGCGAAGTAACGCCTGACTCCATTAATCAACCGCTGAGTTATTGAAAAAGTATACAATGTTATCTCTAAATTATTTCTTCTTAATTTATGCCAAAGTGCACACACGTACCATCACCAGGGGAGCAAGGGACAAAAAACTAAATACGCTGAAAACAGAAACAGTATTTAAATAGATAGATAAATTTATTTCCTTCTGCAGTAACACAGATTAGTATATATAATGTACATGGTATCTTTTGACCACACAATCCTCTTCCATCCTCTACAGGTGACCGAACGAACGGAGTCTATATACCTGAAATATATATATTCACGCCTATCCCCCGCAGGGGTTGACAGAGACCACAGAGCTCCATCCGCTGCCATTCATCGCAGCGACACGGCTCGTCATTGGTCGCTTTTCGCCCTCGTGAGAATCAGAACGTGACGGGTGGCGAACCACGTCACCGTCATTTTCGACAAATTAGGTATATTAAATTCGTCTTAGTGAATCCCACGAGCCGCAAGGGAGGATGGAGGTCAGCCCCAGCAGAGCCCTGCATGCTGAGGTAAGGCACCATAGTACCCGGGGGAGCCCGATCCCGAGACGATATACCTGAAAGGTAACTTAAGAATATTCATTGTATCTCAGTAATGGTAGAGCCACGCTGCAGACGAATACTTTTTCAAGAATGGCATATTATTTGTCTGTAGCAGAATGGGCCGGCTCGACCGGGGAAGTACCACACTCCCGCAGAAAACCGGCGTCTGAATGGTAGCTTAGCTACCGCGCTTCGTCCGATGAGTGGTCGAGTTTCGGAGACACTGCCTGTGGCGTTGCGGATGTGGTCGGCGTAGGCTGCTATGCCTTCCTATCCCATAAAAAAAGAAGCGTAGGAGGTCAGTGTCTACTCACCAGAAATGAGAAAGCCCGCTACCGACCTATGGGACGTACATGAGCTGTATTAGAAAATAAATGCATTGTACAATAGTACTATATTGTTATACTATATTTTTATTTTATATATTCACGCCTATCCCCCGCAGGGGTTGGCCGAGACCACAGAGCTCCATCCGCTGCCATTCATCGCAGCGAAACGGCTCGTCATTAGTCGCTTTTCGCCCTTCGTGAGAATCAGGACGTGACGGGTGGCGAACCACGTCGCCGTCTTTTCGACAAATTAGATATATTAAATTCGTCTTTAGTGAATCCCACGAGCCGCAAGGGAGGATGGAGGTCAGCCCCAGCAGAGCCCTGTATGCTGAGGTAAGGCACCATAGTCCCCGGGGGAGCCCGACCCCAGGACGATCGGCACGCTTACGACTAGGCTAGCCCCTAGCCACGCATCCATTGGCACGGCAGACCGTGGATTGGCGGAGAGGAAACGAAAGGGTAGAGAAGAAAAGAAGGGGAAAGGAAATGTGGATTGGGGGGGTTACCAGACTCGGAATAAACATTTAAAAATCCATATAAATATTTATTCCGATGCGGGAATCGAACCCGCGACCATTGACTCCGCGGGTGAAGGGCCCCGCCACTGAGCCAGTCGGTCGTCAATTATTATACTAACAAAGGATAATTCTTTTCATTGATATATTATATACATTCACGTACATTTAAAAGCTGTAGTTCATTTAATTGTCATGCTCAGATCCTCGCACTATCTAGCCAGGGGGGATCCTAACCTACGTTTGCCGAAATGCGGTCTCCACTCCAGTACTAATTTATAGCGATTTTCGAATCTCTGACAAACGTGACCATCCCATTGTCACTGCATTTTACTAACTCGGAAGACAATGTTGGTGACTTTTGCTCATTCATATCTACCGGATAAACTCCAATGAAAGCTCTCTCTATGTATTACAATATGAATACATATACAAGGCGTATGGTCAAATCTACATCAGGTTTCCTGTATCTATTTATCTAAACAGAAATTCAATACTATTCCTATACGTATGTACTGTCAGCGCCAAAAGTCATTGTCCGAATATAATTTATTAAGGGATTATTTTGGAGTACCGAGAGAGAGGAATTATTTTATTATATTATAAATTTAATAAAAAATTTTAAACCTAAATATAATATATAATATAATAAATAATCTAAATAAAAAAATAAAAATTTTAAAAGAATAATTTTGTTTTATTGTAAATTTAATAAAAATTACCTACCCCATCTTTACTCCATAGAAATAAATTCCTCGTCCAATATGTGCACAAAATACTAATAAAAAAAAGAAGCTCCATTAGCATGACGAGTTTGAATTAATCAACCATAATTTACATTTCGACAAATATAATTTGTTGTATAAAATTATGTTAAAATTTGTGTGTTTAAACATAAAGCTAATAAAGATCCAAAATTTCATCAAGATGAAATATTAGCGGTGAAGGTAAATCGATTAATGAATTATTAATAATTTTAATTAAAGGGTAAATTTTTCGTAAAGATCTATCAAGAAAATGTCTGATGAATATCTGCAATCCAGGTGGACTGTACATTATTATGATGATAATAATTAATAGTAAATAATCATTATTATTATCTTTACATATTTCTCTCATAATAATAATATGATTACTATTACAATAAACAATATAAAAATAATATTATTATTAGGGTTGTTATTTCTTCGCGGCGGGATAAACTAAACTAATGAATTATTAAAGCTTCGAAGGAAATGAACTTTCACATGACCCTAGCTTTGCACTACGACTGCTTTTTGAATCATTAATTTAAACCACTTACCTAAACCTAACTTGGACCAAATTTTTACCAATAACTCTATTCACAGAGACTACTATGGATACAATGGCAGTGGAATCAACATGGTGCAAATCTCATGCACGAGGTCAATGTATATTATTTGTTTATCTTTTTCCGCTTTTATGAGATTTGTCATGCGTAGCACTAATATCCACTATCGTTGCCTAGCTTGTAGTTCGATCCAGTATCACGATATCAGGCTTATTGGTAACAATATGGAGATCCATGATAATGGATCAATTTCAGTATAATCTAGCTCGACTGTTTTCAAGAACTGAGTTTGGATTGGTTTTTTATCAACTATCAATCAAGCAAAACGGCAGGAGCTTAGAACGATAGCGACTAAAACAGACGGAACATGGGCAGATGTAGAAACAGCAGAAAAAAGCTGGATGAGCCAAGCTCTAGACAGAGAGAAACATGTAAAGATGGAAGAGGCTTAAACCCTAAAGCTTATGTTCCTACTGGCGGCGTTACCGCTGCCTAGTAAGCGCTGAAGCTTTGCATGAGTGCAAAAGCAAAAAAAAATATTATAAGCATTAAAATAGAGATATTTCATAAGGCAGGGGGCGTTATGAAATACCTCTATTTTAATGAAAAACATTTTATCTAGCCGTCTAAAATGTTTATCTTATTTAAGACGGCGGTAGTCTATAAAACTTTGGGAACTTATGTGCTAAAGAGATCACATAATAGGACGTAACAAAGACAAATCCGGTACACCAAAAAAAAAATTCTGGGAAATAAAGCAATAAAAATAATAATTTAATCGATAACCACAAATGACGAGTGAGTTTTGTCGCCGACTGTACCCACAGATACACATACAAAGGTTCATTCACCATTGATGTATGCCTGAACCCCCTTTGATGTCTAGCTCGGTGAGATTATCAGCAGGTCGACGTACTAACTTACACTGTATGTCTCCCCATCACTTTGAAGTGATTAGTGAAGATTAATCGAATGCAATTATTGGGCACATCCTATCAGAGACCTACCTCCAGCGTTGGATATTATCGGGATGACAATGATTATTAAAATATATTTCATGGCATTGTTAAAGTTTCTTTAAAGAAAACAAGTTATCTTATGTTTATGTATATACATATATAATATATACATATATTTTATATTTTTTTGCTATAATACAATAAAGGTTTATGAATAAAAAATATAGGGAAAACATAAAAAAAAATATAAAAAAATTACAAATTATTTTTCTTCCTTTTACTTCTAATTACTTGCAATAGATGGCGTTCGTGGCGGCTTTATCGTATAACGGACGTGTTGTTATACAAAACTGTCGTTTCTTTTGTGCGATTTTGAAAAGTATTGCGTACCCAAGTACTGACATGAAGCTAAAACTACCAGTTATCATTTTTGGTAATTTGAATTGAATACATTGTACATATTACTTCAAATATTATATTAAATTAAACTAAATTTCTTAATAACATTTCCATATATGGACAGTCAAAAGTTTTACTTAGCTATGTAAGTGATGGATTTCCGCAAAGTAACGCCTGACTCCATTAATAATAACATTTCCAACTAAAAATAATTTAAGTAATGATTATTTTAAGAAAATACAATTGAAACGAACCGACTACTTAATAATTAGGGCTCCTTGTAAGCAACGACGTTCAGAAAATTCCGTCAAGTCTTCTCGTCGCCCATACCACAAAGTCTGAAGACAAAAGTCTTCAACCAGTGCGTCCTGCCCGTACTCTCTTACGGTGCCGAGACATGGACACTGACAGTCCGTCTCCTCGCCAAGCTCAAAGTCGCTCAGAGGGATGGTATGGAGAGAGCTATGCTCTGGTGGACAGAAATCGAAATGAAGAAATTCGCCGGAGAACCGGAGTCACCGACATTGCTCTTCAAGTTAGCAGACTGAAGTGACAATGGGCTGGACACGTTTGTCGGAGAACCGACAATCGTTGGAGTAGACGAGTGCTGGAGTGGAGACCGTGACTCGGCAAACGCAGTGTGGGTAGCCCTCCTGCTAGATAGAGCGACGATCTGCGCAAGGCGGCTGGCAGAGACTGGATGCGTGTAGCCGAAGATCGGGCTAGGTCGCGCGCCTTGGGTGAGGCCTATGTCCAGCAGTGGACTGCCGCGGGCTGATATTGATAAGCAACTACACTATTCCACTGAAATTTTTTTACATACTAGGTATCCATTTAGGGTAATAAAGTTTTAAAATTATATCAACACAGATAGAAATTGACTGTTTACATTATTTTTGATGATTTGAATTTGTATTCGATACCAATACTAGGAACACGGTTTTTAAAATTTCTAATTACTTATTGAGATAAAAAAAACAAATTACACCCCCCCCCCCCCCCCCAAGTATAAGTATAAAGAGAGAAGAGATAGTAATTTAAATATTTCTGATTCTTTAATTATTTAAACTATTTGCACAATATGTATATTTGGTGGATTTAATAACATTGGACATTCTCTACTATCCAGTTGTCTCTGATTCAGAGCTCGACCCCCCCCCCCCTTTGAAATGTGTTCCTAGCTACGGCCTTGACTTAATCACACAGATATTTTCAATATTAGTTTAAATTCTTTTAAAACTTATCTCTATGGTCTTACATACTTATCTATTGAAATTATAAATCCCTCATATTGTCATTGTTAAATATTAATTGTAATTGTTGTGTATAGTTGTAACTGGACTTCAGATTTACCTTAAATTATTTTGCATGTTTGTTATCTTATATATTTTTTTAATCTGTAGTCTGTAACTGTACCTTTTGTAATAAAATAAATAAAAATAAAATTAAATAAATATTTATAAAAATACAAAAAAAATATAGTAAAAATTAATCAGTATGACGGATTTACTACTAGCTTTAGTAAGGTTTATATTTGTTTAATCAAATAAAATTGAGTTATAAAACAAACAGGGTCGTTACAAAACAATAGGCGACACAATTACGCCGCCCAACCCATAAAACCGCCTCTATGATGCCATCAAATATTTTCCACCTACCTAACGAGCTGCTGAAACTATAAAAAAGTTCCTAACCTTTAATATACAGTCGTTTTCGTGCTCGCATTTCATTGACCATTCCACAGGAGAATGAAGATCGAGTTACGATATGACACTTCAATGGACAGCGAACGTATCATTAGAGATGTATGCATGCATCTAAAGGGACCCGTTTTATTACGTCACAGTTTTATAGTTCCGGCAATGGCCGCGCGGCGGGAGCGCTAGTTGTCAGTTCAGGATGTGGAGCCATTAAAAACGATTATACCACTATAAATATACATATAATTTTAAATAAAAACTCCTTTGGGCATATCGTATACAATAAATTTCGACTCGTCTAATGCTAAAATATCAATAGTAAATAGTTAGATGCGGTGTTCTTACATGAATTCAATGTGACGAGCATATTCAAAAAGACAAGCGTATGTGTTCACAAAAGGCTAGTAACGCATCTGAGACATAGGGCTTTCAATACCGGGATTCCGGGATCCCGAATACGGGAATCCCGGACGATTTTTGTCCATTATTAATAACCGGTATTTATGTAAAAATACCGGTATTTTGGTATTACATTAGTTGATAAAAATTGAATTTATGCACAATATAAATCTAATTAAAATAATATTAATTAATTACAAGAAATTTTTTTTGAAGATAAACAATTTCATTGTATTAAAATCTATATCAGGCACATTTATTACACATACCGCTCAGAAAGAGCTTTTTCGGCGGCTGGTTATATTTGTACGAAAATTCGGCCCTTGCTTGATGATGAAACGATTGATTGTTTATGTTTTTTAAGAGCATATTTTAATAAACAAAACACAAGTTATTAATTTTATTTCATAAATACTTTCAATTTAATTATATTTTTTGCTTCTTTAATTATATAATGCCATACGAGTCTATTATATGTAAAATGTAACATAAAATTTAATATGTACTTTTTTTACTTGCACGTTTTTTTGTATCTATCTACTCCTACTCTTTATGTAATAAACTATATAATATCTACTCATTTCAGAACAATATTTATTGGATTTCATATATGATTTGTTCACAAGTCAATATAACAACTGAGATAAGTAAAAATATAACTATTATAGTATTTACTATTTTTTATCAATAATACCAGTTTCAATACCGGTATCCCGATATTTCTAATTTTAAATATCAAATACCGGTATTCAGATTTTAGTTCGATATTGTAAGCCCTACTGAGACACCTCTGGCGTTGCGAATTTCTATAAACGGTAATCACTTACCACCAGGTACATTACACCTGACTCAGCTAAATTTAGCTTCTTCGAATTTACTCGATAAAAAGCGAAGTAAAAAAGAAATTTCTGTTAAAATTTACAGTAGCCAAAAGAGTGGAAGCTAAAAATAAAATAAAAATTATTAATTCCAATTCAAATCACAGATTTAGTGGCCACACCCGACACACAGAATAGTATGTCCACCCTCTAATCCGTTTGTTTTACGACCCTCTGCCTTGCCGCCGTCCGTGACGAGAATTCTTTCTGTTACGCGTCTATTTTACAGCATTTAAAAGAGGGAGATCGGGAGGGAGGACAGATAAATAGTACTATTGCTTAAGATAAACATTATTTCATTAACCTTTTCGGCCCGAGCGGTGACTATAGTCACCCAACGCCCGACGCTCGCTCTGTACGAGCGGTGACTATAGTCACCCAACGCCTGACGCTCGCTCTGTACGAGCGGTGACTATGGTCACCCAACAATTGACGCTCGTTATGTACGAACGGTGACTTAGGTCACTCGCAACTCTTCATGAGCCGAATATATATGTTATCTCCATGGTAATCCATCGCAAGTATTTTGCACTTGTTTTTAGCTGCCTAATAATAAACTGACGAAATGAGCAACACTATAAGAAACATATTTGAACAGTACGCTTGTCTCGGCTCGCTCAGACGTTCGGAATATTTTCACGGTATGTGTTAATTTTTCTGCATTACCACATCATTTCATTTTATTATATTTTTCGTTTATTTTGTACCCCTCAAAGATAATGAATAGGAATTGCAAAAGAAGGTAAGGAAACTGTTACTCCGTCGAAAATGAGAGCAATGAGATATACGACAAATCTTCGGAGTCCGATAGCGATAGTGCAGTTAATAATATTTATAATAGAAAGAAGCCAATTCGTCGGACAAAAGTACTTAGCACGTCAGAATCAGAAGACTTGCCGCGACTGCTCGGTCAGCGGGGACGGCGCGACGTAGAATGCGTCCGTACCGAAAGGGTTAATTAAAAGAAAATAAATGATAACACATAACATAAGAAATTACACTTAATTTGTCAAACATATCGCCAAACATCAAGTTTCTACCATCATTCTGTAATGAGGTCTCTCGTCTAAAGAAACGACGATAGAAACTCTGCAGTACCTTGATTTCTCTAGATTTTTTTATGGGATACAAAGGCAAACGAGCAGGTGTGTGTGTGTGTTTTCTGCGAGAGTGTGGTACTTCCCCGGGCGAGCCGGCCCATTCATGCAAAAAACAAATAACATGCCATTCTTGATAAAGTATTCGTCTGCAGCGTGGGTCGCACGGGCTTAGCTGCCGCACTTCATCCGGTGAGCGGTGGAGAGCTAGAGGTCAAAGCCCATCCCCCTCCCCCTTCCCCATCCATAATGATACTTTCCTTAAAGGCCAGCAACGCTTCCGCACTGTC
Source organism: Baronia brevicornis (assembly GCA_031353405.1). NCBI lineage: Eukaryota > Metazoa > Arthropoda > Insecta > Lepidoptera > Papilionidae > Baronia > Baronia brevicornis. The sequence goes on from JASFAT010001705.1 coordinate 356,406, forward strand.
TATGGCGCTGCAGATGTCTATGGGCGGCCTTGATTGCTTTCTATCAGATGATACGCTTGCTCGTTTGCCTTCCTATCCCATTAAAGAATATATTTAAAAAGTTTTTAATTTACGAAGACATAGGCCTCTCACAAAATAAAGTATGCTGTCGCCCTACGGTTGACGGACAAACTGAAAAATCAAACACCAGTTCAAAGAAATGGCAAGAAAAAATTAATTCACAAACATACTAAATCCATATAGGTCAACACAAACTTATATAGGTGAAGTTCCATTAAAAATATCGAAAAAGGAACGAACGCAACAAGAAATTGCCCAATGGCCTAAATTCCTTTTTTCACTACCAGCTTCCTCTTCACTCCATTTTCTTCTGACAATCAAACAGTTTGAGCTCTCAAGGCGTAAGTTGAAAACATTTTGGCCAAACCTCTGACCCTCCCATCAACTAATACATGCGTGGTCTAAGTCATAGACGGGTAATATATATATATAATAAAAAAGTATAACTTATAAACAAATTTTAGTTTTTCTATATCATAGAAAAATGTAGGTGAGTAGATGTACATACATACATACATATCGTCACGCCTGTCTCCCGTAGGGGTGGGCAGAGACCACAGATCTCCATCTGCTACGATCTCGGCATACTTCTCTTGCTTCCTCCACACTCATTATTCTCCTCATGCAAGCCCGCCGGTTGAGGGTACTCTTGACCTGGCCTTGCTTAAAACGTTCAGCAATTTGGTCAAGGTACGTTTTTCGTGGTCTTCCTCGTCCGGCCCTTCCATCCACATTCGCAAGGTAAATTTCTTTTGCCAGTCGTCTTTCATCCATCCTCTCTATATGGCCCAAGTAGTAAGAGTAGATGTAAAAGGAGCAAACGTCATTCATGATAAGAAAGAACTGCAATTTTTTTATAGCAGATCAGGCAAATAGACATTCGCCACCCATATACATAAATCAGCAATACTCAAAGCGTGATAAATACTTTACTTAGGTACCCTTTATGGACATATACGTTAGTCTTTTTATAGGCTAGGAACGCAAACGAGCAGGTGTGTCACCTGATGTAAAACAAACATCCGCGAGCCGGCCCATTTATGCCACAGGCAAATAATATGCCATTTTTGACAAAGTATTCGTCTGCAGCGTGGCTCTACCACTACAAATTTCATTTTGATAATTTTTTTCTATTAACCCAGAAATTGACTAGCAGAGAATGTCTTGCCACATTAAGTCTGCCTTTGTACTAGAATCTGTATAAAAAGAATAAATAGATAAATAACAATATTTAACATTCTTAACACCATCATCATCATCATCATCAGTCAAACCACAACTCATGAACAGTTTAATTCAAGTTAATATAATTTTTTATCTGCATAAAAGAGAATATATAACGATAAAAAAAAATTATTTGTTTGGGAGGTAGAAAAAAAAGTAGAAAAATAAGGCTTAGGTCTATGTCTCTTAGTACTCATCGAAATGACAGTAGAGAAGCTACAACCGAGAAATCGGGAAAGTAATGCACTCACAGAAATTCTTCCGTGAGTGTATTACTTACCCGGATGGCTCATTTGAGAAAATAATACATTTATGCTGCTGATAAAATTTTAAACTACAACTGCTATTTGCTTTTAATTAAAAAAAAATGGTGAATTAAGTGAAACGATTAGAATTATGCGTATTATACATAACTCGCTACATTTTTATTAATTGGACCACACATCTTAGGGAATCCCTCTCTCTAATGGGGCGCGGTTGAGAGAAGCCTGTGTTTATTTTTATTGTCAAGATAAATCTATCTTTACTGCCCCGATAATCGCTACAAACTGCTTGCAAAATAAATAATATTTTATTACTTTTCAAATTTAAATTGAAAAAGTAGTATTTAACAACGTTACATGGCTTTAAATATGAATAAAAAATTTAGTTTGTTACTCTAAAAAAAATAACATTTTACGCCAGTTAGAACTTTCAATTCGCCTGTCAGTACTTTCAATTCGCCTGTCAGTACTTTCAGTTCGCCTGTCAGTACTTTCAATTTGCCTGTCAGTACTTTCAGTTGGCCTGTCCATACTTATAATGCACCTGACAGTAATTTCAAGAAGCTTATAGTGAAAAAATTGCGGAAGGGCGTCGGTACCGTGCACTGACCATCTTTTATACCGCCAATTGTTTGGTCTTGTTTCATTTATTTATTTATTTTTTCGAGACTTTTGACTCTGGTAGTAGCTTCATCCCTGAGCCAATTAGGTAGGCGTGAAGGTATATCTATATTTCATTTTATATTATCCCCACCATCTGGATGAGTGGCGATCTACTACGGTGGGTTTCTCTCGTAACTTCTTTGCCCGCACCACCAGTCTCCTCTTCCTTCGCGTGGTGCAGCAGTTCTGAAGCACTCGCCATCCCGGTCCATTCCCTGATATCACGTAGCGAAGACATCATTCTCCGACCAACTTGTGTTTAGCCCGCGACTTTTCCCATCATGATCAGTTGCAACAATTTGTACCTCATCATGTGACTCATGATATGACCCAGGTAAGCAACTTTTCTACCTTTAACGGTCTACAAAAGTTCACGTTTTCGCTTGGCTTGTCGGAGAACCTCGTCGTTGGCCACTTTTTGAGACCAGCTAATAGCGAGCTTAAAGAAGCTAGTCATATTTTTTAAGCCTCATTAATTTATAGTGATAGAGCTACGCTTACGTTACGTTAGTTCGACGAATACTTTGTCAAGAATGGCATATTATTTGTCTGATAATAAGCGTGAATACGCCGGCTCGCTCGGGAAGTACCATACTCCCGCAGAAAACCGGCGTCTGAGTGATAGCTTAGCTACCGCGCTTTGTACGGTAAGCGAGAGTTGGCCGTTGGTCCGTTGGCCCAAGAAAGCCTCCCCCTTCCCCCTTCCCCCTCCCTGCCCCTTCCCTCCCACTCAGATTATGTCACTTTCCTTAAAGGTCAACAACGCTTCCGCACTGCCTATAGAGCTACGGATGTTTATGGGGGGCTTTGATTGCTTTCCATCAGGTGACGCGCCTGCTCGTTTGGCTTCCTATCCCATAAAAAAGAATATAAATCTATCATTAGTTTAATTAACTTTGAATTCTAGACGATCATCTGTTAGTACAAAGACATAAAGAACTAAAAACCCATAGAGTAGTGAAAGCAGTTAAAATTTTCTGCACTCGTCTGCTGTAGTTTCAGCCACACCTCAAATTTACGAGCAACGACGTAACGGGCGATGGGTTAGCTTTACGGTTAAAATTTAACCGTCCAAGTTTTAGTTTACGGCGTTGGGCCCAGCGTATATGGCTCGTCATAAACTGTGTTATGTTTTAACGTGCACTTTAAAGGTTACAACTACAGTTTCGGTGGTTTGAGCTAGTGCGACAATTACTTAAACGTTAGTAATAAAGTGTAGAAGTGTACAGAAGGACTTTTCCCGCCAACTTACATCAGCGACGTTGTGTTTTTATTTCATTTTCATTAATCTTATATTATTATCAGTTATATTGTTTAATTGTGGTGGCGTTTTATGCGACGACCGATTGGCTCAGTGGCGCGGCCCTCCGTCCGCGGAGTCAATGGTCGTGGGTTCGATTCCCGCATCGGATTAAATAATTATATGGATTTATAAATGTTTATTCCGAGTCTGGTAACCCCACCAATCCGCATTTCCTTTCCTGCTCCTTCCTTTCTTCTCTATCCTTTCCCTTCTTCTCCGCCAATCCACGGTCTGCCGTGCCAATGGATGCGTGGCTAGGGGCGAGCCTAGTCGCAAGCGTGCTGATCGTCCCGGGGTCGGGCTCCCCCGGGGACTATGGTGCCTTACCTCAGCATACAGGGCTCTGCTGGGGCTGACCTCCATCCTCCCTTGCGGCTCGTGGGATTCACTAAGACGAATTTAATATACCTAATTTGTCGAAAAATGACGGCGACGTGGTTCGCCACCCGTCACGTCCTGATTCTCACGAGGGCGAAAAGCGACCAATGACGAGCTGTTTCGCTGCGAATGGCAGCGGATAGATCTCTGTGGTCACTGCCAACCCCTGCGGGGCATAGGCGTGAATATATATATATATATATATATATATATATATATATATATATATATATATATATATATATATATATATATATATATATATATATATATATATATATATATATATATATATATATATATATATATATATATATATATATATATATATATGTATAAATAGTTCGATATAAAGTGTATAATGTGAAGTGATATGATATAAATACGCGTATTGTAACTTTTTAAGTTGACTGAAAAAGTCCATAGAAGGTTTTGGTAAAATTATAAACTGACTTGGAACATTTCAAGAGATTGGATATTATTTTATATTACTTGACACTGGCATAATAGTTGTATCTAATTGCCATCAAAAAAAGAAAAGTGACGTGAAAAACGAGTTTTTCTTTCTAAAGAAGCAAAATTATTAAAATAATTAGAGTTCTTCATACCCATTCCAACAGCTATACTTATTATGCAATGCTAAGCTATATATGTATTTTTTATGGGATAGGAAGGCAAACGAGCAGGCATGTCGACTGATGGAAAGCAATTAACGCCGCACATAGACATCCGCAGCGCCATAGGTAGTGCGGAAGCGTTGCCGACCTTTAAGGAAAGTGTAATTTTGGGAGTGGGAATGAGAGTAGGAGGGGGTAGAGGGAGGGGGAGGATGTTGGGCCTCCGGAACTCGGCCGCTCCCCGTACGAAGCGCGGTAGTTAAACTACCACTCAGACGCCGAATTTCTGCGGGAGTGTTGTACTTCCCCAAGCGAGCCGGCCCGTTCATGCTACAGACAAATATTATGTCATTCTTGACAAAGTATTCGTCTGCAGCGTGGCTCTATTACTATTAATATGAGATAATTTATTCATAGTATTTATTAATTATTATTAAATATACACTGTTGCCTCTAACACATGCGGACGTTTACACACACATCATATTACATATAGACATGTAAAATGCTTTTGATTAGTTGTTTATACATTTTTAATATAATCCACTTATTACTTATTATTTTAATATAACCAACGTTATCCTCCAGAAGTATAGTAGATAGGCTCCAGAAGTTTTCTAAATTTGTATATACATTATTTTCTATGTTTTATGAAACAGATATAACAAATATCAAGTATTATTTCTCGATATTGCCTTCAGGGTTATTGAAAATTGATACTTAAATTGAAAAGGCACGGAATACGAACCCAATTTATCACACAATGCCTTGGGCGGTTAAGAGAATAATATCACTCTTGAATCTATAAAACAAAAGAAATATGACAAAATAGTGAACGAATATTTCTGTGGCTGAGACCATGTGACAAAATTGATAAGAAAGAAATTGAATACAAATAATATAATTGAAACAGAACTCCTGTCACGATAAGAAATCGAATATACCTTTTTTATCAATTTGTAAATGTTCGAGCGCGTGGTAGATTTCCGATGCGGTGGATGGACCAAATGAAGACCACCACCTACATGAATACATGAAGAAGGCAGCCGTGAAGGATGAATGGCGGCGTCTGGTCTGAACAAGTTACCTCTATATATAACAACCACGACTGCTCTGCCAAGAGCATGACGACATAGAAGAAGAAATGGAGAGTATAAATAAATATAAAGGGAAGGGAGGGGAGCGGTGGGGGGAGTGAGCCTACGGAACTCAACCGCTCACCGAACGAAGCGCGGTAACTAAGCTACCACTCAGACGACGGTTTTCTGCGGGAGTGTGGTACTTCACCGGGCGAGCCGGCCTATTCATGCTACAGATAAATACTACGCCATTCTCGTCTTGCCACAGTATTCGTATGCAGCGTGGCTCTACCACTTTTAAAATCTACCTTTGTGGTTATACTATCTAAAATTATCCATATTTTTATTCGGCTTTGCAATACTCGAAAGGATAAAACTTTTTTTTGAATCTAAAGTATTCCAACTGATAATTTGTATTGAATTTTAATTTGTATAATTATTTAAATACAAGCAAATAACCGTAGAAGAAGAAAGAAAAATCGCAGTTAAGCAGAGGATTTTCCCAGAGCATCCATTAGTTGAGTGTACGAGAGCGCTAAAATGTTGCTGGGAACTAATTAAAAGCAAATATAGGGTACGTTTTGTGGTTGTTTACTCTCTGTCCGCCGCGCCGTATGAATTTGTGGGCAAACTCGTGAATTCAAGCTTATTTTCATATCAAATATGGCTACAGAGCAAACTAGAACGAGGCCATAGCTACTGGCTTTATTTTTTTTAACAGCCCATATATGTCCCACTTCTGAGCACGGGCCTCCCCATTTCCGAAGGAACGGACGTTAACTCACCACGCTTGTCCAATGCGGATTGGCGGGGTTACCTTCTTCTTATGGTCCTATATCCCCGAGGTGGAGCAGAGGGCGTCCACAGTGCTTCTCCATTGCGATCGATCTTGAGCGACGCGCACTTCAAGCCACGTCCATCCATCGAGTTGACGTGGCCGAAAATGGCGGAGTTACCAGAGTCGGAATAAATATTTATAGTCCATACATATATTTATTTCTATGCGGGGATCGAACTCGCGACCATTGGAGCAGGTGGAGGACCCCGCCACTGAGCCAATTTGCCGCCTAGCTGTATGATTTATTACAATACCGGGTACTATAGTACCTGAGAGAGCCCGATCCCGGGGCGGTCGGCACGCTTGCGACTGAACTCGCCCCTAGCCACGCATCCATTGGCACAACAGGCCGTGGAATGGCGGAGAGGAAGAGAAACGGATAGAGAGAAGAATGTAAGGACAAGGAAAAGGAAAGATTGATTTAGACAGAATGATAGGGATATGATACTACTATATACTAACTTTAATTACATTTGCAAAACGAAATTGAATGATATAACTCATAGCTATAGATTTACCTTGAGCATTAGCGTGTTGCTGACGCGAACTCATAGATTTTTCCACAACCCAGAGTCGTGTAACGCGGCTATAGAAGTCTTCACTTCAAAAATATTATACCCTACTAAACAAAAGCATTACATATATCTATATGTTAAATATGTATTATGCTATGTGTGTGTAGTGTGTGAGCGTGTATATGTGTGAGAGGCATGTGTGTGTTTGTATGTGAGTTTATTTAATAATAAATATTTTCTGAGAGAAGATTTAAAAGTGTTTTTTTAAATGTGGCTTTAGTAGAAAATATATGTAGGGCTTGAAATAAATTATTGTAGGAATAATGTGTACAAGAAATAACTTAGTTTTGTGTAAAATTAGTTTTTAACTGGCAACGTAAAAAAAATGTGTGTGACCCGAATGTGTATGCAAATGGGCGGTATATTAGCGTCCCTTGATTTGCGTTTCATTTCTCGGCAAATTTCAATCAATAACGCCCAACTCGGGAACCGGCGAAACCATAAGTAAATTATTTGACTCCACTGAAAGCATTATTATTAGATTCCAAGTAAACAAGTCTCAAAGGAAGCCCCGATAAATTATTGGTAGTACATACCCACAAACTAACATCCCATTGAAACAAATCAACATTAAACCCGATTAAATTAAATTGAACGTCGGAAGTTGGAGGAGTGGAGGAGTGGAGGAGTGGGGGGGAGACGGAAGGCACTGACTCTCAGTGAATTTATACATTAGCTTAACAATTTGGTTAAGTAAAACTTGGCGGTTATGCCGACAAGCTAGATTGAAATATTATTGAAACAAAGGTTTAAACTTAGACAGTGTACCCCCTTCGTAGGCAAACTACGCGGATATAGCGACTTTACTGAACCTTATATTGAATTTCACAGAAACATTAGTAGTAAATTAGCAAAAAGAAATCCGTCAACTTTTCAAAGAGGGTTTTGTAATTAATCTTCTCCCACTAAAATTACAACCCAGGATGTGTTTTGGGCCACCTCCACAATACTTATCCATATATCCCTATACTTAGAAAAGAATAGAATATAAAAACTTCATTTATGACACTTTTTAAAATAACTAAATATTAAATCCTTAATAATATTATATATACAAATAAATACACAAAACAAAAAGAAAATAATTTTAGTCTAACGAGTGTCATTAGCGCTCCATGGGGCCTATATCCAGCAGTGGACTGCCGCAGGCTGCTGATGATGATGATGATGAGTGTCATAAAATGGATCTTGCTCAGGATATACCGGACGCAGCATCTTCGAGTAGCTACTATGTCCTCTCCTATGCAGTCATTCTACTTCTTGTTTGGTCTTCCACGTGACATTTTCTGCTATGGAGTCCATCCTCTTCGAGTTATTTTTTTTTCTCTTTTAATTTTGCTTTATGGTGGGAACGTGTCTGATTTTTTTACGTTTCATTTTATACCAATTTCCTAACCAATTTAATATTTGTTTATTGTATTTGTAATATTATGTCGCTTCTGAATATATTTTATCACTTATCTTTGCAGTGATAGAGCCACGCTGCAGACGAATACTTTTGTCAAGAATGGCATATTATTTGTCTGTAGCATGAGTCACCGGCTCACCCGAGGAAGTCCCACACTCCCGCAGAAAACCGGCGTCTGAGTGGTAGCTTAGCTACCGTGCTTCGTGAGTTGAGTTCCGGAGGTCCAACCCCCCTCCCGCTCCCATAATGAGACTTTCATTAAAGGTGGGCAACGCTTCTCTACTGCCTATAGCACTGTGGATATTTATGTGTGACGTCGATTGCTTTTCATCAGGTGATGGCGCTACCAGCTTAAAACAATTAGGCCACACTAAAAATCAGCCCTGTAGGTTGCCGCGTACATACAATATGTATATATCGGTATGTGAGAATCGTACCCACAATCCGACTTCGATAGTGATAGCTTCACCACTGAGACATTTAGGTTATACTTAACGTTAATAATATTGATATCTAATAATCGTACTAAATCCCTCGATTTTGCGTCTAGTCTGCTATTAAACGCGAGAACAAGCGAGCATGCGCCATCGGTTCATCCTTTGTCAATAACACGGCTTGATTACTAACCCAGTGGTGTGGGCTTCGATATCCAGCATCCTATAAGAAGCCCTATGACAAAGTTACCCCTAAACGCCGCTAATCCGGACATATTAAATCGAAATTTGAATAACATAGCCTCGAGCATATTGAGACATTTAAACTAGACGACTAGTGTACGATAATTATTGAATGAGACGTCACTTTGCGGAAATTATAAAGATGGACAGTCAAACTTGCTTTGCTAAGATGCACAGACACAAATCAGAGAAATAATATTGTGAGTTTGCGAAGTAGCGTATAGAGGATTACTCACTGACAATTGGCCGCCATCATCCTCCAACACCAAGCCATGGTCAGTAACGTTGGTAAGTTCAAACACACAATATCACATTGCACTACAAATACCACGTTTCCTCTACGATTATGGTACGGTAGTCTTTCGCTGAGTCTGCTACATCTAAATATACCTCGGGTCGAGACGAAACGTGTTGTGTTTGAAGTGAAAACAGATAGTTGTGTTTGCCATGTCAATGTTAAACAGTTGATGACCATGACCTTAGTAAAGTGTTGAAGGATTTTCTGACGCTCATTTCTCGATAAAAGATAGACTTCTAATTCTCTATACACTTCTGCGTAAACACAAAATACTATTTTTCTAATTTGTGTCCGCAGATCTTAGCAAAGTAAGTTTGATTGTCCATCTTCATAATTTCCCCAAAGTAACCTCACACTCCATAATTATCGTACACTAGTCGTCTAGTCTAATTGTTTGTGTTAGTTGCTTTCGTTTGGTATATTATAAATGGACTAAAAAATCGTACATTGCAAAAGGATCGTGACCCGACGAAAATATCGCCTCGTCACACCCCGCGAGCGTTTCAATAGGCAACTAATTTCACAGTCGCGTTGCCTTTTAAAGGCTTTGAATTTTGATATTGACGTCGGCTTGTCATATGCAGTGCGAAATGGGTTTGTGCAGTCATCCCGCCCTAATTTACTTTCAAAATCCGCACAACGCGAAGTGGATGAGATGAAAAGGTTCGAAATTCGCTCCGACTCGTACACTGCATTTATTGACAAGTTATTTTTTAAAAGAAGACTTGAAAGAACGTGTTTATGAAATACAACTTTTACTTTTTTTATGGGATAGGAGGGCAAACGACCGTGCGTGTCACACGATAGAAAGCAATCAACGCCGGCCATAGACATCGACACTATGTCCTAATCACGGCTTGGTTTTTGAAGCTACCAATTTCGTCGTCGTATCGGTTTGGAAACACCGATGAAGATAGCTTTCCACAGAGTAGCCCTGCGTCAAAAGAAGTTGAAGAGTTAAATTAACCATTTGTGAATTAACGAAGTTTAGTAAGCATTATCAGTACTATATATATATATATATATATATATATATATATATATATATATATATATATATATATATATATATATATATATATATATATATATATATTAGTCGCTTTTCGCCCTCGTGAGAATCGTGACGGGTGGCGAACCACGTATTAAATTCGTCTTAGTGAATCCCACGAGGCGCAAGGGAGGATGGAGGTCAACCCCAGCAGAGCCCTGCATGCTGAGGTAAGGCACCATAGTACCCGAGGGAGCCCGATACCGGGACAATCGGCACGCTTTCGACTAGGCTCGTCCCTAGCCACGCATCCATTGTCACGGCAGACCGTGGATTGGCGGAAAAGAAGGGAAAGTATAGAGAAGAAAGGAAATGTGGATTGGGGAGGTTACCAGACTCGGAATAAATATTTATAAATCCATATAAATATTTATTCCGATGCAGGAATCGAACCCGCGACCATTGACTCCGTGGGCGGAGGGCCGCACCACTGAGCCAATCGGTCGTCGACTAATGATGAGCCATTTCGCTGCGATGAATGGTAGCGGATGGAGCTCTGTGGTCTCTGCCAACCCCTGCGGGGGATAGGCGTGAATATATATATATATATATGTATATATATATATATATATATATATATATATATATATATATATATATATATATATATATATATATATATATATATATATATATATATATATATATATATATATATATATATATATATACTCATATTCAAGAGACAAACATTAAGTATGTACATGCCCAAAAAGACCAGCAACGCTTTTTCGTGTTGAATGTATAAAGTCGACGGTGATCTTTTGGTTCTCCGGTAGAAAAAAAACTCCACTAATTTACTTTATAGGTTATCAACCCGAAATTAGCATCGTAATAGATAATTAATGAGTCGAATTTATTATCCCTTTGGGACCATTAAGTTCGGATAGAACAAGCCCGGGTAATTCAGTTATTCTTCTAAATGTCACGAAAGAGGTCAAGTATTGTATAAGTCGAATTTAGATTTTCTGATTTGTTTGAAACGTTAAATCGGTGAAAAAAATTAGCTTTTTTAATTAAGAACTTATTAATAGAGAATATTTGTTTTGCCTATAATAACATTTATTAATCCTTGAGCAAAGCATATCTAATATATCCTTATACTATAATTCTTTGCCTAGCCACCGGTTCAGTAGTCGTATGTGGGCTACAACAACAAGATTGTAGTTTTTCCACAGACAATAACACAACTGAATGTCATGCCTGACGAATGTGTATTTTCAATTGCGCTTAACAATCTGCTGTGCTGGTAGTTTACGACAATGTGGCTGATGGGGCATTATCTGCGCAATCAACCTTACAACGCTATTACGTCCGGCCTATAATTTGCGCAAGTAAGATCCTGCTTTGTTGAGCATAATGGCGTAAAAGTCATTATTACTTGTGTGGTTGAATAGATGCGCCATTAAACATGCATTGAGAAGACGTTAATATAATGAACGTCAACTTCAAAGCAAGAACAAAAAAAAATACTTTAACTGTAATGATTGTTTTATTTATTTTAATCCGACCGAACTACACCGATACAGACAGACGAGAATTATAAACAATGACAGATGACGTCACAGAATATTGCCACATTGAACTTATGTTTTCTAACAAACTCAATATTTATTACAAATGTATAATCCATACATATATATGCATATCTTAGGAAAGTAAGTTTGACTGTCCATATCTATAATACATACATATATATAATATAAATTTTAGCAAAGTAAGTTCGACTGTCCATATGTATAATACATACATATATATACGCATCTTAGCTAAGTAGGTGTGACAGTCAAACTTACTTCGCTAAAATGCGAATACAGAAGAAATAATATTGTGCGTGCACGGAGAAGTGTATAGAGAATTAGTTACCGAGAAACGGCCATCAGCAAATCCTTAAGTTACTATGTTTTACTTGACACTGGCATAATAGTTTAGCTAATTACTAATTTAAGAAAAAAGAACAGTATACAGATGCATTGCTTACGTATGGATATACATAGCTAAGACAAATTGTCGTCCAACATATACATACATATAAGAAATGTATCTATATATTTTTCTCGTTTAAAAGACCGCGATTGGGTCTTTATTAAAAAAACATTTCTCAAATTATGAGTAGGGATTATGACACCACTACACGTGAGAAAAACGAAATTCCAGGAGTAGATTTTTACGACTGTTTTGATTGATTTAAGAAGAATCATATAGTATTACTGTATTACTGCTCTTTACGAACTACGATTTATGCAAATATTCTAAGATTTCTTCTTTTCTTTCTCTGTCATATTTCACCATAATATGTTACATGGACGCATTGAACAAGCGCGGTGGGTTAATGTCCATTCCAGAAATGGGGAGGCCCGTACTTAGCAGTGGGATACAGTAATGCCCCGACTTACGCTACCTCAAAATACGCGAATTCTGAGTTATACGATTTTTTTAATTTTCACATTTATTTCCTAAATTATTGCTTTATTTAGTCTCCGGTCTCAATTAAACATACTTTGTATGTCTTTATATGTAAAATTGTACCCCGACTTATACGCATGCGACTTACACGGATAGCGCTCGGTCCCACCTATCGCGTAAGTCCAGGGTATTACTGTATTTGTATGTATATGGGCTGTGAACACAGCAAAGCATTTCAATTCGAAAGAGAAATTGTTAATTACCTTGGGCTATGTCATCGCAATGATATCACCCCTTTCCCTCCGGAACCAAGCTTTACTGGTACACTCACCGGAAAAAAATCTGTAAAAAAAATTCGACACGGTGCGCACCGCAGCGGAAGCGGTCAGTGTCGAGCGGCGAATTTATTTGCGGACGGTATCTACACCGTGTGAAGTATTGCGTTACAAGGAAGTTTTGGCTATTTAGATAAGCGTGTCCGTTTTATATCCGTTATTTGTGACGCTCGGGATCGCGTTCGGCGGTTTTTGTGCTGACTGTACTTTTAAGTTTAGATGGCTCTTTAGTGACGTGATTTTTATTTTTAATTTATACACCTCTAAATTATCTATATTTTACAGTTTATCAATAATTAAATAACCAAGTAAAACCGCATTTTTTTTAATACAGTCCTCGACACACTATATCCCGGTCCACTCTCGAATGTTTTTTTTTTTGATGGGATAGTAAGGCAAACGAGCAGGCGTGTCACCTGATAGAAAGAAACCAATGCCGCCCATAAACAGCCGCAGCGCCACAAACAGTGCAGAAGCGTTGCCGGCTTTTAAGGAAAGTGTCGTTATGGGAGAGGGGAGGGAAGTTGGGCCTCTAAAATTCATTTGCTCGCCGGACGAAGCCTGGTTGCTAAGCTACCTATCAGACGCCGGTTTTCTGCAGGAGTGTGGTACTTTCTCGTACAAGCCGGCCCGTTCATGCTACAGACAAATAATATGCCTTCATATGGTCAGTCAAAAGTTTTACTTAGCTACTTAGGTATAGTAGACTCTACGGAAGACAACCGAAAAGACTTTTCGGTTGTCTTCCGTAGAGTCTACTATACCTGAAGATGCCTCGTGTTGGGGCGAAACACGTGTCGTTTACAAGATGGAAAAGTGATAGTGTGTGTTTGGCGTTGTGTATAGTGGTTGGTGGGTGGAGAGTTGATGGCCGATTTTCGGTAAGTTTTTGGTTTAAGTTCCAAATAAATCCACTAAACTCAATGGAAAGACACACATTATTAATTTTCTGTTATTGTTTTGCTTGTCGCGGATCTTAGCTAAGTAAAACTTTTGACTGTCCATATAATGATGGATTTCCGCAAAGTAACGACTGACTCCATTAATAATATGCCTTCAACCACGATTTTTTTCTACGATAAATTTTCCTTTTTCCGGCAGCTTTTTCCATTATTGTGAGTTGCAGGAGTTCATATCTACAATTCCTAAAGAGGTATCCCAGATAAGCAAGTTTGCTTTGCTTGATGGTTTTCAAAAACTTTTTCTGATCAATTTGTCGTAGAATATACATACCTACCTGCACGCCTTAAATCATTGTCGCGGATTTTATTCCCGCATTGAGACAAATATATTTCTATTCCATAAAGAAAAAACAACAATTATTTTCCTATACTATCAATCATATTCCATTTTTAAGTTGAAACCAGGAGCCAACATTATGCAAAGACGGCTCAGCAAAAACGCAGAAGTTGTGTCTGTAAGAAGCCCTGGGGCCGCGTTCAGCGCGGGGAAAACTAAATTGAAAAACAACAGATACATTTTTGTATTGCAAAACAATGAAGAAAGCATTCTAAGGCGCAGTCCGTAATAGACCTGAATAAATAAACATCGCATAAATTTTCGTAATAATACGCGATCAAAGAGAATTTCTAATTGACATTATGAATTACAATGTTATTTATGTTGACGTACTAAATATTATGTAATATACATACATATATATCAGCAGGCCTGTCTCCTGTATAGGCAGAGACCACAGATCTCCATCTGCTATGATCTCGACATACTATCTTTGCCTCCTCCACACTAATTATTCTGCCCATGCAAGCCCGCCGGTTAAGGGTACTCTTGAACTGGCCTTTCTTAAAAACTTCAGCAATTTGGTCAAGGTTTGTTTGAATGTTTTCCGTGGTTTTCGCATACCGACCCTTTCATCCACATTCGCAACGTAATTTTCTTTTGCCAGTAGTCTTTCATCCGTCACATTTAATCACCACGATCTGGAGGAATAGCGATCTAGTACGGTGCGTTTTTTCTGAAACTTCTTTCTGCCCACCACCACGTTATGGAACGGGCTACCTTCAGCGGTCTTTCCGAACCGATTCGATATTGGAACCTTCAAAAAACAGGCCTAGACATTTCTTTGAGGCCAATACAACGTTAAGATAGTTTCAAAAGACAAGCCTGCACATATCTTATAGTCCGGAAATGCTTCTGCAATGCCTGTGGCTCTGCGGTTGGCTATGGACGGCGTTGATTGCTTTCTTACAGGTGACACGCTTGCCTGTCCGTCTTCTTATCCTATAAAAGAAATCTAACTCGGCTGCGGGGGTCTGTCAAAAGGTGGTCAGTAGAAATCTATTACAGTCACTAGTAACACCTTCAAATTTGGGTTCATTTTATTGATTTCGACGAGTTCTATATATTAATATTACTTCACGAAAAGTTCAAAACTAAACAATAAAAATAAATAAAAAAGCTTATAAGTTGAACGGTATTGTTAACGCACTAAAATAAAGACGTGTGGTGCATAAAAATCTATATAATGACTGTGTAATAAATTTAGAATATTATGTGCCCCACTATCTTATTTTTTTTTTATATATTCACAGGTTGGCAGAGACCACAGAGCTGTGTCCACTACCAATCTTTGCAGCGAAACGGTTCTTCATTAGTCGCTTTTCGCCTTTCTTGATTTTTCATGAGAATCAGGACGTGACGGGTGGCGAACCACGTCGCCGTCGTTTTCAACAAATTGTCGTCGTTTTCAAATATTAAAGTTTTTATTAAATCCCACGAGCCGCAAGGGAGGATGGAGGTCAGCCCCAGCAGAGCCCTGCACCATAGTACCCGGGGGAGCCCGATCCCGGGACGGTCGGCACGCTTGCGACTAAGCTCGCCCATAGCCACGCATCCTTTGGCACGGCAAACCGTGGATTGGCGGAGAGGAAAGGAAAGGATAGAGAAGAAAGGAAAGGACAGGAAAGGAAATGCGGATTGGGGGGGGGGTTACCAGACTCGGAATAAATATTTATAAATCCTAAATATTTATTCCGATGCGGGAAACGAACCCACGACCATTGACTCCGTGGACTGGGGGGCCGCGCCACTGTGCCAATTGGTCGTCTTATTTAATTGTGATCGATCTTATTTAAGTGTGTTATTAAAACCGTACAACTTAAAAGTTTATTTGCCTATTTTTATAATTATATATCTCGAGAACAATACTTAAGCTGAAACGGAACGAACGTACTTTAATGATGGCTCAAACATGGTCCCCCTTTCGCATACAAACAGTTCAAAATTAACACCCTTTATGTGACAATAATAAAAGTTTCATCACCCTTACAGCTTTCGCAATAAGGCACAATGTGATCTATATCGGGTTTGAATTATGTGTTTTTGGGCGTATAATTCATTTCGTGAAGGCGTTTCATCGCGAAACTTTGTTTACGGCCGTAATTAGAATGTACGGCCTTGCTGACTGGTTAATATCCTTTCATTGTTTAGTGACAATTTTAATGCGGTTTCGGGAGACACCCGGGTTTGTTTTGTGTGCGAATTTATGTCACTGACATGTTAAGCATTAAATAAACAACTAAGGGCTTTGTCGTACTGTCTAATTTAAAACCATGTTATATTGTTACATTTCAAATATTTTCAGCAGCAATGACTCAGTCGCTAAACTTTACTATCTGTACGTTCGTTTGCCTATTCCATTAGATAATTGATATAAACCATTTCCTAGAACAATCATTATAAGCTTTGTTGAAATTGTTAACAGGAATTCTATTGTAGTAATATCACAAAACTTTGTTCACTTATCTTCTTTTTTAAACTAGAAGAAAATCTACTTATACTGGTCACTGAGCGCAAGATCCTCAGAAAAATACTTAGACCAGTGAGGAGAGAAGGCGGATCTTGGAGAGTTCTGAAGAATCAAGAGATCGAAAACTTAGTAGCTGAACTCAACATGACCGCTGGTTGGGGACGCGCTTACCTGAGGCGGCTTCAGGGCCATCGTCCAGTCGGTCGTACTAGACATCGTTGAAGTGACGCCTCGGAGAAAGACTTAAAGGTGCTCCAAGTCGAGAACTAGCAGACGGTGGCATAAATTTGGTCCAAGTGGCGACTCTTGATTGTGACGGTCAAGACTCATTTTGGGTTATCGCGCCCGCCTAAGTGCTTGTGGTACTTCTCCGGGTGAGCCCGCCTATCCATGTTACAAAGAAATATTATACCATTCCCGACAAAGTATTCGTCCACAGCGTGGCTCTACCGCTTTGAAATGTCAGTATCTTACTGTCATTGTATAACTATAAAATCTCGTACAAACAACATCCGTAGGCGTTCGCTTCTAGATCATTGTAATGGCTGTGTAGACATACATATATTATCCAATCAAGTTGCTCCGTTATCCGGCGCTAGGTGGCGCCAGAGATCATATTATCGTCTGCGCCTGCGGCGTTCCTTACTTTCACCGAGCCGCAACGAAAGTTTTAACATGTATTAATACATTGCTGCCTTTTGTAACTATCGTACTAATATATCGACTATAAGACGCACTGAACAATAAGATGCACCGCAAATTTATAAAGAGATTATTAGAAACAAATATTTTAATATTACTTTCGAATCATAAAATGGACTTTTAATTTAACGCCTATTTTCAACTTCCAGTATTAGTTTACACTCTTCTTGTATTGAAATGCAATCCTCTCTATGTTCAAATTTTCAATCGTTAATAAAAATAATACTTTTTATTTATTTTTTTCTTTTTTTTGATGGCAATTAGTTACAACTATTATGCCAGTGTCAAGTACTATACAATAATATCCAATCTCTTGAAATGTAACAAGTTAGCTCATCACGTTACGTCTTGATAAAATGGTGGCAATTTTACCAAAAATCTTCTATGGACTTTAAAAGTTACAATACACGCATTTATATCAAATCACTTCACTTATACACCTTGATCCAACTATATTGCATAATACGCCACCACAATAATACTATAAGATAAGATAACTATAATATAAGATTATGAAAATGAAATAAAAACACAACGTCACTGATGTAAGTTGGCGGGAAAAGTCGTAATTTTATTTATCCAATCAAGTACAAATAATTTTTTTTTTAACTTGTAGTCAATGACTCTCTTTTTATTGATGTTAATATATATTTAAAAAAAAATAAAATAAAATAACATTTTTCTTCGTTGACCTAAGTGGACTTTAAGATTTTTTTAATATTGTTCTGTGTAAAAAAGTGCTGTAAGATGCACCTTTTTCAATGTCCAAAAAATAAGGCTTTTTCTTATAATGTGCGCTTATTAAAAAAAAAATTACAAACACACGTAGGCAAGCACACTTTCACGCCAACTACAGGGCTTCTTTTGCCTGGGATAAGATTCTATATAAATATAATAGATTATAAGATTTTATTTATTAATATTTAAGTATAACGTAAGTTTAATATAAGGCTATTTTTTTATTTTTCATTGTATGATTTTATACATAACATATATTTATGTATAAATGCGAGTATAATAAAATTAAATAAAACCATTACAGCAATGTACAGCGAACATGTTGTAAGAGCCGTCTTGGACGAGCGATGTTGGACATGTTGCTTCATATAGCGCCGTTACTTGGTCAACGTAGCTCGTACGCAGCCCGGCTGTAGGGCGCCCCCTTTTTATGTCAGCCTGGTACTGACACGATTTCGTGATACTGTTGGCGCGGCCAATTATCAACTGTTGTTCGGACACATTACTTTTTTAAGTCAATTTGGAAATGTTGACTGAGTGGCGTTGGAGTTTTTAGCGTTAAGAATTAATTAAATAGTAAATAAACAACAGAAGAAATCCGCCAAAGGAACAAAGTGGCCGATTTAGTTCTCCGAATCATGAAACTGTTTAATGGTCATATGTTAAAACACATCAAGCCATTGAAACAACAGAGCGTGCCAAATAAATAGATATAATAAATAAAATAAAGTACAAAAGCCTTTTATAAGGAATAAAAGGCTTTTGTACTTTATTTTATTAAGTATTACTATACTACCACGAGCATTACAAAATATAATTAATTTAACTTAAGATAATTAGTGGAGTCAGGCATTACTTTGCGGAAATCCATTACTATGTGAACAGATAGAGCTTTTACTTAGATAAGATCCTTCACAAGCATAACTTAAGATAGACTTAACGATTGTCATCCGTAGAGTCTACTATACCTGATGATGCCACGTGTTTAGGCGATACACGTGTCGTGTGCAAGGCGTAAAAGTGGTAGTGTGTGTTTGGTGTTGTTGATTATGGTTGGGAGGTGGAGAGTTGCTGACGGCCGTTTTTTGCTAAGATTTAGTTTGAGTTCCCCGTAAATCCACTTCTTCCACTTTTGCAGTTTTTGTTTGCTTTTCGCGGATATTAGCTAAGTAAAAGTTCTGACTGTCCACAGACTACTATATAATTTAGTATGTAGTATAAATTATCTTTATAAAATCTGTGCAATAAATATTTATACTGTTGCACACCTTTGGATCAGAAAGCAATCGATTTCGCCACTGCGTCGTTGGGGTCGTCAAATATGAATTAGGATTTTGCTTGAGCGAGAAGGTGTTCAATTTTTTTGTTTCTTTTTATTCATAATAGAACACCGGTTGGTTGAAATACTTTTTTATTCATTTTACTTTGTAAAATATAAGTCATTCTTTACGAGTCGACAAACTATAAACCAAAGAGCGAAATTGTGTTACTTTTTGCCAATGCTAAGCTTTATCCCATAACAATAGTTTCTAAACTAATTTGGAACTCTTCTTCAGCAACACTTTCATTCGCCATTTCGGTGTTTACCTTGTCAAGAATTGTATATTATTTGTGTCTACCATGTATGGACCGGAATATATATATATATATATATATATATATATATATATATATATATATATATATATATATACTTTTTTTTCTTTATGGGATAGGAGGACAAACGAGCAAGCGTGTCGCCCATGGACAACCGCGACACCGCAGGAGTCGCGGAAGCGTTGCCGGCCTTTTAGGTATGTATAGGCTTGTTTTTTGAAGGTTCCAATGTCGTAACGGTTCGGAAAGACCGCCGAGAGTAGCTGATTCCACGAACTGGTGGTGCGTGGAAAGAAGTTACGGGAGAAACGCACTGTAGTTGCGTGCGAGTTGTGCGGTTGTGGAATTCGGCGGCGGGAATTATTCCAAACAATTCCTCGGAGCACAAAAAATTCTATATATATACATACATAATATATATATATATATATATATATATATATATATATATATATATATATATATATATATATATATATATATATATATATATATATATATATATATATATATATATATATATATATATATATATATATATATATATATATATATATTTATAATATATAATAAAATTTCAATGTAAATCGTTACATCGATCGTTATATAAACTACGAGGTAATGATCACTTTATTACTTATATTATTATATGTGTTAAAATTTTTGGCATAACTAAAAACATATATGAAAACATTCTTGCATGGCATTTTTTAAATATGACTAAATTGGAGAATGCAAAATATTTATATTTTTTATTTTGCTTTATATTATATCTATATATTAACAGCAAATTAGGTGTATTAAAATTCGTCATAGTGAATCCCACGAGACGCAAGGAAGGATGGAGGTTAGCCCCAGCAGATCCCCGCAAGCTGAGGTAAGGCAATATAGTACCCGGGGAGCCTGATCCTAGGACGGTCGGCACGCTTGCGACTAAGCTGGCCCCTAGCTGATTCCCACGAGGACGAGAAGTGACTAACGGAGAGCTGTATCGCTACGATGAATATGAGAGGAAGGATGAATGAAATGATGGATGAGTGTGGAGGAAGCAAGGAAGGTGTGCCGGGATGGTGATGGATGGAGATCTATGGACTCTGCCTACCCCTACGAGAAACAGACGTGACGATATAATACATATTATATAATACATACCGACAATTTTTTTCTTCGTAGTTTTTCTTAAGATTTCGTTCTATTTGAAACGTTTTATTTTTAATATTACATATTACATTTTGGAAAATACATAGTTACTTCTTACTAGTATCGAAATCGAACAAATTGACTTTGGAAATCAAGTCCATGGCTATTGATTCTAAACAACTTCATGACATCTTTAAGGAAACGTACAATAATAAAAAGAAGTAAAATATAAATTTTATTTATTATAAGTGGTTAGCTTAATATTAGAAGACGTAATATAATGAGTAGCGCCTACTGAAAAATTAATAGCAAAAAGAAGATAATCGTCTACACAATTTGAGTTACAACTTTGTGATGGACCATTGAAATAAGATGTATAGAGCCGAAACGAAAAGTAATATATGATAATATAATATAACATAAAATACCTTTATTGATGGCAATTATATTATTAAAAATTCATTCATTCATCAAGGCATTAAAGCCGCGGGTGCATCTTAACTTGGTCCAGTTGATTTTGCCATTCGGGTCTTAGTTTGGCTTTCTCTCCCCAGTTCTTCTTACCGATTGCTTTTAAGCAGTCCTCGAATCCATCTAGCCATCTGAGCTTAGGTCTTCCGCAACTCCTACAACTATCTGGTTTTCCGCCTAATAGGCGCTTGGTTACTCTAGCCTCTTTCCGTATCGCGTTTCCAGCCCAACGAAGGCATCCAATATTGATGATGTTCAGCTCATTGTACAGCTCATTAAGTTCGTTATAAGTAATGACCGAACCGCAGATGCGTTACCTATTTTAAGGTACAATGCAAATAATGGGACTAAAAGAATGGAACTAAAAGAATGAACTTTACATCAATAGTGCACTTCTATCGTACCATGAGATCATTTATATTCCATACGCTGAAAGATGGGAAGACCACGGAAAACATACCTTGACCTAATTGCCGAAACTTTTAAGAAAGACCAGGTCAAAAGTACCCTCAACTTGCGGGCTTGGATAAGACGAGTTATGAGTGTGGAGGAAGCAAGAAAAGTATGCCGTGATCGTAGCAGATCGAGGTCTATGGTCTCTGCCTACCTCTACGGAAAACAACGATATGTATGTATGTATGTATACTAAGAGATAAAAGCCCGAAGAATACCTGCTGTAGTAACTGTTTACTTTAGAGTTGGAATAAATCAACACGAGTACCCTCAAATTATTTCTATTGATAAGCCAGCGCACGTCTGCCCTCTCCAAACACAGAATCCACCAACTCCTTCGTCTGACGCGTGCCCTATCTGCAGATTGAGAAACCACTGGGAAATCTTATTGTGAAAGCATTGGAAAATTCATTGAATTTACATTTTAATCGCTGAATTCATATTTCAATCCCTAAAATCATAATATATTCAAATTATTATATATATGCTATGGTGGTACAATATATCAATGATGTGCTACGGTAGGTACATAGCTTTTTTTGTTTTATTCATTTTATTTGTGACAATTTACAGGTGAAGTTGGATAGTGCATAGTAGGTCATCTCACTAGGCAGTTCCGAGCTGAGACCTTCCGATTCGGTCATCGTTCAAATTTGGAATACATAATATATAAGTACACATAAATAAGTACATAGATACATAACATATATATTATAGATACATAACACATACATACACAAAGAGAAATAGCATAAAATAAGTGCCAGCAAGTGATGCTACTGCCCTGTAAAAAGCATGTCGATTTGGTTCTTACTAAGTAATTTTATCCATTTTTTTACTTTGCCTTTTTTACACAAAGCGTTCGATTAAGTTCTTAGATTTAGCACAGCACCTCTTCCGACTATAAACGTAAAGAAGTCAACATACTGGACAATCATTTCGAATGCTGTATCAAAATTTATTTAACTACATGTTTAAATATTACATATAGATGCAAAAAGCGAAAACGCGGTAAATGAAACATGTAATTTTTTATTGCATAATCGGAACAAAAACAAATATTGTTATATATTATTTAAACAAATATTGTCTTTACGGTTGTCTTCGGCACAGTCTACAATACACGAGGAAGCCTCGTGTTGAAGCGAAACACGTGTCGTGTGCAATGTGGAAAAGTGGTGGTGTGGGTTTGGTGTTGTTGATAGTGGTAGGGAGGTGGTGAGTTGCTCACGTAATCCACTTCTTCCAGTGGAAAACACACATTATTATTTTTCTGTTTTGTTTGCTTGTCGCGGATCTTAGCTAAGTAAAAGCCTTTTACTCCACACATGTTACAATTTTGTACAAAAAAATAAATATATTATTGTTATGTACAAAAAAATAAATATATTATTGTATAGTATATTATTGTATGTTTTATTTTATTTTAAATATAATATAAATGTTTTATTTCCATTTTTTGCTATTTCCAGCCTGTTTGTTCCTGCGGTCTTTTTTATATCGTCCTCCCATCTCATGTAGGGTAGTAGAAAACACACATTATAATTTTTCTGTTTTTGTTTGCTTGTCGCAGATCTTAGCTAGATAATTATAAATACATACAAATATAAGAAGATCAAACATTGTATCATATTATTACCGTGAACTTTGTATTTTGGTTTCGGGAAATTAATTTTACTGTCAATTTATTTAATTAAAATGGTAGATTATATAATTTTGTCTAGCAACACTGTGACTCGTAATAGCCGATTGGACTTTTCGCGCAAACTTCCATCAATGACGTTTGTGTTTTCATTTCATTGTCGTAATTTTATGTTATTATCAATTAAATTTTGATAAATTATTAATTCTGAAATTTAAATATATTTCTAAAAATGTATTTTCAGAATAACAGTTAATTTGTTTATTATAATGGTCATTTTTTTAAATCAAATTATATATATATGTATGCATTCTAATGCAAACTACAAGTATAACACGAACAAAGCAAAAAAAAGAACAAAACAAAGTTAGAATGGACACTTTACTACAACCACTAATTATTGTTTTTAATTCAACTGAGGGGCTGGCGAGGCGTTAAAAGATTGTTGGTTTTCATTACACTGGGTGTTTGTGTTTGTTTCGCGAAACGCTGTACGCGGACTTTAGTACTTCGGTCTACTACTTTTATTGTTTGAGATTTTTTTTTAATCCCACTATAATTTGTTGACTTAATGGAAGAGAAGAATTAGGCAATGGAGCAAGTATACAACTACTGTCAATAAACATCTGCAGTACTACAAACAGCCTGTATATAATGGGAGCGAAGAAGAAGGTAATCGGATAGGAAGAAGGTAATAAGAGAAGGGGAAAGAAATCGCGACTCTGGATGACAGCGAGTGCTGTAGAAACGTGATAACACAGTAAAATGTGTCGACGACTACCAAACAGGGACATTATACGAAAACGGGCGCCCTGGGCCTGACGAAATTAGCGCCCCCTTTCTATAAAAGTATAAGTATATATGTTATTAAAATAGTTTTTCTCAAGCCTCAATCGACGAAAATGGCCAAAATAATAAGACCTTTGTTAAGTTGATTCCCAAAACTCTCTCTTCGAAAAAGGTTCGTAAAAATAAAACAAATATCGTTAGCTATTTTGTGTTTCTATGTTATGAGGAGAAATGCAAATTCAAACCTGGCGCATTGCTTGGATGTTCTCGGTGACTCTTGACTGAAATTCATTTTATTTTTAACCTCCTTGAATGAGGATTTTTGGAACCAACTGGAAAGGTTGCCGTATTATTTTGGTGATTTTTGCGTTTGAGACCCCCCAGAATTTTTTGCCCAAAATAATGAGGCCACCATGTTTTTCATGGGATAGTACGGCAAACGAGCAGGCGTGTCGCCTGATGGAAATCAATCCACACCGCCAGTAGACAACCGCGACACCGCAGGAGACACAAAAACGTTGCCGGCCTTTTAGGTATGTGTAAGCTTGTTTTTTGAAGGCGCCAATGTCGCATCGGTTCGGAAAGACCGCCGAAGGTAGCTGATCCTACAGAGTGGTGATGCATGGAAAGAAGTTTCGAGACAAGCGCTCCGTAATAGATCGCCACTCATCCAGATGGTAAATATGTCCGTCTTTTTAAATTACAAATAGTAACAGTGATGTGAATGGTCTACAGCTATAAATAGTTTTAATATAGAAAATGTTTGCTCCGTTAAACGTTCCAGGAGAATGAAAAAGAGCAGTGGCAGATGAAAAGCGCTTGCTCCGAACAGCCGTGCGATCTGATAGGAATCAATTCGATTTTTTGAGAGTGCACCTGTCATTTCGACCTCGGCGGCGTGTCGCGTGATTTGAATACAGACTTGTGAAAAAGCGAGTCACAGTGTAAGAAAGATCAGTAGAACTATTATTAATGGAGTCAGGCGTTACTTTGCGGAAATCCATCACTATGTGGACAGTCGAAAGTTTTACTTAGCTAAGATCCGCGACAAGCAAAACAATAACAGAAAATTAATAATGTGTGTTTTTCCGTTGGGTTTAGTGGATTTATTTGGAACTTAAACCAAAAACTTACCGAAAATCGGCCATCAACTCTCCACCCACCAACCACTATACACAACGCCAAACACACACTATCACTTTTCCATCTTGTACACGACACGTGTTTCGCCCCAACACGAGGCATCCTCAGGTATAGTAGACTGGCCGATTTTCGGTAAGTTTTTGGTTTAAGTTCCAAATAAATCCACTAAACCCAGCGGAAAAACACACATTATTAATTTTCTGTTATTGTTTTGCTTGTCGCGGATCTTAGCTAAGTAAAACTTTTGACTGTCCATATCAGTAGAACTATTATGTTATATTACGTTCATTTAAACGGTGATAGGGGACTTTGATTCATCATCAACAAGATTGAATGTCTGAGAACTGCCCTGGTTTGAGACTCATCGTATAATACATTGCCTGTATTGTAGAATACATTGCTCTTTATTACTTTATATTTCGCTCTATATAAAGTATCAATTAATTGATATTTATATTATCAATAAATTTCTCTTCTATTTTTTATTTTTTAATGGCAATAGTCACAACTATTATGCCAGGTGTCAAGTAAAATAATAACAAGTATCTTTAAATATATATTCAACTTGTCACGACCTTACACTTTAATAAAAATGGTATCCGTTCTCCAAAACTTGTATGGACTTTGCAGTCAAGTTAAAAAGATAATACACGGATTTATTTCATTCCACTTATATGTGTTAATCAAGCTACGAACATATATTGTACAATACGCCACCAGAATCCAACAATGCTGGTTAATAATAAAAAAAAATATGACCATAAAATCAAAACACAACGTCACTGATGTAAATTGGCGAGAAAAGTCCATTTCACCACTTACGTATGGTCATAAACACAGTCTTTTTTATTTATATTAAAAACTGTTATATCACCTTTGTTGATTGCCAGTACAGTTCACACAGACTTTTTATTTTAGAGTCTATGCTGTCTTTACCTGCTCTGTGGCGTACCGTATTGAGATGCAGTACTCGTCTGTGATTTCGCTGACGAGAACCAAGCGAGTTGATTTGGACAATTTGTCTTCTAATGTAACAGGTTGTTGAGTGTAATAAGATTGGTGAGGATCACAGAACAATGGTGGTTCTACTTCTTGTGATATTTAATTGATTTACTATTAATATTTCACCAATCCACGCCAATCCACGGTCTGCCGTGCCAAAGGATGCGTGGCTAAGGGCCTTTATTATTGGCCAGCTTAGTCACAAGCGAGCCGACCGTCCCGGGATCGGGCTCCCCCAGGCACTAAGCGCCTTACCATAGCATGCGGGTCTCTGCTGGGACTGACCGCCATCTTAATTTGCGGCAAGTGGGATGCACTATGACAAATTTTAATAAGACCAATTTATTTAAAAATGACAGCGACGTGGTTCGCCACCCGTCACGTCCTGATTCCCACGAGGGCGAGAAGCGACTAAAAGAGAGCCGTTTCGCTACGATGAATGTGAGAGGAAGGATGGATGAAAAGATGGATGAGTGTGGAGGAAGCAAGGAAGGTGTGACGGGATCGTAGCAGTTCGGGAAGGGGTATCTTTCCCTTCGAAAGACACGTTTTATTATATGTATGTACATATGTATAGAACAGTATAGAATAAAATTTCATCTCTCCCTGCACATTGTTATTGTTTGAGTGATATTTGCTAATAAAGTAGATATTCTACACGTCCTATCCTACTAATATAATAAATGCGAAAGTTTGTGAGTATGGATATATGTTTGTTACTCCTTCACGAAAAAACTACTGGACGGATTTAGATGAAACTTTACAGTAATATAGGTTATACATCGGAATAACATATAGGGTACAATTTGTAATGATTTTATGTAATTTTGGTCGCAATATAATTTTACTATTAAGTAATATATATAAAATGATAAAAATTATTAAGATGATCTGTCACGAAACTTAATGTGGCAGACCAAATTCCACGCGAGCGAAGCCGCGGGCAAAAGCTAGTGTGTTTATAATCAAGTAATATAGCGATTGAGTTTAGGGATAACTTTATTTGAGAAGCCCCCTTAAGACTCCGCGTCGTCGTGTTAGGATGGTGACGCGACAATGCTGAAGGTGTCCGAGGATCTTGCTCAAGCAAATAAAACAATGGTAACACAAGCAAACTAAACATAACGAACGCTACTCTGTGGAACCAACTACCTTCGGCGGTCTTTCCGAACCGATACGACATTGGCACCTTCAAAAGACAAGCCTACACATACCTAAAAGGCCGGCAACGCTTCCGCGACTCCTGCGGTGTCACGGTTGTCCATAGGCTTGCTCGTTTGCCCTCCTATCCCATAAAAAAAAGCAAAGATAACATCAGGTAGCCTGCGTCCTCGTTCACGTTTGGGTCATCAAATATTTTTATAATACAGGATTCTTAAAGAGAACTTTTCTAACATTTAGAAAACAATTAGTCTATTTTCGGTCCGATGATCAAAGCCCGTTTAATTCACAGTAATAAATTACATTATTTTTTAAGAACAGGAAAACAAGAGCCATTACCGTAAACTTTTTCATCTGCGTTTCTTCTTTACCCTTAATTTAACGAGAAAAGGGAAAATTGATGTGGAAGAGGAATAAAAAATATATTTACCGGACTTCGAGAAAAAATAATTTTGTTTTTTTTATTCAAGTACAAATTAGTTACCTACCTACAGAGAAGCGATTTAGAAACGTACATTTTTACCAACTTTCCGATAGGTTGATTTCTAGAAAACTAATTTTTTTTACATTATACGGCATCAATCAATATCAATACCAGCCCGCGGCAGTCCACTGCTGGACATAGGCCTCACCCAAGGCGCGCCACCTAGCCCGATCTTCGGCTACACGCATCCAGTCTCTGCCAGCCGCCTTGCGCATACACAGACTTAAATTAAGTTCTTCCGTATACTGTCGTGATGAGGTGTAGGTATTGTAGTGATACATTCATAAATGTATCACTAATGCATTAAAACTTGCTTTCATATTATTTATTTTTTTGATATCAAATTTAAAATGACTAAGAAATTGATATAAAACAAAAAACATTAGTTTGATTGACATCTTTTGGGTAGACATGTCACCCGTCCGACATAAGTAATTGAAATTATATATATTAAAATATATGTAAATTGAAAAGTGTTAATAAAATATAATAAAGTATAAATATGAATATGGTATAAATGTACAATGAGATGCAAGAATAAATTCATTAATGGAGTCAGGCGTTACTTTGCGGCAATCCATCACTATGTGGACAGTCAAAAGTTTTACTTAGCTAAGATCCGCGACAAGCAAAACAATAACAGAAAATTAATAATGTGTGTTTTTTGTGTTGGATGAAGTGGATTTATTTGGAACATAAACCAAAAACTTACCGAAAATCGGTCATCAATTTCCACCCACCAACCACTATACACAACACCAAACACACATTACCACTTTTACATCTTGTAAACGACACGTGTTTCGCCCCAACACGAGGCATCTTCAGGTATAGTAGACTCTACGGGAGACAACCGAAAAGTCTTTTCGGTTCTTTTATTTCGGGAGAATTGATGGTCGATTTTCGGTAAGTTTTTGGTTTAAGTTCCAAATAAATCCATTTAATCCAGCAGAAAAACACACATTATTAATTTTCTGTTATTGTTTTGCTTGTCGCGGATCTTAGCTAAGTAAAACTTTTGACTATCCATATAAATTAATATCGTTTTGAAGAATTTTATTTGAAGATAAAAACCCCCTAAAGATCCCGGGTGTCGCCGTAAGCAGAACGGCAGGCCCGCTATAGTATGTATGTATAGTGTATATATAGTATAGTGCGTATGTATGTGTGCTCATATTGTATGTATGTGGGTACTAAGTATTTTTTGTCAACTGACGATCGTCATAATAAGTACCTTTATGGCTCTTTTACGCCAATTTATAATAGTAACATTGTTCCCATTTCATTTTCATAATCGTATATTGTTTAATTGGGGTGGCGTATTATACAATATAGTTTGATTAAGGCGTATAAGTAGAGTGATATGAAATAAATGCGTGTATCGTGTATACATATGGAGTATTGCTCTCACCTCTGGGCTGGAGCTTCCAAGTACTAGCTCCATCCATTTGATGGCATCCAAATGAAAGCCTCCCGAATCGTCGGCGGATGCAGGATTTCCGTTCGATTTTATATCCGTATGCAGAGATATATCTGATTATTGTATCGAATTTATTACAGCGAATGCTCTGTGGAGTTGTTTAATCTCCTCCCAGTTGCACAGTTCCACCATCACACCACGCGCCTCAAAAATGGATTACATCCCCATCACCTGGATAGCTGGATATCAACCACAGTGCGATTTAGCCGTAGTTTCCTACCACGAACTGTGGAAATGTAGAACAATTTACCACCTGCGGTGTTCTCACGTGATAATGACATGGGGGTATTCAAGAAAAGAGAGGATGTGTTTGTTAAAGGACGGCAACACATGCAATTTTTTCCCATCTCAGCACAATTCGTCTGCAGCGTGTCTCTACCTCTATCAAAATTTTTAAAGCATTATTGAAAAAAAAGGTGTGTCACAAATAAACGTCTTTCTATTAAATTATATATATTTTTTTTTATATATATATTCACGCCTATCCCCCGCAGGGGTTGGCAGAGACCACAGAGCTCTATCCGCTACTATTCATCGCAGCAAAGCGGCTCTCTATTGGTCGCTATTAAATTATAAATTCATCACTTTTTGCCCTCGTGGGAATCAGAACGCGACAGGTGGCGAATCACGTCGCCATCAATTTGTTAACGAATTAGATATATTATGATTCGTCATAGTGAATCCCACGAGCCACACGGGAGGATGGAGGCCAGCCCCAGCAGAGCCCCGCATGCTGAGGTAAAGCACTATAGTACCCGGGGTAGGTAAAGCCCGATCCCGGGACGGTCGGCACGCTTGCGACTAAGCTCGCCACTAGCCACGCATCCTTTGGCACGGCAGGCCGTGGACTGGTACACATATCTTAAGTATTGTGCTATAAATATGTTTTCAAGCGAAGACAACCACAAGACAAAGGAACAATCCAACCTCATCGAAGTTCTTTGGAGTTCATTCGCTTTTCTATCTGTTTCAATTCCCTCATTAAACACAATAAGAGTTCCACAATCAATTTCGACTCGCGATCCGCCTTGGCACTCATATCTTTGCACATCATTTACTCCTTATTCTCTCTGTGATAGAGTCTAAAATGTGAAAAATGGTCCGCAGTATAGTTTGCATCGTATGGAGGCTGTCCATTCATTGTGGAGAGCAAAGATTGATGGGCGGAGCCGACGGAGGTATGTGGTTTACCACAAAGTCTGGGACTTTTAGCCTCGAAGGATATACAATTAAGAATATTTTTTTTACAGCTTCTATATATGTATGTATATACTCCTATATCCCACATGAAGACGTGTCTCTCTATTTCTAGATAAATAAACATTCATATCAGACTTGAGAACCCCTGGATTTTCAACCACCGCGTCGCGACACACTGGCGTGTCACATGCCATTGTCAAATGTGTCGCTGGATTTACAAATACATATTATAATTAAATATTTTGATCTATTTCTTACTTAATGTAATTGTTTGTTATGTGCCTACGCAATAAAATTATGTTTAATAAATAAATGATGTGTAATTTAATAAATTGGCTGTGGTGGAGTGGTTCAGTTGACGACCAATTGCCTCAGTGGCGGGGCCCCGAAGTCAATGGACGCGGGTTCGATCCCCGCATCAGAATAAATATTTGTATAGATTATAAATACTTATTCCGAGTCTGGTAACCCCACCAATCCGTATTTGACAAACGTAGTGAGTTAAAGTCCGTTCCTCCAGAAATGAAGAGTCCGTGCCTAGCAGTGGGACATATATGGGCTGTTAAAAAAAATTAAAAAATATACCTATACATACCTACCTTCACTTCTACTATCAAAATTTTTGCAGGTGAGTATGTAAGGGTGTCGCGTATTTGTAAATAATATGCTCGTGCATCGTTGGGTAAAAAGGTTTGAGAACCACTGGCAGATTGGCCTCGAAATTAATACCTATAGGCCATACACGTATTTATTCCGATGCGAGAATCGATACAGCAACTTACTCCGTAAACTTTACCGAGATGATAATAAGGTTGATAATTACATACTTAGGCGGGCGCAATGATCCAAAGTGAGTCTTGGTCTCCACCAACAAGAGTCACCACTTGGACTAATCCTGCGCCACCATCTATCAGTTCTCAACTTAGAGTTCTTTCAAGTCTCTCTCCGCGCCATCACTCAACGGTACTGTGACACTCACGGGGTCTTTAGGGGGTTGTGATCTTCGATAAAAATATATGGACAGTCAAAAGTTTTACTTAGCTAAGATCCGCGACAAGTCAACTTGTCGCGGATCTTAGCTAAGTAAACCTTTTGACTGTCCATATAGTGATGGATTTACGCAAAGTAACGCCTGACTCCATTAATAATTCGATAAAAATAAAATAGTTTTTATATAAAACAATTTATTTCTTTTTTTATTTTAAATTTTAAATTAAGGTATGTAAAAAGAAGTAATATAATATAAAAGGTTTTAATACACAGTTATACCCGGGGTATTCACACGCGATCACACGGTGGGACCGAGCGCTATCCGTGTTAGTTGAATTTGCGATGTCAGCGTACAATTTTACATATAAAGACATACAAAGTATGTTTAATTGGGACCGGAGACTAAATAAAGCAATAATTTAGGAAATAAATGTGAAAATTAAAAAATCGTGTAACTCCGAATTTGCGTATGTATCTCCGAATTACTGAATTAAGATAAAAAAAATTGTTAATGGAGTCAGGCGTTACTTTGCGGAAATCCATCACTATATGGACAGTCAAAAGTTTTACTTAGCTAAGATCCGCGACAAGCAAAACAATAACAGAAAATTAACAATGTGTGTTTTTCTGTTGGGTTCAGTGGATTTATTTGGAACTTAAACCAAAAACTTACAGATATAAAAAAAATTATTACTTTAAGGCATACCTTGGGACTGTAATGTATAGTATTATATTTAAACACTTATAATAATAAGCCTGACTATAAATTGTACATCGATAGTATAAAAAAATGTTTTCGTGTCGTTCACGTCACGTAAATAGGAAAGGA
The DNA here is from genome assembly GCA_031353405.1 of Baronia brevicornis. Classification (NCBI taxonomy): domain Eukaryota; kingdom Metazoa; phylum Arthropoda; class Insecta; order Lepidoptera; family Papilionidae; genus Baronia; species Baronia brevicornis. Next base: position 389,170 of record JASFAT010001705.1, read on the forward strand.
GACTAAAGTTAGTTCAGCTTACGAGGTGGAAGCTAAGTTGATATATAGTCAGCGTTCAAAAGAAACGGAGGTGGGGCGTGGTAAGAAGTTAGACTTGGCTCCTAATAACCTCAACAATGGTTCCTCGTGTGGCTGATAATCTAATCACATAAAAACCACATAATGTAGAAACTCACAATGAATGAGAGTCTAAAGGCTAAAGAAAGAAGGTTAAAAAGAAAGAAAGAGATTATTATTCTCTCTATTATACAGCACCACAAGTACACAAGGCATATAATCCTTACCCTAAGGTAAGCTAAGATGTCAGTTTATTTTTAATCTATATCATCATCCGGAATGCTAACTAAGAAACTATGATATAAAGAATCAACATTGATATATATTAAAAATCAACATTTTTGCAAAAAAAGAAACTTGAAAGGAGGTTTATGGCTTTATTTAATAGAGCCACGCTGTAGACGAATACTTTGTCAAGAATGGCATATTACCATGAATGGGCCGGCTCGCCCGGGGACGTATCACACTCGCGCAGAAAACCGCCGTCTGAGTGGTAGCTTAGCTCCCGCGCTTCATCCAGTCAAGCAGCCTAGTTCCGTAGGCCCAACCCCTCTCCCCCTTCCGTAATGAAAGCCAATTTCCTTACAGGTGGGCAACGCCTCTGCACTGCCACTACAGATGTGAATGGGCAGCGCTGATTGCTTTCCATCAGGTGACACGCCTGCTCGTTTGCCTTTCTATCCTAAAAAAAAAATAGATGAATGTGAAGGTTTGTTTTTAAAAATGTCAACGTCTGCCATTGCATATACATATTTCTTTTTAATTCAGCTCGTACAAACTGATGCTTCACAGTTTTGGCACCATTACAACAAATACAAAACAATTATCGCGTGAATAACACTAACTATCAAAACTACCCGCTTTCAAATATTATCCAAATGCAAAGATGCGTTGACAAGCTGCTATAGCACGCTAGTATATTCTGTGAACTTTATTTCTATGGTGGTTGGCACCAAATTGGGTTGCCGATTTCTTTGTAAATGCACACGCTGGGTGGTGTCAGAAAAGTTGCAAAGTTGGCGAGAATACCAACAGCACCACCGTTGGTCACTCGAGAATTGTTTAGTTAGAAGCTCTGCATTCAAACTTGTACCGTTTACACTTTGTACGGAGCGAAACGTTTTAATGTTATATGTACATTGCGGCTTATTTTCAGTTTTTTTTATTTTCCAGTCGATATATTTGCTACAATGAAATATCTTCAAGTCTTCTCGTCACCCATACCACAAGGTCTGACAACAAAAGTCTTCAACCATTGCCTCCTGCCCGTACTCTCTTACGGTGCCGAAACGTGGACACTGACAGTCCGTCTCCTCGACAAGCTCAAAGTCGCTCAAAGGGCTATGAAGAGAGCTATGCTCGGAGTTTCTCTGGTGGATAGAATTTGAAATGAAGAAATTTGCCGGAAAATCAGAGTCACTGACATAGCTCTTCAAGTTAGCAGACTAAAGTGGCAATGGGCTGGACACGTTTGTCGGAGAGCCGACAATCGTTGGAGTAGACGAGTGCTGAAGTGGAGACCGCGACTTGGCACAAGTAGTGTGGGACACACGTGGTGTGGATGCGTGTAGCCGGTGATCGGACTAGTTGGCGCGCATTGAGTGAGGTCTATGTCCAGCAGTGGACTGTCGCTAATATTGATATTGATCTATTACAATCAATTCCGCTTAAAAACATGTGGGTACTTTAATGGTTTGGGTAATCAATATATATACCTTAACTGACTTAAGTTCCCATGTCCCCCGTGTGGGGCAGGGTGTCCACAGACATCGCGTACTGTCTTGAGCTGCGCGCTTTATATCACTCCAGGTCATTTCGATGCTATACGTACGACGTTTTGGCATCACCATACATCGTCATGTTTGCTTAGAATGACCATGCTTCCTTTTGCCTTGAGGGTTCCAATCTAGGGCTTATTTAGGGCTGCGATTGGGCTCCCGGCGGAGAGTGTGGCCGATCTAACTCCACTTGTACTCAATATTTCTTAATATAAACCAAATATGTCTCTCTGTCTCGGAGTTTTATTACTCCATAAAATTTAACTAATCAATTTTAACCTCGATATTTTAGGGTTTCGTTTTCTCTTAATTTTTAGCTTCGATGCCGGACTTCAGTTAAAGTCAGCTTTACAGGATAAATACCTCTACTTTACTGTCTCCTTACTCAAGTTTGAATTCGTTGGCAAGGTACATAACGTACTAATAAACAATTTAGGGAGTTTTCAACCGAAATTGTATGTGTGGTCCTCTCTTCTTCGGATCTGTTCTGAGAAATTCAAGTGATGTAGCCAAACTGTATTAATCGCTTTTCCTGTAGCTTACCTAGAACGCCGCGTTAGTATAGACTTGTGTGGATATTTTTGATAAGATACCACAACAAAGCGAATATTTCATTTCTGTAACAGATGTCTTTGCCGTAAAATAATGTTTTGTACTTTGTATAACATAATTCTACAATACAGCCAAAGTGAACTTCGAATTTGCATTTGAATAATGACTTTTGTCAGAGTAACGCCTGAATCCATTAATCCTCATAATTAGCTTAAACCAGTCCACTGCTGGATATATCTTCAACTGAGAGAATGTATCCATAGTTGTCACACTGGGCAAGCATCCAGTATAACCTATACATATCGGCTGTGATAACGTTTGCGAGATCTCTAATTTAGATTGTGAACCATATTTTTATGGGATAGGGAGTCAACCGAGCAGGCAGGTCGCTTAATGGAAAGCAATTAATGCTGTCCATAGACAACCACAATTGCAGAAGAGTTACTGGCCTTTAAGAAATGTGTAGGAACTTATAATAATAGAAAGCAATCAAAACCGCGCATAAACATCCACAGTATCATTGTCATTGCAGAAACATTACCGGTCTCCTAAAAATGTATAATTTCTAATCATGATGATGTAAAGCAATCAACACTGCACATAAATTATTAATGGAGTCAGGCGTTACTTTGCGGAAATCCATCACTATATGGATAGTCAAAAGTTTTACCAAGCTAAGATCCGCGACAAGCAAAAAAATAACAGAAAATAAACAATGTGTGTTTTTCTGTTGGGTTCAGTGGATTTATTTGGAACTTAAACCAAAAACTTACCGATATAAAAAAAATTATTACTTTAAGGCATACCTTGGGACTAATTATTATATTATATAAACCAAATTAATAATATTTTCCATTGTAAACGACACGTGTTTCGCCCTAACACGAGGCATCTTCAGGTTATACCTGAAGATGCCTCGTGTTAGGGCGAAACACGTGTCAGTAGACTCTACGGAAGACCACCGAAAAGTCTTCAGTATAGATCTTTACAAAAAACACATTATTAATTTTTTGTTATTGTTTTGCTTGTCGCGGATCTTAGCTATGTAAAACTTTTGACTATCCACACCGCACATAGACATTTGCATCACCATTAGCATCACAAATGCGTTGCATTAAAGATATGAGTGGGCTTGCTTTTTGGAGCTTCTAATATTGGAAATACTGCTAAAAGCAGCCCGTTTTTAGAGTGGTGATGCGCCGAATGAAGTTTCGGGAAAAACGCACTGCACTAGATCGCTATTCATCAATATGGTGGGACTGCTTAAGGAGAAGTATTCGTGTGTATTACGCCTAATTTGCTATGAGTCACCGATCGTTTAGTATAATTTAATTACATACTGGTACCATCTTACATTGGGATTTAGTAATTTGGCTGTAAGCCAAATGCGCGATTCTGTTGGCATCACTTAACAAACATTTTTGTTAGGAGTGAATCTTTTGTCATATCTCAATCGGGCATTTATTTGCGCAATATATTCAAGACACACGTGCTGTAAACTCATTTGACTGAAATATACATCGAGTTGAGTAACATCATTGTGATTTATCGTAATTTGTGATCTAGCATAATATAATTGTTTGTATTTTATTGTTACTGTTCGTGTTATTGTTATGTGTATATATAGTCGCGATAAAGCGGAAACGTAATAAACTGAATTCGGATGAAATTGGGCATGGTGGAGGATGACTTGAGCAACCTTCAAATCTGCAACTTGCAGGAGGTGGCGCAAGACAGAGTACAGTGGCGTAAGATCTTTTCAGAGGCTAAGATTCACTTTGAGTCGCTGCGCCAATAAAAGTTAGTTACTTCTTTCATTTTCTTTGATGGCAATTAGTTATTACTATTATGCCAGTATCAAGTAAATTAATAACGGTTATCCTGAAAATGAAATGTAAATGCAGCTTGTCACAATAATTGGATAGCGCTGAATAAAATGGTGGCCATTCTATCAAAATTTGCATGGATTATTTGTTTTTTTCATTTCACCCGCCACTCACATAAGAAAGCACTATACGTGTACATGGTCCGTATAAATAATATAATATTGTTGGTTCATAAGAACTCCAATTATACATACAAAAGCGTCATTGGACAGGTAACAATGCGATGGTGCAGTATTCGTACGTACAGAGGTCGGGGTGGAGGAGACGTTTCAAGTGCCAATTTTCGCCGATTCACGCGGCCATATTGAAGGAATGCGATTTGAATTTTTTTTCCGAGGGATTCTCTCGTTCCATTCGACTGTCATGTCTCGTTGTAAAATGGAAACGTGGTGGGATAAAATTGCTGCGCCATTCACGATCACATATTTTGAGTTAGTCGTAGCTACGGATATAATAATCTTCTTCTTCCTTCAGCTCTATCCAACTCATTGTGGGTTTAAGTCTCTAAACAATATTCCTCCGTTTCGCTCTGTCTCTGGCTTCTCATCGTCGAAATCTCTCTTTTTTTATGGGATAGGATGGCAAACGAGCAGGCGTGTCACCTGATGGAAAGCAATCAACGCCGCCCATAGACATCCGCAGTGCCATAAGCAGAGCAGAAGCATTGTCGGCCTTTAAGGAAAGTTTCATTATGGGAGGTGGACGGGGAAAAGGGGGGGTTGTGCAGACGAATACTTTGTCAAGAATGGCATAATATTTGTCTGTTGCATGAATGGGCCGGCTCGCCCGAGGAAGTACCACACTTCCGCAGAAAACCGGCGTCTGAGTGGTAGCTTAGCTATCGCGCTTCGTCCGGTGAGTGGTTGAGTTCCTGAAGACTTTCCTTAAAGGCCGACAACACTTCTGCACTACCTATGGAATTGCGGATATCTACGGGCGGCGTTGATTGCTTTTCATCGGGTGAAATGCCAGCTCGTTTGCCTGCCTATCTCTTAAAAAAATTTAGACAGGGTACGGATAACCGCGGGTCCACTGTATAGTACTCATAGGACCAAAACTATATTTTTTTTATGTATCGATTTTAATTTCGTATATATGTCGAACTCAAAACATCATCTCAAAATCTGATGCTATACCCGCTGACGCAAATAGCCATCACTCTATATGTAAATGCCATTTATTTGCAACTTAATATGATGGCAGAGCGTTGCACCGAAAAGTGATGAACTGTTTATGCAAAAAATGAAGAAATGTTTATTCATGAAAGTTTCGTCAGATGTAGCAACGTAGAGATCAAACAGACAAGAAAGTAGTACGTAGGCGTACAATGTATATTATAATTTAGCTATATATAAGTTATAACGTGTTTCAGTGACGACCAATTGGCTTAGTAGCGGAGCACCCTGCCCACGGAGTCAATGGTCGCGGGTTCGATCCCCGCATCAGAATAAATATATTTACGGTGTCAAGATATTTATTCCGAGTCTGGTAATCCCGCCAATCCGCATTGGACAAGCGTGGTGAGTTTTTTGTCCGTTCCTCCAGAAATAGGGAAGCCCGTAACAAAAATTGAAAAAGGGATGCTTAAATGGTTTGAGAACATGGAGGGGATGGATGAAAGACGACTGATATAAGAAATTTACGTTGTTGATGTGGTTTGAAAGGCCATTGGGGAGGACCAAGGAGCACATACCTTGACCAAAAACTGGATGTTCTTAAGAAAGGCCAGGTCAAAGTACTCTTAACCGGCGAGCTTCTATGAAGAGAGTGATAAGTGTATGAAGCAAAGAAAGTGTGGCGAGATCGAAGCAGATGGAGGTCCGTGGTCTCTGCCTAGGAGAAACACCAGATGTGTATACGTTTCATGCCCGCTATATGGATAAATCGCGATCCAAAACGATGCGTTTTTCCCGAAACATTTTCCTACACACTATGACTCTGTGGAATTAGCTATCTTCAGCGGTCTTTCCGAATCGATATGACATTGGAACCTTCAAAAAACAAGACTAAACAGTTCTCAAAGGTCAGCAACGTTTCTGCAAAGCTATGGTAATGCGGATGTGTGGCATTGATTGCTCCCTATCGGGAGACACGCTTGCTCGTTTGCCTTCCTATCCTATAAAAAATATTCAAACATTAGTTCATGGCATAATTTAATATCATGACTAATTGTCTACAAAGATGTGCGTTTGACGCGGAAGACCTTGTTCTGTAATTATTTCGCGTCGCTACGCAGTATGTGAGTCACCGTTAGGCAGCAAACTGTGCTATATATGGAATTTGACTGTAATAGCTGACCTGTTTTCTTTGACATACCAAGCTTAATATATTTTATTACTGCTTCATCACTACGCCGCCTTATACAATACACTAAGCTACCTTCAGAGTAGTTTACGAGTTGATACAATAGTAGATCCAGTAGGTGAGTCACCGTTAGGCAGCAAACTGTGCTATATATGGACTCTGACTGTGATGGCTGACCTGTTTTCTTTGACATACCACGCATAATATATTTTATTACTACTTCATCATTTCGTTGGCTTGTACAATTCACTAAGCTACCTTCAGAGTAGTTTACGAGTTGATATAATAGTAGAACCAGTAGGTGAGTCACCGTTAGGCAGCAAACTGTGCTATATATGGACTTTGACTGTAATGGCTCATCTGTTTTCTTTGACATACCAAACTTAATTTATATTTTATTATTACTTAGCTATATAATACACTACGCTACCTTCAGAGTAGTTTTCGAGCTGATACGATAGTATAACTTCAATACACATAGATACAAACATATCGTCCCGCCTGTTTCCCATAGGGGTACGTAGCGACCACAGATCTCCATCCGCTACGATCCCGGCACACCTTCCTTGCTTCCTCCACACTCATCCATCATTTCATCCATCCTTCCTCTCACATTCAACGTAGCGAAACGACACTCCGTTAGTCGCTTCTCGTCCTCGTGGGAATCAGGACGTGACGGGTGGCGAACCACGTCGCCATCATTTTAAAACAAATTAGGCTTATTAGAATTCATCATAGTGAATCCCACGATCCACAAGGGAGGAAGAAACTCAGCCCCAGCAGAGCCCCGCATGCAGAGGTAAAGCACTATAGTACCCGGGGAGCCCGATTCCAGGATGGTCGGCACGCTTATGACTAAGCTCGCCACGCCACGGATCCATCGGCACGGCAGACCATGGATAGGCGGAGAGGAAGGGAAATAGATAGGTAAGAAATGAAGGGATAGGGGAAAAGAAAGATTGATTTAGACAGGATGACAGGAATATAATACTACCACTAATATAAGGAGTAATACGGTAATAGCTCGGGAGACCGGGGTCGCATACCATAATTACCGCATAGGCTAGACAATGATACTACTCGACATATTTCATTATTTTTCTTAATCAGGTTGGCAGGCAATTCAGAATGACTCTCTTCTCTCGACTCTCGACTCGAACAGGTGGCTAGCAAATATTTTCCCTGCAACAAACCTATATACTCTTTAAACGCTAACAACGCTTCTGCGTTGCCTCTAAGTGTTGTGTCTACGGGCTGGATTGATCACTTGCTCTTTTGCTATCGACACGCTTGTTCTCTTGCCTTCTCTATACAGAGTACTTCTCTATAACACACAGTTCAAATAAATAAGCCGCACTGAACGATTAGAAGCATTTTAAAAGTATAAGATGGTTTTTAGAAAAATATACGTATTTTAATGTTACTTTCGGAACATGATAAGCACTTTACATTTGAGTCCAGATTTCTATGTAAAAGTTTGCATCTTATAGTCTTAAAAATAAGGTAAACTTTATAATGATTTTTTAAAAGTTATTTCTTTTGTTTGATGGCAATTAGTTATAAGTATTATGCCAGTGTCAAGTAAAATACAATAATATCGTATCTCTCCAAATGTAACAAGTCAGCTTATCACGTTACGTCTTGATAAAATGGTGGCTATTCTACCAAAACCTTCTATGGACTTTTTCAGTCAACTTAAAAAGTTACGATACACACATTTGTTTCATATCACTTCACTTATACGCCTTAATCGAACTATATTATATAATACGCCACCACAATTAAACAATATAACTGATAATAATATAAGATTATGCAAATGAAATAAAAACATAACGTGATGTTAGTTGGCGGGAAAAGTCCTGATAGTATTTTTTTATGGGATAGGAGGGCAAACGAGCAAGCGTGTCGCCTGATGAAAAGCAATCAACGCCGCCCATGGACAACCACGACACCGCAGGAGTCGCAGAAGCGTTGCCGGCCTTTTAGGTATGTATAGGCTTGTTTTTTGAAGGTTCCAATGTCGTAGCGGTTCGAAAAAACTGCCGAGGGTAGCTGATTCGACAAACTGGTAGTGCGTGGAAAGAAGTTACGGGATCATCCAGATGGTGGGGATGAAATTTTTCTTTACGGCGAGTTGTGCGGTTGTGGAATTCGGCGGCGGGAATCATTCCAAACAATTAGTATTTTAAATGAACCGCACAAAAACGCACACGATTACAGGCCAAGCCTAATACTGAGACTAAATCGGGGATTCCCCTGCTTGTCTTGAGACAACTTGCTTCATATCTACCTTCAGTGGCGTGTCAAATTTTTCAAACCATAAGACGTAGCTAAAATTCAAAGATAATTTATTAAAAAATATATTTTAATGTTCCTTTAAAACTAAAGTTTGATTCTATTGTATTTTTCTATGCAAAACGGTTCATCTTATAGTTCGAAAAATATTATGCGTTAAATTACATTCGAGTTCATAAAACGTCACATAATGACGAACACGCTAAAACATTCGCTATTTTAATCAAAACTTTAGGCAGGCCTCTACCGTAAAACTTGGAGCATTTGAAAAGTTTAGGGTCAAACTTAAGGGAGACATTCTAAGACCACAATTCAACATTTGCTTTGTGAAGCGAGATAGATAACATTGCAAAGGGAATATAGGTACTTATTTCTTGGCAACGGTTTAAAACCCTTCTTACTAATATTATAAATGCGAAAGTTTGTGAGTATGGATGTATGTTTGTTACTCTTTCACGAAAAAACTACTAGACGGATTTGGATGAAACTGTACAGTAATAAAGGTTATACATCGGAATAATATATAGGCTACAATTTCTAATGATTTTATGTAATTTTGGTCGTAATATAACGATACATGTCAATTAAGTCGGAAAAAATCTGGCCTCTGTGAGCTATCCTGGCGTACGCTGCCTAAACCATTGGAGTTACACAAAGATGATGTACCGTAGGATTGTTTGTCTTGAATAGTTCTAAATAAAAGTCCGCGATAGCATATATCTTTTATGTGGAAGCCATTACCAAAATTGTGAACCATAAAAAATATATATTTATTTAAAATGATCTGTCACGAAACTTAATGTGGCAGACCAAATTCCACGCGAGCGAAGCCGCGTGCAAAAGTTAGTAAACAACAACGACCCAAATGGTAGAGGTAAAGTATTCTTTTTACGAGCCAAAAGTCGGGGGTATGATTTCCAAGTCAGGAAAAATATTTGTATGACTGTACGAATCCCAATAATCCAACACTAGCTGGTTTAGCAAAATTCACAAAATACTTAACCTTTGTTAACAACACAACTTTACTGTTAATCAGACATGCACTTGTGTGCATGTCTGATTCACAGTCGGCACAGACGGCACAGCGCCATCTGTCAGACTTATCACAAACTATTGTATATATCCTTGAGTCAGAAAAAATAATTATTTATTTATAATTTATACAGAAGATATTTTTTTTTCTCTCAGCCCTTTTTTCACTGCAGAGTCCGTGCTCTCCATTTCTGGAGGAACCCACGGAGACGTTAACCCACCACGATTGTCCAGTGAGGTTTGACGAGATTACCAGACTTAGAATAAATATCTGTAGGCCATACATATGTATATTTATTCCGATGCGAGGCTCGAACCCGCGACCGCGATTTTTTTTAACTCTTATATACTTCTAATGCATACAAATACGTACATACTGCCTGTAAATTGGGAACGGAATACTTAGTTCAGTTCTTTATATCTATTTTTGGCACTTATTGTACACAGAATAAATGAACTGGCTAATATTGTACACAGAATAAATGAACTAGCTAGTATTGTACACAGAATAAATGAACTAGCTAGTATTGTACACAGAATAAATGAACTAGCTAGAGCGAAGAAGTACCAATCCATCACAAAACAAAACCGACTAAAAGGATTTACTTCAATTTTGGATCTGATTGTTGTTCAGTAAGCGGTGACAATCGGCGGTCAAACTTGCGCCTGTCCTTGATTCCCTCCTCCACCTCCTATTACTTCCTTATTATTTACATAGCATGGCATAGCAGCAACATACTACCCCATGGTAGGCAACTCAAGTGTAATGACATTTTTTTAAAAAACGTTTAATAAAATTAAATTTTTTAATACATATTTTGTTTTGTTTATGATAAAATAATCTTACACTCTTCATCTTAACTATTGGATGACTAGATGACCCAGTGAACGTCGTTTGACCTACGATTTACATAATTCAAATTAACGAAAATGATATCTCATGGTAGGCTTATCTTCTCCTGGTATGTAGTGTTAATACTTAGGTATTCAATACTTTTCAAAATTGCATTAACAACGACAGTTTTGTATAACCAATACGTCCGTTAGACTATAGAGCCGTCACGAACGCCATCTATTGAAAGTAATTGGAAGTCAAAGGAAGAAAAAGAATTTTTAATTTTTAAAGCTGTTATTTTATGTTTTACCTATATTTTTATTCGTTATCCTTTTTGTTTGCTATAATATATAGGTATTATAGCAACAAAATAAAAAAAAATTCAAATCTGTCGAGCAGTTGTGAGTTTTAGCCAGACTAACAAAATAGCTCTCCATTTATATATATTACAGAATAGAATATTTACAAGTTCTAAGTTTTAATTTATTAATAATAGAATAATAGTTATAAGTTTAGTCACTTCTCTCTGTACAATAATTCCATCTATTTTTGCTAACTATTTTACTACTATACTTTGTGGTAAAGACTAGCGGTATCTTTACTAGATTTGAAATTTTAAAAAATTAAATACCGTGTGTTTACTTCAAGTCATTTTAACAAGCTTAATACGAACATGATCCGGCTCGAAGGACCATACTATATACTTTATGGTATAGACTGTAGAGTTACAAATATTTGTCGCTTTAGCGAAGTAAATAAAGTGTGTTTTGTTTAAAGGTGTATTTTAACTGATTTGAGAAGTATTCTTAATAAAATGCTAAACTGTATTCATAAAAGACTTATTTTTTATTCGACATTCAAATGCCTGCATCCATCGCTATAATTTAGTATCATTATTGAACTGTACACGATCACAAACTAGTAATCTTTTAATTTATCAAATATACAGTCAATCTGGATAGTGAGGCGATGAGGCGAGCGTGGTATTAATTTTAACCTGCCCGTCCGCTGAGTCACCAGTTCCGTGACTAACACGGCTAAATTACCCCGTTCTGTCTATTTTAAACGGACTCCCTGTCACTCGTAATGTTCGTTTACGAATGATTTCTGTTATGCTTTATATTGAAATACTTATAACAATTGCGCATCCAAAACTTTATTGATTATTGTTTGGAATTTTATCAAATTCAGTTTGGATTTTTTTAAAGCAGAACAGGCTAACGAACATGCGGATCGAAGTCGAATACGTCTCAGATGTGTTGCCGGCTTTTTGTAAACACATACACTAACTAAACTACTTTATTGGCGCAGAGACCCACAATGGATCTTGCCCTCAGAAAAGATCTTACGCCGCCGTGCCCTGTCCTGCGCCACTTCCTACCAGTTGGAATGTTACGCAAGTCATCCCCCACCATCTCTCCAGCGCTACCTGGGGCGTGCCACAGGACGTCATCCATTTTGGGCGACCCGTATACGCTCTCTTGACTGCGCGATCCTATCCCATCCTATCAACATTGCCCATCCAACGAAGCCGGTGAGCCTTAATCTCTCCGATATATATATAGATATATATCATCATATATATATATATATATATATATATATATATATATATATATATATATATATATATATATATATATATATATATATATATATATATATATATATATATATATATATATATATATATATCGCAAAAACGCGAAGGTGGAAAATGTTGCTTACCTAGGCCACATCTTGAGACATGACAGGTATAAATTGTTGCAACTGATCAATGGGATGATGATGATGATGATGATGATGATGGGAAAAGTCGCTAGCAAACAACGAGTTGGTCGGAGAAGGAATTCATGGCTACGTTATATCAGAGAGAAGACAGAGATAGCATGTGCTCCTGAATTGCTTCACTTCGTTAAAGATGTTGGATAACTTTGGTGCCATATTGGCTCCTAATCTATGCCAGTCGGAAAGGCACTCTAAGAAGAAGAAGATATACATACACTCGAAAAACATTACCCTCCTTCTGTTGAGGTTGAGTTGAGGATCAAGCTATTTACGCGTATTCAGGACTTTTCCAGGGCTGCCTCATGTTATTGAAATGATATGACGAAATAATAAGCCGAGTTTCTTGTATATTGTACTCAGTATAAACATTTTCGTACAGGGGATAAATTTCCCTCTAAAAATGACTCATTAAGTTACTATTAAACATTATGATAAACAAAGCTAATTTCATTCCACTCAGATTCATATCATTAGAGTAGAAATGTTGTTTTCATTTTAAGGTAAAATGGATTAAAATAAAATTAACATAAACATTGTATTTATCATCAACGTTGCATGCAAGCCGTAGATAATTCACAAAAGTATTATGAGGGGTTAAGTTTTTCACAAAGTAAGTTATAAAGGTTCGTCACACCTGACCCAATTTCACACAAAGCAATTATTGCAAGGTTCTTGTCCGATATATAACGACGTAATGCACAAAACAAGTGTGTACATATTGACATTGGGTGCAACGCTTTGTTCTGTTTGCACCACATTTTATTCCTCAATGTTTGCCAAGGGCTTTTTGATAGCATGGCGTTTTCTGACTCAATTGATGGTGTATAGTCCAAATTACAATAGAAAACGCTTTCTAAGGAAATTATTTTTTATGTATCTATATATATATATATATATATATATATATATATATATATATATATATATATATATATATATATATATATATATATATATATATATATATATATATATATATATATCTGTGTATACTCTGTGGTCTCTGCAAACGCGCTGAAGTGGACCACAGAGTTCCATCTGCTACCCTCCTCGCCTCCGTGGAGGAGGCGGGGAGGGTAGCAGATGGAACTCTCATCCATCCTTTCATCCATTCTTCTTCTCACATTATTTGCAGCGAAAGGGCTCTCCATTACTCGTTTCTCGCCCTCGTGAGACTCAGGACGTGACGGGTGGCGAACCACGTCGCCGTCATTTTCAACAAATCAGGTATATTAAAATTCGTCATAGTGAATCTAAAGAAATTTTTCATTTTATTTGTGTATTTTCATCACCAATATTTGATTCATGTTACACATATTTCATTTTATTGTGCCCCACGTGGCATGAAATGTGTTACCTTTATTTCTTAAGCTTTTAGTTTATGCTACACAAGTGAGACTTTTGTACAACAACACAAGTAAGATGGACAAACTTTCTTTTTGGAGAATCTAAGGGCTATGCCAATGTATAGGTAAATAACTCAAAGAATTATAATAATTTTAAAATATATAATGTATTCTTGTGCATTTTCAAAGATAATAGGACATTAATACTGAAGGGCCTGCCACGCATAGTACGGAAGTCTGGTGGATTCATTTTCGAATCGCTCCCACACAATATAAAAATCACTTTTTCTTTATGCGCATTAAATGTATTAAGTGTATGGATCCTTTCTTAACGCCCTTATTCTCGTTCTGTTATTCACATTCGTATTCTGCAATGCTGCAATTCTCCTCCCGCTGTAATGTACCTGCAGTACCATTAAAACTGCAGATGTTTATAAGCAGCGTTGATTTCTTACCGTCAGAAGATTAACTTGCTCTTTTGTCTAACTCATACATATACATACATACATATCGTCACTCCTGTCTCCCGTAAGGGTAGGCATAGACCACAGATCTCCATCTGTACAACCTAGGCATACTTTCTTTGCTTCCTCCACAGTAATTTCTCTTCTCATGTAAGCCCGCCGGTTAAGGGCCTTACTCTTCGGTAATAAAACTTTTTTAATTTAAACTGGCTTGCGCTTATAACATGAGGCAAGCACCGACGCGCTACTGCAATTAGTGGTGTGCGATCAGCAAAATAAAATGAATTATGAAGGTAAAATTGCTTGCGCTGTTTCTATATTAATTTTTATGAAACGTATAAACGCTTTATGTTTGTGGTGTGAGCACGTTCTTGAGCGAGTTCTACCATAAAACATTTGTAATAATAATCGAATCAATTGTTTTGTTTTTTTATTTTTACCTAAGTGCACCAACATCCTAATGAATGAGAATAAAAAAAGAATGTCTTTTATGCCTTTTGATGTTCAATCCGCTTTACGTATCTTTTATGCGTTAAAGTAGCTTCTTTCGCCAGTGTTCCGCTATCTGACCACGTTGGTTCTTGCCGAAAACCAACGCCAGGTGCTCCAATAGAACGCCCGGTATATGCTGATCAATAGAATAAAATTATTTTCTTTTTGTTTTTTTTTTATTTTCATTAAAGGTTTTAATGTTAGCTATATATATATATATATATATATATATATATATATATATATATATGTATATAGCCTTCGCTTCACACACATGGTATTAAAAAGATGTCGTCACGCCTCGAAATAAATACAAAGGATATAAAAAATATTCAATAATTTTTTACGAACAAAGTACGGGTTTTATTTTTTAAAAAATTAAAATAAAAATCTCCGTCCTTATTATTCTGCCCATTTCACAACTGAAAAGCAAAATATGAGGAAGAGTTTTTATTTTTTTATGGGATTGGAAGGCAAACGAGCAGTCATGTCACTGCAGTGCCATACGCATAGCAGAAGCGTTGCTGGCCTTTAAAACAAGTGTAGACTTGTTTTTTGAAAGTTCCAATGACATATCGGCTCGAAAACACCGCCAAAGGTAGCTGGTTCTACATGACAGTGGTGCATGTAAAGAACTTTCTAGAAAAACACACCGTACTGATACGAATACTCATCCAGATGGTGATTTGGATCATTTATCATCGTCATAAATTACAGACAGTGTCAGAACGAAGTCGATGCCATTATTTGCTAACCGTACCCGTGACAGCTTCGCGCGTGGAATGATCGATGGCTTATTATATCAGGTGGATCCATGTGACGACTCATTATGGTGATATTTACTGAATTGCATCGGTGGAAGATATTAGACTGGGAAACAAAGGATATAGTTGATAAACTTATCACTTTTAATTCTTCTTATGGTCCTTTGTCCCCGTGATGGGACTGAGCGCGTCCACAGTGCTTCTCCATTGGGATCGGTCTTGAGCGACACGCTTCACTTCAGGCCACGTAAACCCCATGGATTTCATCTCGGCCGTTACGGAGCGCTTCCAGGTGTGTTTGGGTCGGTCTCGCTTCCTTTTCCTCAAGGGAAGGCCATGTCCATTCCAGCGCCTGTCTAGGAATGTGATCGGGGTTCTACGGAGAGTAAGGCCTATCCAAGTCCACTTGCGGCGCAAGATTTGAACTCCAATAGGCGGTTCGTGACAAAGATCCAGTAAGCATTCGTTGGATATTTTCTCGGGCCAGAAGATGATAAAAGCGGTGAAAAATGCTGAGAGATGAGACATCCATCCGCAGCGCTAGAATATCAAGCCGATCGGTGAGATCTTGGTTATCGACGCAAAATTAAATTATCACCGTCTATAAAAATTAATTCTGGGAAAAAAACGTTTTGTGAGTTGTTAAATTTTTTTTTTTTATATATATTCACGCCTATCCCCCGCAGGGGTTGGCAGAGACCACAGAGCTCCATCCGCTGCCATTCATCGCAGCCAAACGGCTCGTCATTGGTCGCTTTTCGCCCTCGTGAGAATCAGGACGTGACGGGTGGTGAACCACGTCGCCGTCATTTTCGACAAATTAGGTATATTAAATTCGTCTTAGTGAATCCCACGAGCCGCAAGGGAGGATGGAGGTCAGCCCCAGCAGAGCCCTGCATGCTGAAGTAAGGCACCATAGTACCCGGGGGAGCCCGATCCCGAGACGATCGGCACGCTTGCGACTAGGCTCGCCCCTAGCCATGCATCCATTGGCACGGCAGACCGTGGATTGGCGGAAAGGAAAGGAAGGACAGAGAAGAAAAGAAGGGGTAGGAAAGGAAATAAGGATTGGGGGGGTTACCAGACTCGGAATAAACATTTATAAATCCATATAAATATTTATTCCGATGCGGGAATCGAACCCGCGACCATTGACTCCGTGGGCGGAGGGCCCCGCCACTGAACCAATCAGTTGTTAAATTAATCATTTGAATAATTTTTTACTTCACCACAAAAATACTTCGCATCCGATTCGTAAATTACCGTCGGATTCAAAATGTATATAATTACGTTTGTGAATTAATACAACCGTTAGCGTTAACAGGAAAAATTAAATGTTTCAAAGCAAAATGATTTCTTCGAAAAATCACGAATTCAATTTCACGGTTAGTTGGAACGGTTAAATGTGAGAAAAAGGGTACGGGATGGAGGTCGAACTTTAACGTTGTAGGTACAGTGTATTCACTGTATCGTTTTGTTATGGAATTAACAAAAAAAAATTAAGATTGTATTTAATCACTGTATTTGGAGGAAGGATTTGTTCAATTTCCGTAAACAAACGCTATTTTTGTTAATTGATTGTATTTAAATATTACGTGGTTGGTTGAAAGTGGACGCGTGAAGCCGAAGATCGGGCTAGGTGGTGCTTCTTGGGGAAGCCTATGTTCAGCAGAGGACTGCCGCAGGCTGTTAATGATGATTTGAGTATGAAACATTACCTTTTACATTTACCTTGTTTTAATGTTTATTGTGTTTATATATGTATGTATGTATTTATACATAGTATGTTTTGTTTATAACAAACATATATGTATGTATTTATTTATATAGTTTTTGTACCTACTTTTATCTTTTCCAAGCCAAAATTTAACTGGCAGGGAACGTCTTCCGACCGAACCGAAAATGCACATTAATAATCTTTTCTTTCCATGTTTACAAGATGGAAAAGTAATAATGTGTGTTTGGTGTTGTGTATAGTGGCTGGTGGGTGGAGGATTGATGGCCGACTTTCGGTAAGTTTTTGGTTTAAGTTCCAAATAAATCCACTTAACCCAACAGAAAAAACACACATTATTAATTTTCTGTTATTGTTTTGCTTGTCGCGGATCTTAGCTAAGTAAAACTTTTGACTGTCCATATAGTGATGGATTTCCGCAAAGTAACGCCTGACTCCATTAATAATAATCTTTTGTTTTTATAAAGGGGAGTAGGGGGAAAAAGGTAATAACATCTTGATCGGCCCAAGTCAACCTCACCTGGGCGCACTACAGCGGCGTCACCTAAGCAGATACCGGGTGCTCCCTGCTAGATAACAGATGAGTCTTTAGCTACCGATCAATGGCGGTATAACCATACACCCGACCAAGAAACCGATTGGAAGAGACTTCAGTAAACCTTGAGGTCTAAATAACTCCAGAAAAATGTGTGGTGCTCTCTAAATTCCAAAGAAAATCACGAGGATAGTCACGAAGAAAACATCGAGTTTATCATGAAATGGAAGAGCCTAACGAAACGCTAGGTGAAGTCTGGTGATCACGATCTTCAGACATTATGGATCGACCACACGGAGAGAGAGTTTTTACGAAAGCATCGCCACCTACAAAGATCTGTTTACTTTAAGGTAAGAATAAAAGGCGAGAGAGAAAGATATATCAAAAACGCGGTAACACATCAAATTCTATCATTTTACGCCGATATTTTATGTGATATTTCCTCGGTCAAATCGACCTATTCTTCCTACCACGCCTCTACCACTTTTAAAGAGTTATCTTGCTTCTTAGAAAACAGAAGATCCCAAGAGGGCCCAACTACTTTCGCCTTCAGTGTAGTTAGGCCCCCGCGTCTCTCCACTGGATATATCCGAAACGCGATAACACAGTCAAATTCTATCATTTTATGTGGTACAACCCCGACCGTACCGGTCTATTCTACCACTGTTGCTACCACGCCTGTACAACTGCTGGAGATTACTTAAAAGAGTTCACAATATCTGAACGGAATTTCGCATTAAATTTCCAAAAACATAAATTCTTCGAGAGTACATAAAATAAATTTCCAAACCCACAATGGCCGTGTCGAAGCGATCCATCACGTCGTCCGAGATCAAAGTACGATTTTAATACATTGCACTTATTATTCCTGTTTCCACCTTTGAATCAGTGACGTGACACCGGCTCGTATATTTACTTTCGTTTTGGAAAACCGCGCCTCATCTCGCGCTTCTGTTTCGATTCGTTTATTCGGAAAATGGAACGCGGCGGCCATTTTTTATTCCTCGCTTAAACGAAGATGTCGCGAATAAAATGTTCATAATTAAATTGCTTTTAATATTAAATGATATTTCATTACTCGACGAGACTTCGAAATTAATTGGAGCGTTGAAAATTTAGATATTTATGAAGATACCAAAAATTGTTTATTATAAATTTATTTATAATATTATTATTGGCTTAGTTGCGATTCAATCGTAAATACTTATTTATAAAAACCTTGGTTTTAAATTTCTTCTTATCTTCTTTACTGGCAACTAATTACAACTATTATGCCAGTGTCAAGTAAAATGCGATAATATCCAATCTCTTGAAATATAACTAGTCAACTTATCGTATTATATTACGTTACGTCTTGATAAAATTGTGGCTATTTTACCAAAACCTATGGACTACTTCAGTCAACTTAAAAAGTCACAATACACGCATTTATTTCATATCACTTCACTTATACGCCTTAATCGAAGTATAGTAGATAATACGCCACAAATAAAGATTATAACTGATAATAATATAAGAGTATAGAAATGAAATAAAAACACAAACTAACTAGTTGGCGGGAAAAGTCCTACAATATAAAAATTTTAAATTTAATAAAATCTTTTTTAAATTTAAATTTTGAAACATTAAGTTATAATTGTTTTTTTTTTCGCATTATTGATTATGATGTGATTATTTGATATAAAAGATATAGAAGAACGTAGAACTTTTCGCAAATAAATATGTTTTGCTAAAGTTGTGAAATATATATGTAATTTGAAAGAAGAATAAAATAAAATAGTATTGGAACTTTTATTTAAAGAAGATCCCGGGTCTCCGTATTAGTATGGACCTCCTATACGACCACTCGCCCGGGGAAGTACCACACTCCCGCAGAAATACTGTCCGAGTGAGCGATTGAAATCCGGAGGCTCAAACCCCCCTTGCCACTTATGACACTTTTCTTACAGGCCGGTAACGCTTTTGCACTGCCTATGGCACTGCGGATGTTTATAGGCGGTGTTGATTGCTTTCCATCAGGTGACACACCCACTCGTTTGCCTTTCTGTCCCATAAAAAAAGAAGAATAACAGAAAACGTATCACGAAAGACGAAGACGATCACGCCTGTTTCCCTTACGAATAGATACCACAGATCTCGATCTGTTATTATCTCGGCACACTTTCTTTGCTTCATCCATACTCATCACTCTCTTCATACAAACTCACCGGCTAAGGGTACTTTTGACCAGGTCTCTCTTGAGAACTTCGGCAATTTGGTCCTTTCTCCTTGGTCCGTTCTCCTTGGTCGTTTCTTCCATCCACATCCGCAACATTTTTTTTATCAGTCGTCTTTCATCCATCATCTCTATTTACCCAAACCATCTAAGTATCCCTTTCACAACTTCTATAACGACACCTTTACTCCACAACGTTTACTCCACATCGTCTTTATTTTACTTCACATTAAAAATGTTGAATTTTATTAAAAAACGACCGAAACCATTCGACGCAGTTTTTTTTTCTGATTCATATGATGTATAAATATAAGATACGTCATATTCTACTTACAGCAAATACGTTCCCTGTCATCGATATATATAATAAATTATCATAAGACATCACCAGTCTACTCGCTTGCTCAAGATTTAATGACAAAGTTAAGCGCGTCACAACAAACAGGCTATTTAGCGACATTCACCGCAGATACATTTTAAAAAAGTGGCCGTGTGTTGAACACAAAATGGAACGCGAAACATGAAATAAGTATATTAATCACGGGCGGGGACCGCACGCGAACACTCCGCTCCGCTCCGGCTGTACACTAACAACCAAAAATAACGTCACAACTTTTATAGAATATAATTTTATTTATATTTGATTAAATATTGAATAAAATTATATATAAATTTTTTAAATTATACTTTTAATGGGCATTACAATCTGCTGTAGAATAGAAGACTTTTTCCTCAGACCAAAACAAGGAAGAGATATTTTAATGTCATAAACAGAAATTGCAGATCTTCATAATAGTTTTCAATTATAAATTTACGCCTGCAAAAACACTCATATTATTCGACATCACAATTTAAAATCGATTTTAACGATGTTAGGCGTAGGATCTTAAAACGAATCTTTGCTTTCCATGGGGTCCGTACAAGACGATTATGAGGCAAATACCAGTAGATGGGGAAACTTTTCTTAGCATTAAAACAAGGAGAAGTTATTAAAACATCAGAAACAGCAATTGCAGATTTTTATCATAGTTTAAATTATAAATTAACGTAGTTTAAATTATAATGCAACAGCACTAGATCTAATTGATGCCAATGTTTAAAATCAATTTTCATGATGGACTAGGCCAATGAAGGTTAAAATTTTAGCATAAACTGTTTCTTCAATTGGGTGACATATAAAGTGACTACGAGATAAATTGCAGGGGATGGGTAGTAGCAGACCTGAGTATTAAAAAAATCTGTGGTCTTTAACCCACCCGGCAAATGATGGAATTACGCCAGCACCCCTCATTTTTGAGGGGTGTTGGTGAAATATTGTGTGGTTAGTGGCACAAAAATACGCCACTTCTATTCTCATCACTCCCCTCAATTGAATGTGTGATGAGGCGATTCTAGACTTGAGTAACAAAAAGCAATATACAGTATACAACCTGGCTGCAAAGTGTATGCAGCCGGCGCCGATAGGAATGGATTGTTATAGCTATATTGACTTTTTTTTATAAAAAAGATAGGTACCGCAAGGTTAGTATTTATTTTATAATTTTTATTTTTAAAACTGGAAAAAAATATAATGCGAGAGAATGGAAAAAGAGAAGAGAGAATTGAGAGGGGAAGAAGAAAATAGAAACATTAAATATAAAATTGAATATAATGAGAAAATTTAATTTTTATAATTGTCTGGTAGCGTGTCACTAATGCTTCATTCCTTCTTATAGCTCCTAAACAGCTTTAAGTGTATTTTATGACCTTAACCCGGTGTATTTTATGACCTTGACCGGATTAAGACAATGACAAAACCTAAGCTAACTTGGTGACGCATTGACTTCAGTATCGTCAGACAAATCATCAGATCGTCAGTAAACCATTTATTCTGAAATTCCGCTTATACGATGAAAGGCCGAATTAATATTTATATTCTACACTGTTCCAACATTATGCTACTAAGTGTAATAGCAACAAAAAAATAATGTATATTTCGTTCTTTATTTTCAGCACGACATATAAATTTATTTTGTTCAGGGCGCACGTGTCAAACGCTTGAAATTTATATCATATTTTTTTAAATTAAAATCAACGAAAATTTTGTATAATGCTTGCTTCTCATGCTCTTACTAAATAAATTACAACTGGATAATCCTTTTCGCAATTATTTTGGGTACGTCAGTCCATACATAATTAAATAAGGTATTTAAATCATAATTATATATATTATATATATATATATTATATATATATTATATATATATTATATATATTATGGGATAGGAGGGTAAACAGCAAGCGTGCCGCCTGATGGAAAGCAGTCAACGCCGCCCATAGACAACCGCGACACCACAGGAGTCACGGAAGCGTTGCCGGCCTTATAGGCTTGTTTTTTGAAGATGCCAATGTCTTTTCAGTTCGGAAAGACCGCTGAAGGTAGCTGGTTCCACAGAGTGGTGGTGTGTAGAAAGAAGTATCACACGAGACATGTTGGGGACCAAACTGTTGAGTACTAGTTCTATACTATCCGGCCTTGAAGGACCAAACGTCCACAACAGGACACCTTATAAAGTATTTTTTTATATAACTTATTATAAAGTTATTTAAATTGATTATATTCAAATAACATGCGTCTAGTTTATAATTTAGTCTCCTTATTTATGGAAGCAGTATTGCAAGTGTCGACTTACTTCACCACGACGCCGTGTAATCCTCTTACGCGAACGCGCTAGTGTGGAACAACACTAATTTACTATGCACTAACTAACAAAGAGAAAATGTACTATCATTTAATGTAATTACTAAGTTCTAACTGCAAATTAAACGTTTTTTTTTTAAATATGGCTAGGCATAGGAAGGTCATACATTCCCCTTCACATTGCAGGGGATTGAAATGTAAATGGAGAGTATATTTAAACCTTAAATGCCGGCAACTCATCTGCGACGCTTCCGGCGTTCCGGATGTCTATGGACAGGGGTGATCGCTCACCACCTGTTGACCAGCATCCTCGTTTGCCTGCTCCGTTATAAAAAAAATTGCGCGTATAACAAGTGAAATATGGGCAAAGAAAGTCACATCCTGAACTGACCCTCTTGGAAAACGTAAAATAGGGAGACCACACAAAAGATGCTCAGAAAATAAAGGGATTGAAAGCGATGACTCGATCTCTTTGGCTCGAGACGGAAAAAATGGAAGGACTAGATGAGGCCCATACTCGACGACCAATTGCCTCAATGGCAGGCTGCCGGACAGAGTCAATACTCGCGGGTACGGTCCCCGCATCAGGATAAATATATGTATGGGCTACAGATATTTATTCTGAGTCTAGTTACCCCGCTAATCTGGATAAGACAAGTGAGGTGGGTTATTATCTATCAGTCACGGGTCTCCTCTGACTCCGTAAGCAATAGTTTTGCCTATAAGATAATAAGGTCGTATATTTATTATAATTGAATATGTGGACAGTCAAAAGTCTTACTTAGCTAAGATCCGCAACAAGCAAAAAAATAACAGAAAATTAATAATGTGTGTTTTCCTGCTGGATGAAGTGGATTTATTTGGAACTTAAACCAAAAACTTACCGAAAATCCATTTCATCTTCAAGTATAGTAGACGAGGTATCTTCAGGTATAGCAGACTCTACGACAACCGAAAAGTCATGACTTTTCGGTTGTCTTCCGTAGAGTCTACTATACCTGAAGATGCCTCGTGTTGGGGCGTAACACGTGTCGTGTACAAGGTGGAAAAGTTGTAGTGTGCGTTTGGTGTTGTGTATAGTGGTTGAAGTTCGAAATAAATTCACTTCATCCAGCAGAAAAACACACATTATTAATTTTCTGTTATT
Source organism: Baronia brevicornis (assembly GCA_031353405.1). NCBI lineage: Eukaryota > Metazoa > Arthropoda > Insecta > Lepidoptera > Papilionidae > Baronia > Baronia brevicornis. Next base: position 413,078 of record JASFAT010001705.1, read on the forward strand.
GTTTTGCTTGTCGCGGATCTTAGCTAAATAAAACTTTTGATTGTCCACATAGTGAGGGATTTCCGCAAAATAATTAAATATGTCAAAAGCTGCCTATTTATGTGTATACGCATCTACAACAATATATATCATGAATTAAAACAATTGAACAAAAATGCTACATGAATGGCTAATAGATGCCAATATTTACAATATTAAGGACTTTTTTACTTTAAAAAATCGATCAAATATGTAATAAATAAACAAAAGTTATATATAAATATAATAATAAATTATAATTTTAATGATATTATAATAGTTTAGTTATGTATTATCTGTAATAATTGTTTTAGTTATTTTTAATAGTGTGTAATAATTAAAGAAACTTGTACGCCATAAGTGACTATGTGATAGCTTTTATACGTTTTTTTTTCATCTTGTTACACCTCACAATATGCAAATAAAGAATTATTATTATTCACAACTAATTTTCAACGTCACTAAAACCTGAACAAAGATCGAAAGAGGATTTCAATAAGCACCTTCCAGACGTGTGGAGTAGACTTAAAACTACATAAACACATATTTCTATCAAATGTATAGAATTCAATACGATCACACTTATACATTATTATTTCATGTATCATGTGTATGGAATTGTAACCTTTAGGGGTTGGGGCATACGAATTCAAACTGCGCACAAGTTTTGAACTAGCTGATGGCTTAGTGGTTCGCCGTGAATTATATCAGAGACATAAGAGGATTATAATATTGAGTTCGGCTGAAGTGTGCGCCTAGGCTGAATTATACGGCAAAATTGTTACTAAACATTTTGCTAAGAATGAATTTATCGCAGACTTATTAGGTGGAATATTTATTTATTTAAACTTTTTTGCAGAAAATGTGCAATGGGCATATTTAATGCCATTAATTGGGCAGTTTCGCTCAGTTAAACTGCAATGGAAACAGAGAAAATCGGTTTGGAAATGGTGCAGCTTGTAAAAAAATTAAGTGAAAAATGATGTGTATATATATATCACACGTTTGTCGGAGAACCGACAATCGTTGGAGTAGACGAGTGCTGGAGTGGAGACTGCGACTCGAAAAACGTAGTGTGAGACGCCCTCCTGCTAGATGGAGCGACGATCTGCGCAATACAGCTGGCAGAGACTGGATGCGTGTAGCCGATATATATATATATATATATATATATATATATATATATATATATATATATATATATATATATATATATATATATATATATATAAGAAAGAAATATTCACCTTGAAAGCATTTACTACAAGATAAATTAAGCGCCTGATAGAATTTATATAGCAAAATTTATTACTGAAGGAAAGCTTTATATAATAAATTATTTTACGGCATCGAATGTACTACATTAAACTGTAAAATATAATATAATACAAATATTAATAATTTTTAATACTGATATGTATTGATATTTTAAAAATATTAATATTTTATTTATATTTAAATGAAACTCTAAAATAAAGAGATCTTTGTAAATAACTAAAACATCTTTTCGCACTAAATTGGGTAAATAGCGAATTTTAATTTTTAAAAAGTTTAAGAAGGATCAATGGCCGTAGATTCGATACCCGCAATGGAATAAATATATGTATGTGGGCTTTATCCATTTTATTTTACACAAATTACATTTACAATCTTCGTCGTTTTAACTCTCATCCGCCATATTTTTCAACTGTCATTCATACAGTCTCTCTGGTTCATCTTTTAATCTATTCCCAAATATATGACCTAGAGATATTTATTCCAAGTCTAAGTGGTCCAACAATCTGACTTGAACAAATGGTGGATTTATCTCAATTCCTCCATAAATAAGTAGTACTAAAGCTCTTGCCCGATAGTTGGACTTGGCACTATGTAAAAATAAGAGCACATATGTATATATCACTATCAGTAAATTGCGGGGCTCTGGTGGGGCTGACCTGCATCCTCCCTTGCGGCACGTGGGCCTCACTATGACGAATCTTAATATACCTAATTCGTTAAAAAATGACGCCGACGTGGTTCGCCACCCGTCACGTCCTGGTCCCCACGAGGGCGAGAAGCGACGAACGGAGAGCCGTTTCGCTACGATGAATATGAGAGTGAGGATAGATGAAAAGATGGATGAGTGTAAAGGAAGGTGTGTCGGGATCGTAGCGAATGGAGATCTGTCTTCTCTGCCTAACACTACAGGGAGACAGGCGTGACTATATGTATGTATGTAATGAACTGCGGTAGTCCTCTGCCGGATAAAGATCTTCCCCAGAAACGTCACCTAGACCGATCTTCGGCTTCACGCATCCAGTTTCTGCCAGCCGCCCTGCGCAGATATTAATACGTAAAGAAAAAACTTTGTACCTCTTTTTAGCTGGGAAGGAAAAATATATCTATCGAATTTAGATCGCTGGAAGACCACTAGTTATTATAAGACTTTTATTCAATACACAGACCAAAATGAAAGCCACACAAGCAAAAGCCATGTTAATAAATATGAAAACTGACCGGGGAGTAGAGGTGTCGAGTCTAGGGTGAAATTAATCAGTTTTCTAGCGTGCCGAGCGTACCGTACACGCTTGCGGCTATGTCGAGTGCTCTCGCACCGAACGTACTCAATAATTTCGACGTCAACTTTGTCTAGACCGCCTCCCGGGGGTTATTAATCAGATGTTATCATAAGCGATGCACTCATGTAATTAACGTGTTTTCTGCATATTTTTTATGATCCAATAAACCGTTTTATACTACGAACAAAAAATAAAGAGCATAAGGAATTCAGTCATTGGGAACAAGACCAAACTTATAAATATAACTGATACTTAAGGAAATATAAATGACGTTAGACATGACATACTCTTCGAGGAGAAAAGAAATGGAGTAGGACAATCACCAATTGGTACCCGAGGAACCTGAAAAGGGGACGCGGAAGACAATACAAAAGATGGGACGACGAAATAAAAGAGATAGCAGAAAAATTGTGGATAAGGAGAACCAGGTTTAGGAGTCAATGGAAAATATTGGAAGAAGCCTTCGGCACTAGACAAACAGATAACAAGGATGACGATGTATAACATTATTTTAGTATATTATGTATGTGGACAGTCAAAACATTTACTTAGCTAAGATCCGCGACAAGCAAACAATAACAGAAAATTAATAATGTGTGTTTTTCTGCTGAATGAAGTGGATTTATCTGGAACTTAAATTAAAACTTACCGGAAAACGACCGTCAGCAACTCTCCACCCACCAACCACTATACACAACACCAAAAACACACTTCCACTTTTCCACCTTGCAAACGACACGTGTTTCGCCTCAACACGAGACATCGTCAGGTATAATAGACTCTGCAAAAGACAACCGTTAAGTCTGACTGACTTAAGAGTTGTCTTGCTTGTCGCGGATCGTAGCTAAGTAAAAGTTTTGACTGTCCACATAGTAATGGATTTCCGCAAAGTAACGCCTGACTCCATTTATCACTTTAGTAATATTTATTGCTATACAAGGCTCATTTTTAATAGAGGGCCGGATCAAAAGTGCCAGTTAGCCTTAGTTAGCATCGCGTACCGAAAAGCGTGTAGAGCATTATTCATTCAAGTGAACGCGGAGCGCGCGGTAACTTTGACCGCTTTTTGTGCAGTTTACAACGAAACTTGTTTAAAACAAAATATTTGCAGAATGCAGTTGTTGTTCGCAGTTGGAATTTTCACTGCGTTCCAACTTTTCAACAACAAACGTTTCATTATCGTACCGAACTTGTCGGCTATGAATATATATATAACGTGTTTAATTGTAGGATAAAGGAGCCCCCCCAATCCGCATTTCCGTTCCTGCCCTTTCCTTTCTTCTCTATCCTTTCCCCTCCTCTCCGCCAATCCACAATCTGCCGTGCCAAAGGATACATGGCTAAGGGCGAGCTTAGTCGCAAGTGTGCCGACCGTCCCGGGATCGGGCTCCCCCGGGTAATATGGTGCCTTATTAGCCCGATGGTGGGCTGACCTCCATTCTCCCTTACGACTCGTGGGATTCACTAAGACGAATTTAATATACCTAATTTGTTGAAAAATGACTGCAACGTGGTTCGCCACCCATCACGTCCTGATTCTCACGAGAGCGAAAAGCGACCAAAGGAGAGCAGTTTCGCTGCGATGAATAGTAGCGGATAGAGCTGTGTGGTCTCTGCCAACCCCTGCGGGGGATAGGCGTGAATATATATATAAAAAAATAAAGGAACCTAACCTTAACCTAACTTTGAATGGTAGAATAAGAAATGGAGATATAAGAGAGTAAAAGAAGGTGTCGTGACAAAAGTTGAGAAAGGGATGCTTAGATGGTTTGAGCACATAGAGAGGATGGATGAAAGACGACTGGCAAAAGAAATTTACGTTGCGAATGTGGATGGAAGAGTCGGTAGGGGAGACCACGGAGAACATACCTCGACTCGAAATTGCCGAAGTTTTTAAAGAAAGTTTTAGAGAGTACCCTTAACTGATAAACTTGAATGAAGTGAGTGATGAGTGTGGATGAAAGCAAGGAAAGTATGCCGAGATCGTAGTAGATGGAGATTTGTGGTCTCTGTCTAAGAGAAACAGGCGTGAATATATGTATGTATTATATTTATTTCTCTTTATATTAAAATTACTTCTACCGCTTCATCTGCGCAGGGCGGCTGGCAGGGAATGGATGCGTGAAGCTGAAGATCGGGCTTGGCGACGCTTCTTAGTGGAGGCTTATGTCCAGCAGTGGACAGCCGTAGACTTTTGATGACACACCAAGAAAAATACACAAATACACTATGAATAATCAAGCAATTCCTTATAAGCAATACAAGTAATTCTTAGTTTCGACCGCAGTTGGACTGGTAGAAGATATCCAATGACATTTAGTTCTACTGTTGTACATTTTGTGCTAAAAGTTTAAGAATGTATAGATAACAAGCAATAGATTTTTTAATTGAGTCAGGAAGTATATTTGCCTAGCCGCTTTTCCGATAATTATGGTGTTAGTACGCGGGAACGCGACCTCGGCCTCCCGAGCTACTACCGTATCACTCCTTGTCTTCCGGTAGTATTATATCCCTATCTATCATCCTGTCTAAATCCATCTCTTCTTTCCCCTGCCTTTTCCTTTCTTCTCTATCCTTTTTCCTTCCTCTCCGGCAATCCACGGTCTGCCCGTGCCGAAGGATGCGATCGTCCCGGTATCGAGCTCCCTTGGGTATTATAGTGCCTTATCTCAGCATGTGGGACTCTGCAAAGTCTGACCTACAACCTCATTTGCGACTCGTGGGATTCACTATGACGAATCTTAATATACCTCATTCGTTAAAAATAACGGCGACATTGTTCGCCACCCGTCACGTCCTGAATCCCACAAGGGTGAAAAGCGATGAACGGAGAGTCGTTTCGCTACGATGAATGTGAGACGAAGGATGGATGAGTATGAAGGAAGCAGGGAGGGTGTGTCAGGATCGTAGCAGATGTGATCTGTGGTATCTGCCTAACCCTACAGAGAGACAGGCGTAACTGTATGTATGTATGTATGACTTTTTTAATTTATCTGATTAAGGGCTACTGAATATTCAGTTAACAAACCAAAAGGTTTCATGTAGGGCGATAAGTAAGAAGCCTTCACATACTATAAAGGGTTATGCACACTGGCTACATATGTGTGTAGTTGGTGTAAAAACTGCTAGCGTGACCGCTGGTCGCGATAAATAATAAATAAGTGCGGTCTGCACTTTGACTGGCAACAATTTGCCAGGGCTGTCACGACGTTACTTTCTTACTAACTTCACCAACAAAACGACCCAAATTATGTTCTGGTCTCCGATACCAGAACTTTTTTATATTGTTTGAGCCACGCTGCGGACGAATACATTGTCAAGAATGGCATAATACTTGTCTGTAGCATGAAGATTTGCCTGTAGCTGACCCAGCAGGGAAGTAAAACACTCCTGCAGGAAACCGGCGTCTGAGGGATAGCTTAGCTACTGCACTTCGTACAATGAGCGAGAGTTCTGGAGGCCCAACATCCTTCCCCTCCCTTGCCCCTTCCCTCCTAAAATTAATACAACTCTTTTAATGTTATTTTAGACAGCTCTGGAGAGAGAGGTTATGTTCAGAGTTTGTTGGATATGATTCGAAACGAAATATCCGCATAGATACAAACAGGAGTAACCTGTTGAACTAGTAATTTTATCAGAAAACTGACAAACGTTGGATTAGACCATCGCTTGGAGGAGACCGCATCTTGGCATGAGTAATACTTTGGCTTGATGGACGACGATCTGCGTAAGATAACTGGCGGAAATTAAACACTAGCCCTAGAAAATTTCACCCCACCATCTGGATGAATGGGGATCTACAACGGTGCGTTTCTCACGAAACTTCTTTTTACGCACCACCACTCTGTGGAACCAGCTAGCTACCTTCGACGGTCTTTCCGAACCGATACGTCATTGGCACCTTCAAAAAACAAGCCTCCACATACCTAAAAGGTCAGTTACGCATCCATGACTCCTGCGGTATCACGGTTGTCTATGGGCGGCGTTGATTGCTTTCCATCAGCCGGCACGCTCGCTCGTTTGCCCTCCTATCCCATCAAAAAAAAAGACTGATAAAGACTGCCTTCTAGATTATATAGTGTCTATCCTCATCACCTAGATGGCTAATTATCCACCACCGTACGATTTAGTAGTACCTGCGCTGTACCTATGTAATTACGACATAGGGGTATTCAACGAATGAGCGAATATGTTCACAAAAGGCCGGCAACGCAACTGAGTAAATGCGGATTTCTATGGGCGATGGTGATCACCTTACCACCACCACCACTTACCAACAGGTGACCTGCATACTCGTTTGCCTGCTCTGTTATAAAAAAGTATTAAGTCCGATTTTAAATCATATTTGCACGTGAAGATGAAATAATTTAGTAAACGTACATATTTACGAAAGAGATTACTTAAGAAAGACATATGAATAATGACTAGTTTCTGAAGTTGGCAGTTATCTTCTCGATAGCTATGGTTTCGATTAAGTTATGTGTAAGATAAACGGCGTTTATCTGTCACTGTGTTTCTGAAGACATATCGAACGATTCATTAACTATGGAAACGATTACCAATTTTATGGGTCACTAGATGGCGCTATTGTTAAAACACATCAGAAATAGTTATTTTATAATTACAATTTGTCACTAATAAAACATTTAAAGAAAAAATGTACATTTCTTTAACTTAAATTATTATATAATATTAATAATTATTTATAATATTAATAATTATTATTTAAAAATTTATGGTTATTTTGTTATCACTGCGGCTGTATGAATGAAAATCATTGTCAATCTATAAAAGATCAACAAAAGTTCACGTAGTTGAATATGAAACGTCAGATAAAGTTATGGAATCGACAAACGGCCAAAAAGGGCCAGTTAATTTATCCTAAGTTTAAATGGAGTTTATCTAACGATGCGCAGTTCAGAAACGCAATTTTGTTAGATATCGAACCGATAGAGCTAACGAATAGATAAACTACCGATAAAAGTCATTCAGAAACCGGCCATAAGCCGCGAAAATCAACGTATTATAAAATTTCGTGACAGCCCTAGCTGTAAGTTAGAAATGGATAAAAAAACTGCTCGTATGCACGCGGGCTTTGAGTAAATGCCGCGGGCTTTGTTTTGCAAATGTGTGTTCCATAGCTTTTGCGTTCGATAATCAGACTTATTATCTAGTTTTATTTATAAAATTTGAACTATTTAAACCGTATATTTAAGTAGCTTTTGCCATAAACATTTCATACATACATACATATCGTCACGCCTGTTTCCCAGGCAGAGACAGATCTTCATCCGCTACGATCCCGGCATACCTTCCTTGCGTACTCCACACTCATCCATCTTTTTATCCATCCTTCCTCTCACATTCACCGTAGCGAGACGGCTCTCCGTTAGTCGCTTCTCGCCCTCTTGGGAATCAGAACGTGACGGGCGGCGAACCACGTCGCCGTCATTTTTAACAAATTAGGTTTGTTAAAATTCGTCATAGTGAATCCCACGAGCCGCAAGGGAGGAAGAAAGTCAGCCCTAGCAGAGTCCCGCATGCTGAGGTAATACACTATAGTACATGGGGATGCCCGATCCCGGGTCGGTCGGCACGCTTGCGACTGAGCTCGCCCTTATCCACGAATCCATTGGCACGGCACATCGTGGATCGGCGGAGAGGAAGAGAAAGGATAGAAAAGAAAGAGAAGAGCAGGGGAAAGGAAAGATGGATTTAGATAGGATGATAGGATAATGATACTACCGCAACGGAAGATAAAGGAGTGATACGGTAGTATCTCGGGAGATCGGGATCGCGTACCCGTGTACCAATACCATAGGCGCATACCGCACAGGCGGCTAAGCAAAAATACTACCCGACCTATTTCATTATTTTTCTCAATCAGGTTGGCAGCCAATTCAGCATGACTCTCCTCATCTTTGACGAGGCGCAGCAGTTGTGGAGCACTCTCCCGGTTCACTCCCTGATATTATGTAGTCAGTACTTCCTTCTCCGACGAATCCATCTTTTTTTAAGAGACTATCAATCTTTTCAAATATTCTTAGAGTTTTTGTTAACTACTCCCACCTAAACTTGTACTACGAAATGTTTCACACTACAGCGCTGTGGCTTGCCACGGCTTTATGCTAAGTGTGTACCATTTCATAATCAATTGTTGCTTGTCTTCTGTCACTTAGAGAACGACTTTATTTTCAAAGTAGCAGTTTATTACTAAAGACTAAAGTCAATATTGAAGCCGTCGAAAAAAATTCCTTGTAAATCTATTTGAAACAAGTGATACAAAAAAATTAAAATCAATTCTTACTTACATAGGTCAACAAAGAAAAATTCTATTCAAATTACATTTTATTAAATAAATATGTTTCTTTTTTTATAATATTTTTCTCCCGTTAAAAAGTAAAATTAATTAACTAAATTTAGTTAATGAATTAATATTTGAAAAAACTGTATTAACATCAAGTGTCATCCACTACAAGTTTAAAAAAATGTATTATATTTGAACTCGAGTGGATAAATAAAAAGTTTTAGTAACGATTAAAAATTTTAACAAAATATATATTATATAAGGAGAGACGACCAATTGGCTCAGTGGCGGGGCATCCCACACACGGAGTCAATGGTCGCGGGTTCGATCCCCGCATCGAAATTAATATATGTATGCCCTATAAATATTTATTCCGAGTCTGGTAACCCCGCCAATTCGCATTAGACCAGCGTGGTGGGTTAACGTCCGTTCCTCAAGAAATCGAGAGATTCGTACTCAATAGTGGGACATATATAGGCTGTTAAAAAAATAATTAATTAATATTTGAAAAAACTGTATTAACATCAAGTGTCATCCACTACAAGTATAAAAAAATGTATTTGAAGTTGAGTGGATGAATAAAAAGCTTTAGTCACGATTAAAAAATTTGAACAAGATGTTATGGCATTGTCAGTTCACGATTAACAAGAATTCTAATAATGAAAAATCATAGACAATCTCCTTTTTTTAACAAGAAGAGCCCTGGTAGATATCGAAACGAGCGAGGACTGCAAAAACGTTGCTCAAGCCGTTCCATCGATTGGTGATCGCGACGTCTGCAAGTGTACTCCTCACCGTTGACTGGTCACTGCGCTGGATTTGTCATTCGGCAGCTCGTAGCGAATGCTACGACGTGCTCTCTGGTAGCGTCCGCAAAAACAGCTCAAGTTTACACATGTTACAACAAATAATTATGTTAAAACAAATAATTGTGTTATAACAAATAATTGTGGTAAAACAAATAATTGTGTTAAAACAAATAATTGTGTTAAAACAAATAATTGTGTTAAAACAAATAATTATGTTAAAACAAATAATCGTTTCTAGGATTATTCTACGATTTATTTGATGAAATGGGTGTGGAAATGACTTCAAAAAGGTAAGGCTTAGAGAAATTAAATGTTATCTATGTATCTATACTTACAGTTTATACAGATATGTTCCACAAATTATTTATACATTTAAACCATGGTACGCGTTTGTCGCCTATACAATAATATATCTTTTTTGCTATGATGAATGTGAGAGGAAAGTTGGATGAGTGTGGAGGAAGCCAGGAAGGTGTGCCAGGATCGTAGCGAATGGAGATTTGTGGTCTCTGCCTACCCGTACGGGAAACAGGCGTGACTGTATATACAAAGTGCACAGCAGGTGGACTTAATGTCACTGGGTATTTACTCGCAGTCAACCTGCGGGCGAACCAGAGAAATTAGTTTGGAGATGGTATAGCTTGAAATAAAATAAACTACAAACTTTTTATCCTTTGGACACCATACTGTGAGGGGTATCCAAGGAATAGCAGGAGGAAAAGAGGTCGCCCAATTGGGAGATGGGAGGATGACCTCAAACTAAAAGTCGGGTCACCATCATCTCATCCTTATGTACAGGATACAAACAATTATTTGATATATAAGATTAAATGTTAGAATTGGATATAGAGTGTTTCTTAATTGTATCCGAATGCTTCTGCTGGCGGTACAGTGTAGTAGCAGTAGGTTGCTATCCCCTTTCGGCCAGGAAATTGAGTGAATGTTTTCCAATTTAATCGCATCTGCTTTGATACTTCTCGGGACGGAGTCTGTTTCCGAGACTTGTGGGTTCCGTACGTGCAGCGAATTTAATTCCGATCGAGACGCTCAGCCGGTGCTGTTTCCGTTTGAATTCTTATCTGACTTCTAAAGGAGTTCTTGATTCGAACTATCTTTAACGTTAGATTCAAAAATGTTATATTTGAATTGTACTGAACCACTTATATAATATCATTATTCTAAATGGTTTGTCATCATGCATTCTGATTTTGGATTCAAGCTCACTCAAAAACAATCTTCTGGTATACATACCTACTTCATATTTTTCTTCTTTTTCTTCCCGTAAGTCCCCGTGGTGGAGCATAGGGCAGATACGACACTATACATAAATAAATGTATTTTATTTGGCTGAATGAAATAAAAAAATAGGCTTATATTAAAATTACATTATACTTAACTATTAATAAATAAAATACAACTATCCAATATATTTATATATAGTCTTGTCCAAGGCAAGAAAGTGGCTCAGCTTTTGCTAACAGGAGAAGGAATTCCCCTGTAGCGCTGCAAGATCTTATGCGGGAGTTCGCGTACGTACGTGTTTGAGTGTGTGTGTGTGTGTATGTGTATGTGTGTGTGTATGTATGTGTGTGTGTGTGTGTGTTTTTGTTAATTTGATGATTAATTAGTTATATTTGTTACAACTGTATTCAATTCCAACATCAACGATATGAATAATGTATTAAGTCGATTCGTACCACACATGGTGTCAAATCTGCCGAACGGCTTTTCATAAACGATGACGTAAAACCAAAATTATGTTCGCGCGGGCAAATATTAACACAGCAATTAATTAAAACAACACTATTACGTGAATTGTAAAGGTTCTCATCGATTGTAATTGTTCTCTTAATACTACAACCATAGATGAGTGTGAATAATACAAAGTTACTTACATAGCTAATTTAAGGACAAGCAAAGCCTTAATTGCTTAAAGTTGTTATAGTACAATCTCTCATTATATGGGGCAATATTTATTTAATAGGGTATCTTTGCCTAGCCGCCTGTTCGCTAGTTATGGTATTGGTACACGGGTACGCGTCCCCGCCCTCCCGAGCTACTACCGTATTTCTCCTTGTCTTCCGTTTCATATCATATCCCTATTATCCTGTCAATCCTTCCTTTCCCCTGTCCTTCCCTTTCTTATCTATCCTTCTCCCTTTCTCTCCGCCAATCCACGGACTGCCGTGCCAATGGATGCGTGGTTAGGGGCGAGTTTAGTCGCAAGCATGCCGACCGTCCCAGGATCGGGCTCTCCCGGGTACTATAGCGCCTTACTTCAGCATGCGGGTCTCTGCTGGGGCTAACTTTCTTCTTCCCTTACGGCTCGTGGGATTCACTATGACGAATTTTAATAAACCTAATTTGTTGAAAAATGACGGCGACGTGGCTCGCCACCCGTCACGTCCTGATTCCCACGAGGGCGAGAAGCGACTAACGGAGAGCCGTTTCGTTTAATAGAATATATTTCTTAATAGACATAATAACATACTCTATCAATAAATATAATATCGTAGAGACCACAAAAGAACTTACCGAACAGAATATAGTAACACATTACCCATTATTGATTGTGTGAACACTCGTAGCTGGCTACGTCGCTACATGGGGTGTAGTAAGCTCTACGACGCCATAAATTGCGCCCTGTATGATTTAACTAGTGTTAGCACCTAGCTCTAACATTTTTATTTCCTTGAGCATTATCTAGAATAGAATACAATCGCGTAGAAAAGTATTCATATAAGTAACTTTAATTAAAAACAAAATTAACATTCGTTAAAGAATATTTTTTTATGGAATCGGAATTTTTTTTATGTGACTAGATGGAAAACGATCATCGCCGCCCATACACATAAAGACAGTAGTATAAACATTGCAGAAGTGTTGCCGACCTTTCAGTAATTTGGGTACTTTTGACTTATGTGGTCAAACCAACAAAAGGAAAATAAAACACTAGTAGCCACTGGGATTGTTTTCTTGTATTGTGAGTGTTCAAAATGAAAAGAAATGTCTGAAAGTTATATAATATTAATTTTTCTACAGGAGTCGAGGCAATTGAAATTTGTAGTTTCAATTGCCTTGACTTAGAAATCATACACAATAAATGTATCCAGACTATTAATTCTCTTATTTATAGTATGATATTTTTTTTTTCATAATTATTATTATTATTTGCAAGCAGCCTCGTGTCCAAAGGTCATCATCTTCACACTTCCTGCTTTGCCACGTTGGATCCTTTGGATCAAGATTACAGTAAAAAAAATTAAATATTGTGTATTTTTGAATGCCTCTTTTTTGAATAGCATTTTAGAAAGGTTATTTATCACTTTTTTCATATATATTTTTAATAATATTTCCGTGATACCGCACGGAACGAGATAAATAGTATCAGGAGATATTATGTCTGACTCTATTGATATTACTTTTATAAATACTTTTCTGTTTCGTAAAACACTTTTGTGCGCGACTGTCCCGCATATATTTGCCATATTTCGCGGTACGCTCTGGACATACATTACATTCTCCCCGAACGTATAATATGACGATAACTAACGCTGTCCAAGCCATAATCTAAGATCAAATCTGAATAACTTCGCCCGAAGAAATTCGGTAACTATGGAGAAATTGATTTACGGCCTATGGTGTTTTTGTTTTAGACGCTCGCTACGTATTTATCATGAAATATTCATATCTGACTGAGTTGTCTACTGAATAAAAAGTAGTTCATGAAATAAATTACTCAAACTGTCAGGTAAATTGCCTAAAGGAGCCAAAGTAAATAAAAGTAATATTCAACGTATATAATATTCTTCATCTAATATATGTACGGGTCGACGCAAAAAAGCCAAAAACGCAGTAAACCGTAAAATGAAAACATACCACCGGAGCCAAAATAAACTTTTAAGATTTCTGAAAAAATTATATCTCATCATTTAAAAACAGTCAGTTTCAACGTTGTAAAAAATCTTCTATTGGTTTAGAGCTGTGAAACTCATACCATATGCATACGCAGTATTTTTTCCCGATCCGAATCTATATAAATAAATATGCGCATAACTTCAGAACGACTGCACCAATTTAGATAGTTCTTTCTTTATTAACAGAGTCAGTCAATGCGTTACTTTGCAGAAATCCATCACTATGTGGACAGTCAAAAGTTTTACTTAGCTAAGATCCGCGACAAGCAAAACAATAACAGAAAATTAATAATGTGTGTTTTTCTGCTGGATGAAGTGGATTTATTTGGAACTTAAACCAAAAACTTACCGAAAATCGGCCATCAATTCTCCACCCACCAACCACTACACACAACACCAAACACACATTACCACTTTACCATCTTGTAATCAACGCTCATGACGGCTTTATCGTTTAACAGTCGTGTTGTTATACAGAACTGTCATTTCTTTTGTCCGATTTTGAAAATCATTGCATACATAAAAATGTACTTACATACCAGGAGAAGATAAGCCTACCAGGAGATATGATTTTCATTTATTTCAATTAAATAAATTGTATGTGAAACAAAGTCCACTGAGTCATCTAGTATGCAAACAATTTTTTTTTGACATCTATCTCTTTTTATACAACGTTTTCGCATTTTCCGTATTTATTCGCATGCGGGGATCGAATCCGCAACTATTAACTCTGTGGGCGGCACCTTCGGCACCGAGCCAATTGGTCGTCGGAAGTCATTAATTTTTTTTTTAAATTGCCAGTTATTTCTCGTTAAGGCAAACGGCAGGAGGCATCTTAATTAGCCGAAAAAACAAATCTTTCGGGCAATAAAGTTGATTCATTGGTCGATTTTAATTTGCAGTAATTCATCGCGGACGCTCACGGTCGCGCCGTAAATTATTTAACGCGGGACATTGTCAGAGGTAGAGGTAGAGGGAGGATATTATTTGGGCGCCACCGTAATAAACGGTTCTTTCATTACCCCGTAATTTCTTTAATAACAAGTAATATAAAAAAAACTGAAAGTCAAATCCTACTTTTTTCCAGATAGAGATATACACGCTTCGCCACTGATGGTATTTTAAAGTAATATTCAACGTATATAATATTCATCGTCTAGTATATACATATCGACGCAAAAAAGCGAAAACGCAGTAAACCGCAAAAGGAAAACTTACTACCGGAGCCAAAAGAAACTTAAGATTTCTAAAAAAATTGTATATAATCATTCAAAAACAGTCAAATCCCACTTTTTTCCAGATAGAGATATACACACTTCGCCACTGACGGTATTTTAAAGTAATATTCAACGTATATAATATTCATCGTCTAATATATACATAACGACGCAAAAAAGCGAAAACGCAGTAAACCGCAAAAGGAAAACTTACTACCGGAGTCAAAAGAAACTTAAGATTTCTGAAAAAATTGTATATAATCATTCAAAAACAGTCAAATCCCAGTTTTTTCCAGATAGAGATATAGACACTTCGCCACTGACGGCATTTTAAAGTAATATTCAACGTATATAATATTCATCATCTAATATATGCATATCGACGCAAAAAAGCGAAAACGTAGTAAACCGCAAAAGGAAAACTTACCACCGGAGCCAAAAGAAAGTATGATTTCTGAAAAAAATTGTATCTGATCATTCAAAAACAATCAAATCCCACTTTTTTCCAGATAAAGATATACACGCTTCGTGGCAGAAAACTGCGACTAAACCACACGGTGGTGGACAGTCAGTCACCCAGATAGTGAGAATGGAACCTATTTTCGTAGCGCATACTCTGATTGTATTTTTGTTCCGAGGATAAATATATGCAATAAGGCAAACGAGCAAGCGAGTGATTGTAATGGAGTGATATATTGATATATGTATTAAAACTTCTTATCTGAATATAATAAAACCTTTTTATTGTATAACTTTTTAAATTCGTAATTTTAAAATTTGAAATAATAGAAATGGAAATAGAAAAACTTTATGTATGACACCTTATTTTTACAATAATTACTTTTTGCTTAAAACCTTAATAATATGCAAAAAAAAGAAAATAATTTTAATCAAACAAATGTCATAAAATGGTTCTTGCTCAGCATATGTCGGGCGTTAACCACCTGGCGCTGGTTTTCAGCAAGAACCAACGTGGTCAGATCGCGCACCACAATGGCGACATTCATAATGACACACTCACATACATCCATATAGTATTACTCATACACATATACGTATATACATAATTACACAAACAATAAAATAAAATAAAAAACCAAAAAATAGAGGGAAATAAATTGTTTTACAAAGCAATGAGTATTCGATTGACTGATGTCTCTCGAATAACAAATATATCATCTTTCCTTGCACTAGTAAATAATTATTGATAAAGTGTGAATAAAGTGTGAATAAGATATAAATGTAGAGTAAATAGAAGGAAAATTAATTTCACCGGGAATTTTTTATTCTATTACAGGAAGCAGAAGCCGCGTAAAGATCCCGTGTCACCGTATCAATACGGCTGGCACGTTATATCAATAACAGCCTTCCATGAAAATTTGTACAGCTAAAAGTACTGCCTACCTTAGGGTAAAGATATTGATAATGAAGGTGGAATCGCCTACCACATATCGTACGCTAACTACTGGGCTCCAAAGGCTCACTTCCTTTCCTCTTCTTTTCTTTGAATCTGGCCTTCGGATTAATTTCCAAGTTATTATTCCACCTTTTCTACTTATTATTCGCGTACCTACTACGTATTATTCGCTTGCTCGTTTTTCTATCCCAAAAGAAAATTGTACGACCGAGACGTCCGTCGTCTCGATTCAGGCTACGCTCCCCTCCACTCGACTCTATATAGGATCACTTATACATGGCCGTGAGCATACGGTAGAGACCCAGCCGTCGTCAATGTTTCACACCTACCAAGCGTCCAATGACGCTTCTCTTCTTTTTTGATTGATTAGGAAGGCAAACGAGCAGGCGTATCACCTGATGGAAAACAATCAACGCCGCCCATAGAAATCCGCAGTGCCATAGGTATTGCAGAGGCATCACCGGCGTTAGAGAAATATGTAGGCTTTAAGGCTCCAATGTACACACGCTCGCGTCTTCAAGTTGAACCACGTCCGAACAACGCTTCGTGTTACATCATTGGAATATTAATTTCTTCCTTTGGAAGCGCTTCGTGATGAATTTTATTATCAGCGAAAGTCGTCGCTGAATCCAAATTGGAGCATTAGTGTATAATTGATAACACGTACCGGGCGAAAGTGGTTCCGGGCTCATTTTTCTGCGACTTCGTTGTTTAATTTTGTAATTTCCCTTCGTTGGACCCATTTAGTGGAGAATTTATTGAAATGAGGCGACAGTATATGTTTCTCTTTAGAGGAATAATTATACTAAACTCCTAGCGGGAGAGTAGGCTTTAGCGATTTTACAATGGAGAGTGCTACGGGATAACTTTAGTGGTAGAGCCACGCTGCAGACGAATACTTTGTCAAGAATGGCATATTATTTGTCTGTTGCATGAATGGACCGGCTCGCCCGGGGAAGTACCACACTCCCGCAGAAAACCGGCGTCTGAGCGGTAGCTTGTGTACCGCGCTTCGTACGGTGAGCGGTCTGAGTTCCGGAGGCCCAACACCCTCCCCTTCCCACTCCCACTCCGATTCCCACTCCCACTCCCCCTCCGATTCCCACTCCCATAATTTCACTTTCCTTTAGGGTCGGCAAAACTTCCGCACTGCCTATGGCATTGCGGATGTCTATGGGCGGCGTTGGTTGCTTTCCATTAGGTGACACGCCTGCTCGTTTGCCTTCCTATACCATAAAAAAATATGTTCGGAATAATTCCTGCCGCTGAATTCCACTTCAGAAGAAACTTTGACTACTCAAAAGCAATTTCATTTACCAATATATAATTATGTTTGTATTCAAAATAGACCGACTATCCATATAATTCAGCGGCCTACGCAAATGCTTTGAATGTGAGGACAGACATATCAATTACCGGCGGATAGCATTTACCTAAATTATGAACCATTACTGGGGTAATTGAAGCCCTTCGGAATTATATTACCCCAGTGTATCTAATGATGTCTATTCCGAAGTTACATAATAATTGTATTTACGGAATGATTGGGCATAATTCGAGATCGATGAAACATATGTATGGGAGTTTCTCTGGATAAAACTACATACATATACACATGTTTCCCGTAGGGGTAGGCAGAGACCACAGATCCCCATCCGCTACGATCCCGTCACACTTTCCCCGCTTCCTCCGCATTCATCCATCTTTTCATCCATCTATCCTCTCACATTTATAGTAGCGAAACGGTTCTCCGTTAGTCGCTTCTCGTCATCGATCAATTAGCTTTTAGACACGACACAATAAGGATTTATATTTTATTTTTTACTCACGGTGTCTGAGTGGTAGCTTAGCTACCGCGCTTCATACGGTGAGCGGCTGAGTTTCGGAGGCCCAACATCTTCCCTCCCTCTCCCATTTCCACTCCCATAACGCCACTGTCTTAAAAGGTCGGCAACGCTTCCACACTGCCTCTGGCGCTGCGGTTGACACGCCACCTCGTTTGCCTTCTTATCCCATAAAAAAGAAACTCATATATAGGCTGTGAAAAAAAATATTGGGCCAGTGAGTAAAGTAATTCTTCCGGATTTCTTTCTTCCGGATTTTGACATTCATTTGACATGTAAAAATAAATTTTACACCCCCATTATTTCATGTCCCAATTGCCAAGCAACCCGAGACTTATATCGCGACCAATTTGAACATTAATGCTGCCTAATTTGGATGTAACTTGAGTCTAATTGCTCTCAAATTGCTGAAGTAACAAGCAATATTGAATAGCAAAAGCCTCCCCAGTGCATGCAACTGCTGAATACAATTTACATATTAGTGGTTCTGGAGACTGCTTCCTTTATTTGCTTTATAATTGGTTTCTATGAAATAGTTTGTTCATAGTAATATAAAACGTTTCATTGTTCGAATACATTGAAACGTTTTGTCACTCTCAAGACTCGTAGACCTCTACGAAGGCAGCAATAGTAGAGTAAAAACAATCAGAAGTCAGCTTTCGTCAAGAGTTGTGAAGGTTGATAAGTCAGTTTATATGCTACCGACATTTTTTGTCTTACAATGTATTTTAAATATTACTATAATTATTTTTTACTCTTTTTTTCACGCTGATTTGAATAATTTTTTTTATTTCATTTGCTCTAATACACGGAAAGTTTTCGAATAAAAAATATAGAGTAAAACTTATAAGAACAGCTTGAAAAATGAAAAATTATTTTTAACTTCCAGTTACTCTCAATAGATGGCGTTCGTGACGTAACGGGCGTGTTGTTATACAAAACTGTTGTTCCTTTTGTGCTATTTTGAAAAGTATTTCATACCTAAATACTAACATACCAGGAGAAGATAAATACAAAGGAAAATAAATTGTAGATGAAACGAAATTCACCGGGCCAACTAGTATTAAATATTAATTATAATATGTGAGCCGCATCATGAATTACGGTATTGTTTGCATGATTAAATACTGTTAATCATATAAAATATAATAATTTATTAACGTAATCATTGCTTCGACAAAAGCATTGGATGTTTTCATTAAGGCTTGCGATGAGTCGGACGGGCTTAATTTTATTTTTGGTGCATTATAATGGATAATTATGACATGTGCGTACCCGAATTAAACGCATAGGGTATGGTGCGAGTGACAGCGGAACAAATTTAATTATTATTTCTTTAAAACTTAGAGTATTATAAATATTCATATGTTTGATCTAAAAGCTTATCTTGTATATTAAACTTGTCTTTAAGATAAACAGTTATTTTAACGCAATAATAAGTTAAGAGTTAAAAGACAGTAACCTGGAAAAGCTGATCTATGTTGATAAAGAGGGATGTAGTATATCGATATTTGTATAGGTGGTAAGTACTTGGAATGTGAGTGTTTTGCATAATTAAGAAAAATCCAGTTTATGTGGACAGTCAGATTTTTTACTTAGCTAAGATTCGCGACAAGCAAACAAAAATAGAAAATTAATAATGTGTGTTTTACTGGAAGAAGTAAATTTACGGGGAATTTAAACTTAAATCTTACCGAAAAACGACCGTCAGCAACTCTCCGCTTACCACCCGTATATAAAATCTACGGACAGCGAAACACGTGCAATATAGAAGAGTGGTGGTGCGTGTTTGTGTTGTTAATAGTGATTGGAAAGTGGAGAGTTGCTGACAGCCATGTTTTGATAAGGTTTATGTTAAGTTCCCCGTAAATCCACTTCTTTCAGTAAAACACTCATTATTTTTTTTTTATAGGCAAACAAGCAGGCGTGTCACCTGATGGAAAGCAATCAACGCTGCTCATAGATATTCGCATTGTCATTTGCAGTGCAAAAGCGTTGCGGGCCTTTAAGAAAAGTGTCATTATGGGAGTGGGAGGGGAGGGTAGGGTAGGGTGTTGGGCCTCCGTAACTCAGCCCCTAAGAGTACGAAGCTTCGTTGGCTTTGTTTATTTGGCCACGAAGGACTTATAATCCAGATAATAACATTATTATCATAGTATTTGTTTTTATATTTATAATATTGTTGTTGAGAGAGAAATGTTAAATCGTTCCCGCCTACACTACGACCACACCCTAAAGCATTCGGAATGGTTGTTAATGTTAATAGGGAATTTGAATTCAACCGGTGCTCGCTTTCCACTTTGCTACATATCGATTACACACATTAATTTATATATTATATATATGAATATATCTGAACTACTCTGTTACATGTAAGCAATCGTAGACCTTATGGCCACCTACGTAGTGAAATGCCTACGGCCGTCAACTTCGTAGAGGTTACGTAGACACGTCGAAACTTTGTTTCCACGCATACATAATGTGAAAAATATAAAATGTGGCAAAGTTTTAAATACTACATCTCACCAGTGCAAAAAAAAAGCCACAAATGGCTACGTTTCGTCTCCCACGAAGAAACTTAGAACACAAAGAAGAGGGTCATTATTCTCCTTTTTTGTATTTTATTATTATTATTATTTTTTGAGATTGATTATATATATATATATATATATATATATATATATATATATATATATATATATATATATATATATATATATATATATATATATATATATATATATATATATATATATAGATATCCGACGCACCGTAGCACCTTTATATAAGTAGAATGAAAGTTCTATCATACCCAAAATTCGAAAATATTCTAGCTATGTGTAGTCTTTTCTAGATATCGTCTTGTCTTATTTCCGCGCAAAGCTATTTTCTATTGACTGTTCTTGTCATGCATTGACGGACATACTTGACCAGGACTTTGAGATTTCAAAATCAGGTTTTAATCGTTTCAACATATGTTGAAACGATTAAAACCTGATTTTAAACGTGTGTTTCATGTACTGACCATTAGAAGACATATATATGTATAAGGGTTGTTGAAAAAAAAACAGAAAGTCAAAAAATATTTTCCAAAAATAAATAATTTGTATATAACACACACAAAAGATAACACTAACAATTTACCATCAGACAGACCGTCCACTATTTAACACTATAAAAACTACCTTTAAACACGAAATCCAAACAATCCGAGCAAAGACAAGCCGATACAAGAGCGGCGATGCAAGTTTTGGAACTAACGAGGCAACTCGCAAACTCCCGACTCCGGAGTTTAACAAAGAAAAGTTTCTGTCTAAACGAAACTGTCAACGCCAGGTATTATTGAAAAGAGTGCCTATTACGGGGTACGCGAATTAGGGAACGCATGTGACCGTAAAGAAAAGTTTCATCCCCACCATCTGGATGAGTGGCGATCTACTACGGTGCGCTTCTCTCGAAACTTCTTTCCATGTACACCACTCTGCGGAATCAGCTACCTTCGACGGTCTTTCCGAACCGATACGACATCGGCACCTTCAAAAAACAAGCCTACAACATATAAGGCCGGCAACGCTTCCGTGGCTCCTGAGTTGTCGCGGTTTTCTATGGACTTCGTTGATTGCTTTCCATCAGGCGACATGCTTGCTTGTTTGCCCTGAAAATTAAAAACTACCTACTATTATATTAGGAACAAAGAGACAACTGTTTTCAGACAGCTAATTCAAAATGTCTGCTTTTTATTAACATGAAAACATAAGTATTTTATTAATAAATTATGCACATTCGTTCGTTATGATAATGGGTCATGGAGAATCCAAAAAAATACCGAGATAGAAGACCTGGTGCACCAGCTAAACATTAAGGCAGAGGGCGAGATTAAGGCACATCGTCTTCGTTGGCTCGGTCACCTTGGGCGGAGATCGGAGTATGAAAGGGCAATGCAGGAAATTTTGCAGACATATGGGCATATTTGTATTGACCAAGTGATTGAAGGCCAGTAGGTTGACTCAAATATCGCTGGAGACATCAGGTGGATGCTGACCTGCGAGAACTTCAAGCCAGGAATTGGCAAGAATTAGCGCAGGAGAGGAAAAGATGGAGGGCTCTCGTTTCGAAAGGTGAGATCCACTTCAGATCACTAAACCGGAGTAAGTTGTAAGTAAGTTATGACTTTCTGGTAATACATTAATTGCCTTGATCACATTTTATTTAAAAATAATTTTGCCATGTTAGAATTAAATCGCTTTTTAGATACCAAAACTTTTGAACCGTGTTATATTCGCATAACCGCTACTAGTTGGACTTCCACCGATTTGTTAGCAGTACCTTTCCTTAGGTGCAAGTCTCGGGGGTAAATTGTTTTCTAACTAATATAAATTTACTTCAATCTATTCTAGTTTAGTCCCTTTAGTTTTTCAAAGTTTCCAACTATAGCAGATGGCCTTGGTTTAGATGGAATTTCGTTGGAAATTGTGGAACTTTTACAGGAAATTTTGCAGACATATGTATAATATTTCTTTGTACTTGTCAGCAATTAAGTATAACTATTATGCCAGTTTCAAGTAAAATATAATAATATCTTGAAATGTAAGACACGTTTGTGTGGAGTGGGGACCGCGTCTCGGCAAACGTAGTGTGGAACGCTGCTAGATGGAGCGACGATCTGCGCAAGGCGGCTGGCAGAGACTGGATGCGTGTAGCCGAAGATCGGGCTAGGTGGCGCGCCTTGAGTGAAGCCTATGTCCAGCAGTGGGCTGATATAGATATTGATCTTGAAATGCACTAGTTAGCTTGTCACGTTACGTCTTGATAATATGGTTGCTATTCTACTAAAACCTTCTATGGACTTTTTCAGTCAACTTTAAAAGTCACGATACACGCATTTATTTCATATCACATCACTTCCATACATATAAATTAAAAGAATTGAACGCAACTTTATTTAAAAAAGATTACATAAATGGCTAATAGATGCCAATATTTATAATATTCAAGACTTTTTTGTTTTAAAGACTCGATCAAATGTATATAATAGATAAATATATAGTGTAAAGTAAAAAGTAATATATAAATGTAATAATAAATTATAATTTTAATGATATTATATAATAATAATCTAGCTATGTTTTTTAGATTTGTAATAATTGTTTTAGTTATTTCTAATAGTGTGTCATTATTAATGAAATTTGTATGCCGTAAGTGGCAATGTGATGGAGCTTTTATACGTCTCTTTTTTTCATCTTGTTATAACCTCACATTATACAAATAAAGAGTTATTATTATTATTATTATTATCGTAATTTTTTAAGTTGACTGAAATGTATTTTATTGTTGTATTTTAATTGACGCTGACATAATATTTGTAACTAATTGCCATCAAAGAAACGAAAAGAAAAATTATAGGTAAAACGAAATCCACTGGGTCATTAAGTACAACTAACTAACTTTATTGGCGCAGCGACCCAAAATAGATCTTGGCCTCAGAACAGATATTACGCCACCGTGCCCTATCCTGCCAGTTAGAATCTTGAAGATTGGTCAAGTCATCCTCGATCATGTCTCTCCAGCGGTATCTAGTCCGGTACGTACCGGTCCAATTAGGCGATCCACATTCGCTCTCTTGACTGCGCGCTTTTACCCTATTCTCTCAACCTGGCCCAGCCAACGAAGTCGGTGAGCCTTAGTCACTCTTATAACATTGGGTTGGGCCACCAAGATGCTCGATTTCGGCATTTTTCCGAATTTTTTTTCATTCATTCATTGTTAAAAAACCGACCCGATCATCTAGTATAAAAAATATAAATATACTTACGTGTCAGTAGTGAAGTGCTGGAATACACTTACTTTTATCTAGAAGTAAGGGTAGCGGGCGTGGGGGGAGGTGTGCTAAGTAGCCAAGCACTCAGGCGCGCTACACGATCCGCCGCTAAGCTCATTTCGCCAGCTTTGGTTTTATAAAACTGGGCAAATTCCTACACAAAGCTCTGGGATCCATTATATTCCGATTGTCGGATGCGGCGTCTTTTGTTATCAGCATTAAACTAAATGTTTATATAAATGACAAATCTGTGAATGTATGTATGTATGTATGTATGTATGTATTGAAAACAAACTAACTTTGTTGGCGCAGCGACCCAAAATGGATCTTGGCTTCCAAACAGATCTTACGCCACCGTGCCCTGTCTACGCCACCTCCTGCTAGTTGCAGACATGAGGGTTGCGCAAGTCATCCTCGATCATGTCTCTCCAGCAGTACCTGGGTCACCCCACAGGACGTCGTCCAGTTAAGCGACCCATATATGCGGGCGACCCACATACGCCCTACGTAGGGCGTCAACAGTGCTCCGCCATCGCGTTCTAACTTGAGGCACTCGCTTTATTTCGCTCCTCTTCATTCCGTCAAGCGGGTATCATCAGAATTTTTTAATGTAAATACAAAAATCCCCACCTGTACGCTATAAAATTAATCCATTAGAAGGTAATAAAAGTGGAAAGTGTAATTTTTTTTTATGAATTCTGATTATTAGGAGTGGAGACCCCGTCTCAGGAAACGTGTAGACAAAGTTTAGGTTAAGAGAAGTGGTTTTTTGTAGTGGTAGAGCCGTGCTGAAGGCGAATACTTCGTCAAGACCTACTATTTGTCTGTAGCATGAATGGGCCGGCTCTTCCGGGGAGGTGCCACACTCCCGCAGAAAACCGGCGTTTGAATGTTAGCTTAGTTACCGCGCTTCGTCCGGTAAGCAGTTGAGTTCCGGAAAACCAAACCCCCTCCCCTCTCCCATAATGACACTTTCCTTAAAAGCCGGCAACACTTCTGCACTGCCTGTATTAATGTGGATATTTATGGGCGGCGTTGATTGCTTTCCATCAGGTGAAACGCCTGCTTCTTTGCCTTCCTATCCCATAAAAAAGGGCGCCAAATAATGACGAAGACTATAATGATGAAATATATCATAGAGAGTATATTGTTGTATTACCTTCTCCAAATGCGTTTCCTTCATAAATCCCACCGTATCTCTCACAGAGTCCGCAAGCTGAATGAAATTTCAGTAATTTGGTAAAGCGAATGCAAGGTACGGGTCCCGAGTGGGATTTTCTTACAATCCGTGCTTTGTTTTGAAGTCTATTTGGAGTGGAACGACCACATTCTCTTGACACCCCGCTCCCCTTCGTCTGCAGTAGATTTCGGGACGGTGCGGTGCACGATTTCATACTCGGAGAGCTCTATTGGAACGGATGTTGTTTGTTTACAGACTGCGTGTTGAACAAAGCGTATTGCGTTGCCTTTAAGGTCATTTTTTGTTTGTTCTTTTACCTTGTCACAGTGGTGGCGAACCTTTTGAATATTATATCTGTTGGTGCAGATTAAGAAATGTTTTCGTGTTTCCTGTTTATTTTGTTCCGTAGTGTTTTTGATGTTTATCTGTATTACTGGCGGGTAGGCAATTGCTAAGTTAGATTATATTCATTAACTTGATCATTCTTCCATTTCTTATTATCACATCATCACAGAATATAACCTTAGTGATACTATTTTCCAGTGTTAATGCTAGTGATCCCCGAAGATTAGTGTTGGATGATCACGCCAGACTTAGCAAATATATAAATAGTTGCCCGTTTATGTGTATACGAATTTACAATAATATACCTCATGAATTAAAAGAATTGAACGCAACTTTATTTAAAAAAGATTACATAAATGGCTAATAGATGCCAATATTTATAATATTCAAGACTTTTTTGCTTTAAAGAGTCGATCAAATGTATATAATAGATAAATATATAGTGTAAAGTAAAAAGTGATATATAAATGTAATAATAAATTATAATTTTAATGATATTATAATAATCTAGCTATGTATTTAGATTTGTAATAATTGTTTTAGTTATTTCTAATAGTGTGTCATTATTAATGAAATTTGTATGCCGTAAGCGGCAATGTGATGGAGCTTTTATACGTCTCTTTTTTTTCATCTTGTTATAACCTCACATTATACAAATAAAGAATTATTATTATTATTATTAGTGACCTGAGATACAGGCTCACCCCTAGTTCAGGCACTAGTCCTCTACATATTTTTTTTTATGGGATAGGAGGGCAAACGAGCATGCGTGTCGCCTGATGGAGAGCAATCAACGCCGCCCATGGACAACCGCGACACCGCAGGAATCACGGAAGCGTTGCCGGCCTTTTAGGTATGTATAGGCTTGTTTTTTGAAGGTTCCTGATTAGATCCTGAATGTCATATCGGTTCGGAAAGACCGCCATATGTATTGTTTTCTCTACTTATACTATATTGTAACATATATACATACATACAAACATATAGTCTCGCCTGTCTCCCTGTAGGGTTACGCAGAGACCACAGATCTCCACCCGCCACGATCCCGCTACCATTCCTTGCTTCCTTCACACTCATCCATCCTTCCTCTCTCATTCACACTTACTTTCACTTATTTTATAATAATAATATTATTTACTTACACAACAATTGCCTAATATTTGAACGCATTAGCACTGATTCAGAATCAGTTAAAGAAATCTTACAAAAACCGCCTTTCCCTATCTGCTTTTCTATTTCATTGCCAATACGGTTGATACGAAAATTTATTTTATAAATATTTATTAATGGAGTCAGGCGTTACTTTGCGGAATTCCATCACTATATGGACAGTCAGACCCTACGGAAGACAACCGAAAAGAGGTTTTAAGTTTTCGATTGTCTTCCGTAGAGTCTACTATACCTGAAGATGCCTCGTGTTGGGGCGAAACACGTGTCGTTTACAAGATGGAAAAGTGATAATGTGCGTTTGGTGTTGTGTATAGTGGTTGGTGGGTGGAGAATTGATGGCCGATTTTCAGTAAGTTTTTGGTTTAAGTTCCAAATAAATCCACTTAACCCAACGGAAAAACACACATTATTAATATTCTGTTATTGTTTTGCTTGTCGCGGATCTTAGCTAAGTAAAACTTTTGACTGTCCATATATTATAAATATTTTTTTCCAATTACTTGATAGCCACTAAAATATAGTTTACACTCGTCTTCTAAATCATGTTGATTCAGAAGACGAGTGTAAACTATATTTTATCTGTGGTCGAACTAAATATCAAGCGAATAAATTGCAACCTTAAAAAAGCAAGTCAACACATTTCTTAGAGGCCAGCAACGTTTCTTCAATGCCCATTGCACTGCGGATGTCTACGCGCGGCGTTGATTGCTTTCCATCAGGTGAAACGCCTGCCCATAAAAAGTAGATCTGCAGAGGTCAAACACGCTACTGCAACTGGAAAAAGCTTGTTAACTCATGAATAGAAACCGAAGAGTGACCGCTGTATGACTAGCCGCGCGTACTCCCGAGGGACCGCTCGCTTCTTTTGGCGTATAATCGGAAGCTGACGTCGTTTCAAAACGTGTCTTTATTATTAATGTATTTGTTTTTATGTGCATCAGGTCTTACTCTGCTGATGATCTTATAAATAAAATTAATAATAAGAAGAGCAGGACGTAAAGGTATAGAATATTACATATGGACAATCATTTACACACATACCCCATATCATCATCATCAAGGCGTTACAGCCGCGGGTGGGCCTTGACCTGCGGTTTCTCCCCAGCCCCTCACACCGATTGCCTTCGCTTCGTCCTCGACTCCATCTAGCCATCTGAGCTTAGGCCTTCCGCGGCTTCTACGACAATCTATTATAGTTTGCCGTCGAATAGGCGTTTGGGTACTCTAGCTTCGTCCATCCGTATTACGTGTCCAGCCCAACGAAAGCATCTAACTTTGGTGGTTTTGATGACGTTCGGCATACACTTTACAACCACGAGCTTTATGAGCTGTACAATGAGCCGCCGCAGACATAAATATTGATTGAAACGTCCCATTTTTCTGTAAAAAAAGTATATATAATGTTTCTATGAAAAATGTAATAAAGGATTTACATTTGGCGTTAAAATATGTGATTTTTTTTTTTGTATAATACTAAAGTACAGGGAATTTTGTTAAAAAATAAAATATTTCTTTTTATTAATAATATTAATGATTAATTTACCAGAATATGTAAGATACAAGTTTCATAGTTCACGGTACATATTTTTGTTACAAAAATAAGTAAAAAGCCATATATTATACATATAGAATATCTTCTATGTGCAAAGGAAATGGCTTTTGCTAGAAAAAGGTGGGATTCCCCTGTAGTGCTTCTACTCCCTTCCCGCTAGATGTTATGTGGGCGTCTGATTTATAGAATATAACATGAATGGAATAATTTTACCAACCATTTTTACAACAAAATCATATTGTATCAAATAAAATATTCCTTATTTTCGACATAAAAATTACATTTAATTTGTCAAACGTCAGTGCGCTAACACTTAGGCTTTCGTACCATTACGTAATGAGGTTCCTCTGGAACTTGGAGAAGAAACAGGGAAAGAAACTCCACGTGTATCTACTTTTTTGTATTTTTATCCATCTTTTTACAATATAGCATTGTGTGCCGATCAAAGTTTATAGTCTCACAAATAATAAAGCATACATACATGGCCGTTTTAATATCACAGAGTGATATCAAACAAGCACACAAACAACGACATGGATGTAAAATGAAAAATTAAAAAGCACGAGGGGAATGAAATATTAGATACATGTTGGCGTTTAGGTAATAACGATGTTGTATGAGCAAATGCAGCGAGGCAACCCTGAATATTTTATATTTCATGTCCTAACACCGGGTGCAGTCCTTGTATTATAAGGACAAGGTTGCCACAACCCACTTGCTATATTACGAACATCCTACGCCATTCTGTGTGTGCAAAAATTAATTCGTACAGACTAGTCTTTAGGTACTGTAGTGATACATTAATAAATGTATCACTAATGCAATAAAACTTTTTGTTTTATTTCTTTTTGAAATTAAAAAATAGTATTATATAGTGTGTATCAATATCAGCCCGCGGCAGTCCACTGCTGGACATAGGCCTCACCCAGTGCGCGCCACCTAGCCCTATCTTCGGCTACACGCATCCAGTCTCTGCCGGCCGCCTTGCGCAGATGTCGCTCCATCAAGCAGGGGGCTTTCCCATAATACGTTTCCCAAGTCGCGGTCTCCACTCCAGCAGTCGTCTACTCCAACGATTGTCTGAGAACCGACACGTCCTTGCTAGATGAAGCAACGATCTGCGCAAGGCGGCTGGCAAAAACTGGATACGTGTAGCCGAAGATTGGGCTAGGTGGCGCGCCTTAACTGAGGCCTATGTAGACTACCGCGGGCTGATATTGATATTGAAGGATGGAAAATAAAGTTGAACAAAAAACAGTGTAAAATTGATGCGTAATATAAAAAATAAAGTTTAACACAAATTATATTTCAAGTTATTGCGTAACACACATATGAAAAATCATTTTTTTTTTTCGTATAAACCGATTAAAATCCGACTTTGAAATATCTAAATCCTATTCAAGAAAGCCTTAAAAACTTTTTAAAAATAAATTGAGAACACTTCCGTTAATGCGTGACATGAACTTTTAATTCAAAAAAGCTGCGTGCGAAAAAGAGACAAGCCTATGTCTTGAAAAGACTTTACATTGCTGGAACTATCGATCGTTTTACCTATAAAAAGGGGCGACGGTGCATCGAAGGTAAATTTTAAGGTTTAATAAGGTGAAATTGGAAGAAAATAGTAGAAGAGTATTAGTGGAAGTAAAGTGAAGAGAAGTGAAACTAGAGGCCGATTTCATTTTTCCGATCCCTAAACCCCAGCTCGTAACATTATTAGTCAGAAGATTAATACACAGTAATTGGGATTTTAAACCTTGGGGAAAAGTGTTCTTTACTAATGATCAAACGCAGCAGGACATAAATGTCCCTCTTTGCCCGCGCAACTTGAGGCTAAACGCAAGCATCAAAACATTGGCACGTCTACAACCCAATACATATTCTTTGACGCAAAGCTACCAAATGAACGAACGTAAGACGTAGGTAAGATTGCTTGGCGTGGTAATACAGTGGTGGAAATATCCTCGCTCCATTTTTGAAGGCCAAGGTCGACGTTAGCTTCAAGGACTCAGCAATAACATCGACATCCGAGGAACAAAGCGCCGATGGTGATCCCGCTGTTCGATACATTTATTTCTTTATATCCCGCTATGTTTTCAAACTGCTTGTAATGGACGTGATTTTAAAGTTGTATTATTTTTACTGTAATTTTACTATTCGTTTTCTAGAACAAGCATTGTAAACTAAGTTGGAATACTTAACAAGAATTCTAATAAATCATTCTGGGGCGTCGGGACCCCGGGATAGATCTATTTTGCAATACCAGCTGGGATATGAGACAATATTTTGTTTCAAGGTATAACAAAAAATAATTTATTTAAACATACGTATATACCAGTATGTATATATTAATATAGATACATATATGTGTGTATAATATAATATAATATAGTGTATCTGATATTTGTATGTGGAAACAGTAAGTAGACTTTAAGTACATATATGTATACATATATATCAATAATAATATCAGTCCGCGGCAGTCCACTGCTGGACATAGTCCTCACCCAAGACGCGCCACGTAGCCCGATCTTCGATTACACGCATCTAGTCTCTGCCAGCTGCCATTGCGTGGATCGTCGCTCCATCTAGCAGGGTCCCACTAGTTACATATGTATATAATTTGGTTATATTTATTATTTTTGTTTCAAGTTCACCACGAAAAAATATTCTTCGTCTACTTTGATAGCAATCAGCTTTTTTTTATGGGACAGGAAGGCAAACGAGCAAGCGTGTCACCTGATAAAAAGCAATCAACGACGCCCATAGATAGACATCCGCAGTGCCATAGGCAGTGCAAAAGTGTAACTCGCCGTAAAGACAAGTTTTATCCCCACCATCTGGATGAGTGGCGATCTACTACGGTGCGCTACTCTCGAAATTTCTTTCCACGCACCACCACATTGAAGAACCGGCTACCTTCGACGGTCTTTCTGAACCGATACGACATTGGCACCTTCAAAACACAAGCCTACACATACCTAAAAAGCCGGCAACGGGCTCGTGACTCCTGTGTTGTCGCGGTTGTCTATGGGCGGCGTTGATTGTTTTCCATCAGGCGACATGCTTGCTCGTTTGCCCTCCTATCCCATAAAAAAAAGAAGACGCGTTGCCGGTTTTTACAGAAAGTGACATTATGGGATGGGGGAGTTAAATATTACTGTTTGTAATATAACTTATAAAAATTATAAAAAACTAAACTATAAAAAATACTTGGGTCAGCGAACAAAGGCTTATCTTAACTTATTTTATGCCGGCACTCTTGTTTATTACAGCGTGAAACACAATCACAAAAAGCCTCCTCACGTGCCCGAGCAAGCATTAAAGTATTTAAAAAAAAAATACT
Organism: Baronia brevicornis; assembly: GCA_031353405.1. Lineage (NCBI taxonomy): Eukaryota > Metazoa > Arthropoda > Insecta > Lepidoptera > Papilionidae > Baronia > Baronia brevicornis. The sequence continues at coordinate 444,573 of JASFAT010001705.1, forward strand.
CCTTTTTCACCGAATGCGTATTTTGACACAATATTTCCGAGCTCCACTCAGCCTGCAACCCTCGTCCTGTCAAAACAAATACCTCTTTTTTTTTCCTCCCGTTGCGCGTGAAGCCGCCATTCCGTCTCATGTGCCCTCAGGATTTTACTTCAAGTACAAATTAAAAATGGGCTGGGGGACCTATCCTGAAGTCGGTTTCATTATTTGTCGTAGAACTGATGAAATTCCATTAAATGAGATAACTACCCTAAAAAACAATTTTTTTTGGAAGTTTCTAAGTTTATATATATATAAGCAAAGGACCTGCAAGACATATCTACATAAATGGACATCTGCAAGATTAATCACGCGCTTTGTACGTTTTGTATACTTAATAAACGGGTAATATAAAACAAACTAGCCTTTCGGGGTACGCCTGCGACGGCTCCTCAAAGCTACGCCAGCGTTTCGGGCTTTGCCACAGGGGGGGGGGAGCCGGAAGCCGCCTTGCCATTCCTATCAACTATTGTATTTTGGATTGTTTTCACCACCTTTTTTTTTTTTTTTTTTTTTATGGGATAGGAGGGCAAACGAGCAAGCGTGTCGCCTGATGGAAAGCAATCAACGCCGCCCACGGGCAACCACGACACCGCAGGAGTCGCGGAAGCGTTGCCGGCCTTTTAGGTATGTATAGGCTTGTTTTTTGAAGGTTCCAATGTCGTAACGGTTCGGAAAGACCGCCGAGGGTAACTGATTCCACAAACTGGTGGTGCGTGGAAAGAAGTTACGAGCGAAACGCACCGTAGTAGATCGCCACTCATCCAGGTGGTGGGGATGAAATTTTTCTTTACGGCGAGTTGTGCGGTTGTGGAATTCCGCGGCGGGAATTATTCCAAACAATTCCTCAGAGCACTCCCCATGATAAAGGCGGTAAAAAATGCTGAGAGATGAGACATCTCTCCGCAGCGCTAGAGAATCAAGCCGATCGGTGAGATCTTGGTCATCGACGATTCGGATCGCACGACTTTGAATGCGATCAAAAGGAAGAAGTTGATACTGGGGAGCCCCGGCCCAGAGGTGAGAACAGTATTCCATGTGTGGCCTGACTTGTGCCTTGTATAGTTGGAGGCAATGGCCAGATGTGAAATATTGTCTCGCTCTACTGAGCACACCCAGCTTTTTCGAGGCCAGCTTGGCCTTTTCTTCCAGATAAAGATAGATTCACCTTACCCAATTGCCACTTATGCTCAACAATGTTCGTTCGAATGCCACCCTTACCTTACCGATGGGGGTGTGCTGTGAAACGTTTCTCAAAGATGGCGAGGTTTCAATGATGCTGGCTAAATTTTCAATAATTAAATAAAAAAAGGCAAATGGTGCTGGCTAAATTTTCGCGCCTTTTTGATCTTTACTATTGGCCCTTAGACTGCTGTAGATGCTCAAGGATCAATTCCTTAATTCCTTAGCGTAAGGATGTGAATTATAGCAAGAGAAAAAGTAAGTAATGGAAAATGCGAAGGAAATAAAAGAAGGAGCAAAGAATTGGAACTACTTTTACAAATCTTTTTCCTCCCGTTGCGCGTGAAGCCGCCATTCCGTCTCATGTGGCCTCAGGTTTTTACTTCAAGTACAAATTAAAAATGGGCTGGGGCTGGGAGACATATCCTGGAGTCGGTTTCATTATTTGTCGTAGAACTGATGAAATTCGATTAATTTTTGACGGGCGACGTTGATTGCTTTCCATCAGGTGACTGACACGCCTGCTCGTTTGCCTTCCGATTCCATAAAAAACTCCGCACACAAAAAAGTCTATGGTCATAAAATCTGGTGACCTGGGTAGCCAGAGGATATAACTGAGACGGCATAATAATATATAATAAGAAATTGTATATATATAATTATATATATATATATATATAGATTTATAAATAAAATATTTCTTTACCGATGCATTTGTAAGTGACAATAAAGAGCATGCGTTATTAATTCTTTACCTTTATGTCGAACGAATTTGAAAATACGCCCCTAGATAGAGTCCCCCGTGTAAGTTACACCCTTCACTAATGAACGCGGGATTCTTTTTCGATTTTCATTCAAAACAAAAACGGCGGATTATTTTCGGCAGACGCCAGGTACTCGCTCGCAATGACTGCGCGAGTGTATCGATGTTGGGAAAACTCGGCGGATAATGAGGGGTGAGACCGTCTGAATAATCAACGATTAAAATATGTTTGCGGAACTTGAGAGAGGCCTTTGCCCGATGGTGCAGTGTTACAGTGTGTATATATATTTATATATATATTATACATATATAAATAAATATATATTTACGCCTATCCCCTGCAGGGGTTGGCAGAGCTCCATCCGCTACCATTCATCTCAGCGAAACAGGCTCTCCATTGGTCGCTTCTCGCCCTCGTGAGAATCAGGACGTGACGGGTGGCGAACCACGTCGCCGTCATTTTCAACAAATTAGGTATATTAAAATCGTCTTAATGAATCCCACGAGCCGCAAGGGAGGATGAAGGTCAGCCCCAGCAGAGCCCTGTATGCAGAAATAAGGCACCATAGTACCCGGGAGACGCCCGATCCCGGGACGGTCGGCACGCTTGCGACTAAGCTCGTCCTTAGCCATGCATCCATTGACACGGCAGACCGTGGATTGGCGGAGAGGAAGGGAAAGGATAGAGAAGAAAGGAAAGGGCAGGAACGGAAATGCGGGTTGGGGGGTTACCAGACTCGGAATATACATTCATAAATCCATACATATACTTATTCCGATGCGGGGATCGAACCCGCGAATATTGACTCCGCGGACGGAGAGCCCCGCAACTGAACAAATCGGTGGTCATTTTTTTATTTTTTCCTAGTGATAATTATTAGAAATTAGTTATGTTCATACATTGTCAATAATTAAAATTAATCCTTGTTATCCGAAACAAGGGCAATCGCCCAGATCTGCCTTTCATTTCAAGGCGTGCGTAGAGCACATAACGAGAGTCGTTCAGTAATTAGACCCTTTTACCACCGAGTTTGCATTCCCGTCGACCTTTTTTAATTTTATATCGAGTTATCTGAACCCCACTTTCCATGGCGTTGTGGCTTACGGTTAAATACGTCACTATAGTTCCCTGACATGCTAAGTTGACGTACTGTGTTCTGATATTTAATTGGGGTAACGTTGGCAAAAAAAATTAACTTGTTTTTCTTTACAATTTTTTTTCCAAAAAAAAATTTAGAAATTCTTCTTCTATGTCGTCATGCTCTTGGCAGAGCAGTCGTGGTCGTTATATATAGTGGTGGCTTGTTCAACAGACGCTACCATTCATCCTTCACGGCTGCCTTCTTGATGCATTTGTGTAGGGAGCTATTGAGAGCGATCTTCATCTAGTCCGTCCACCGCAACCGGAAATCTAAAGAAATTACATACATACATACATATCGTCACGCCTGTCTCCCATAAGGGTAGGCAGGGACCACAGATCTCCATCTGCTACGATCTCGGCATACTTTCCTTCCTTCCTCCACAATTATTATTCTCTTCACACAAGCCCACCGGTTAAGGGTATTCTTGACCTGGTCTTTAAATCTGGTCTAAAATCTTCAGCAATTTGGTCAAAGTATGTTTCCCATTGTTTTGCTCTACCGACCCTTCCATCCACATTCGCAACGTAAATTTCTTTTGCCAATCCTCTTTCATCCTTTCTCTCCATATGCCCAAACTATCTAAGTATCCCTTTCTCAACTTTTGTCACAACACCTTACTTTACTCCACATGGCTCGTTTATAATTATTTTGTAATTTCTGCAAAATAAAAAAATCAGAGGCTTAAGGAGGCATAAGGACTACTGACAGAAGTGAAAAGTGTATTTTGAAATTTCAAACTAATTGTAATATTAAATGCTGCTATTACTACAGCATGTTGCTGACGCGACTCACAAAACTTTATCCATCCATGAAACATTCAACGCGTAGGTATGGTGTTGGCGTGATGCGTGTACGTAGGCAGCTGCGCGCGCATTACCTGTGTTTAAAGTATGTCTATAGCTATAATCAATCAATATCAGCCCGCGGCAGTCCACTGCTGGACATAGGCCTCACCCAAGGCGCGCCACCTAGCCCGATCTTCGGCTACACGCATCCAGTCTCTGCCAGCCGCCTTGCGCAGATCGTCGCTCCATCTAGCAGAAGGGCGTCCCACACTACGTTTGCCGAGTCGCGGTCTCCACTCCAGCACTCGTCTACTCCAACGATTGTCGGTTCTCCGACAAACGTGTCCAGCCCATTGCCACTTCAGTCTGCTAACTTGAAGAGCAATGTCGGTGACTCTGGTTCTCCGGCGAATTTCTTCATTTCGAATTCTGTCCACCAGAGAAACCCCGAGCATAGCTCTCTCCATAGCCCTCTGAGCGACTTTGAGCTTTGCGAGGAGACGGACTGTCAGTGTCCACGTCTCGGCACCGTAAGAGAGTACGGGCAGGACGCACTGGTTGAAGACTTTTGTCTTCAGACATTGTGGTATGGGCGACGAGAAGACTTGACGGAATTTCCTGAACGCTGCCCAGCCTAGCTGTATCCTTCTGTCGGCTTCTTTCTCGAAGTTGTCTCCGTCTAATCGCACTAGCTATAATCATAGCTATAGAAATACCTTAAGCATGTTGCTGACGCGAATCTATAGATTTTTTCCCTACTCCCTTCCTAGTCGTGTAACGCGGCTATAGAAGTTTTCACTTCAAAATCATTTATCAAATAAGCCTTTTTTAGAACTAAAGAAATTTTTGAGACAGCAAGAGAAAAAATCAACAACTTGACGATGCTTTGTGAATACGAAGTACTTTCCATGTTAAGCCGACTTATTTGTGAAGTAGCATAGCTCCAATTAAGCTAGAAAAATTTTATAGCCTAATTGGAACATTTTACAAGAATGATGTAACATGCATTGTTAGTTTTTACTATTTATTGTAATGTAAATTCCTCTACATACAATTGTTTTCTATACAATAGCTGTTTACTGTGAAGTAACTGTGAGTTGTGTACTTCTTTGTTATCTGTAAGAAGTATATTTATTTATAATTTATTCTATTGTAAAGAATTTTATATGTATATGAAGCCCGTTTATATATGTTGGAATATAAGGAATATAAGGTGATGTAACATAAGATGATGGAGGATGTAATGTGGTGAAAGTCAAAATTTAACTGGCTAAGATCCGCGATAAGCAAACAAAGGCAGAGAAATAATATTTTATTTTATGAAATAGAAGGCACCAAGCACACCCATTTTATCGATTAAGAATCAATAATTCGCTAGGTACTTTACTAATTTATTTTAATTTACTGACAATTATTTTTATGAGGGTCGCTAGAGATTTCGAAAAATTATATATTATATTATATATCAATGATCATAAAAGATTGACAATCCCTGATCTATTCTATATTCTAAAACCTTCGATAAAGTTAGGCACACAGTCTTGGTTTCCAAGCTGGAATCGATTGGAATACATGTATCTCTTGCGTTGGGTTACTTCTTACCTTCGTGATCGAAATTAAGCAGTTAAAGGGTTCTGTTCCTCGTTTCTCCCTGTGACTTCGGGCTTACCACAAGACTCACCTCTTGCTCCGTTACTTCTCAATTTATTTATTAATGATGTATGTGGTCGAGATTTTTGAACATTCTAATTTTTTGATGTATGCGTATGACATGAAAATTTTTGAAATAATCTATACGTGGTAGCTAAGCTACCACTCAGACGCCAGTGTTCTGCGGGAGTGTGGTACTTCCCCGGGCGAGCCGGCCCATTCATACTACAGACAAATAACGTGCCATTCTTAACAAAGTATTCGTCTGCAGCGAGGCTCTAGCACTACAAAACGGTTGTCTTTCGTAGAATCTCTTATCTTAGCAAAGTAATGTTTGACTGTCCATCTTTATAACGGATTTGTGCAAAGTAAGAGCCGAGTCAATTTACATATTTTCCTAAAAACCTTTGCATTCAAGTACTAATATAAAATGGCGTTGAGTTTCGTACTCGACCGGCAAAAGCTGGCGTGGATTGATTGCCTGCATTTAAAACGAGATCCATAAAGTACGCACTTAATAAATGCTTGCAAATACCGTACACTTCTCTAACATCGAGATACATATACTCGTAAGCCCCCGGTACATACGAAGTGTGGACATGAAAGCCTCAGATGTGCCGTGAGTTGGGGCCACGGAGAGAATACCTAGGCGTTTGCAATACCTTATCGCTTAGGACCAATTAAGCAGATTGCATTTATATGGATTCCACATAAATCAGGATCCGTTGCGTTTCGTGTCGGGGGAGAGAATTCCCTAAGGCTGTGGCCACGAAGTCAGCTTTGTTGATCGTTATTAATTTTTTTTTATAAATAAACTAGCTGACCCGGCAAACTTCGTACTTCAGAATCAATAAATAAAAAAAGTGAACGATAATTGCAGAATGTTTCAACTTTAGTAAAAAATGTGGTCAAAACTTAACAGGTACAAAAAGAAATCGTAATCAATAAAAAAATGACAAAAAAAACTTCTCTTTGGATTTAAATTGATTTCTGAACGACTTTTAATTTTAATTGATTTCTGAACGACGGGACCAATATCAAATATTTGACAGGTAGGAATTGTTTCTAAGGGAAAACAAAATTGTTGCTTTTACTATATTCCTAATATTTTTATCATACTTCTTTTTTCATTCTAATCATTCTCTTCATTTCTATCATACTCACCTTATAAACCTTTCCTGGGCTTCTAAAAATAATTCAAGATCAAAATTAGCCAAATCGGTCCAGCCGTTCTCGAGTTTTAGCGAGACTAACGAACAGCGATTAATTTATATTTATATATATATATATATATATATATATATATATATATATATATATATATATATATATTTATATATATATATATATATATGTTTAAAACCTTTCTAAATTGATTTTATTACAACATTGTATGATTAAGGTTTACAACACTTGGTGATTGTAAAGTCATCGCTCATTCTCCAACACAGGACCAAAGATACGCCTTAAATTTTTTTTTCTCAAAGGTGAATAAGTCTATGGATACATTACTTTAAATTTGCCCCCAACGACACTATGAATGTAACCCTAGCAACGCAGCAGCTAGCATATATATATATATATATATATATATATATATATATATATATATATATATATATATATATATATATATATATATATATATATAAAACCTTCAAAATTGCTTTTATTACAACACTTGATTAAAAAATAGTGATTTGTCAGATTTAAAAGTTTGTTTTACGCAGTTTTCGTGGCCACACACTGTACTTAGCGACATGTCTTTACTTGATTTACTCGAGTAGGATAATTAACGCATTTCCTTCCTTTACATTTTCGGGTTTCCAGGGAATATATTAGTCCCGGTTCATCTTAATATTACTTAAGGTGGTATATACCCGAAGATAAGTAAGCTGCAATCGGTACTTTACTTGGTTATTATGGCTTCTGAGATTATTTGATGTTGAGGTTCACATATGTGTGTATTTATGGTAATATTTTCTACCACAGAGCTCCATCCACTACCATTCATCGCAGCGAAACGGCTCTCCATTGGTCGCTTCTCACTCTCGTGAGAATCAGGACGTGACGGGTGGCGAACCACGTCGCCGTCATTTGTCAACAAATTATATATATTAAATTGGTTTTAGTGAATTCCACGAGCCGCAAGGGAGGATGGAGGTCAGCCCCAGCAGAGCCCTGCATGCTCAAGTAAGGCACCATAGTACCCGGGGGAGCGCAATCCCGGGACGGTCGGCACGCTTGTGACTAAGCTCACCCTTAGCCATGCATCCTTTGGCACGGCAGACCGTGGATTGGCGGAGAGGATATGGAAAGGATAGAGATAGAAAGGAAAGGGCAGGATACGGAAATGCGGATATGAGGGGTATATATATATATACTATATATATATATATATAAATATAAATATATATATATATATATATATATATATATATATATATATATATATATATATATATATATATATATATATATATATATATATATATATATATATATATATAAATATTTATTCCGATGCGGGAATCGAACCCGCGACCATTGACTCCATGGGCGAGGGGTTATTAAAACAGACTATGTCTGTTTTATGTACTAATAAATCAATAAGTGCACTTTTTTTTTTTCAAAATAAAACCTATGGCAAACGAGCAGGCGTATCACGTAATGGAAAGCAATCAACGCCGCTCGTAGACATCCGCAGTGTCATAGGCATTGTCAAGCGTTGCTGGTCAATATTTGGGTATTTAATAATAATATAATAATAAGATAATCTTTATTTCAAACAATCTTTTTTGGTCCATACATTTTTACATTTTTGTGTTAGTACACCTTAAAATTTGTACACCTTAAAAATTACGTTAGTAAATCATTTACATTGTAGCCGATTTAGCTGTGTGCTGCATAAGGCGCGAGTTGAATCTAGCAACAACGATTTTCATTATAGAGTTGCAGCTATCCCGTATTCTGTGAAGCAACGAGGTTGTTCGTTTTCGCAAAATGGCCCAATGCAGTGCAGAAACGGGGAAGCCCCAACGATATTTTGAAACCGTTGTTATATTGGACTCGCAGGGCGTTGATGGTTCGCTGCGTGTAAACATACCACAAGCTGCACGTGTAGAAGACTTGGCAGTACACTTGTTATTTTTGCAACGTGCAAACCAAAGCATTAAGCATTACCTTTTGCCCTTTAAGCAGGGCAGGTCTTAGTGTAAATGTGGCAAAAACGAAAGTTATGGTGGTTTCAAGTAGACAACATCCGGACACGTGTATATCTGTTGATGGATACACACTTGAGGAAGTAAATCAATATAAATACCTCGGTACGTGGTTAAATGAATCTTGGGGAAGTGATCAAGAAATAAAAACCCGTATTGAAATCGCTCGTAGCTCCTTCAACAAGATGAAACGTGTCCTTTGTTATCGCAGCCTCAAACTTTCCTTGCGCATTAGAATGCTCCACTGTTACATCTGGCCCGTTCTTCTATACGGATGTGAGGCTTAGACGCTTAAAGAAGATCTTAGAAACGTATAGAAGCGTTCGAAATGTGGGGATATGGACGGATGCTCGCTATTAGCTGGGCTCAAAGGGTGGCCAATGACGAGATTCTCTGTCAAGTCGAGCAAAAACGTGAACTTTTGCAGACCGTCAAAGGTAGGAAAGTTGCTTAACTGGGTCATATCATGAGACATGACAGGTACAAGTTGCTGCAACTGATCATGATGAGAATAATCGTGGGCAAAAGACTAGTTGGTCCAAAAAGAAAATCTTGGCTATGTGATATCAGGGAGTGGACCGGGGTAGCGAGTGCTCCAGAACTGCTGCACATCGTGAAGGAGGAGGAAAGTTGTGCTGAATTGGCTGCCAACCTACGCTAGTCGGAGAGGCATTCTCAGAAGAAGATTGTCCTTTAAAAATTGTTAATCCACACACGAAAGTGCTCACAAATTCACATCGTTGGAAAATCGTCAATACGAAAATCAGCCTTCGCGTGGTAACCGCACGATTTCCATAAAAAATTTCTCCGACAAAAGCCCCGGGAAATAGAAAAAATCGCGCCCAACGCCCACTTATAATAGGTCCGTTTCGAGTGGTGCCAATTAGAGGCAGGTTCCCGAGTGAGGCAGTTTCCTCCTTGGCACTCTACCTCGGTTTTTCGAATGAATTACCTTTTACCTATGGCGAATTTTTATTGACGAACTAAAAAAGGGATCCAATAAATCTGGAGTTTAATTTTCTTTTATATTTATTTATGTTATTCTATATTTATTTCTTTGTATTATTATTATTCTTAATTTACATAATTCTCTCTTAATTATATACAAAAATCTCATTCGCATGGTTATTTTATTTGTTTATCTTTTTCCACTTTGATGAAATTCTCGTCATGTAGAAGACAATATGCCTCGTGTGTAGTTCGATCCACTATCACAATATTGGGCTTATTAGAAACAATTTGTCTATCCGTGATAATACATTGGACCCAGCATAATCTAGCACGACCCAGCATAAAGCACTTTTTATAAAATACTTACAATTAATATTAATGTGTATAGAAAACAAAATTTCTCCCATATAAATAAACATACGTACATATCGTCACGCCTGTTTCCCATAGGGGTAGGCAGAGACCACAGATCTTCATCCGCTACAATCCCGGCAAACCTTCCTCCACACTAATCCATCTTTTCATCCATCCTCTCACATTCATCATAGCCGGCTCTTAGTTAGTCGCGAGGGCGAGAACCTCATGGGAATCAGGACGTGACGGGTGGCGAACCACGTCGCCGTCATTATATCTCCCATATAAAAACTAAAATTAATTAAAAAAAGTTAACTTGATATTTTTTTGAAGAACTGCAAAAAATAGTTTTCAACTAGAATTTTAAAAACAATTTGTTGAAAAATGACGGTGACGTGGTTCGCCACCCGTCACGTCCTGATTCTCACGAGGGCGAGAAGCGACCAATAAAGAGCCGTTTTGCTACGATGAATGGTAGCGGATGGAACTCTGTGGTATCTGCCAACCCCTGCGGGGAATAAGTGTAAATATATAAAAAAATATATAAAAAATAAAAACAAAATGGTCATCCTAAAATTTCAGTCACAACAGACCGTGAATATTTACTATTCGGGACTTATACACGTGACTTCTACAAAAAAAAATTGTTATCCACTGGAATGTGAAAACAATATGGTCGTCCAAATAATAATTTAACTATACCCTCAAACAATTAAATTTTAAAGTTATTGTTGCTAAAATTACCTCACTAAAAATGAAACTTCGCACTCAAAGCCAACCGCTTTACGGTTATCGCTCCAAAGAGGTCGCAGCGAATAGAGAATATTGCGTATAAGCCACGTACTGTAATTAACATCTTTTAAATGCCGCGTAATAAATTTATTTTCGTTCAGAAATAGGGCAATTATGTTGGCAAGCGGAATCCTTAAGGACATAATTAAGGACCCGTGTCGCTTAAGGGCGAAAGAACGGGACAAAGTTACATTTGCTCTGTATTAGAGCGAGACAAATATACATAGCGTTAAGTAAATATTGTATTTTTTAATGAACTGCCAGCTAATTAAGTAAATGCCTTCAAAGATTCGCGTTTCTGCAAGTGACGGCGTTGTTGATATTACTTTGTATGTTTCTAACGAGAAAAAAAACCGGGAAAACGGTGTAAAGTGCGGGAAATTTTAATTAGAAGCGTGTAATTAGAAATATACAATAAAATTTCTGTTTCATATAAAGTACAAAAGTCATTCATTTGTAACTGGCAGCTGCGTAATTAGAAAAAAATTAATAAATCACGTGTAAAGACTTAAATACTTTTCTGTTTATTTTTTAAAAGCAGCCAGCATTGTTAAAATATAGTTTATTCAATCTTTTTCCTTATTCGGCAATTAAGAAATAAAAACTGATGTGCCAGTATCAAAAAGTGTTCAATATAATCTATATACCTCTAAATTTTTAATAAAATTATATACACTATGTCATATATTATGCATATGTTTTGTGCTGCATGCATATATTTCATATATATATATATATATATATATATATATATATATATATATATATATATATATATATATATATATATATATATATATATATAGGTATATTTATTTTAAGGACATATTTAATATTTCATAAAAATAAAAATTTATAATATTATTTATTACTTAATTTTCTCGGGTAATTAAAAAGTCACGGGTATATAGTACGGCCTGCTTTGATTTTTCTACATAAATCGTAATAATTTAGCTCTAAAGAGGTTTTAGTAGCCAAACTATGTTTCTGGTACTTAATAATAGAGTCGTTTGGCTATGAAAAAAAAAATAATTCCAAATTCGAAACTTTTGTTTTTCTTTTTTTAAATTAATCCCTTTTTAATTTGTGACTTTGTACTTACTTTTCATGGGTTCGTTGTTAGAAGATTGTCAGGCAACTAAAACTAACTTCTTGTTATTTTTAGTAAAATCATTTTAAACTTGTAATAGATAACACTTGATGTTAATACATTTTAATCAATTATGAATGAATTCACTACATTTAATTATATGGACAGTCAAAAGTTTTACTTAGCTAAGATCCGCGACAAGCAAAACAATAACAGAAAATTAATAATGTGTGTTTTTCTGTTCGGTTAAGTGGATTTATTTGGAACCAAAAACTTACCGAAAATCGGCCATCAATTATCCACCCACCAACCACTATACACAACACCAAACACACATTACCACTTTTCCATTGTAAACGACACGTGTTTCGCCCCAACACGAGGCATCTTTAGGTATAGTAGATAATGTGATAATGTGTGTTTGGTGTTGTGTATAGTGGTTGGTGGGTGGAGAATTGATGACCGATTTTCGGTAAGTTTTTGGTTTAAGTTCCAAATAAATACACTTAACCCAACAGAAAAACACACATTGTTAATTTTCTGTTATTGTTTTGCTTGTCGCGGATCTTAGCTAAGTAAAACTTTTGACTGTCCATATAGTGATGGATTTCCGCAAAGTGACGTCTGACTCCATTAATATACATTTAATTAAGTAATTAATTTTGTATGGGAGGGAAAAATTTCTCTCATATAACATATTTAGCAGGATATACAAGTAAGAATACAAAGGATATAAAAAGGTGCCGAGACGTGGACACTGACAGTCCGTCGCCTCGACAAGCTCAAAGTCGCTCAGAGGGCTATGGAGAGAGCTATGCTCGGGGTTTCTCTGGTGGACAGAATTCGAAATGAAGAAATTCGCCGGAGAACCAGAGTCACCGACATTGCTCTTCAAGTTAGCAGACTAAAGTGGCAATGGGCTGGATACGTTTGTCAGAGAACCGACAATCGTTGTAGTAGACGAGTGCTGGAGTGGAGACCGTGACTCGGCAAACGTAGTGTGGGATCCTGCTAGATGGAGCGACGATCTGCGCAAGGCGGCTGGCAGAGACTGGATGCGTGTAGCCGAAGATCGGGCAAGGCCTATGTCCAGCAGTGGACTGCCGCGGGCTGATATTGATATTGACAAGTAGGAATTAACTTTTTTTTTTTACTTGTTAAAATGTCAATCCATTACACAGGTGTTTGACGTGATATACATCGCATTGCTTGTTCTATAAAGCAATACGATCCAGACGCATCTATCTTAATTAATATCCGTAATGGTGACATGCCCGCATAATAATCAATTCCGCTGGTACAAACTAATCGCTTATCTCACAGCCTCCGCCGTGGGCGTGAGGGATCGCCAATCGTTTGCATAGAGCAGATCCATATCATATCGAAACATTGCTTTTTAAACTAAGCAGAAACAAGCGTTTACAAAGTGGTAGAGCCACGCTGCAGACGAATACTTTGTCAAGAATACTTTGTATAATATTTGTCTGTAGCATGAATGGGCCCGCTCGCCCGGGGAAGTACCACACTCCCGCAGAAAACCGGCGTCTGTGTGGTATCTTAGCTACCGCGCTTCGTCCGGTGAGTGGACTTTTTTTGGTAAGATTTAGATCAAGGATTGTCAATCTTTTATGATCATTGATATATTATATAATTTTGTTATATAATATATAATTTTTCGAAATCTCTAGTGACCCTCATAAAAATAATTGTCAGTAAATTAAAATAAAAATATCTATTAGGTTCCGTGCTTGTACATTTATTTTATGATTTTAAACATTTATTTAAGTAATTTAAACATCACAATAGTTCTATGTAAAATATTTATTGAATAATAAGTAAAATAATAAACAGAATGGACGTACATTTCGGCACCAGCAAAGGACATGATTGCACATGTATTTTCTTATTATAGAAATCCCCATAAAATGTTTAGTATTGAATATTATCCAAACAGTTCTAATCAGATCCAAATAGTATTTATCACATTATAATTCCACCTTTACAAATTATATACATTTGTCGCCTATACAATAATATATTGATTGATCACATTACAAAAACAATAGATATTAAAATACCCCAATTAAAGCGATCGGGATATCTTTAGCAGTCGATAGATCACGAGATCATATATTCACGCCCATCCCCCGCAGGGGTTGGCAGAGACCACAGAGCTCCATCCGCTACCATTCATCGCAGCGAAACGGCTCTTCATTAGTCGCTTTTCGCCCTCGTGAGACTCAGGACGTGACGGGTGGCGAACCACGTCGCCGTCATTTTCAACAAATTAGATATATTAAATTCGTGTTAGTGAATCCCACGAGCCGCAAGGGAGGATGGAGGTCAGCCCCAGCAGAGCCCCGCATGCTGACGTAAGGCACCATAGTACCCGGGGGAGATCGGCACGCATGCGACTAGGCTCGCCCCTAGCCACGCATCCATTGGCACGGCAGACCGTGGATTGGCGGAGAGGAAGGAAAAGGATAGTGAAGAAAGGAAAGGACAGGAAAGGAAATGCGGATTGGGGAGTTACCAGACTCGGAATAAACATTTATAAATCCATATAAATATTTATTCAAATGCGGGAATCGAACACGCAATTCATTTTATGTGTTTAATTTTATTGTATTTCATTATAATATAAGTATGAATAAGTAACCCTATTATTATATTAAAATGTAGACATGCTGTCCACAAATCATAAGTTATAACACGGGCATTATTAAGTTTATATTATATATTATTAAATTATATTAAATAGATTATAAGTTCTCTTTTCTAATGGAATTTGAACCCAGAATCAACTCAGAAAGGATGATTACTAGCCACTAAGCCAAGTCACTTACATGGATACTGACAACTTCAACACATCCGAGGTCAACCAACACGACTAAGCAATATGGTAAAACGTAAGAGGTGGTGCTTTGATTTCGGCCGCTTAAAATATTACTCTGTTACTGCGCGTTATGTGTATGGTACAAGTTATAAGCGGTAGCGATTAAAATTTATTTATTTATTAAAAACAAAATCCACAGCACAACTTATTGCTGAAACTTATATAAATAATTAAACACTTATGGAGACAATAGTGGACTTACATATTATTATCTTAACTAAAAATATATACACATTCGTGGATCAAGGCGTTAATCTATATAATATTTGTTTATACATATACGTATGTATGTGTATGTACATATGTATGTATATATTTTAAGTCTTAAATTACTAAATCAATTACAATTACTTATGTAAGTTTATTTTCTATATATTTATAATTTATATTAGTTTTGCTGTAATATGAGTTCTTAAATGAAGTTTTTCTTCTCCTTTTGTCTCAATAGAAAATGCCCTTCTATATAATTTTGCATCTAAAGGGTAAGTGTCAGTCTTCTACCATCATGTTTTCTAAATAAATTCCATAAACACCCTTAAAATGTTGTGTGGCCACCGTCACAGAATAGAGTCACCCCATTGGATATGAGTAGTATGAGGTACCTATAACAACGAAAATCTTTCATTATTTATTGTATATAAAGCGCCTGAGTGTGGTAGAGCCGCGCTGCAGACGAATACTTTGGCAAGAATGCCATATTATTTGTCTGTAGCATTAATAAGCCGGCTCGCCCGGGGAAGTACTCACTCGCGTAGAACACCGGCGCCTGAGTGGTAGCTTGGCTACCGCGCTTCTACCGATGAGCTTTTGGGTTCCAGAGGCCCAACCCCCCTAATGATAGTAGCCTATAATGACACTTTCCTTAAATGCCGGCAACGCTTCTGCACTGCCTATGGCATTGCGGATGTTTATGGCCGGCGTTGATTACATTCCATTAGGTGACATGCCTGCTCGTTTGCCTTTTTATCCCATAAAAAATAAATAAATATATATATATATATATATATATATATATATATATATATATATATATATATATATATTCACGCCTATCCCCCGCAGGGGTTGGCAGAGACCACAGAGCTCTATCCGCTGCCATTCATCGCAGCGAAACGGCTCGTCATTGGTCGCTTTTCGCCCTCGTGAGAATCAGGACGTGACGGGTGGCGAACCACGTCGCCGTCATTTTCGACAAATTAGGTATATTAAATTCGTCTTTAGTGAATCCCACGAGCCGCAAGGGAGGATGGAGGTCAGCCCCAGCAGAGCCCTGCATGCTGAGGTAAGGCACCATAGTCCCCGGGGGAGCCCGACCCCGGGACGATCGGCACGTTTACGACTAGGCTCGCCCCTAGCCACGCATCCATTGGCACGGCAGACCGTGGATTGGCGGAGAGGAAGGGAAAGGATAGAGAAGAAAGGAAGGGGCAGGAAAGGAAATGCGGATTGGGGGGGTTACCAGACTCGGAATAAACATTTAAAAATCCATATAAATATTTATTCCGATGCGGGAATCGAACCCGCGACCATTGACTCCGCGGGCGGAGAGCCCCGCCACTGAGCTAATCGGTCGGTCAAAAAATATTTAAAACCGTTGTGATTTCGGACCTAAGTTTTAATTTTACACTTCCAACTCTTTTTGAATTATTAAGATGCATCTGCACATTATGTTGACGTTATTCACTATGGCGTTAGATTTTATTGTATATATTTATCGTAACAGACGTTTGATAAATCAATATTTTTCATTATAATAGTAGCGAATCACTACAATTTGCCTCATACAAATTAATATGGATCTTGGCCTCCACAACGATTCTCGGTTATATTGTTCCATCTCACATTCCTTTCGATGACACATCATGGTTCTTTTTACTGATTTCCTTCTCGATATATAGCGAGTCGGGTAATAAATAAAATATCAGCTGCGTCCTATGACTTGTAACAAAGATGGCACCACACGTGAGCCTCTCTCGGGGGAAATCTTCAACGCCGACGAGGGTAGCCGGATTAACTTTCGTTTAATACGTCAATGTGATGGCCTGCCCCACACCCCCGTTACCTGCAGCCCATTCCCCGCTACCCTCATCCCGTACATGCATTTTACATAATCGTCCAACAGCCTAGATTTATTTTTTCTCATTCTTTTGAAATAGTGACAGTGATAACATATGGATATACGTATGTATAGAAATGTTATAAGTATTTTTATAGCTCATACCGACGGACGGTTGGCTCAGTGGCGGGGCCCTCCGCCCGCGAAGTCAATGGTCGCGGGTTCGATTCCCGCATCGGAATAAATATTTAGGATTTATAAATATTTATTCCGATTATGGTAACCCCTCCCTCCAAATCCGCATTTCCTTTCCTGCCCTTTCGTTTCTTCTCTATCTTTACCCTTCCTCTCCACCAATCCACCGTCTGCCGTGCCAATGGATGCGTGGCTAAGGGCGAGCTTAGTCGCAAGCGTACCGACGGTCCTGGGATCGGGCTCCCCCGGCTTCTATGATGCCTTAGCATGCAGGGCTCTGCTGGGGCTGATTTCCATCCTCCCTTGCAGCTCGTGGGATTCACTAAGACGAATTTAATATACCTAATATGTCGAAAATGACGGCGACGTGGTTCGCCACCCGTCACGTCCTCATTCTCACGAGGGCGAGAAGCGACCAATGGAGGCACCTTTCGCTGCGATGAATGGTAGCGGATGAAGTTCTGTGGTCTCTGCCAACCCCTGCGGGGGATAGGCGTAAATATATAAAAAATAAATTATAGCTCATATATGTTCCACTGAATGTACATTAACCCATCACGCTTGTCTTTTGCGGATTGGCGGGGTAAGCAAATTGTTTATTATAGTCATACTATTTTATTTATTATGTTATATCTTTTTTCTCTTTTTCACGTGGTCTCCGTCCTTATTAACAGCTCCAACATAACTTTAATCATAACTTCAAAAATATTATTTGAATACTTTGTGGACATTTTCAAAAAATAAAGTGTGAACAGTGATTTCGTGCTTAATTTAATACAAACTGAGAATAAATATATGTGGACCAATACATATATTTATATTCATGCGGGCATCAAACCCGTGACCATTGATTCCGTAGACAACCGCACCACTGAGTCCATCGAGTGTTTTATTAGGTGCACAACTAAGTTCTCGCTGTTTTTTTTATATATAAAAATGCAACTTAATTGAGCATAAATTCTTACATATATACTATTCAAATTACCTAGTTACAACTTCTTTCTGGCAGAGCTCGAATACCGATACAATAAAAGTCGTCGTATTTTAAGGCTGTCCACGAATCAAGCCATTTTGTGATGTCTTCATGTGAGCGGAATTGCTGATCAGCCAGATCATGTGACATCGAACGAAACACGTAATAATCAAGAAATATAGAGGATGGATATCCCTTTTGAAGGTTTCCATGTAGGTTTTAACAGGTTTGGCAACATGAGGCCGAGCGTTGTCATGCAGTAGAATCACTTTTTCGTGCCTTTGCTCGTATTGTGGCCGTTTTTCACACAGTGCTCAGCTCAGTCACATCAATTGAAGTCCATACCGTTCCCCAGTGATGGTTTCGTTTGGTTTCAACGGCTCACAATAAACAACACCGACCTGGTCTCACCAAATACACAGCATAACCTTCGCAGCGTGTATATTTGGCCGAGCCGACGACGTAGAATCATGACAGGGCAGTCCCCATGACTATTTTCTTTGGATGGTCTTATAAGTCAGTTATAAGTTAAGTTTTTGTAGGACCGCCCATAGACATCTGCAATACCAAAGCCACCGCAAAAACGTTTCCTGCCCCTGAGAAAGGTACGAGCAAATACTTGTTTTTAGTACCAATGTCGTATCGATACAAAAGTACAGGAAAAACGCACCGTACTGGATCGCTTTTCGTGCATGTAATGTATGCAGTATGTATGTAGTAGTGACGTTGGGTCAGACAGAACTAAACACGTATTGTGCTAGACAATTCGTGGTTAGTTCTGTATGGAAAATCTTTTGTTTTTATGGGATAGGACAGCAAATGAGCAGGCGTGTCACCTGATGGAAAGCAATCAACGCCATTCATAGACATAAGCAATGCCATAGACAATGCGGAAGCGTTGCCGACCTTCAAGGAAAGTGTCGAGAAAGAAAAGAAAGAGAAGAGAAAGAAAAGGAGAGATTGGGCATTCGCAACTCAACCGCTCACCATACGAAGCACGGTAGCTAAGCTAACACTGAGACGCCGCTTTCTGTGTGAGTGTGGTACTTCCCCGCGCGAGCCGGTCCATTCATGCTACAGACAAATATTATGCCATTCTTGACAAAGTATTCGTCTGCAGCTTGACTTTAACACTAGCAAAATCACTTGTTGTGATCACACGTTGCCGTAGTGATTACATACAACCAGGTGACTCTAATGCTCGTGGGCTGTATTGCTATAAAAAAAAACCTTTTGAAAGTGAGATACGCTAATAGGCTAAACGCGCTTATACAGAATAGAAGTAGCACGCTGTAAAATGATTCCAGAAAATAAGACGGCGGTTTCCTAATACAATGGTGGAGTAAACAGCTCAGTCGTTAGCCGGAATGCTTCAGACGGTTAAAAAACGACGGGTGCACACAACCTGCTCGAGCGCTGCAGAGTCAACGCCTTTCATCTCACCGTAATGAGTCCCTGTATATTCGTACATCGCGGTGTCGTTGTGACGTTCATGTTAGGTAAAACGTGAGGGTAAATGCGCATAAATGCGCATGCGAAAGCAAATATTTCTTGTATAAATATGTTGATATGGTATAACTGATGAAGTCAGGTGTTATTTTGTGGATATTTCAGTAGTAGAAGAGCAACGTTACAGACGAATACTTGGTCAAGATAGGCATATTATTTGTCATCAGCACGTATGGGCCGGCTCGCAAGGGGAAGTACCACACTCCCGCAAAAGACGACATCTAAGTGGTAGCATAGTTACCGCGCTTCGTCCGATGAGCGGTTGAGTTCTGGAGGCCAAAATCCCCTTCCCCTCCCTCATCTCCCCCTCCCTCCTCCCCCTCCCTCATCTCCCCTCTCTCCTCCCTCTCCCTCATCTCCCCTCTCTCCTCCCCCTCCCTCATCTCCCCTCTCTCCTCCCCCTCCCTCCCTCCCCCTCCTCCCACTCACTAAGCTACATTAGCTAAGCTACACCCACCTAAGGTACAAAGCTACACTAGCTAAGCTACACCCAGACGCCAATTTTCTACGGGAGTGTGCCCACAGTGAACATCCCCGTTTGATTGATTACACTGACTTGATTATCAATGACACTTCGAATGTCTATGGGTGCGGTGATTGCTTTCCATCAGGTGACACGCCCGCTCGTTTGCCTTACTATGCCATAAAAAAATCCATTATAAAGATGGACAGTCAAATTTACTGTGCTAAGATCCGCGAACTTATAGCCTTTCAAAATATTCCCCTCCAAACCCTTTGCACTTATACATTGCGACGCATGCACTGGAGTGTTAAATTTTGGTCCACGAAGAATTTTTTTCACTATGGGGAATAAAAGGAAATCGCATGAAGCTAAATCTGGGCTGTAATGAGATTATAACATTTGTACCCCCAAAGAAGTCACATAGCCGATGGTTCTCGATTAGCAGCTGTGTGAGCGCGTTATCTTAGTGAAAATATATATATATATATATATATATATATATATATATATATATATATATATATATATATATATATATATATATATATATATATATATATATATATATATATATATATATATATATATATATATATATATATATATATATATATATATATATATATATATATATATATATATATATATATATATATATATATATATATATATATATATGAATAATATTTAAAAAAGAACTACATGTATACATACGTGGCCAATATTTTTCACCAAGGAGTTTTATAATGTAATTAAAAGGTTAGTTCAAATTAGTTTCAGGAAAAAAAGATTATATTTACTTTGTGGGTAACAATTTTTGGAAAAGACTATATATCTATCTTTTTATATATCTAAATCTTTTAATTAACAAGATGTAGATGCAAGTAAAGGGGGAGGGAGGGGAGAACGGTAATAACATCTTAACAGGCCCAAGTCAACCTCACCTGCACGCGCGTCGGTGGCGGTACCCAAGCGGGTACCGGGTGCTCCCTGATGAAGACGAGGCTCTAGCTACCGAGCAATGGTGGTATAACCCATCCACTCAACCGGGAAACCAGGTAGAAGAGGCCTCAGTGAGCCTTGAGGTGTAAATAAATCCAAAAAAATGTCTGGTGAAAAGACAACGGAAAACCACTGCACTAAATTCCCAACAAAATCACCATTAAAGTAGCAAAGAAAACAGCAAGTTTGTCATAAAAGTGGAAGAGCCTAATGGATCGCTGGGTGTAGTCTGGTGATCGCGATCTTCAGACATGAAGGATCGACCAGAGAAAGAGAAAGATGTAAGTACTTAGGAAAAAATATACAAATTCAATGTCACTAACAACCTACACATATAGTTTGTAAGACTATGGTACTATTCTATGGTACTATTTTTCATTCCTCGTGTTCATCATAATTTGAACCTTTTCCCGGTTGGGAAACTATATAGTTACAGTTGAAGATAACTTGGTCAGCAATTTCGTTTAATATTCAACTTAATAAAGTTCAGTTAATAAAGTTAAACTTTTATATTTTTTTCCCGCTGAATACTTGAGAAGGCAAAGTACTAAAACAACCATCAGAGGGATCGCTTGAACTTTTCATTCTAGTTTTCAATCTTTTATACCTTATTAAATTTTAATTTTTTAATGCATGGCAGAGGTATTCGGCTGTACTTCCGAATCGATGCGACATTGGAACATTTAGTAGTATAGTATAGTATAGTATAGTATAGAATAGAATAGAATAGAATAGAATAGAATAGAATAGAATAGAATAGAATAGAATAGAATAGAATAGAATAGAATAGAATAGAATAGAATAGAATAGAATAGAATAGAATAGAATAGAATAGAATAGAATAGAATAGAATAGAATAGAAAAGAATAGAATACAATAGAATAGAATAGAATAGAAAAACTTTATTTATGACACTATTTTTGTACAATTACTAAAATTAAATCCTTAATAATATTCTATATACAAATAAAAACACAAAACAAAAAGAAAATAATTTTAATCTAACGAGTGTCATAAAATGGTTCTTGCTCAGCATATGCCGGGCGCACTATTGGAGCACCCGGCGCTGGTTTTGTGGGGAAAATATTATATATTTCGTATAAATAATGGTTTAAGTGTAATTCACCCATCACAAAATATTCTTAGTTATAGTTAGTTAAGTTCTTAAGCAAATGAATGTCATCCGCCAGCCTAATTAAGCGGTGCAGTATGCAGTAGAAGCAATCCACGGCAGCCTTTTGAAAGCGACCCTCGTGCTCGACAACCGGGGCTCTAATATGTGAGACCCACTTGAGAGAGGTAGCGCTACGCGACGAGCGTACTCAAGTCCGTAACTGTGGCGTGTGTACAGTTTTTAAAATGAGCACAAATGTGTATATATATATATATATATATATATATATATATATATATATATATATTGTGGCACCTTTCTTTTATAACT
Organism: Baronia brevicornis; assembly: GCA_031353405.1. Lineage (NCBI taxonomy): Eukaryota > Metazoa > Arthropoda > Insecta > Lepidoptera > Papilionidae > Baronia > Baronia brevicornis. Next base: position 467,080 of record JASFAT010001705.1, read on the forward strand.
TTAGATAACGTTGGGCGCCAGTGCAACACCTACCTGGGTTTTGCAAAATAAAACCAGAGTGTTATAAGTATAAAGAAATGTTTATTACAAAAAAAAAAAGAATCAAGAAGGTGAGACACAAATTTGTAGGTCGTGGGTAAACGGCCGATCTGATTTTGCCACGTAAGCGGACTAACACTCCCCTGAGCTAGCTTGCGCTCAAAGAAGAAAACCGCAGGTAGAACCCTGCAAGTTGACAGCGGTTTGCCCTCAGCGATTGTAAAGGATGCGCTGAGACACCTAAATGTCGATCCCTGAGCTAGCTAGCACTCAAAGAAATAAATCGCAGGTAGAACCCTGCAGATAAATTTGCACCGCAGGTAACATACTGGCGGAGGGCAGGTGGCACCCTGGATCGCAGGTGACACCCTCCGTTACATTGTGCACCGCAGTAGAATCATTACCGCAGGTGGAATCAACCCCGCAGGTAAAAGCTGGCAGGTAGAACCCCGCAGATAAAATGTGCAGGTGAAACCCTGGAAGTGACAGATACCCATCGATTACGACTTGGCCTATCAACTTCCGTTCTGGTTAATCAGCGACAACTCGTGAAAAGCATTATGTCGAGATTGTCGTGGTGAATTAAAACCAGAACGGAATTACAAAATAAAAATTAAACACACATGTGCTATTCAAAACTTACCCTAAAACGGGGTTTGATTCCTGCACTTATTTTTAAAATAAATACTGAGCGAGGGCGCTCTTAAGAGACGTCATGGTTCCCGTTGATATTTCCATAACGGACGAACCCTCACTGAGGTGGTGTCGTTCCTCGGCACCCGTCAGTAACTTCCATAAAAAAAACCCGAGCGGCACACGAACAAGGCCGAAATAGCACGAAGGCGCGAGCGCCACACCTACACCTACTTGAGTTTACCAATTCCTTCTCAAATTCCTTCAATCTGTCACCGCGTTGCTTTGAACACTTAACGTATGACAAGCAAAAAATGTTCGATGGCAGATCTTGTTTTTGTTATAGTAATTTATTAACTCTAATATTAGAATAAGTATTTCAATTTAAATACGGAATAGTGTACTAATACTAATATTTTTAACTTATACCTAAACTAACTAAAATTATATCATTAAAACATGTAACCTTCCGTTACAATATATATATATATATATATATATATATATATATATATATATATATATATATATATATATATATATATACACACAATAATTTTCACATTCTTATATTTTATTATCAATTATATTGTTGCGTATTATTCAATACAGTTCAATCAAGGTGTAGAAGTGATTTGAAATAAATGCGTGTATAGTTACTTTTTAAGTTGACTGAAAAAGTCCACAGAAAGTTTTGATAGTACAGCCACCATTTTATCAAGACGTAACGTGATAAGCTGACTAGTTTCGTTTCAAGAGATTTGATATGGTTGTATTTTACTTGACACTGGCATAATATTTATAAATAATTGCCATCAAAGAAAATAAAAGAAGGAACTACAAAATCATTGCTTCTTAATAAATGAGATGGGTGTGCCTGGTGTTTCTTCTTTAACTCGAATAAATATGCGTTTATTATAATAATTAATTGTATGTAATTAAAATGATATTAAGTCATTTATCAAAAATATTCACAAATTTTATATACGCAGGTTGGTATGTGTGATTTGCATATTAAGAATGATTTTCCTTCGACCCTCAATCGGCCCCTACTTTTATTAAATAGACCCCTGGGGGTCTATATACACCACTTTGGCGACCTCTGACTTAAACAATATCTTAAGTTTCAAATAAAAGCTAATTTTTTGCGGTCGATTTCAAATCTTGTTGAGCCACAAAATCAGTTTTTGTTTATATTAACCCTAGAGAAACCACCAATGAATGATTTCGACACCAATGGGTCACTTTACAACCACGACACTTGTGAAGATACAATAAATAAGAAAGATTCGATTTGATTGGAGAAAAATAGGGTATGTTTTATTTTATTTATGAGGCACAAAATCAAATTACAGTATTAAAGAATACTATATTATGTAAACTTCCGTCCGGTCTTCTCGTCGCCCATACCTCAGAGCCTGAAGACGAAAGTCTTCGACCAGTGTGTCCTACCCGTACTCTCCTACGGCGCCGAAACGTGGACGCTGACAGTCCGTCTGCTTCATAAGCTCAGAGTCGCTCAGAGAGCTATGGAGAGAGCTATGCTCGGAGTTTCTCTGGTAGATATGTTTCGGAATGAACAAATCCGCCAGAGAACTAAAGTCACCGACATAGCCTTTCGAATTAGCAAACTTAAGTGGCAATGGGCTGGTCACGTCTGTCGGAGATCCGACGATCGTTGGAGCAGACGAGTGCTGGAGTGGAGACCGCGTCTCGGTAAACGTAGTGTGGGACGCCCCCCGGCTAGATGGTGCGACGATCTGCGCAGGGCGGCTGGCAGAAATTGGATGCGTGTAGCCGAAGATCGGGCTAGGTGGCGCTCCATGGGGGAGGCCTATGTCCAGCAGTGGACTGCCGTAGGCTGCTGATGATATTATGTAAACTTAACAACTCCCGGACTCTTTAAATTTGCGCACAGCATGGCTACATTTTAACAATAGGGTTACTTATGTAATAATAAAATATTATAAAATTGAACAGATAAAATTAAATTTAAAAATAAAAAAAATAAGAAATATAAAAAGAGAAGAATAACAATAAATTTGTGATCTATCGGCTGGCAACAATATCATGGAGCGATCGCTGTAATTGATGTATTTTGATATTGAAAATATCGAACGTTTCTTTAGCGTTATATACAAAAAGAAGTACGCCATTTTATATTTTTTAATGTATTTGAATCTTTTTATTTGAAGCGAGTCTCGCAATGTATAACGTCAACAAAAAAATTTGAGGTAGAAAGAAATATAAGAGCACACCCACATTAACGACAGCGCTGTTAACCCGCTCGCTTCAGACGGTAAAAAAGAACTACGTCTCGTGGGGGGGGGAGCGATGCAAATAAACCCCATAGATGTCCCCCATTCATCGCGCGCTCCCTTTAATGAGTCGACGGGAACCATCGCTGGATGGATTTCGGTTATACGATGTTTCTTCTCAACCTGTACACCTAATACACAGGGTGGTATTTATGTACATTTCTTGTTTGCACTACCCGTTGACACATTATTTATTTATTTAATACTTCATTGTACACATAAAACACGACATACAAGAATTAAAAGGAAAGAAGATGTACAAAGGCGAGCTTAACTCAAAATTGAGTTTTCTTCCAGCAAACCCAGGAGTGAAAGAGAGATAACATAAGCTGTGAGGATAGAAATAAGTGTACAACAACAAAATATAATAATAAATAAATAATTAAAGTAATAATAATTAAATTAATAATAAATTAATAGTAATAATAATTAAATTAATAATAAATAAATAATTTAATTAATTAATTTATTAGCTATTAAATAAATAAATTATTTTCATTTAATTCATTAGTTAAAGTACCTGAATTTTCTGTCAAAAAAATTATGATGAGGATAATGGTCAATATCAATATCAGCCCATCGCAGTCCACTGCTGGACATAATCCTCATCCATGCGCCACCTAGCCTGAACTTCAGTTACACGCATCCAGTCTCTGCCAGCCGCCTTGCGCAGATAGTCGCTAGAAGGGGTTCTTAGTCTTACACTATATTTTTTTGGTACAGTATTGAAATATATTTCTCAATATTTCTTACTATACCTTCAATCTCGTAAACATTTTCAACAGACTCCAAATAAAGGCCGAAACAAAAGAAGTGAGCGGGCACATTCTTCGCCGATTACACACAAGCAACAGCTCGTGTGTGTAGGGCCCTAGAGTCGAGTACCAGATACGGGAACTAGACTGCAACCTCCGAGCTAGGAGCACGCTCGTTCGGCCTCGAGAGGCTTTCAGAAAGGGCGGCTCACATGCCGCCGTGTGCTAGCTTTTTATTGTGACTTCGAAACAGGTCATGCGAGACTATTATATAAATGAGCGATAATGTAATTATAGCATACAACTATCCACGAAGATCAAAGACTTCCTTCTTTAAAACCCATTTTGATTTTATTTCACTCCACACGTGTTCACGTCGTAACTCAGAATCCGACATTCTCCTATTTTTTCCTTCACACTCATCCAACCTTCCTCTCATATTCATCGTAGCGAAAGGGCTCTCCGTTAGCCGCTTCTCGAGCTTTTAGGTAATTTATGGAGTCAAGCGTTACTATGCGCAAATCCATAATGAAGTTTATATATATATATATATATATATATATATATATATATATATATATATATATATATATATATATATATATATATATATATATATATATATATATATATATATATATATATATATATATATATATATATATATATATATATATATATATATATATATATATATATATATATAATGTAAATTGAAAAGTATTAATAAAATATAAAATGTAAATATGAATTTGATATAAATGTACAATGAAACGAAGAATAAATTAATATCCTTTTGAAGAATTTTATTTGAAGACGCATACTTTGTCGAGAATGGCATATTATTTGTTTGTAGCATGAATGGGCCGGTTCGCCCGGGGAAGTACCACACTCCCGCAGAAAACCGGCGTCTGAGTGGTAGCTTAGCTATCGCGCTTCGTACGGTGAGCGATCTGAGTTCCGGAGGCCCGACACCCTCCCCTTCCCAGTCCCCCTCCTATTCCCACTCCCACTCCCCCTCCCACCCCCACAATTTCACTTTCCTTTAAGGTCGGTAACGCTTCCGCACTGCCTATGGCGTTGCGGATGTCTATGGGCGGCATTGGTTGCTTTCCATCAGGTGACATGCCTGCTCGTTTGCCTTCCTATGCCATAAAAAAATCCTACTGTATTGTATCACGTAGCGATAGCAACGGTGTCTCACCAGATCGCAGATTAACAAGGAACTCTCCGCTTGTAAGAGATTAATCGCCACATTAACGTGAACTGTGCCTAACAAGCCGTCCACTTAATTCGCGCGGAGCCCCGCGATTTGTTCAACAAACCATAGATTTAACTTTATATATTGGACACATTACAACGTAATAAAGTCGACTAAGCCAGCAATAGATCGGAGTTAGCGACAATCGTTTTGTATATACTATACATATATCATCAGCGCCCACATTCGTATTAGATTTTTTTATGATATAGGAAGGCAAACGAGCAGACGTGTCACCTGATGAAAAGCAATCAACGCCGCCCATAACAATCCGCAGCGCCATGGGCAGTGCAGAAGCGTTGCTGATCTTTAAGGAAAGTGACACAATAGGAATCGGAAGGGGAGGGGCAGTGGAGGGGGAGTGGAGGGAGAATGGAGGAGGAGTGGAGGGGGAATGGATGGGGAGTGGAGGGGGAGTGGAGGGGGAGTGGAGGGGGAGTGGAGGGGGAGTGGAGAGGAGGAGGGGAGTGGAAGGGTGGAGGGGAGGGGGAGGGCCTCCGGAACTCAGGCGCCTCACCGTACGAAGCGCGGTAGGCGCTTCCAGCTAAGCTACCACTCAGACGCCGATTTTCTGCAGGATAGTGATACTTCCCCGGGCGAGCCGGTTCGGCTACAGACAAGTAATATGCCTTGATGAATGATGAATTATCTTGACAAAGTATTCGTCTGCAGCGTGGCTCTACCACTAAAAATTTAGCGGATTGAATGTACTTGTATATATAACTAAAAGGTGTTTTATTAATTTTTAAAGAAATAATAATTGTAAACATAATGTAAGCATTTATCAAAGTAGTTAAGGGGCGTCGGAAAACGTTGTTACGCTTGGCAATTAGTCAGCAAGACTTTCCACAAAGCCGCTATTTATGGATCAATTACAGCTCCTTAAGTGATAGTATTAAGTTATATGCTTGCTGTTTTGTTTCCAGCATAAAACATCGCATAGAACAACGCTCTATTTCTTCCCGTAAGAGTCTTGCTGGGTGATTATTAGAGCAAACACTAGCAGATATCAAACTTGACTTTCATTTAAACATCATCTAATTAATAATAAAAACAACTAATGTAAAAAAAATGTTTATATTTTTATATTAATTATTATAAAAAAATCGGAGGCAATCATTAGGACTGCCGACAGCAGTGAAAACTTAAAACTGTATTTTGAAATTTCAATCTAATTGTCATATTTTATAAATGATATAAGTAAATAAAAATTGAAATCTTAATAATATATAAAATATAAATAAATTTAATATTAATTAATATTAATAAATATTAATTACTAATTAAAATAATAAAATATATTAATATTAATTACTAATATTTTTAATGAATAAATAATGGTTTGAACACGTAGAGAGGAAGCCAAAAGAAATTTACGTTGCGAATGTGGATGGAAGGGTCGGTAGGCGAAGACCACGGAAAACATACCTCGATCAAATTGCTGATGTTTTTAAGAAAGGCCTGGTCAAGAGTACCCTTTACCACCGGGCTTGCATGAGGAGGATAATGAGTGTGGAGGAAGCAAGGGAAGAATGCCGAGATCTTAACACTATGGGAGCCCTATGGGAGACAGGCGTGACGATATGTATGTATGTATTAAGCATTAGCATGTTGCTGACGCGATCTCATAGATTTTTTCCCTACCCAGAGTTGTGTAACACTGCTATAGAAGTTTTCACTTCAAACAAAATCACATCGATATTGAAGAAAAGAGACAGCAACTCTAAAGCACGGAGCGTGAATATACCTAATCTGACAGTTTTATAGGATTTCAATTTGTACAACGTGGAACGAGTTAGGGAATTAGAGACTGGGGAGAAGAAGCTGAGAACGTCATCAATACACCCACCCCCCGGAGCCGGCCAAGTCTCGGCTCGCCTTTTTATCTCGACGAAATCCTAAGCTATTTCTAGTACTCAAGTAAGAATAGTATGGATACGACTAATTTATTTTTTACTAAAAGAATTTGAATCGAAATTTATAAATAAGCTATCAAGGAATGTTTTCATAGTGTGGAACACACACCGTTTGTTCGGCCACCTGGAGAGAATGGAAGAGAATCACACGACTATGAGGGCGTACGTGGCTTTAAAAGAATAGCAGCAGTTTCCTGTAGGGTAGGCAGAGACCACAGATTTCCATCCGCTACGGTACGATCTCGGCACACCTTCGTTGCTTACTACACATTCATCCATCTTTTCGTCCGTCCTTCCTTCACATTCATTGTAGCGAAACGGCTCTCCGTTAGTCGCATCTCGCCCTTGTGACAATCAGGACTTTACGGGTGATTTCCCTATTAAATTGCATATATAGATATATATGTGAGATCCAACTAATACTAACCCTTCCTTCGCATTTTCCTTTCTCGAATACTTTTCACATCTTATTTTATAAAAGGTATGGGACGCATCTGCAGATGTCCATAATAAAAATAGCGTGACTCATCATTAAATATAGCTATTTAATGTCATTACAAGATTATTTTTTCAAAAACAATTCAAGGACTTTAAGTAGCCAGTACGTTTTTCGTTATATGGACAGTCAAAAGTTTTACTTAACTAAGATCCGCGAACAGCAAAAGAATACCAGAAAATTAACAATGTGTGTTTTTCCGTTGGGTTAAGTGGATTTATTTGGAACTTAAACCAAAAACTTACCGAAAATCGGCCATCAATTCTCCACTCAAGTCAAGACTCTTCGGTTGTCTTCCGTAGAGTCTACTATACCTGAAGATGCCTCGTGTTGGGGCGAAACACGTGTCGTTTACAAGATGGAAAAGTGATAATGTGTGTTTGGTGTTGTGTATAGTGGTTGGTGGGTGGAGAATTGATAGCCGATTTTCGGTAAGTTTTTGGTTTAAGTTCCAAATAAATCCACTTAACCCAACGGAAAAACACATATTATTAATTTTCTGTTATTGTTTTGCTTGTCGCGGATCTTAGCTAAGTAAAACTTTTGACTGTCCATATAGTGATGGATTTCCGCAAAGTAACACCTGACTCCATTAATAACGTTTTTCGTTATTGTCAATATTTTTTTAATTTTCTTAGTTACCAAAAATAAAATCATTTTAATGGAATTCAAGGAATGGCCTTCACATCTTGTGAGCTTGAGTATAATTAAATTTTTATTAACCTCGATCATGAATTTTGTGAACAACATACTAGTAGAATTTGATGCTAAAGAATTCTTTTCGCAGCTTTTATGTGCTAATTTTTTTTTAATTGAGTTACTTAACCCTTTGTTAAACTACGCTTTTTCTTTTGTAATTTCTATACGGTTAGATATAACGTAAATACAATTTAATTCATGCAGAGCAAAGAAATACATTCAAAACCACTTATTAGAAATACCATGACGATCAATTGGCTCTTTGACAAAATTACCACTTTCGTATACGCATCGAAAAAAATATACGTATATCTATGACCTACAGGTATTTATTCCAAGTCTGGGGATCTTGCCAAGTCATCATAGACAAGCATGCTGGGCTAAAGCCCATTAATCAAGCAATGGGAAGGCACCGAGTCCAAATAGTATAGTTAAACTTCATTCTACGCATCACCACTCTGTGGAACCAGCTTACTTCAGCGGTGTTTTCGAAGTGATACGACATTGGAACCTTCAAAAACCAAGTCTACTCCTATTTCAATAGGGTATTGCATGTTATGAGTGGAGTTAATCGCTTTCCATCAGGCGATACGCTTGCTCGTTTGCCGTCCTGTCTCATAAAAAAAGTAGAAGCAGATGTATGGACTTCAAAATAGTTTTTTGCTTAGATGGTTTGTGCACATAGCGAGGATGGATGAAAGGCGACTGGCAAAATAAATTTACGTGGCGGATGTGGATGGAAGGGTCGGCACAAGAAGACCACGGAAAACATACCTTGACCAAATTGTAGAAGTTTTTATGAAAGGCTAGGTCAAGAGTACCCTTAACCGGCGGGCTTGCATAAGGAGAGTCAGGAGAGTGTGGAGGAAGCAAGAAAATTATGCCGAGATCGTAGCACATGGAGATATGTGGTCTCTGCCTACGGGAGACAGGTGTGACGATATGTATGTATGTATTTTTACATAAGATCTGTTTTAATAAAACCAAAATGCCATTCCTTTCTCTTAGATAATTAATTAGTGTAACATCCACATTAGTATTACGTTCAATGCTCAGCACCGCAGCCCGTGGTCGCAACAAATGATAATTGACAAGTGTGCGTTGTAGATTTATTGCCGCGAACCCCCCTGCGACGCACACTACCGATTTATAGCCTCAGCGATTTATAGCTGTAGCGACTTATAGCTATTTACAGCCTGAAAAACCTGCGATAGCCAAGCTTTTCACAACGCTGTAATGGAATTTGATTGTGCAAAGCTAGATTTTATTTAGACATCTCTCTCAACGTTGTTTGTACATATCTCGCCGACGGCGGATATGGAATCGTTTTCGCGAGACTTCTATGTGATGCTGCGAGATGGATGAATCTATTTCAAACTTGCGCTAGATAAATATTGGAGAATGCGTTTAGGATTATTTACATACAAACCGTTTGCCGCGGCTTTGCTCGTCTCCGTCCGCAATTTTTAAGTGGAACTAACGACGACCTAATTAATTAAGTGGTGAAGCTACTACGAAATTAAAGGTCGCGAGTTCAAATCCGAATCTGGTCACTCACTTGACCTTGTCTGAACTGTCTCCATTGAACTATCTTTGACAACCAAGGTGGGTTAACGTCCATTCCTGCAGAAATGATGAGGCCCGTGTTGACCAGTGGAACATACATATAAAGACTGTGTAAAAAGATAGAAACATATTATTTTTTAATTAATTTATGTGCACGAAACGAAAAAAAATAAATTAGGTGACTTAACGGTTGTTTTCCGTAGAGTCTACTATTCCTGACGTTGCCTCGTATTGAGGCGAAACATGCGTCGTGTGCAATGTGGAAAAGTGGTAGTGTGTGTTTTGAAGTGGAGAGTTGCTGACTGCCATTTTTTCGGTAAGATTTAGTTCAAGCTCCCCGTAAATCCACTTCTTCCATTAGAAAACACACATTATTATTTTTATATTTTTGTTTGCTTATCGCCGATCTTAGCTAAATAAAAATTTTAACTGTCCATAAATTATAGTCTTAATTTCCTCCTTAATAATTATGATTTTTAAAAAAATCACCTTGTTTTTTTAGCGGAAATAGCTTTTACCTCTCGTATTATCGCAGTAGCGATTGCATTAGTTTCAACTAGATCCTTTCCACGGCAGTAGGTGAAAGCCGGCTTAATCTAACTAACAAGGGAAGTTAAATAAAAGCTTTCGTTTTTAACTTCAAGTTAAATATTTAACTTTAACTTTTGTTATGGAATAGAACGTTATATTAGTATTAATTTATGAGTTGTAGTCCAATCTTCATTTATTATGTGTATATATAATATATATATATATATATATATATATATATATATATATATATATATATATATATATATATATATATATATATATATATATATATATATATATATATATATATATATATATATATATATATATATATATATATATATATATATATACATATATATATATATATATATATATATATATATATATATATATATATATATATATATATATATATATATATATATATATATATATACATATATATATATATATATATATATATATATATATATATATATATATATATATATATATATATATATATATATATATATATATACGCACACGCGCGCACATATTCCCACAAACACATACAGATCACAATTTTAACAATTTACTACTTAATCAATTTTTTACTACTTAATACATTTTTACCACTAGTGATAATTTGCGTTTCGCTTAGATACGAGGCATCCTCATATATCGGTCAACGAAAGACAACCGTAAGGTTTAGAACTTACGGTTGACTTTCATAAAGTCTGCTATAACAGGATCTTCGCAAATTTTGACTTTTCATCTTTATAATGGAATTCCGCAAAGTAACGCCCGACAATTATCTCAAAAATATATAAATCAGTGAATGTTTTTCATTTGTGTATTTAAATATTAAAATACATATTTCGTTTCGCTAAATCGCATCGGTAGTCCTACTAATATTATAAATGCGAAAGTTTGTGAGTATGGATGTATGTTTGTTACTCTTTCACATAAAAACTACAGGACGGATTTACAGTAGTATAGGTTATACATCGGAATAACAAATAGGCTACAATTTGTAATGATTTTATGTAATTTTGGTCGTAATATAACGATACATGTCAATTAAATCGGAAAAAAATCTGGCCTCTGAAAGCTATCTTGGCGTATGCTGCCTAAACGATTGGAGTAACACAAGAATGATGTACCGTAGGATTGTTTTACATAAATGTCCGCCAGCCATTGGATTGGATAATGGAACCCATTATGACCAAAATTGTCAATCATAAAGTAAGTAAAAAAAAAATATATTTATTTAAAATGATCTGTCACGAAACTTAATTTGACAGACCAAATTCCACGCGAGCGAAGCCGCGGGCAAAAGCTAGTAAAGGTACTACGCGTACAACGCGATGTACCACCTACCTATTCGTATGCACTAATGACCATAACGAGTATTCAAGCCCCGCTAGCGGTTCGCAAAAGTTTTTGTATCAATTTGCGATCGCCATTAAACCGGCCCTCATTATATCGTACAAATTTGACTTTAATTCCACAATTGGACATTTACACGGGATGTTTTTCAATTCGTATTATAAGGTCACACACTCCCTATATATATATTTCGATATCTACCAAATTACCAGGTCCCTTTTTTGTTAAAAAAAAAAATATTGTCTATGATTTTATATTAAAAGAATTCTTGTAAACCGTTCCCAATTGAACTGACAATGCCATTAAATAAAATAAAGTCACAAAGTCTTTATTTTTCAATTCCTACTCTCTTACTTTCAGTTCACAATACATATTTATATATCTTGTTCAAATTTTCAATCGTTAATAAAACATTTATTCATCCACTCAAGTTCAAATACATTTTTTTAAACTTGTAGTGGATAACACTTGATATTTATACAGTTTTTTCAAATATTAATTCATTAATTAAATAGAAAAGTCAAAGGTAGAAACGTTGCTTACCTGGGTCATGTGTGTGGCAGAAAATTAGTTTCTCTGCTCAATGAGTGGAGGTTTTAACTGAGCTATCGTCCATTTCCGTACTATAGCGTGCCTAAAGATTCCGCATGTCTTCATATAAAATTCTTAAAACCGATATTGATTTATTCTTGCTCTTCATTGTATATTTATTTATTAATTATATTTAATCACACTTTATCAATTTACATTGGGTGACATGTCTATCCAAAAAACTTCAGTCAAACTAATGTATTTTGTTTTATATCTATTTATTTCTTTTTCATTTTAAATTTGAATATTACGAATGTAAAAAAGTAATATAATATAAAAACTTTCAATGTATGATACATTTATGAATGTATCACTACAGTACTGTGAAAAAATATCTTATATGTAATTACGTAAATATAAAATAGAAAATTGACTATGTACTCATGTTTGTTACTGGCGAAAATTTTATCCTATTATTATTTATTTATATATTATTATATTTTATATTATTTATTCTATATTATTTAACATTATCGTTGTTTCAACCTAGCACAAACTTGAAGGTTTGTTCAAGCAGAACACAACCGAAAATTAATTGTTGGAAATGGCAACTAAAGTGATCAATCTCTGCACAGCAGGAAAGAGCAGTAGCTGGAGAATGCTGCGCTCACTTCCACCCGTTCCGTCTTATTCACCGGCAACTTGCGCATCGGAAATGACGCATTAATCCAATCATGGACTTCGTCGAACATTTCTTTGTAAATCGCTAAACTAAATTGTATTACTTCGTCTAATAGCATTTTATTTTTCTTTCTCATTAATGACAGTTAGCTATAACTATTATGCCAGTGTCAGATAAAAAAAAAGTAATACGTATCTTAAAATGTAAGTTCAGCTTGTCACGTCGAGTTGCGGATACCAGCCGGTTACACCATCTACCATTATTTGTCTACCATCACTACCATCTACCAGCTTGTCACGATTCGTTTTGATAAAATGGTGGCCATTCTACCAAAAGTTACATAGACTTATGCAGTCAAGTTAATAAGACACGATGCACGCATTTATTTCATCTCACTTCACTTCTACGCTTTAATAAAACTATATTGATTAATATACCACCAGAATTAGACAATGTAGTCCAGTCATTACGTCGGAAAAAATGGGTTAGAACAATTTGATGTTATATTTTAGTGGATTAGAAAGCCAAAAACCACCTTTGTCTCTCCGATTGTGTTGATCACAAACTCTTCGATTTCGGTATTCTGAACAACTGCCAGCTTCTCAGAGCTCCTTCAGATCTCCTCCGAACTCAACCGCTCACCGGACGAAGCGCGGTAGCTAAGCTACCACTCAGACGCCGGTTTCCTGCGGGAGTGTGATACTTCCCCGGGCACACAAGCCCATTCTTACCACAAACAAATATTATGCCATTCTTGAGAAAGTATTCGTCCTCAGCGTGGCTCTACCACTTATAAAAGCCACCTCTTATGTCACCTCGATAACGTTTTTATGATGAATTAATTAATTTCAATATTTTTTGTCTATTATACCTGAAGATGCCTCGTGTTGGGGCGAAACACGGGTCGTTTACAAGGTGGAAAAGTGGTAGTGTGTGTTTTGTTTTGTGTATAGTGGTTGGTGGGTGGAGAGTTGCTGGCCGTTTTTCGGTAAGTTTTTGGTTTAAGTTCCAAATAAATCCACTTCATCCAGCAGGAAAACACACATTATTATTTTTCTGTTATTTATTGTTTGTTTGTCGCGGATCTTAGCTAAGTAAAACTTTTGACTGTCCACATAGTGATGAATTTCCGCAAAGTAGCGACTGAGTCCATTAATAATTTCAATATTATTTTCTTTAATATTAATTTTGAATATTTGTTAATCTAAGAATCATATTCAATGATTTGTGTAGTGTTATATTCACCTTTATTTATGATTTAAAGCGTTTCCCACCTACTTAGCTTGACTTGTTATAAATCAGTTGCTCGAAATTTAATTAAACCCATAAATATTACCGAGAAGTAACTCTCAACACTTGTATTAGCTTTTCGCGTTAGTATATTAATCTTGGCACGCCATAAGAAACCATCATCCGTAATAACAAACAGATTATAATTAATGTTATTCATATATTTTTGTTTTATGTGTCTTACGTACATATAAATACTCTTTGTCTTTGATAGTTTTAAATTTATTTTATAATATTTTAATAAGAGGACTTATATTAATATATTTTTATGTGTACATATCATACAACTTAAAACTATTAGGTGCGTAACTAAGTTCTTGCTATTCTCACGGCCGGCTCGCCCGGGGAAGTACCACACTCCCGCAGAAAACCAGTGTCTGAGTGGTAGCTTACCTACCGCATTTTGTACGGTGAGCGGCTGAGTTCTGGAGGCCCAACACCGTCCCCCTCCCCCCACCCACTACCACTCTAACTCCCACTCTCAATGCCTCTTATAATGACACTTTCACTAAAGGTCAGCAACGCTTCCACACTGCTTATGGCACCGCGGATGTCTATGGGCATCGTTGATTGGACAGTTAGAACTTTTACTTAGCTAAGATCCGCGACAAGCAAACAATAACAGAGAATTAATAATGTGTGTTTTCCTGTTGGATGAAGTGGATTTACTTGGAACTTAAACCAAAACTTATCGAAAAACGGCAGGTTAGCAACTCTCCACCCACCAATCGCAACACCAAACACACACTACCACTTTTCCACCTTGTAAACGACACGTGTTTGGCCCCAACACAAGGCATCTTCAGGTATAGTAGACTCTACGGAAGACAACCGAAAAGTCTCTACGGAAGACAACAGAAAATCTACGTTGACATAATCCATTACACTGATGTTCGCACAAAATTAACTAAAACTAGACTTAACATAACAATACCATGTTTGCACCTTGCCTGCGGCATGTCGCGGTCAGTACAATGACCGAACAGCTTCAGCCTACCAATTAACCGGCGCAATGTACGCCTGCTCATCCGTCATTGTTGAGTGCGAAACGTAACATACTGTGTATATAACTCTGTCTGGTCTATTAATCACGTTGCCGGGATAAAGCCGCCCATTCGTGATGCGACTGTGTGAAATCTATCGCCGAGTAGATTCCGCGGCAAATGAGCGGTGGATAAATTGTGATGTGGAGGATCTAAAGAGGAAAGAAAACATCTTGGAAAAGGAAACCACAGTCAAAATGAGTGGAAGAAGGTCGTTAAGGAGGCCATGACCCATAAAGAGTTCACTTCAAAATCAAGATAATTTACCCATGAGTCAAGGGTCAAGGGGTACTCCCCCGGGCGAGCCCGCTTATTTATGCTACAGACAAATAACATGCTGTTCTTGACAAAGTATTCATCTCCAGCGTGGCTGTACTTATTATCTTGAATCAGTCTTTTGGATATGGGACCGATTTTATATGGCGACATAATATATATATATATATATATATATATATATATATATATATATATATATATATATATATATATATACAATAAGACAACTAAACAAAATCTATGACCGTATCACATACGAGGACGAATTTGAATGGACGGAAAATGTTTTAATTTCCGTTCAAAATTTCGAATATTATGAAACAAATCTAAAAGCGTATCGTGTATGGTAGTCTTTAAGTCGACATAAATGCGATATTCGATTAGGGCCGTGTATCGGATGGTGTAGGTTTTTGTTATAGCGCATCGGGTGAATTTGCTTTGAGGATAATGCTAAGCAATCTTGCACCTGTCTCGTAGGTAAAACTGTGATTAATTCAGCAGATTATAACATTGTGTATAGTAGGTAATCTCATGTACTGAAATAGTCATCAGCTTATGGCAGTTCTCTGCTGTCTATCAAGACCCGCCTCCTAACCCGATCTTAGGCCACACGCATCCAGCCCCTGTCACCTTGCGCAGATCGTCGTTTATAAAGAACTGAAGGGCGTGTAGGAGCACCAAATTTGCTCAAAAGCAAAACTACTGCTTTTCTGAATCAACGGTGGCGAGTCCGAATTCCACATCATGATAAATACATGTATATCATCATCATCAACAATCTGCGGCAGTCCACTGCTGGACAAAAAGCCACCCTCGAGAAGCGCCACCTAGTCCGATCTTCGGCTTCACGCATCCAGTATCTGCCAGCCTCCTTGCGCAAAACGTTGCACCATCTAGCCGAGGGCATTCCACACCTTATACATATGTATGTTTTTTCCTTTGTGCGTCAATAGGACATATATGGGCTGTAGAAAAAAAAATAGAGACGCCTAGGATCAAAAAACATGGAAATTGCAACATCAAGTAGTGCTAGGCGATTAAGTCATTTATTTTAAATTTGATAAATGCATTCTGCATTCTTCATCCTGGGCACAGATCTCCCTATATCGAGAGGAACAGGTACTAACCTACTACACTTGCGCAATGCGAATTGAAGGGATAACCAGACTTGTAATAAATCTCTGTGGGCCATACGTATATTTATTAAGATTCGGGGAGCGAACCCGCGACTTTTGACTTCCTAGACGTTTCGACATTGTGCCAATCGGCCGTCTAGTAGTTACAATATAGCACTATACTTTCCGTCAAAGAGGAAAGCACTCACCCACGTATATGATATTTTAAGCCCGTTTTAAATACATACGCGCAACAATTACGAACTTGAGAACTCTCGTCGCATAGCGCTACGCCCTCGAGTGGGTCTCACATATTAGAGCCCCGGTTGTCGTACACGAGGGTCGCTTTCAAAAGGCTGCCGTGGATTGCTTCTACTGCATACTGCACCGTTTAATTAGGCTGGCGGATGACATCACAGTAAATGCAGTTCCTTTGAATTAAGGTCACTAACTTTAATTATGCATTTTTATGTAGATATATTTTTTTATTACAAAAGGTACAGTTACTTCTTCTAAGAGTACTTCTCCGACTTGCGAAGGTTGGCAGCCAATTCAGCACAACTTTCATCCTCCTTCGCGGGGTGCAGCAGTTCTGGAGCACTCGCTATCCCGGTCCACTCCCTAATATTACGTAGCCAAGATTTTGTGTTTCGATCAACTTGTCTTTTGCCCGCGATTTCACCCATCATGATCAGTTGCAGCAATTTGTACCTGTCATGTCTCATGATACGACCCAGGTAAGCAACTTTTCTACCTTTGATGGTCTGCAATAGTTCACATTTTTGCTTGACTTGTCGGAGAACCTCGTCGTACAGTTACAGATTAAATAAAATATAAGATAATAATTCTACTGCGGTGCACAATGTAACGGAGGGTGTCACCTGCGATCCAGGGTGCCACCTGCCCTCCGCCAGTATGTTACCTGCGGTGCAAATGTAATGGCAGGGTTCTACCTGCGGTTTATTCCTTTGAGTGCTAGCTAGCTCAGGGATCGACATTTAGGTGTCTCAGCGCATCCTTTACAATCGCTGAGGGCAAACCGCTGTTAACTTGCAGGGTTCTACCTGCGGTTTTCTTTTTTTAAGCGCAAGCTAGCTCAGGGGAGTGTTAGTCCGCTTACGTGGCAAAATCAGATCGGCCGTTTACCCACGACCTACAAATTTGTGTCTCACCTACTTGATTTTTTTTTTTATGTAATAAACATTTCATTTTACTGATAACACTCTGGTTTTATTTACAAACCCAGGTAGGTGTTGCACTGGCGCCCAACGTTATCTAATGTTATAAACGAAAGGTGTCGCACCAGTAGGTACCATTTTTCATTTTTCCAGAAAGTTCTTTCCACACAACGCTGCCCTTTAGAACTAGCTATCTTTAGCGGTGTTTACGATCCTATACAATACTGGAACCTTCAAAAAACAAGCTGACATATTTCTTCAAGTCTGGCAACGCTTTTGCATTGCATATTGCATTGCGGATGTCTTTGTTTGGCGTTGATTGCTTCCCATCAGGTCTCTATGTACGATAAGTGACCAAGGAAAACACACATACATACATATGTGTATACATACATGATATATCATCACGCCTGTTTGCCGTAGGTCTGCTACGATCTGCTACGATCTTGGCATACTTTCCTTGCTTCATCCGCACTTATCAATCTTACAGGCTCGCCGGTTAGAAGTACTTTTGAACAGGCCTTTCTTAAAAAATTCAGCAAGTTACTAGTGATAGACTGCAGACGAATACTTTGTCAAGAACGGCATAATATTTGTATGTAGCATGAATGGGCCGTCTCGCCCGGAGAAATACCACACTCCCGCAGAAAACCGGTGTCTGAGTGGTAGCTTAGCTACCGTATTTAGCGGCTGAGTTCCGGAGGCCCAACACACTCCCCCCTCCTACTCCCATAATGACACCTTTCCTTAAAGGTCGACACGCTTCCGCACTGTCTATGGCACTGCGAATGTCTATGGGCGGCGTTGATTGCTTTCCATCAAGTGACATGCCTACTCGTTTGCTTTCCTATCCCAAAAAAAAAACAATGTGGTCAAGGTATGTTCTCCTTGACGACCAATTGGCTCAGTAGCGGGGCCCTCCGCCCGCGGAGTCAATGTTCACGGGTTCGTTCCCCACGTCGGAATAAATATATGTGTGGATTACAAATATTTATTCCGACTCTGGTAATCCCGCCAATCCGCATTGGAAAAGCGTGGTGGGTTTAACGTCGGTTCCTCTAGAAATGGAGAGACGTGTTCTCAGCAGTGGGACATATATGGGCTGTTCTCTTAGGTCTTTCCCTACCAAAACATCCATCCACATCCGCAACGTGAATTTCCTTTATCAGTCGTCTTTACCAAAGAAAATTACCAGTCTTTCATTTTTATTCATGAATTATCTTCACATATACATTTCGCAATTTATTTCGCTAAAGAAACTTATTTCAGAAGAAACAAAGAGATATTATAAAACACATTTCCAACGCCAACAATAAGTCGAATCATTCCAGGTCTCGGAGGGGCCATCTTTAAATTCCGTCTAGTCTGTACCATCGCATTGTTACTGGGGGCCATTCAAAACTTTCTCTCGGCATGATACAGTCACCATGCGATTGCATTTCGCCAAGTTCGTCCACTTTTGTTCTTCGGTAACAGATTTTTAAAGTTTCTTGCGTGTCTCATTCTTACATTAACACTTCTTATAGATAGAATGAAAAGTGAAAACATACTTTGGTAATATCCCCGAATTGTTTTCGTGGATTTTACCAAAGTATGTTTTCAAGAAATATTATGTTTTTTTTTTATGGGATAGGAAGGCAAACGAGCAGGCGTGTCACCTAATGGAAAGCAATCAACGCAACCCATAAACATTCACAGTGCCATAAGCAGTGCTGAAGCGTTACCTTTTGAGGGAAGATCAGTATGGGAGGGGATGGGGGAGGGGATGGGGGAGGGGAGGGGAGGGGAAGGGGGTGGGGATGGGAGCTAAGTTGCCACTCAGACGCCGGTTTTGTTCGGGAGTGTGGTACTTCCCCAAGCGAGCCGGCCCGTTCATGCTACAAACAAATAATATGCCATTCTTGACAAAGTATTCGGCTGCAGCGTGGCTCTACCACTCTGAATCGTGCCCTAAATCTGAATATGTGCCCACATACAAATATAAAAATGGTAGCATGAATATGATATGATAATATCGCATCTCTCAGCATTTGTTGTTTCTCTTACTATGGGCAGTGCTCAGAGGAGTTGTTTGGAATAATTCCTGCCGTTGAATTCCAATATCATGTTGTTATACAAAACTGTAGTTTCTTTTGTGCGATTATGAAAAGTATTGAATAAATATTAGTATTAACATACCAGGAGAAAATAAGCCTACCAGGAGATGTCCTTTTCGTCAATTCGAATTAAATAAATTGTAGGCGAAACGAACTGGTTCATCTAGTTAATATTATACATAATTGTACCTTGTGAATACTGTGGACGTTAGTTAAATATAAAAATCACATCTGTGTGTCTCTAGTCTAGACGATTCGGCGAAAAAAGTAAAACGTAGTTCCATTAATCTTATCTAGGACGAGATAAATAAGACATCTGCTTGTATACTTCACTGGTATTTTCAACGAAGTTTTTCATATAGAAGCATTACAAATACGTAGTTTTAGTTAGTACGTTTTTAACATTTATAATAATTTTATTTGTGATGAGTATGTATGTAATGTTAAGATGTCATTTATTTTGCACCACGATATAGCTGAATTTTATTAAAAAAAAATTCCATATCAAAATGTTATGCCATTTTTTTGTAGCAAAGTGTATCGACTTCTTCGATAAAGTATTTATATATTTTTATAAATAAATACTTTATCAAATGAACTTTATTTTGTGGCAAAGATAGACGATGTAGAGGAAGCAAGAAAGGTGTGGCGGGATTGTAGCGGATGGAGATATGTGGTCTCTGCCTACCCCTGCGGGAAACAGGCGTGACGATATGTATGCAGGTATTATATTTTTTTTTATATATTTTCACGCCTATCCCCTGTAGGGGTTCGCCACCCGTCACGTCCTGATTATCACGAGTCACGTTGTATGTAGGTATGCATGTATTTTATTTCATTCGGATTTGGTTCGATTTATAAATAATTATAATTGACAAATAAACTGAGTCTCATTCAATAGAAAGCATTAAAGAGAAGAAATACGACACTGAAAAGTGAAAATAGATTTATACGAAAGAAACTTTTTTTAGCGATACATACATAGCGGTGGTACATTGACAAATATCGCTAGAAGGGTAGTTGCTACACTCTACATGCTTCATTCTACCCTTTTTGCTTTCACAACTTTAGTTGCGGACTGTACATTGCAAAGCCAGGTGTTTTTGCTGTCACTACCTAAATTGCGAAGATTGATTTACTGCCGGTTTTGAAAATGGATAAGCTTTTAGCGCACGAATATTTTCGCGCCAATGAAAAGCGTAAGTGGAAACCGTTTAAAACGAATATATTCTAGTTTGGTAATAAATTGTACTAGTACATAAACAAACAGGTGTGAAAAGTACGAAAGAACTAGTACGCAAACTCCAGGTGTTCGTCAACCGCTGCCTACGCGAAATCTTAAAAGTATATTGACCGGATAACATGGTCTTCAACGAAGAGCTTTAGAGAATCAACAAAAAGGACCCAATAGATGTACAGATACGTCAACAAAAATGGAGATGGATTGTGCATACTCTCCAGCGCCACGCCAGTCATATCCCCAAACAAGCCCTCGAATGGAATCCGCAGGGGAAAAGAAAATGTGGCGAGGGCCAAAACAAACTTGACGGCGTACTGTGACGGCCAGAGTGCAGAAGATATAGGCCCTATCCTGGACCAAAGTAAAGCGTATGGCTTCCGACAGGCCGAGATGGAGAAACGTCGCGTCCAACGATGCCTCATCAGGGGGACTTAAGACTCAGAGAGAGAGACATACATAAATACATATAATTATGCCTGTTTCCCGTAGGTGCAGGGCAAAGACCATAGATCTCCATTTGCTACGATCTTAGCACATTTTCTTTGTTTTATACACAATGTTTTTATGGAGTTACCAATTCTGATAACTAGAAGGTTTTGCGATAGTGGAATTCAGCGATAGGAATCATTCAAAATAAATTCCTCGGAGCACTCCCCACGGTATTTTTTTATGGTATAGGAAGGCAAACGAGCAGGCGTGTCACCTGATGGAAAGCAACCAACACCGCCCATAGATATCCACAACGCCACAGGCAGTGCAGAAGCGTTGCCGGCCTTTTTGTTGTTATGGGGTGGAGGGAGGGTTGGGCTTCCGGAAATCAACCGCTTTATCGCCTATACAATAATATATTGATTGACCACAGTATGAAAATATTCGATATTAAAATACACCAATTAAAGCGGTTGCTCCTTCTATGTTATTTTATTTTATTTTATCTATTTAATTTTATTGTATTTTATTATTAAACAAGTATGAATATGTAACGCTATTTTTAAAATGTAGCCATGCTGTGCGCAAATTTAAAGAGTTATAGTACGGGCGTTGTTAAGTTTATATAATATTATATATTACTCCTTTAGACTGAAACTTGTTTTGTATCCTACTAAATAAATCAAGCCGTTCGTTGAGATCTTGGTCCTCATTGATACGACTTTGTATGCGGAATTTCAAATGGAAGAAGTTAATACTAAATAGCCCCGGCTCAGATATGAAAAAGTATTTCATGTGCGGCCTGATTTGTACCTTCCAAAATGTTTACATATGTTACAGGACACTAGATCCTACACTGGGATTTTCTGTGTTGTGAGAAACTAGGCTCTTCCCTTCGTAAATAATACAATTTTATAACACAAATATCAAAACAGTAGAGTAAAAAAATAAAAATTAAACTAAACACTAGTGATAATAAAAAATGAATTAAGTAAGATAATAAATTATTAAGGATGTGATCTATGTGTGTGCAGGTAAGTGTTTTTGTGTGTGTGTGTGTGTGTGTGTATGTGTAGATATGTGGATGTGTGTGTGTGAGTGTGTGTGTGTGTGCATGAGTAGATGTGTATGTATGTGTGTGGGTGTCTGCATATGTAAGAATTCTGTTGCATGTGAACAGAGAAATACTGAATTGCTAACAAGCTTCCTTCTACACGAGCGTGTTGGCTTGGTTTTTCACGAATCAAACGGATTTATGTCCATTGAAGATATATTGGCCTGGTCTTTCACGAATCAAATGGATTTATTTATTCAACGAAACTTAATTTAGTATCTAATTTAAAATATATTAGAGTGTTACCCCATCACGCCGCAGAGTGAAGCTGCCAAAAATATCGTAATTCGATCTCTAATGGAAATAAACAAATATCGTTTTACCGACAAAATAGCTGCCAACTGTACGGGAGAACTCTATTTCCATAATTTCCCAAGTGTACTAACCCACAAACAAACTTACACACTTCACCCGATAGAGCCTTAATGCTAATATATTTTGAATTCAAATTCCCGCAACCGGGGTTAATTTTAACATGGTATTTCCCGTCGCTTTGAGTTATAAGAACATGCCAATTCGGAGTTTAGACTTAACTTGTATCGAGATATCGCATTCCGTTCACGATACCGCTCATTCATCGATCGTGACTTAGTACTTTGATGTTTTGTATATGAAACGTGATGATCGGTATAACCAGGATCTGATATTATAATATTATAATGGTATAACCACGCTGCAGACGACTACTTTGTCAAGAATGGCATAATATTTGTGTGTAGCATAAATGGGCCGGCTCGCCCGGGGAAGTACCCCACTCCCGCAGAAAACTGGCGTCTGAGTGGTAGATTACCTAGCGCACTTGTGGGGGCACACACCCAACACCCTCCCCCCTCCCTCTACCCCTGCCATTCCCACTCCCATAATGACACTTTCCTTAAAGATCGGCAACGCTTCTGCACTGCCTATGGCGCTGCGGAAGTCTATGGGCGGTGTTGATTGCTTTCCATTAGATGACAAGCCTGCTCGTTTGCCTTCCTATCCCATAAAAAAATATTTAATACAAAATCCACAGCACAGCATATGCTAACATACATACATGTATATCGTCACGCTTGTCTCCCGTAGGGGTAGGCAGAGACCACAGATCTCCATCTGCTACGATCTCGACATACTTCCCTTGCTTCCTCCACACTCATTATTCTCCTCATGCAAGCCCGCTGGTTGAGGGTACTCTTGACCTGATCTTTCTTAAAAACTTCGGCAATTTGGTCAAGATATGTTTTTCGTGGTCTTCCTCTTCCGACCCTTCCATCCACATTCGCAAGGTAAATTTCTTTTGCCAGTCGTCTTTCATATGCTAAAACATATACAACTTTCATATACAAAACTTTCTTATGTATTGACATTTTAATTATGTTAACTTATATAAAATACATACATATCGTCACGCTTGTTTTCCATAGGGGTAGGCAAAAACCACAGATCTCCATCTGCTACGATCTCGGCATACTTTCCTAGCATCCACACTCATTACTCTCCTCATGCAAGCCCGCCGGTTAAGGGTACTCTTGATCTGGTCCTTCCTAAAATGTTCAGCAATTTGGTCAAGATCCTACAAACCCTTCCATCCACATTTGCAACGTAAATTTCTTTTGGCAGTCGTCTTTCATCCATCCTCTCCTCAACTTTTGTTACGACACTTACTTTTACTATTCTTCTATATTAACTTAATAAAAATAAATACAGAATACAAGCATTTTATAGATTATATGTAATATATGTAACATTTTATATATGTGTGTGTGTGTGTATGCAGCATGTGTGTATATATATATATGTAGCAAGATAGTATATTTAATAATAATTGTTGTCTAAGAGAATATTTAGAACGGTTTTTTAATGTGCCTGAAACGAAACTGAAATTTCTTTTCCAATTTCAAATTCCTTATTTTTCCATATAAGAAATAACTTTTAGTTCGTCAAACGTTAGTTCGCTGACAATTAAGCTTTACCACAATTTCAAGCAAATAAAGAAAATCAACGAATTGGCTCAATGGCGGGGCCTTCCGAACCCGCGGAGTAAATGGTCGCGGGTTCGATTCCCGCATCGTAATAAATACATGTATAGTTTCTCTCTCTCTCTCTCTGAGTCCTAAGTCCCCCTGATTGGGCATAGGGCAGACACGACGTTTCTCCATCTAGACCTGTCGGAAGCCGTACACTTCGCTTCGCTCCAGAATAGGCCCATCTTCTGCACTTCGGCCGTCATAGTACGCCGCCAAGTTTGTTTTGGGCTGTATGATTTACAAATATTTATTCCGAGTCTGGTAACCCCATCAATCCGCATTGAACAAACGTGGCGGGTTAACGTCCGTTCCTCCAGAAATGGAGAGGCCCGTGCTCAGTACTGAGAAATATATGGACTGTCAAAAAAAAAGTCACAAATACACATATTTTGTCCCGAACAACCCTTTGCTAGAAACGCTACGTTTTTAAAAACCATATAAATTAAAAAAGTCACAAATTATTATATATTTTGACTCCAACAGCTCTTTGCTACAAGCGATACATTCACCTTAAAGTAAGCAGAAGTTATGATGTTCCCCCCCTCGCTATTGTTCCGCAAAACTTGCCGCGGAACATTTGAGAGTGTCGCCCGCGGCCCGAGGACAGCGGACACTCGACGCGACACCTACAAGTAGTGTTTTTGTTCGCTTTGCAACTCTCTAAGTAGCTGAGCGCAGTTTCAAAGTGAAAGAACTTGTAAATTGAGTGCTAGTTTACTTGTTCGTGGAACTTAAGTCCGTTATTATTTCACGGTAACTTTTATTTATTATTAATCGTAATTCCCTTAATAATTTACTTTGTACTATTAATAAAAAAATTATATTTTAATAGTTTTTAAATGTTTTTTTATATATATATATATATATTCACGCCTATCCCCCGCAGGGGTTGGCAGAGACCACAGAGCTCCATCCACTGCCATTCATCGCAGCGAAACGGCTCGTCATTTGTCGCTTTTCGCCCTCGTGAGAATCAGGACGTGACGGGTGACGAACCACGTCGCCGTCATTTTTGACAAATTAGGTATATTAAATTCGTCTTAGTGAATCCCACGAGCCGCAAGGGAGGATGGAGGTCAGCCCCAGCAGAGCCCTGCATGCTGAGGTAAGGCACCATAGTCCCCGGGGGAGCCCGACCCCGGGACGATCGGCACGCTTGCGACTAGGCTCGCCCCTAGCCACGCATCCATTGGCACGGCAGACCGTGGATTGGCGGAGAGGAAGGGAAAGGATAGAGAAGAAAGGATGGGCAGGAAAGGAAATGCGGACTGGGGAGCTTACCAGACTCAAAATAAACATTTATAAATCCATATAAATATTTATTCCGATGCGGGAATCGAACCCTTGACCGCGACTCCGCGGGCGGAGGGCCCCGCCACTGAGCCAATCGGTCGGTTTTCAAATGTTCTTTTACTTAATTTTCATTCTAGCTTAATTTGTTGAGCTTCTTCATATTTTAATGGAATCCCGTTTATCTTTGTTTGTTTGATGACAATTAGCTATAACTATTATGATAGTGTCATGTAAAATATAACAAAAATATTGTAGATTACCCAGTGAACTTTGTTCCACCTACAATTTATTTAATTCAAATTAAAAAAAATTATATCTCCTGGTAGGCTTATCTTCTCTTGGTATGTTAGTATATAAGTATGCAATACTTTCCAAAATCGCACAAAAGAAACAACAGTTTAAAAAAGTATAACAATCCCTCCATTAGACGATAAAGCAGTCACGCACGCCATCTATTGGTAGTAATTGGAAGTAAAACGAAGAAAAATATTTTTTTATTCGTAAACCTTCCCTGTATTATAGCGAACAAAATAAAGAAAATATTTTAATCGGTTGAGTGGTTTTTGAGTTTATCGAGACTAACAAAATAGCTTTCTATTTATATATATAAAAAGATTTAGTATCTTGAAATGTACCAATTAGCTAACGTTAAAGTTTTGGTAAAAAGATGGCCATTCTACCAAAACTTTCTATGGATTTTGCATTAAACCTAAAAAGATACACGCATTTATTTCATATCACTCCATTTATAAGTCTTAACCGAACTATATTGTGTAATGGTGGATTACAATTAATCAATATACCACATAATTACATAACATTCTAAAAATGAAATAAAAACACGTCACTGATTTAAGTTGGCGGGAAAAGTTTTTATTTTTTTTTTTAAAAAACAATCAACGACAATCCATAGACATCGGCAATTCGATCACGTTAGCTTTTTATTAATACTGTTATTTATTACTATACATAACGTGAATTGATTTGAGTTTGTGTCATTGTTTCCAGTCGGTATTTGCGTGCCTGGTGTAAAAAAACTATGGGACAAAGATTAGGATGTAAAAAACTACGAAACAAACCACTGAAATAATTCAAAGGGCACCACTACTGCATTAAAAATTAGGCTACGACCACTAACTAAATTTAAATTAATAAAAACTTAAAGAATTTTAATTTGCCATTACTTCCGAAGGAGGAAGAGGAAGACCACGAAAAACGTACCTTGACCAGATTGCTGAACTTTTTAAGAAGGGCCAGGTCAAGAGTACTCTCAACCGGCAGGCTTGCATGAGGAGAATAATGAATGTGGAGGAAGCAAGGGAAGTATGTCGAGATCGTAGCAGATGGAGATCTGTGGTCTCTGCCCACATAAGTCCCACTGCTGAGCACCCCCTACGGGAGACAGGCGTGACGATATGTATGTATGAATGTTCCGAAGGTGTCATTACAAAGCGATTATGCGAGCAAATTTGCATTTGATTGGGTATTGCAGGAGCAAAACGACCCTGCAATACCCGATCCACCCGCCAAGCGTGGAGATTACAATGACAAGGACAAGCAATGTCCAGCAATGAAATTATACGGCCGTAATTGATAAAACATATGACGGGAAAAATAATGATGAAAAATATACAACTCAAATAATATATTTTTGTAATAACAAATATTACATTTAATGAGTGAAAATATATCGATGTGAATAATTAAATGATAATATCTTTGAAGTGGATCATGCGTGAAAAGCGAGCCGATCGGTCGGACACGAATCATATAATTTCAGTTTTCCGCGAACGATTTTTAAAGGAGATTATACAATGGTTTATTTTAATAACAAGTACAAATTTTTTGACACACAGGCCTCTTCCAGCTGTTTCTAATCTTCTCTATTCCGTGCTTTTCTCCACCAGATTGTCCCTCAATAACCTTAATGTCATCTGTCTATCTCTTAACCTGTCTGCTTCTGTTTCCTTAACCATCACTTGATTGCCACTCAGTTATAATTTTCGTCCATTTTATCCTACTGTCCCTTGTCATATTTCTTGTCCATCGCCATTTTAACTGTCAATAAGACATTATTAGTTCTTGCTATTAATGTCTTTTGCTATTTTGCGATCTTTTAGCGTCAATCCTAACAACATAAAAGCTATCTAAGAAGAAGTATTTTAAGTGAACTAACTGAAGCTGCAATGGACTGGTCACGTTTGTCGGAGGCCTAACAACCGTTGGAGTAGAAGAGTGCTAGAGTGGAGACGCTCTCTGGCTAGATAGTGCGATTTACCAGCGGCTGCCAGAAACTGTATGAGAGATGTCGAAAGATCGGGCAATGTAATGCGAGCTGTTGATTTATTGATTCAAGAAGAACAGTGTACCCGTAGGTACTAGTTTGAACTATGTACTGTAGTTATAAATAAAACTCCATGTTTGGTTCAGTAGCAAATCAATATTATTGGCAACCAATTCGTTCGTTCGAATCGTTACAACAAGTCGCCACTGCGTTTAACAACTATAAGCGCCATCTGTGGCCCGCCAACAAAACTAAACTATGTGCGTAGACAAACAGCGTGGAACCAAAACATGTGAATGGACCTACACATCGCTTACATCACGAGACAACCTGACATGGAAAGATATTTATTAGTTAAACGCTTCAATATGTAGTTCCTTCTACCTTCAGACTTCAGTATTCAATTAAAGTTACAAATCACTTGATCTTCAATTAATGTAAGGTATCCCAATTACTTAAGATATTGCCACTTTTGGGAAAGTTCATCTTGATTAAAGCGCACATGTAAACAAAATCATATGATAGTATCAGTAGAGATTCTAAACTTTCGTAGTTAATTGAGGTTAGTTTTGAAGTTATTATCTGAACTACAATCAGAAGCAGTAGTTAACCAAAAGGTAATTAGGGCAAATGAAATCGATCGATTCAATTTCAGTATGTTTATAATAATATAATTTCAGAGTGGTAGAGCCACGATACACACGAATACTTTGTCGAGTATGGCATATCATTTATATGTAGCACGAATGAGCCGGCTCGCCCGGGGAAGTACCACACTCCCATAGAAAACCGGAGTCTGAGTGGTAGCTTAACGCGGTACGCTTTGACCGGCGAACGGTTGAGTTCCGAAGACTTATCAAAGTATCTGTAGAGTTTCCTTCGCCGTTTCATCTCCGAGAGGAACCTTGTAAAACGGTGGTAAGTAAAGATTATCCCAAAATAAATTATTTGAAATATTTAAATATCCTACTTGCCTTATGATCCATTTTAATATTTCACGATATAATAATTATATCCACACATTCGAACCAAATAGCGAAATCGTAATAAACCGCAAAATGATAACTTATCACCAGAGCCAAAAAAAAACTTCTGAAAAAGTTGTATCTGATCATTCTGCCTAAACTAGGGGTGAGCCTTCCACCCCTTATTATTAATATCTATTTGATTATTAATATCTATGGAGAACTAAATATAAAACTCCACACATTATATATTAAAATTATTATTATTTTTTTTTTAACAGCCCATATAAGTCCCACTGCTGAGCACGAGCCTCTCCATTTCTGGAGGAACGGAAGTTAACCCACATCACGCTTGTCCAATGTGGATTGGCAGGGTTACTTGACTCGGAGTAAATGTTTGTAATCCATACATATATTCATTCCGATGTGGGGATCGAACCCGCGACCATTGACTCCGTGGGCGTAGTACCCCGCCACCGAGCCAATTGGTCGTTGTTATTAAATATATATATTTTAAAAAGTTACAATTTTCAGTTCTATATACATATATATGTTTTTATAACTACATATATATATACACATATCATATATGGACAGTCAAAAGTTTTACTTAGCTAAGATCCGCGACAAGCAAAACAATAACAGAAAATTAAGACAACCGAAAAGTTTTCCGAAAAGAACCGAAAAGAAAGGACTTTTCGGTTGTCTTCCGTAGAGTCTACTATACCTGAAGATGCCTCGTGTTGGGGCGAAACACGTGTCGTTTACAAGATGGAAAAGTGATAATGTGTGTTTGATGTTGTGTATAGTGGTTGGTGGGTGGAGAGTTGATGGCCGATTTTCGGTATGTTTTTGGTTTAAGTTCCAAATAAATCCACTAAACGCAACGGAAAAACACACATTATTAATTTTCTGTTATTGTTTTGCTTGTCGCGGATCTTAGCTAAGTAAAACTTTTGACTGTCCATATAGTCATGGATTTCCGCAAAGTAACGCCTGACTCCATTAATAAATATACACATATCAATCTAACACATTCATATAACGGTAAGAAGACATAATTATCTATCCGACACAACATCCAAGTACAGTAATTACTTAACTCAAACTACGGCAGTGTCGTTCCAAAATTATTTAGGTCACAAAATATACACGTAGACCTGCACGGCGCGTGTGAGTGCTTCCTAATAGCGCGCAGCCCTGGGGGCGCTCATTAAAATTGCACCATTTCCGTTTATACCCCATTTTGTGTACGACGTGAATAACTTTCGTTATGAACGAAATAATGACAGCTAAATTTACATATTAACATCTCTCTGTTTACTATATTTAATGTGTTCTATTCAATTGGATCGCTGTAATCGACATACCTTGGTAAACACAACGACTGGTACAACTTTTTTAAAATGTGGACAGTCAAAAGTTTTACTTAGCTAAGATCCGCGACAAGCAAAACAACAACAGAAAATTAATAATGTGCGTTTTTCTGCTGGATGAAGTGGATTTATTTGGAACTTAAACCAAAAACTTACCGAAAATCGGCCATCAATTCTCCACCCACCAACCCACTATACACAACACCAACGTCAACTCTAGACACTCTAGTCTCTAGAGCTCTAGAGACTAGAGTGTCTAGGACTAGAGTGTCTAAAGTTCCGGAGGACCTACACCCACCCGGAGGGGGTGTGGGTCCCACTATAACAATTTTGTTTCTTTCCCATAATAACACTTTTCTTGACGGACGGCAACGCTTCCGCACTGTCTATGGCGCTGCGGGTGTCTATGGGCGGCGTTGATTGCTTTCCATCAGGTGACACGCCTGCTCGTTTGCCTTCCTACCTCATAAAAATAATCAATGTGTGATACAGTACTTACTGACCCGATTCCTTCAATTCAAAAGCCTTTATAGACAAACAACATTTCCGCGGCGACAGCTCCCGGCTCGCGTTTGCGACCGCCTGCCGTGTGAATAATGCCTGTCATATCCATGCAGAGCGAAATATGGCTATTTATGTAGGAGGGTGGGTAGTTATCGCGAATCACTTAGGGGGCTGTGAAAAAACGAACGGCGTCCATTGTACGTACGCGTGCTTTTACGGTAATGGCCTTGGTAGAATATACAAGAGTATATTTAAACCTATTTTAAAAAGTGTAGGTTATATTCATCAGCAGCCTGCGGCAGTCCCATGGAGCGCCACCTAGCCCGATCTTCGGCTACACGCATCCAGTTTCTGCCAGCCGCCCTGCGCAGATCGTCGCACCATCTTGCTGGGGGCTGTCCCACACTACGTTTACCGAGACGCGGCCTCCACTCGTTTACTCCAACGATTGTCGGATCTCCGACAAACGTGACCAGCTCATTGCCACTTTAGTTTGCTAATTCGAAAGGCTATGTAGGTTATATGTTTAGCTTAAATTCTGCAGGCTTAGTTAATTCTTTTCTCACTTGTTTTAACAGTCGGTAAAAAACAAGTGATTTTACCAAGGACCGAGATATAATCGAGATGTAATAGCATACATTGCAGAACAAAAATGATTTTACCAATAAGCAAGATGTAATGGCACGCATTGCAGAAAAAATTGATTTTACCATGGACCGAGATGTAATAGCATATATTGCAGAATAAATTGATTTTACCAAGGACCGAGATGTAATAGCACGCATTGAAGAAAAAAAATTGATTTTACCAAGGACCGAGATCCAAGGACCAAGATGTAATAGCATACATTGCAGAAAATAAATATTTTACCAAGGACCGAGATGTTATAACATGCATTGCAAAAAATAAAATTGATTTTACCAAGGACCAAGATGTAATAACATGCATTGGAGAAAAAAATTGATTTTACTAAGGACCAAGATGGAAGCGAGTTGTAATAACATACATTGCAGAAAAAAATTGATTTTACCAAGGACCGAGATGTAATAGCATATATTGCGGAATAAATTGATTTTACCAAGGACCGAGATGTAATAGCATATATTGCCGAAAAAATTGATTTTACCATGGACCGAGATGTAATAGTATATATTGCAGAATAAATTGATTTTACCAAGGACCGAGATATAATAGCGTACATAGTAGAAAAAAATGATTTTACCAAGGACCGAGATCCAAGGACCAAGATGTAATAGCATACATTGCAGAAAAAAATTGATTTTACCAAGGACCGAGATGTTATAACATGCATTGCAAAAAATAAAATTGATGTTACCAAGGACCAAGATGTAATAACATGCATTGGAGAAAAAAATTGATTTTACTAAGGACCAAGATGTAAGCGAGTTGTAATAACATACATTGCAGAAATAAATTGATTTTACCAAGGACCGAGATGTAATAGCATATATTGCGGAAAAAATGATTTAACCAAGGACCGAGAGGACCCTGATGTTTTATGAAGGTGGTTGGACAGATCATACTCGTCTTTTTAGTAGGTCCCAGACAAGATATTAATGGGGTTAAGATCCCGAGCTTCGAGCTCCGCGCTGGCCAGTTCAAACGACGAATACCAACCTCTTGTATATAAGCATCTCCGTCGCCAGAACGGTCGGCCCGAACATTATCATTTGTGGCATGGCATCTTCACCAGTTACAGTCGGTGCGGGTTGTGCATGTTGGCACAGGATTTCTGTTATGTACCTTTGCTTTAAGCCGCAAGGGAGGATGGAGGTCAGCCCCAGCAGAGCCCTGTATGCTGAGGTAAGGCACCATAGTACTCGGGGGAGCCCGGGGACGGTCGGCACGCTAGCGACTAAGCTCGCTCTTAGCCACGCATCCATTGGCACGGCAGACCATGGATTGGCGGAGAGGAAGGGAAAGAATAGTGAAGAAAGGAAAGGGCAGGGAAGGAAATGTGGATTGGGTGGGTTACCAGACTCGGAATAAATATTTATAAATCCATACATATATTTATTCCGATGCGAGAGTCGAACACGCGACCATTGACTCCGCGAGCGGAGGGCCTCGCCACTGAGCCAATCGGTCGTAAATAGATAATATTACATAGATTTATAAGTTTGAGATAATTATTATTCATGTTATTTATAGATTATTAAATTATTAGCGATCTGTGCCCAAAACCAATAAGTTTTAATGGGCTCATATGTAGTATTATATTATATTCCATTATACTTTCTATCAATAACATAAAAAATTACGCAATTAGCTAATCTTCGAAAAGATTCGCTTAAACACTCGTTGGACTAGACATCGCCCCTACAAGTACCCACCAAAGTAATAAATTACACTTCATAACGAAAAAAAAATATTGATAAATATACTTGCGTAAGTACAGAAGGATATAGGTGACAACGAATAAAAAATAATAGAATGGTCAACATTATAACAAATAACAAAAATGGGCCGGTAAAAGAAACGAGAGCGAAAATCATCCAATACAAGACACTTCGATTCACAAATCAAGAGAAAAGCACAGTTTCCCTTAACGCGTCATCGGCCGTCCTCGGAGGTTGTATGATACGGTTCACGAATGCCGGCATCCCGCTAAAATTTCAATCAATCAACAGCCTGCAGTCCATAGTGCATAGGCCTCCTTAAGAAGCGCCACCTAGCCCAATCTTCGGCTTCACGTTTACCGAGACGCAGTCTCCAATCCAGCACTCGTCTACTCCAACGATTGTCGGATCTCCGACAAACATGACCAGCCCATTGCCACTTTAGTTTGTTAATCGAAAGGCTATGTGGGTGACTTTAGTTCTCTAGCGAATTCAATCTCTGTTCATTCCGAATCATGTCTACCAGGGAAACTCCGAGCATAGCTCTCTCCGTAGCTCTCTGAGCGACTCTGAGCTTGTGAAGCAGACGGACTATCAGCGTCCACGTTTCGGCGACGCTAAAATTTGCTTATATAAAATAATCTACTCGCATATTGACTCTCCAAAACTGCTCTCTCTTTTAAATTTTAACACCTGCATCAAAACACGAAATTCCCATAAGATATTTAGTATTAAATCTTATCAAAATAATATATCCCAATTGTAAATAATCACATGGTACGCACTTGTCGCCTATACAATAATAGATTGATTGAACACAGCACAAAAACATTCGATATTTTCGATATCAAAATTCACCAATTATAGCGATCGCTCCGGCATATCTTCCGGTAGCCAATAGATCACGAGATTACTGTTATTCTTCCTTTTATTATTTTATTTGTTTAATTTTATTGTATTTATTTAAAGAAGTAAATAAAAACAATCATTATTATATGTATTTATTTAAAGAGTTATAGTCCGGGCGTTGTTAAGATTATATAAGATATATTATTCTCTAAGACTGTAACTTGTTTTTGTGCCTAATAAATAAATAAATAAAACGCTCAATAATTGATAAAATGATACATTTATTATAAATGTAGACATCCTCACACTCGCCCACAGTCTCCTAAAAGCTGTATAAAGCACAAGTGCAACCACATACGGAGTACTACTCTCATCTCTGGGCTGGAGCTCCTAAGTATCAGCTCCATCCATTTGACCGTACCCAACGGAGAAAGTCACGAATCATCATCGGCTGCAGGATTTCCAATAGGCTCGATCTTCTATCTGTACGAAGAGACGTATCATCTCTCTGCGTACTGTAATGAATTTATCACTGTGAATGCTCTGTGGAGTTGTTTAATCTCCTCCCAGCCGCTCAGTCCCACCATCGCACCACGCGCCACAATAATAGGTTGTATCCCCATCACCTGGATGGCTGGCCTCCAACAACCGTGCGATTCAGTCACAGTTTTCTGCCGCGAACTGTGGAAATGTGAAACAATTTACCACCTGTGATGTTCTCGCGAGATAAGGACATGGGGGTATTAAAGAAAAGAACGTATATGATCGTTAAAAGTCGGCAACACATCCGCAACGCCTTCGGCGGTGCGGATATTTATGAGCAGCGTGTATCGCTTATCAGCAGGTGACCCGCATTATCCTTTGCCTGCTTACTATAAAAATATCTTATTTTTAGGTCTCTCCATCTAGGTCACACTAACATATGACCACAACACACACATACACATACATGCACTTAATCACATGTACATACACATACACATCGGCGTGCGAACATAAACAATTAGAATAAACACAAAAGCTAACATTTGATGATGAGCTACTGATTGTTTTTCTCTTTACAGACGTTCTATTTTTGGATTTTATATTGTATTAGTTAATTGTATTAGTAAATTTGAACGTGTTACTCTTCAATTATTTGGAAGAAGAAGAAGATAAACCTACCAGGAGATATTATTTTCGTTAATTTGAATTGTGGGTGAAACGAAGTTCACTGGGTCATCTAGTGTGACAATAAAAAATTTCTAATGTAACATTGAGAGTTAACCTTCTCATTATTAAAATAAAGAATGTTAAACTTCTAAATAACTAAAAAAATATTCTTACCATAAAATAAACACATATTTTTGTACCGAGTCACACTATAAGGGAGAAACTACAATGCCCGTTTTATCACAAGCAGCCTTCATATTTTTCGAACCACCCTCTATGGGGATGTCCAGAGCTCACAATGGCTGTAACATATTTATTAATGGAGTCAGGCGTTACTTTGCGGAAATCCATCACTATATGGACAGTCAAAAGTTTTACTTAGCTAAGATCCGCGACAAGCAAAACAATAACAGAAAATTAATAATGTGTGTTTTTCCGTTGGGTTTAGTGGATTATTTGGAACTTTAAACCAAAAACTTACCGAAAATCGGCCATCAACTCTCCACCCACCAACCACTATACACAACGCCAAACACACACTATCACTTTTCCATCTTGTACACGACACGTGTTTCGCCCCAACACGAGGCATCTTCAGGTATAGTAGACTCTACGGAAGACAACCGAAAAGTGACCCGCCATTACAACGGGCGCCTTATATAAACAAACCCCCACCCACAATGTAAGAAAACAACATGTGGGCGATAATGCTGGGCAGGCACCAACCGTCAATTTAATATTTTCCTCCAAAAATTGAATGAAGTCCATCCTACAATTAAATTTAAACTAGAGATGGAACATAATTGCTCTTTGAACTTCTTGGACTTAACCATTTCGAGAAAAGACAATAAACACGCTTTTCAAATATATCGCAAGCCCACACATACGGATGTGGTTATACCGGCTTCATCGTGTCACCCTTGGCAACATAAGCTAGCGGCATTTCATTGCTTCATCAATCGTCTAGTCAATGTTCCTTTGTCAGAAAAAGACTACACAAAGGAGTTAAATGTCATTTATCAAATGGCAATATCCAACGGTTACTCTAAAACTTTGATAAACCGTCTAATTTATAAAAAACAAAAGCAATTGACACTCAATTCCTTATATTCAGTTCCTCGTCTAAGCGAGAATAAACAAGTGGCTAGTCTGACTTATATAGGTCCTATCTCGGACAAAATTGCGAAAACCCTAAACAACAAAGGGATCCGAGTGGCGTTCAGAACGGATAATGCAGTAAAAAACATTTTTAATGTTAAAGATAAAGTGGACCGACAACTTAGATCAGGTGTCTACAAACTTATCTGTAGTGAATGTAACGCAGTTTATATTGGTCAAACTGGCCGTAGCTTTAAGACTCGATATAGTGAACATATAGCCGCATTTAGAAACAAACATCCCGATAAGTCCCATTTTGCTAACCATCTGCTAACCTGTGGGCACTCTCTGTCCGACAATCATTCGCCAAATATTTTACACATGTGTAAAAAGGGTTTGAGACTGGGTGTATTGGAGCAGCTGGAAATCTTAAAGAACAAGAAAAGTTCGTCCCAGATACTGAACGATCAAATAAATATTGTAAATTCCCCTCTTTTGAATATATTCTCTTAAAAAAGTGTGAAATTCGTTTAATATGACGTAAGTTTTGACACACCTGTATCGCCCACATGTTGTTTTCTTACATTGTGGGTGGGGGTTTGTTTATATAAGGCGCCCGTTGTAATGGCGGGTCACTTTTCGGTTGTCTTCCGTAGAGTCTACTATACCTGAAGATGCCTCGTGTTGGGGCGAAACACGTGTCGTGTACAAGATGGAAAAGTGATAGTGTGTGTTTGGCGTTGTGTATAGTGGTTGGTGGGTGGAGAGTTGATGGCCGATTTTCGGTAAGTTTTTGGTTTAAAGTTCCAAATAATCCACTAAACCCAACGGAAAAACACACATTATTAATTTTCTGTTATTGTTTTGCTTGTCGCGGATCTTAGCTAAGTAAAACTTTTGACTGTCCATATATGTAACATATTTATTTATTGAAGTGTATTTGTCAATCCGTCCATAAGCCACCCTTTATTATTAAACTCGGTTATTAGTTTTCGCAAAACTTAAGTTTTCGTAAGATAATAAATTAAATGTATTAATTATTCCGAGTCTGGTAACCCCCCCAATCCACATTTCCGTTCCTGCCCTTTCCTTTCTTCTCTATCCTTTCCCTTCCTCTTCGCCAATCCACCCCCGGGTACTATGTTGCCTAAGCATGCAGGGCTCTGCTGGGGCTGACCTGCATCCTCCCTTGCAGCTCGTGGAATTCACTAAGACGAATTTAATATACCTAATTTGTTGAAAAATGACGGCGACGTGGTTCGCCACCCGTCACGTTCTGATTCTCACAAGGGCGAGAAGCGACCAATGGCGAGCCGTTTCGCTGCGATGAATGGCAGCGGATGGAGCTCTGTGGTCTCTGCCAACCCCTGCGGGGGATAGACGTGAATATATATATATATATAAAAAAAATATTATTCACATCCTATATCCGATAGAGTAGGCAACGTATCTGTGTGAACGCTGTGGAGAGTATTCGCGGCTTTGTGGTACAGTTGACTTAGAAGATGTTCTGTCGGACCAACAATAGGTTATACACTCATTGCTTTTCATCGGTTGACACGCCTGCTCGTTTGCCTTCCTATCCCATAAAAAACAAGATTTCCACAAAGTGACGCCAGATTCCATTAGATAATCACGAACATAAACAAATTCCCGTCATTAACAATTCCCAAACACTAATATTTGGCTAAGATCACCAATGCTAACAAATGTGGCATATTAAATTAACCCTATCCTAACATAGGATATTTACTAGAAAAGCTGCTTGAAAATTTTCACCACGCAATCAAAACACAGACGACAAAATAGATGTATTCGATATCCATTAACGCTTTACAATGATCATCACATGCAGCCTACTTTGAAAAGCCCGCAATGTAAATTAATATTTTAAATAATTAGAGATACTATTAACTCGTTTTGCTTACGTTGTACCAGCTAAGTATTAATGGTAAGTAAAACTTTGGACAACTACGTTGCTTGTCGCATCCAAGAGTTGGATGCAACTAGTTACATTCAAGACATTGCAGACACATTATGGATGTGTCTTTGAGGAAAGTTTCTTCAAAATCCCTTTGAAAATTACGTATTTTTTTTATATGGACAGTCAAAAGTTTTACATAGCTAAGATCCGCGACAAGCGAAACAATAACAGAAAATTAATAATGTGTGTTTTTACGTTGGGTTTAGTGAATTTATTTGGAACTTAAACCAAAAACTTACCGAAAATCGGCCATCAACTCTCCACCCCACTATACACAACGCCAAACACACACTATCACTTTTCCATCTTGTACACGACACGTGTTTCGCCCCAACACGAGGCATCTTCAGGTATAGTAGACTCTACGGAAGGCAACCGAAAAGTTTTCACTTTTCGGTTGTCTTCCGTAGAGTCTACTATACCTGATCACATTCACGAAAAGTAAAACTTTTGACTGTCCATATAGTGACGGATTTCCGCAGGGTGACGCCTGACTCCATTAATAAGTATTTTTTTTTATTTATATGGGATAAGAAGGCAAACGGGCGAGCGTGTCGTCTAGTGGAAGCAAACAACGCCGCCCATAGATATCTGCAATAACAACAGCCACGCAAAAACATTGCCGGCCTTTAATATATGTTTAGACTT
Source organism: Baronia brevicornis (assembly GCA_031353405.1). Taxonomy (NCBI): domain Eukaryota; kingdom Metazoa; phylum Arthropoda; class Insecta; order Lepidoptera; family Papilionidae; genus Baronia; species Baronia brevicornis. The sequence continues at coordinate 506,187 of JASFAT010001705.1, forward strand.
GTTTTATTTTTTGTTCCTTTTAAATAATTTATATAATATACATGTATATATTACATACTATATTTAAGATCATATTCTATCCTTTTATATGTACACATAGTGTGAACCAAAATAGATATTTATTATATTCTAATGTTCCTCTTCTTTTTCCTTTGGCGCTACAACCTAGGGTCATGGGCTCTTACAGAATTCTTCTCCAGCCATCTCTATTCAGAGCAACGCGCTTCCAATTGGTTTCCTTCGTAAGGGTAATGTAGTATTTTTGCCGTTCTGCTCACGGCGGCATACGGGATCTTTAGGGGGTTGTCATCTTCGATGTAATTGAAATTTTTCCAAATCAAAATAATTTATTTTTCTATTCATTGTATAATATATTATTATGTCATATTCATATTTTATTAACACTTTTCACTTTACATTTTATATCTCATTATATATAATTTCAATTCCTTATGCCGGACGAGTGACATGTCTATTCAAAAATACGTCAGACGAACTAATAATTTAGTTTTAATAAAAAAAAAACAATTTATTTCTTTTTTATTTCAAATTTAAAATAAAGAATTTAAAAAGAAATAACAAAAAGTTTTATTGCATTAGTGATACGTTTATCACTACAGTAGTCAGGTCCTTCCAACGCTTCATGTGTTTACTATTCTATACTTCAATATGCAGTTATTACATCACATTTAGTATTAAGCCACGCCCACTATTAACAAGTGCACGCGAACTTAATAGCGAAGCAATCTATGACCGCTGCACGCTCGATAATATGTCACGAACGACTGAACGAAAAGATATACACATTAAACAAACAGATAAAACGGCAAAACGTGATGCCAACATAACAAATAAATATATAACACAATGCTAACAATAGAAACGTTGCTACGTCATATTTACTTTTCGGCCTCCAGCCAGTGGCGATAAATCAACCGAGTCCATTGAATACGCTTCCAGTCGATTTACTGCAAAACGTTATCAATATTACAATCTTGCGTTGTTACATTTATCTATCAGGTGAAAAAAAAAATGTTTCATTTTCGGGAAAATATTACGTTGTCGAGACAATTATGATGAAGTGTTTCGCGGCACGTTTAGAGAAATGGGCTTTTTCAAGAGGGGTGAGAAATACACATACATATATGTAACAACCACATTGGTTAGCTGTTTTTTTTTATTACATTGGCCCAAAAGTATATTATGAATTCCTTAATGAGATCATCGCTGGGCAAGACATATAGAAATTATAAAGGAAAAGTAAAAATATGGATAAAATTACTTAGTAAGAACCAAATCCACGTGTCTTTTTACAGAGCAGTAGCATCACTTGCTGGCACTTATGTTATTTTATTATGTGTATATATATGTATGTGTGTGTTATGTATGTATGTACTTATTTATGTGTATTTATATATGTATTCCAAATATGAATAATGGCCGAATCGGAAGGTCTCAGCACGTCACTACGGCGCAAGGCAAACCGCTTAGTGAGACTGATCCTCCATCCAACTTCACCTGTAAATTGTCATAAATAAAATTAAATAAAAATAAATAAAGAACAAATAATCGTTATCGGAATTAATTGCATTATTTGTTCTTTGAAATGGGTGTGGAAGCAATCTCAAAAAAAAAGAGGCTTTGAGAAAATAATTTAACAGTTTTAAATAATTGATCTTTTAATACCTTATATAATATATATAATATAAAAATGGAGAGCTATTTTATTAGGTTGAGAAAGGGATGCTTATACGGTTTGGGCATATAGAGAGGATGGATAAAAGACGACTGGCAAAAGAATTTTACGTTACGAAGGCGGATGGAAAGGTCGGTAGGGGAAGACCATGGAAAACATACCTTGACCAAATTGCTGAAGTTTTTCATACAGGCCAGGTCAAGAGTACCCTTAAACGGCGAGCATGCATGAGGGGAATAATGAGTGTGAGTGAAGCGAGGGAAGTATGCCAAGATTGTTGCAGATGGAGACAGGAGTGACGATATATATCGTATGTTATGTATTTTGTTAGGCTCGCTAAAACTCGAACGGCTCGACCGATTTGAATATTTTTTTTTTATTTTGTCTATTAAATTTTTTTTTTATATTGTATATTTTTTTTTATCTAATACAGATAAGGTTTATGCTACTATGTCCTTGATATCGTAAAAAAATAACGAAAAAGAGACGGCGATATCTTTCTTAACGTAATAAACCCCATATACTGCACATAACACCGAAATAAAATTAATTAAGGCACTCTTGCATTCCGTGCACGTAGCAAAATAAAAAAAAAGCCTTGTCACTACGTTCAAACATAGCAATGTTTACTAATTAATGTTGCCCGCATGTTACGTACTAGGGTTACCATGCTATAGAAAAATATGGGATATCCACTCTGTTTTTTTTTTGTTTATTTCTCAATTAAAATTTTATTTTGGAATTAAACACTTTATTTCTTGATTCATACAACCTTTCACTTCTCTAGACAAAAACTACAACTCAAATACTATAATGCGCCAGCCGTACTATTACGGTGACACACGGGATCTTTATGGGGTTTTATCTTAATTCTTCAAAGTGAAATTAATTTATTTTTCTATTCACTGTACATTTACATTTTATATTTCAATATATTATAGAAATAGAAATAGAAAAACGTTATTTATGACACCTTTTTTTTTACAATTACCAAAATTAAATCCTTAATAATATTCTATATACAAATAAAAACACAAAACAAAAAGAAAATAATTTTAATCTAACGAGTGTCATAAAATGGTTGTTGCTCAGCATATGCTGGGCGCACTATTGGAGCACCCGGCGCTGGTTTTCAGCAAGAACCAACGTGGTCAGATCGCGGACCACAGTGACGACATTCTTACAAGCGTCTATTATTTTCTATTATATATAATCAATTATAATAGAAAATAATAGACGCTTGTACAATGTTACATCGGTCTATACTGTTATTCGTGTCCCATCCGTCCGATCGATTCTGTTCAGTGTTCCTATTTAAATTTTACTTTGAAGCAATAAAAAGTCTTAAAATTTTCGGATAACGCTTGAATCTTTAGAGAATTTTGTGTTATATGTATTTTTTTAATATTTTCACAATTTTTAAAATCATTAAATTAAGGAAATAATATGTTCGTCATTGCAAAGTTATATCGATCAGAAAAATTTACATCTGTCAAAAAGATCAAGCTAACTTGCACAAGGTATAATGCCAGAAAGGTGACACGTCTATCGAAAGATGTCAATCGATCTGAACTTTGTTTTTTTTTATTAAACAATTTATTTCTTTTTTATTTTAAATTTTAAAATTACAAATCTAAATGAATTAATATAATATAAAAGGTTTTAATATATTCAAATGAACATTTTTATTACATTAGTGATACATTTCATCAATGTATCTCTACAGTACACACGGCGAAACCTGACATACTATTATGTTCTATTGTTTTGAAAAAAACAATTAGTTCTTCATGTTTCATGTTTCAACCCTTTCGCTACGACAGTGTGTTGCGTCGGAGTAACAGCGCTGATCAACCCACTGCGCCAGAAAGTGTTCATATATATATTTCACTTGTTTAAAACAAATGCGAACAAACCAGGCAAAGCGACAAGTGTGATCGACTCATGCATATGTCGTCTATAGGCGACACTTGTACACACAGATCGTTATCCTGATGCCGTGTATAGACAACGCTCGTAGCGAAAGGGTTAAAATTACGAACGATAAAAAGATAATAAAGGTTTTATGTGTTTAAATTAAAAGTTTTTATTAATTTAAAGTCAATTTATCTACAGTGTCTAAGTTACATACCGCGCTTTATAAGCTAATAGAATAGGTAGAAATTACTCAGTTTACTTGAACAAATAATTAATGTTTTATTCCAGTAGAAAACGTAATTTTAACTAACTACATCAATAATATCAATATCAACCCGCGGCAGTCCACTGCTGGACATAGGTCTCACACAAGGCGCGCCACCTAGCCTAGCAGGGTCCCACACTACGTTTGCTGAATCGCGGTCTCCACTCCAGCACTCGTCTACTCCAACGATTGTAGGTTCTCCGACAAACTAACTACATAGCATGTGACAATGCTATGAAGCATAGCAGACATTTTTGGGATTTCTCAAAAAGTGAACTGTTAAAACGTGTGTACTTTGAAAACAAATAAGCTTGAATAATAACACAAAATAATATTTAAGAGGATTTCAATTTTATTTTGGAAATCAAGTTTTGAAATCAGGGTCAAATTCAGTAGTTAAATATTCTCACTATTATGCCATGGAGTCGTCGAGTATTATTTTGTTCCCCGACAGTTAGATACATTTGGTCACCCTACAGCCCCGTACATTCGTCGTCACCGGGATTTTTACTTTTTGTTTGTAATTACTTGATGTGATTCTGATTGGAATTAAATGTAGGAACCCCGCTGTACGAAATCTACCGAGAATATGCGGGTAAGGTCCAAAATGGCAGTGATTAATGGAATATGTGAATAATAATGTAACTTATTAATGGAGTCAGGCGTTACTTTGCGGAAATCCATCACTACGTGGACGGTCAAAAGTTTTACTTAGCTAAGATCCGCGACAAGCAAAACAATAACAGAAAATTAACAATGTGTGTTTTCTTGTTGGATAAAGTGGATTTATTTGGAACTTAAACCGAAAAACTTACCGAAAATCGGCCATCAACTCTCCACCCACCAACCACCATATACAACACCAAACACACACTACCACTTTTCCACCTTGTAAACGACACGTGTTTCGCCCCAACACGAGGCATCTTCAGGTATAGTAGACTCTGCGGAAGACAACCGACAAGTAACTCTTTTTTGATATATATGATTGAATAATGTAACTCTTATTTGATTTTTTATGGCATAGCTAGGCAAACGAGTAGGCGTCTCACCTGACGAAAAACGATCAACGCCGCCCATAGAAATCCGCTATGCCATAGGCATTGCGGAAGCGCTGCCGACCTTTGAAAAATGTGTAGGCTTCCAATGTCGTATCGATTCGGAAAGACCGCTGGAGGTAGCCGGTTCCACATGGTAGTGCGTGGAAAGAAGTTTCTAGAAAAATACACCGTATAGTAACTAATACTTTTTTAACAAGAAAGCTGTTAATTACCATTGTAAACACGAATTTATATTTCATAGACCCAAATTTACTCTTGAATCAACAAAAAATCCATCTGTTTGACTTTTTAATTATTGTTATTAATTATCAAAATTTTCTACTTTACTTATTATATTTAACTCCGTAGGAAAAAAATGTATCGGTTCGCGTCAGCAACATGCTAATTCTTGAGCTATATCTATAGCTATTTATGAGTATAGCTATAGACATACTTTAAACACAGTTAATGCGTGCAGCTGCCTACGTACACGCATCACGCCAACACATTGTATATACCCGATTATATATGTGTGTTGCACGCTTGATGGACGGATAAAGTTTTGTGAGTCGCGTCAGAAACATGCTGTAGTAACAGCAGCATTTAATATTACAATTAGTTTAAAATTTCAAAATACAGTTTTAGGTTTTCAGTTCTATCGGCAGTCTTCATGCTTCGTGGCAGCAATGGGGCTGTTTTGTTTTCAACACTGCTTGACTTTATGACCTATACAATATATTACCTTATCATATTATATTACATAGATACTTAATATATTTGATATAATTACTTAATATTATATATTTATAATTTATATAAATTATAAAGATTTATCCGTGTACTACCAGCTTGGAAACAGTTAGGCTACACTGAAAATCAGCGCTGTGGCCGCGACTCTTTGCTCAGTGTGAGCCTTTTCATAATCCATACTGTAGTGTAGGTAACATGCAGATCTGCATCTAAAAATACAAATCATAATAATAATGATTTGTATTTTTAGATGATTAATGCAATCAGGCGTTACTTTGCGGAAAATTATTACTATGTGGACATTAAGAATTTTTACATACATACATACATATCGTCACGCCTGTCTCCCGTAGGGGTAGGCAGAGACCACAGATCTCCATCTGCTACCATCTCGGCATACTCCCCTTGCTTCCTCCACACTCATTATTCTCCTCATGCAAGCCCGCCGGTTGAGGGTACTCTTGACCTGGCCTTTCTTAAAAAGTTCAGCAATTTGGTCAAGGTGCGTTTTTCGTGGTCTTCCTCTACCGGCCCTTCCATCCATATTTTATTTTTACTTAGCCAAGGTCCGCGATAAGCTAACAAAAATAGAAAAATAATAATGTGTGTGTGTGTGTGTTTTTTTTTACTGTAAGAAGTTGAGTTACGGGGAACTAAATTAACTTCTTCCACTTGACCGCATACAAAGTCGTATCGTTGACGACCAAGATCTCAACGAACGGCTTGACTTATTTAGTAGGATACAAAACAAGTTTCAGCGTGGGAGGTTTAAAATATAATATAAACATAATAACGCCCGGACTATAACTCTTAAGATTTGCGCACAGCATGGCTACATTATAACAATAGGGTTACTTATTTATACTTCTTCTAAGAGTGCCTCTCTTGTGAAGGTTGGCAGCCAATTCATTACAACTTTCCTCCTCTTTCGCGAGGTGCAGCAGTTCTGGAGCACTCGCTATCCCGGTCCACTCCCTGATATTACGTAGCCAAGACTTTCTTTTTAGACCAACTTGTCTTTTGCCCGCGATTTTTCCAATCATGATCAGTTGCAGCAATTTGTACCTGTCATGTCTCATGATATGACCCAGGTATGCAATTTTTCCTTCCTTTGACGGTATGCAAAAGTTCACATTTTTGCTTGACTTGTTGGAGAACCTCGTCATTGGCCACCCTTTGAATGTTCTTATTATACTTAAGTATATTATAATGAAATACTTAATAACATTAAATAGATAAAATAAAAATAAAATAAAAGGAAATCAATAATCTCGTGATCTATCGGCCACCAAAGACATCCCGGAGCGATCGCTTTAATTGGTAAATTTTAAATATCGAAAGTTTTTGTACAGTGATCAATCAATTTATTATTCTATAAGCGACAAATGCGTACCATGGGATTAGAATTTTTTACATTATTTGGATAAGGGTTAATACTAAACATTTGATGGAGATTTCGTGTATGTTTGACTTTTTTTTATGGGATAGGAAGGCAAACGAGCAAGCATGTCACCTGATGGAAAGCAAGCAACGCGGCCCATAGACTTCCGCAGCGCCATAGGCAGTGCGGAAGCGTTGCCGACCTTTAAGTAAAGTGTCATTATGGGCTTGGGAATGGGAGGGGGAGGGTAGGGGGAGGGGGTAGGGTGTTGGGCCTCCGGAACTCGGCTGCTCACCGTACGAAGCGCGGTAGCAACCACTCAGACGCCGGTTTCCTGCGGGAGTGTGGTACTTCCCCGGGCGAGCCGGCCCGTTCACGCTGCAGACAAATATTATGCCATTCTTGACAAAGTATTCGTCTACACCGTGGCTCTACCTGCTCTATATTATATTTCCAAATATACTTATTTATCACGCGAATAGATAACAACTATACTATTATAATATTTGTGCAAATTTCAACCAACCCGCCAACCGTATCGGAATATACCAACACCAACACAAATATTGAATATTTGGACAGGTGAAGCCGACCGTGTAAAAATTTCACCGCGGCACACACAAACAAACACGCAAACATTCGCCAAACGTTTTGGAGCGCTCAATCTGAGCCAACAAACAGACTTTCATGCCAGACTGTGTCAATATTAAATTCGCGACGTGCGGATGGGCTCCTAAGTGTTTGGTCACGGTTTTGGGGGGATGGTGGGGGAGAGGGGGAGTTCATGTTTCTCACGTGTAAGTAAGTAGGAAATCTTTACACGACTGAAACGTGTTTATACATTGTACATCCGATAACGTAGTTGAGAAAATTCAATTTTGAGAACTTCCTGATTCAAATACATAAGATTACGTTTTCTCATTTTATCTCTGACGTACCTAGTAAAATAGAGACCTTGTGTAACTTGTTTTTACATTTTTTTTTATATTTACATGCATTTACAAATTGCACACACACACAGTGATAATAATAAAATATATATTTATTAGTATATATTTTTAACTAATTCTCAGAATTCATAAGTTCACATGTTGAAAATTTTAGAGTATTAATTAAAATCTGATTTTCTTTCATACTTTGCAAATTTTTTTAATATTACAATATATATTTTGTGGATTTTTGCGTGCAGCCCATACATATAATATGTATGACCCACTACTGGGCCACGCTTATCCAGCAAGTTGGAGGGTTAACCAGACACGCCATAATTATTTGTAGCCCCTACCTTGGGGAGTAAAGGGAGAAAGGTAATAACATCTTAACCGGCCCAAGTCAACCTAACGTGCACGCGCTTCGGCGGGTGCTCCCTGCTAGGTAACAGACGAGGCTCTGGCTACCGATCAATGGCGGTATAACCCATCCAACCGACCGGGAAACCGGTTCAAGACGTCTTGATAAAATGGTGGCCATTCTACCAAAACCTTCTACGGATTTTTTCAGTCAACTTAAAAAGTTACGATACATGCATTTATTTTATATCACTTCACTTATACGTCTTAGTCGAACTGTATTGTATAATACACCACCACAATTAAACAACATAACTGATAATAATATAAGGTTATGAAAATGAAATAAAAACACAACGTAACTGATGTCACTTGGCGGGAAAATTCTTATGTTGTACTAACAGGAAGCAGTACGTTTAAACAGGCCGGTGAATAAGCATTGAGAGAGAGATGTGAGAGTTTTTGCTTGCCTTGCCTTCGACACTTGTGGTATATACGCGTCTGAATTAATGTATTTGTTATTTATTTAGGCAATGCAAACTTTTCTGTGTCAAGAGTTATTTTATTTTTTAGTCTATTTTGTTGTCATTTACAAAATAAATTAGATATTACTTGAGAATGTTTTTATTTTTATTTTGATACTAACTAACTAATTAACTTTGTTGGCGCAGCGACCCAAAGTATATATATCTTGGCCTCCGAACTGTTCTTACGCCAACGTCCCGTCCTGCGCCACCTCCTGCCAGTTGTACATTGGAAGGTTACGCAAGCCATCCTCCACCATGTCTCTGCAGCGGTACCTGGGGCGCCCCATAAGACGTCGTCCAATTGGATGACCAACATACGTTCTTTTGACAGCGCGATCCTTCCCCATCCTCTCGACGTGGCCCAACCAACATAGTCGGTGAGCCTTAGTCTCTCTTATTTTGGAATATCAATTTATTAAAAATTATAATTATAAAAATTTTACCCTACTTTTCGGACTATAAGATACAATGTACAAATTGTACAAATGTACAAGTAGGGTAATTTTAGTAGGGTAAAATAGGACGATATAACGCACCTAAAATTTATTAAATGATTTTTAGAAAACTATTTTATTATGTTATTTTCGCACCATAAGACCATAAAAGTTATATTTTCCGTTCAGTCCATTTATTTTTTAAACTAATTTATAGAAAAATAAATGTATTGATTTGTTGTATTATGCATTTTAAATTGTACACTGTTACCTTGACAATTAAGATTTTACATTACTTCAATTACTGTAAAGCATTTGCGAGAAATTGTAATTTGCTAAAATAATGGTAGAGCCACGCTGCAGACGAATACTTTGTCAAGAATGGCATAATATTTGTCTGTAGCATAAATGGGCCGGCTTGCCCGGGGAAGTACCACACTTCAGCAGAAAACCGGCGTCTGAGTGGTAGCTTAGCTACCGCGCTTCGTATAGTGAGCGACTGAGTTCCGAAGGCCCAACACCCTCCTCCCCCCATCCTCCTCCTATTCCCACTCTCATAATGACACTTTCTTTAAAGGTCGGCAACGCTTCCGCACTGCCTTCCGCGCTGCGGATGTCTATGGGCGGCATTGATTGCTTTCCATCATGTGACACGCCTTCTCGTTTGCCTTCCTATCCCATAAAAAAGAAAAAGAATTTCACCTAATTGTTTTTCCCTTCGGGTAAGCTTATACTACAGCAAATATTTTCGGTAGTTAATTTACGGGGCCTAGGGGAGTTTGCTGTATCTACGCAAAGCCATAGATTTGATTGCAGTTTCGTGCACAGCTCTCTCCCCAAAGGGACGTATGTAGGTCACCTATTTAAAGCCCTACGAGTAGGGTGAAGTCACCAGGATTGGGACACACCGACGTATGTATTTGACCCTACATCATATATTAATTGTAATTAATGGCGACACTATTCCCTTAACCGGCGGGCTTGCATGAGGAGAGTAATGAGTGTGGAGGAAGCAAGTATACCGGGATCGTAGCAGATGGAGATCTGTGGTCTCTGCCAACCCCTGCCGGAGACAGGCGTGAAGATATGTATGTACGTATGTTTTATTTTATTCGTTCGTTCCTTATTCAGAATTATTCACAATTCTTTTAGGCAAAGAGGAACTTTAGCATAATTTAAACCAACATCAGGACTCAGGATGATACCGTATACCTATATTCTGTTTTTTTACAAATTCGGCAGGGTACTTTTCTAAGATCCGCGACTATGCTAAGATACGCGATCACAAATTCATAAAAATATATTTCGATGCCACACTTAAACGGTTGTTTCTCGTAGCCGAATATACCTTGTGCACTTAATATGCCTTGTGTCGAGGCGAAACGCGATGTGTTTCGTGGTGAAAGGTAATATTGTGTGTTTGACATTGTCAACGTTAGTAACCATGGCGACGTATTGGAGGATTTGCTTATGAAACAAATGCTTTAATGCATATAACTCAGAAAGATGGACAGTCAAATTTGCTTTGCTAAGATCCGCGGTCAGAAATTCGTAAAAATAATATTTTGAAGACAATTTTTACAGTTGTTTCTCGTAGAATCTACTACACTTGAGGATGCCTTGTGTCGAGGTGAAACGCGATGTGTTTCGTGGTGAAAGGTAATATTGTATGTTTGACGTTATCAAAGTTGATAACCATGGCGAGGTGTTGAAGGATTTGCTTCAAAATGGATGGCCTTTTCTCGGTAAGTAATTCTTTAAACACTTCTTCACAAACACATAATATTATTTTCCTCATTTATTATGGCGGATCTTAGCAAAATAAGTTTGACTGTCTATCTTTATAATAATAGAGTTCCGCAAATTAATGACTGACTGCATCAATTATGATACTGGAGATTTAGTTTAAATTCCCTGTAAATCCACTTCTTCCAGTAGAAAACACCCATTATTGTTTTTCTGTTTTCGTTTGCTCGTCGTGGATGTTAGCTAAGCAAAAAATCTAAATGTTCACATAAATTTTTTTTTTGATTCTATAAAACTTACTTAAATGTACCGACAGATCTACATTGTGTATACGTCAGCCTAATTATCAGAATCAAATTCTGAAAATTAGGCGATATGAGTCTTGAAAAACAAATATATCTGTTGCAAATATTATAATAGTGTCGCCAAACGGAATGGGACAATATTTATTTTTCGCAATAAATAACTCGATTCGATTCATGGTGCTTTCACCCCATACCACACACTGATATACTCGTAACCCACTGCAGGGGTTTTGAAAACTGCGCAATTGCAAGCTCCACGTGGGTCCGTAGTTCGTTGACCTCTGCGATGTGCCCTTAAATATACAAAATTCAACCTTATCTACAACAGTTTAAAATCCAACTGGATGGTATTTTTAATTTGTCGCAACATGTTTTGATGGAAAATGGAGACACCGTTGATGAATACGCATTTTCATCTCTATCCCTTTGAAATACGAGTGAACTGGAGTGATCATTTGAAAAAGGTAGGTCTACAAGTTTGCGATTAAAGGGCACTGATGTGTCATTGCAATTCATGACGTATTTATTACACATAAGGTTCGAAATGAGTATTTATATGGTTGCTTAAATTACGACGCAATTCATGCGACGACTGGGGATGAAAATGTATATAATTATACCATGACTACTGACATGAATGTAATATTATGATCTTATATGTAAACATCCCCATAGTAACTAAAGGAAATCACATATATTATGAAGTTTATCATATAGATATACAAAACGCGTCACCAAGGCTCATCTTTTAGAACTATTTCAACCGTTACAGATGTTTTGCTAACTTTTTCTTTCCTTTTCTTTGATGGCAATTAGTTATAACCATTATGCCAATGTCGAGTAAAATACAATAATATCATATCTCTTGAAATGTAACTAGTCCGCTCATCACGTTACGTCTTTATAAAATGGCGGCGATTCTACCAAAACCTTCTATGGACCTCAGCTTAAACGAACTATATTGTACGTGGACAGTCAAAAGTTTTACTTAACTAAGATCCGCGACAAGCAAAACAATAACAGAAAATTAATAATGTGTGTTTTTCCGTTGGGTTAAGTGGATTTATTTGGAACCTAAACCAAAAACTTACCGAAAATCGGCCATCAACTCTCCACCCACCAACCACTATACATAACACCAAACACACATTATCACTTTTCCATCTTGTAAACGACACGTGTTTCGCCCCAACACGAGGCATCTTCAGGTATAATAGACTCTACGGATGACAACCGAAAAGACTGACTTTTCGGTTGTCTTCCGTAGAGTCTACTTCATCCAGCACAAAAAACACACTATTAATTTTCAGTTATTGTTTTGCTTGTCGCGGATCTTAGATAAGTAAAACTTTTGACTGTCCATCTAGTGATGGATTTCCGCAAAGTATCAGGCGTTCATCCATTAAGAACTATACTGTATAATACACCACCATTAAACTATATAAATGACAATAATATTCGATTATGAAAATGAAATAAAAACACAACGTCACTGATATAAGTTGGCGTAATCAACCAAACGATAAATTGCGCTGTACAGCTTAAAATTGGTATTTTAAGCTGTACAGCGCAATTCCCCCTACCATTACCTTCTTTTATGGTATACGGAAGCAGACGAGCAATCCACGCCGCCCATAAAGATCTGCAACACCACAGAAATTGCAAACGCGTTGCTGGCCTTCGAGTGACCATTCTTTTCAAAAAAAAATCATTAGATCACCCCAGACTGAGTAAATATATCAAAAGCTGCCTTTTCATGTGTATATGCATCTACAACAATATACCTCATGAATTAAAACAATTGAACACAAGAATATTTAAAAAAAGACTATATGGCTAATAGATAGCAATATTTATAATACTAAGCACATTTTTCCTTTAAAAGTTGGATCGAATGTATATAATAGATAAATCAATTATAATTTTAATGACGATGAAATAGTTTATAATTCAATGATTTGTAACCATAAGCGACTTATGTATTTAGATCTCTATGTACAGTATGTAATAATGAAATTTGTACGCCATAAGTGGCAATGTGATGGAGCTTTTAAACGTCTTTTTTCATCTTGTTATACCTCACATTACGCAAATAAAGAATTATTATGATTATTAAAAACACTTTTTACTTACTTAACAAGAATAATTCTTGTAACATTAAATAGACTATTAATGTTCCTTTTGATAATATTTTATTCACTACAGAGTATAAATTACGATAAATTAAAAGTGTCTATTGCACCTCCCCGAAACAAAGCGGAGATTTTACCCCTTTGATAGTTAGCAACGGATATAAATAGGTTAGCAACTAAATCGGATTATAATGTCATTTCTCTTCGGCTGGCACAATGATTGTGCTGAAAGAGACCACCTACGGTTACATATTAAGTGATTTATCACCCCTCTCTTTCACTCGTTACATGTATTTTGTCGTTTAATGTGACGTTGCATATCCTGCTAAAACTACATAGACATTTTCAAATGTTAATAAAAAAAATATATATTTTTTTAAAATTAATTGCACAAAGTGAGTACAACAAGTGGACATAATGCCATAAGGCAACTTCTGATAAAACTGAGAATTATTGAGATTATTGAAATTAATTGAGATCTACAAATAAAGACAATAGAATAAACAATATATGTTATTGTAATAAACAATATATATATATATATATATATATATATATATATATTCTATATATATATATATATATATATATATATATATATATATATTATATATATTCACGCCTATCCCCCGCAGGGGTTGGCAGAGACCACAGAGCTCCATCCGCTACCATTTATCGCAGCGAAACGGCTCTCGATTGGTCGCTTCTCGCCCTCGTGAGAATCAGGACGTGACGGGTGGCGAACCACGTCGCCGTCATTTTTTTGTTTTCAACAAATTAAGTATATTAAATTCGTCTTAGTGAATCCCACGAGCCGCAAGGGAGGATGGAGGTCAGCCCCAGCAGAGCCCTGCATGCTGAGGTAAGGCACTATAGTACCCGGGGGAGCCCGATTCCGGGACGGTCGGCACGCTTGCGACTAAGCTCGCCCCTAGCCATGCATCCTTTGGCACGGCAGACCGTGGATTGGCGGAGAGGAAAGGAAAGGATAGAGAAGAAAGGAAAGGGCAGGAACGACAATGCGGATTGGGGGAGTTACCAGATTCGGAATAAATATTTATAAATCTATATATATATATAAATATATATATATATATATATATATATATATATATATATATATATATATATATATATATATATATATATATATATATATATATATATATATATATATATATATATATATATATATATATATATATATATATATATATATATATATATATATATATATATATTTATTCCGATGCGGGAATCGAACCCGCGACCATTGGCGAGGGGTCGCGCCACTGAGCCAATCGTTTGTCCAAACCTAGTTAGTGGAGAAATTACCGCCTTAGGAGTTAATGGTCGTGGGTTCGATTCCCGAATCGGCATAATATAATATATCTAGAATTTGCATATTTCTACGTCATACATATATGACGTAGAAATATGCAAATTCTGGATGTCCTACCAACCCGCCTTGTACATTCGTTGAGGGTTATATCATTTCCTCCAGCGATGAGGAAGCCAGGGCTAAGTATAAGGCAATCCTGGGGTTGCCTTATACAAAACAATAATACAAATACTATTTTGATGTATGATGATGAACCACTGCTACATCTAACTAGCTTCTAGTATACAATCTAAATGACACCTATGAATAACAAAGACAGTCCGTCAAAGAAAAGCCTTCAAGTAAGTTTTACTTGTAATAATATTTTAGTTTATTCGACAATGTAGTAAAGGAACATCTTTCACGCCATTTTTCAAGAAGTTTTATGACTTCTATAACAGCTCATCTTTTATATTTTAAACTAATTATTTACTCATTGAAAAATACTACTAAGTTTATTTAATAATTTGGTAACATACACCAGGGATCGTATTTACTGAAATTTATTTTTTAAATTAACCCAAGTATAATACAAAGATCTAAGTATGTGCTTCCGTCGTCTCTATAATGGATTACCCAGGTACATTTAAATCTGAATACGTCTCGATACCTGGTGTGTTCGATAGCACCGAATGAGGCGTAATAATTTAACGAGCATTACTGGAAATAGTGATGTATCAATAATCGAGTAAGTGTATCGATAATTATATATATTTTTTATGTTTGTTCATTAATTCATTCAATATTCTTCGATTTTTATATTTATTTATTACAAAATTATTTACACTATAATCTAAAATGAGATGAGTGTATACTGCAATGTGGTCTAAAACAGAACGGCCAAACTAATTAGCATATCACGTTACGTCTTGATAAAATGGTGGCTATTCTACGAAACTTCTATGGACTTTTTCAGTCAACTTAAAAAGTCACTATACATGAATTAATTTCATATATACTTCACTTATAAGTCTTAATAGAAGATATATAAGTCTTAATCGAAAAGTTCGCTTATAAGTCTTGATCGAACTGTAATGTATAATATACCACCACAATTAAGCAATAAACTACTAATAATATAAGGTTATCAAAATGAAATAAAAACAACGTCACTGATATAAGTTGGCGGAAAAAGTCCATAGACATCTTATTATTATTATTTTTATTTAGATTAAGGACATCTGCAAAGTCAGCCACGACTTTTCCCGCCAACTTACATCAGTGACGTTGTGTTTTTATTTCATTTTCATTATCTTATATTATTGTTATATTTTAACTTTTTAAGTTGACTGAAAAAGTCCATAGAAGGTTTTGGTAAAATAGCCACTATTTTATCAAGACGTAACGTGATAAGCTGACTTGGAACATTTCAAGAGATTGGATATTATTGTATTATACTTGACACTGGCATAATAGTTGTAAATAATTGCCATTAAACGAAAATAAAAGAAAGTCAGTCACACAAGATTTCAGGTCGCCTTGCGTTTTCACACCCGTAAAAGACTTTTCAGTATAAAATAAATAACATAAAAGGTTTTACACTAATAACCCTAATACAGGATCATTTGTATCACGAAAGTAATTATAAACACAAATGATATGGACAAACACACCCAAACTCGAATTAAATACTTCGAAAGTGAACTCTGCAATACTGAGCTATTTATGTCAATGTATTGTTACGAGCTGGGTTTCGACTTCGGTTCACTGTAAGTTTCACTTCTCTTCACTTTACTTCCACTTCTCCTCTTCTGCTATTTTCTTCTATATTAAACTGTTAAACTCATCATTCGACGCACCGTCGCCCCTTTATATAGGTAAAACGATCGAAAGTTCTAGCATTCCTAAACTCGAAAATCTTTCAGCAATGTGAAGTCTTTTCTAAACATCATCCTGCCTCTTTTCCGCACGCAGCTATTTGCTGTTAACTGTTCTTGTCACGCATTGACAGACGTCTTGTCACGCTTGAGTAGCATTATGACATTTTAAAATGAAGTTTGAATCGTTTTATAAAAAAATGATTTCATGTATGTGTTACGCAATAGTATGTCATACTCCAGATACTAATAAAAATTATTATTTTATATTTTCTATTTATAATAGGTCGGGACAAAAGTTTTTTCGTATTTTGAATGTATTATTAGTAATCAAACCTCTTTGGCTGTACTGAATGTAATTGGTTGGTTTTAATACCATTAAAAGTGTGCAATAAATAAAAATAAAAAAACTATTTCCCACCATTTTTCATTTGTTTTTTAAGCAAGCAAAATGAACGTATGTGACGAAGAAATTCGGTACATTTTAAAGTTTATTACAAAAAAGGTAAAAATGCGACGAACGCCGCGAATAAAATTTGTGCGGTTTACGGACCTAATGCGGTATCAATAAGAGTAGCACAAATGTGGTTCAAGCGTTTCAAGTCTGGAAATTTTAGTGTGAAAAATGAGGTTCGCTCTGGACGCCACAGATAAAATCAGTGCCATCTTTGAGAAAGTGGAGCAAGATCGACATATTAGTAGCTATGACATTGCTGAAGAACTGGATGTTGATCATAAAACAGTTTTACGTCATTTACGAAAGTCTGGGTACAAGAAAAAACTTGACATTTGGGTACCACATGATCTCACTGAGAGAAACCATGACAACGCCAGACCACATTCATCTATAGCCACGCAGCAAAAATTGAGAGAGCTTGGCTAGGATGTGTTGATGCATCCTCCGTATAGCTCTGACCTTGCTCCATCAGATTTCCACCTGTTTCGGCCATTGCAGAACTCTTTAGGAAGCATACAGCTAACCTGAAAAGAATACTGTGAACACTACCGGTCAGATTTTTTTAATCAAAAATCTCAAACGAAAATACTTTTATCCCGACCTAATATTATTTATATCTCTACAATACCAACAGCTGAATTTTATTTAATTTTTAAAAACTTTTAACAATATATACTTGCACAATTTTCCCTTTAGCGTACGTTATAAATTTACAGTTTCCAGATTCAGGTTAATGCAATATACAGACTCCGGCAGTGTGGAAGCTTCCGGAACCAAATATTTGTGTTTGAAAGTTTTAAAACTGCCGATGCATGCATGAATTAAGCTTTTCTGAATATACCAACGGCGGCGAAACGTAGTTTACCGTTCGAAAACACTAGATATTTTAAAGCCTTTTGATCAAGGAAGTCTTCCAACTTTAACAATAAAATTTTCTTACAAAAAAAATTCAAAAGATCTAGATCGCGGATACGTGACAATTTGTGTCAAATCATCTATAATTTCTTTACCCTTTCTTCTCCATTTTAGCAATGATAAGATTATTTGATTTCTTATTTCACAAGAATTTTTCTTTATATCGAATTAATGAATGAACAGGATGTACCTCATTCATTCATTCGCCTGGATTAATGGGTTTCAATAGTGTCAAAATAGCATGGACTTTAGTATTACTAAAATTGTTGTAGCTGTTACAACTATGCTAATATTGCTTGTGATAAGAAAATATTTTTTCGGGGTATAAATATCTAACCCTCGACCATTAGCCTGAAAACGGTCATTTCGATCATCAAGTATGATAAGAAAAATATAACTTATTTCAAAAAGCCAGTGGTAGAAACGAACCAACAACTTTCTTTACAACTGAGATCACCATTGCGTTTAAAATTACATTATTAATAATCACAATTACCAGCGCTGCTTGAGGAGGCAGTTATAGAGAACATCTTGACGCCAATGGTCGGCAGTCAAGGCGGAATAATTTAACGAGGGATCGACGTACCGCCCATCGATTGGTTGACTTTTCTAGGTGCTAAATAAACACCATTACCAGGCTATCATAGACAATGAAATAAAAAAGGGGTTATAACAATCTGGTCTAATAAATAAACAAAGTCTTGGTTTTTGGTACGTTCGTCACATTTAGGAAATGGTCATCTCTACTTTGTGTTCATTCATTCATTCATTTGAATTAATGGCTTTCAATAGTGCCAAAATAGCACGAATGATTTCGCCAATGCCACGTAGAAAGGAGAAGACACGAAGGAAATTAATCAGTACGGTTGATATCAAGAAAGAATAGAATAGACAGAACACATATGAGATTGAACGGTGCAGTCGGGGTACCACATAGTATTGTTACTATGTGGTACACCAATTTAGTTCATTTGTGCCAAAACTTCTATACATACATCTTTAATCAGTAGAATTTCTACGTTCACCAGAATTTCCGTATATCGCTATCAAAATTAAATTAATTAAATATTTTGAAAGAAGGAATATTTTAATCATTTTCATAAATAATTAAGTTGATATATGGAGTCAGGCGTTACTTTGCGGAAATCCATCACTACGTGGATAGTCAAAAGTTTTACTTAGCTATGATCCGCAACAAGCCAACAATAACAGAAAATTAATAATGTGTGTTTTCCTGCTGGACGAAGTGGATTTATTTGGAACCCAAACCAAGAACTTACCGAAAAACGGCCAGCAACTCTCCACCCACCGACCACCATACACAACACCAAACACACACTACCACTCTTCCACCTTGCAAACGACACGTGTTTCGCCCCAACACGAGGCATCTTCAGGTATAGTAGACTCTATGATTGCTATCCATCAGGTGACACGCCTGCTCGTTTGCCTTCCTATTCCATTAAAAAAAACACAAATAAATAAAAATATATTTGGAATGTATAAATATTTAATCATGTGTCATCAATACATCTTTTTGAAATAAATAATTAATTATTTTCGCATCACTCCTGACTTATACACATAGAAAAACTATTTCGCTAAAAGTCTATGGTTATACAACTCTGTACACTATGAACGTAAAAGTCTGTTTCCGAACCGCTACAAATTGAAATGAAGTGACATAAGATCAAGAACGTCAAATTCGTATTAATGTCATATAAATTTACAACTTATTTTTGCAAAAAAAATATCGTGTAGTTAACCAAAGTAACATTTCTATGTTTAACTGAAAGCAATTATGTCGTTAATTTCTCCGAAATCTCCACAACAAAGTGAAAAGAATAAACAGTATGACCGTCAATTAAGGCTGTGGGGTGATCACGGGCAAGCCGCTCTTGAAAACGGTCATGTATGTATAATTAACGCGACAGCCTTAGGAACCGAGATTCTTAAATCAATAGTTTTACCTGGTATTGGATCAATTACTATAGTTGATGATAATATTGTAAATAACGAAGATATTGGAAATAACTTTTTCCTAGAAAGCCAAAGTAAAGGTCTAAATAGAAGTACGGAAACGTTGCGATTAATATTAGAATTAAATCCGGCCGTACAGGGTTTCAGTGTTCAGGAGCCACCAGAACAAATACTTCAGGAAAATCCTGACTTTTTTAAAAAGTTCAATGTAGTAATTGCTATGTCTCTTAATGAGAAAGTAATACATTTATTGTCACAACATTTATGGGATATTGATGTACCTTTTATTTTATGTAGAAGTGTGGGATTTTTAGGCTCTTTTAGAATTCAAGTTAAAGAACACACCGTTGTTGAAACTCATCCAGACAATGAACTGGCAGACTTGCGACTCGACTTTCCATTTCAAACATTATCAGATTATATGAAATCTTTTGATTTAGACAGTGTAGATTTGAAAGACTTTGGCCATATACCTTTTATTGTTATTCTTTATAAAGCAATTCAAAAATGGCAAATAAACAATCCAAACAGTTGGCCTATGAGCAGAAAAGAAAAAAACGAAGTCAAAGAGATTATTGAACAGTTTAAGAGAAAAGATGAAAATGATATACTAATACCTGAACAAAACATTGAAGAAGCAATCAAAGCCGTAAATACAGCTTTAACTCCGACATTTTTGCCAGTCAATATACAAGAGTTAATTTATTGCACATCCGCAACTAAATTAACCAAAGAAAGCTCACCATTCTGGATTATGTGTGCAGCTTTGAGGGGTTTTGTAGAAGTCGAAGGAAAAGGCAAGCTCCCAATTCGAGGTGTACTACCAGATATGACAGCGTCTACAGAATATTATGTGAAGCTCCAAAATATTTACAGAAATCAGGCTATGTTGGAAGCAGAGATAGTGTACAGGAAGGTTCAACAAATTGTTGCACAACTTCGGTGTGATAGCATAAGCGAAGCAGAAGTTACATTATTTTGCAGGCACTCCCATGACTTGTATCTTATAAGAGGATCTAAAATCGACTCGGAATACCAGTTAGACAGTACTGTCTCCTCTTATATCGCCAGACATTTAGAGGAGCCTAATATTATGATGGTCCATTATATTCTTCTAAGAGCAGCAGAGATGTTCCGTTCTGAACACTTTAGAGCTCCAGGTGAATGGGAACCGGAAAGTGATGTAGCTAAATTAAAACTGTGTGTCTCAAAATTGTTAACTGGCGTTTCTTGCATTCCGTTTACAAAGGATGAATACGTGCATGAAATGTGCCGTTATGGTGGAGGGGAAATTCACAGTGTTTCAGCATTTTTGGGCGGATGCATAGCTCAGGAAGCAATAAAATTAATAACTAAACAATATAAACCAGTGAGTAATTCATTTATATATGATGGTATATCAAATACAGCAGCAACATTTACATTTTAAATCTATGTGAATATGAGTTATCGTATGTATACATAAATACATAAAATTTGTTCAAGATAGTAGACAGAGAGTAAAGCCCACTGGTGTCCGAGTTTTCAAAAGTGATATGCCAGTACACCTGTGAAATTATAACTTTTATATAAAATTAAAATGCCTTTTGTTGATGCAGTTCCCATACCAATTCAAAGAAAGTTATATAGAATACTTTAGTGTCACTCTAAGCATATTCTGACCATAATAACATAAACTCTCACAAAGTTACCATTTGTTATAAAAAAATGCCTATTATGTATTGCCATATATGAAAATAATTAGTGATTTTCCAGTCAATAATTGCAAAGTACTGTGCATCTGTTTAATTCCATCTTTCCAAAGTATATGTGATTTTAAGAGCATATACATGATCTACTGTTGATGATTGAAAAATGTTATTAAATTATAATACTAATTATGAAAACACCAGTTCCACAGAGGAATTTTAGGGTTATATGGGTTTATCGTTAAAATGTAATACATTTCTTTGTAATGGTGTGCAACTGAATCTTGTCTGTAGGAATTTTTAATGGTATAACAAACAGTATGTACAATATATATATATATATATATATATATATATATATATATATTATGTATGTACAAATCTAAAAACAATTTTTGTATCTGTCGACATCATGTAACTTATTTAGCTTGTAAGAACTTTTATATATTGTAATAATTGTTCTTATTGTAATAAATTAAATTGTATCTGTAATTGGTCTTAATTAATTGAATTTTATACATAATATTTAAAATAAAAATTAATCGTTCAGAAAAAAATTAACACATTTTTAAAAGTACAATCTTCTTCAGTGCCTTTGGTGTTGCAGATGTCTATCTTTTTTTGAGGGCCCATATACATTCAACTGCTAGGCCATCCAAACCCATGGCTTCCCCATTTCTGTATGAACACCACTGTCACTAACCCACCACATTTAACCAAGGCGGATTGGTGAGATAAGCAGACTCAAATAAACATCTGTATGCCACACATATATTTATCGCGATTCGGGGATTAAATCCGCGACCATAAACTGCGTAAGATAGTCTCGCCACTTAGCTAATTAGTGGCAAACTATCGGATGGTGGGGGGCGGCACGCTGTCGCCTCGGGTGGGAACTGACCATGGAACGTAAAGAAAATAATAATTTGTAAAATCAATCCGATTTAAAATTTGTAATACTATAGTTTTAGCTTATCGGCAACGTAACTCTTATTCCAGAATTTTCATAAAAATCCTGAGCTTCGATTTCTTATTCTAAAAGCACTTAGATCTTTTTGTAGAAAGGATAGACAAACAAGCATATCGATCGCCTCATAAGAAAATAGTCCCCGCCCATAAACATCTGTACCAAAGACACTATTAATACATTGTTTACCTAGGAAGACAATAATAATAGTATTCTTTTATTTATGGGATAGGCAGGCAAATAAGCAAGCGTGTCGCTTAATGGAAAGCAATCAACGCCGCCCATTAACATGCCACAGGCAGTACAGAAGCGTTGCCAGCCATTGGGAGTATGGGAGAGGGAGGGGGGTTTGGCCTTCGGAACTCAACCGCTCACCGGACGAAGCGCGGTAGCTAAGCTACCACTCAGACGCCGGTTTTCTGCGGGAGTGTGGTACTTCCCCGGGCGAGTCGGCCCATTCATGCTACAGACAAATAATATGCCATTCTTGGCAAAGTATTCGTCTGCAGCGTGGCTTTACCACCATAAAACTTCAGTAGCCGAGACTACCTTCTGCGACCAATCCGTCTTATGACCGTGATTTAAGTATAATGGGAGCATTTGAAAAGGAAGTATTGAAAAGAATTGTAGGAAACAAAAGATGGGAAAGGAGATTGAGCCACTGCCTTTGTAATATTTTATCTGTTAACTGTAGTACAATCTGATTAATAGTACGAAATAGAAGGGAACAAAATCACGGAACAATATCACAATCACTTTATTTTCTTTCTGATAGCGCTTGGGGAGAGGTCTCTAAAAGAATGAGCTTTTTGGTATATTTAATGAATAAAATTAGGAGCTGCAAGCGCGGTAGCCGAACGTGCCGTCAGTCCAATCAACGGCCAGCTTTGCCTTCAGAGCTGCCATCATCACAACCGGCTTAGTTATGGCGACCGAATATGTCTACCCAATCATTAGCGAACTTTACCAACAAGATTGCCAACATCACGGCCTTTGCATGCATGACACATTACAGACATAAATAAAAGGGTAGATAGATAATACAAAACGTTTACTTTTTCACACAGAATAAAAAGACGTGTGCATTCAGAAAAAATAATCCAATTATAAAGGTGAAATAAGCGCAACGAAACACAGCCACTGTCCTCCCATGAGGGCGATAACTTATATTTTTTTCGACTGCTGGCAGCTTCTGCGGCTGAAGCAAATAAAAGAATTTTTCTATCCATGTTTCCATTTTGTACGAGTGCTGATATCATTTCATAAAGAGTGTAATTTTATTAATTTATCTAATTGCAACTTAGCACGAAATAAATCACGATGATTTATTATATATTCATTCATTCATTTGAATTAATAGCTTTCAATAATGCGCGGATGATTTTACCAATGTCACGTAGAAAGGCAAAGACACGAAGAAGATTAATCGGTGATTATATATAATAGCCAGAATTTTATCAAGACGTAACGTGACAAGCTGTCAATTACATTTCAAAATACTTTACTATTTTACTTGACACTGACATAATAGTTATTACTAATTGCCATGCAAGAAAAAAGTTTAATCACTCGTGAAATGGGTATGTTTAAGATTTTAAAGTTGCAATCATTTCTTTTATGCCTACTTGCGACTGATATCTAAAACATTACGTATTGCTTTAAATACCATACCATGAATACTTACGAAAATACCATTATAACAGGTAAATATAAGCCGAATACATAATAAAAATTTATGTATTACCTACAAAGAGAATGCAAAGCGAATCTAACGTCAAAAAATCCGCAAAAGTACAGAGGCCGAGGTTCCAAACAGCTCGCGTGCCGGCTATCGGAGCGGTACAGCAAGTTTGTCACAACGCTTTCGTGTTGCCAGCGCATAAATAATAACCAGTGTTACAATAAAATTAAGCCTGAAAATTGCACCCCGTGTACGCGGAGCGCTTAGACAAATTATCTAGCACGTAGCCATTCGCTACTCGCGGAATTTAATTCTGTTAATGTTTTAGTGAACGTAAATTTCTTCATATTCCAACTTTTATTCTGAACAACCGATTCTGGACGATCGATTGGCTCAGTGGCGGGGCCCTTCACCCGCGAAGTCAATGGTCGCGGATTCGATTCTCACATCGGTATAAATATTTAATATTTTTTTTATGTATTTAAATTTCTTTTTTATTTAAATGTAATAATGAGTCCATGTTTTAGTACATTTTTTTTTTCATTTATTTTTCAATACACTTAAATCTAAAATGAACAATATTAAGGCCATTCCGTGAAAACGTCTAAGGATTTATTATTCATTTTATATGATTTATTTATATTATATAAGGGGTTATTATTCATTTTAGATTTAAGCGTACATACATACATAAATAACTAAAGCAGTTTGCACACTGCAGATTGGAAATTAGCCGTGGCTATGAAGAAATAAATCTGTCTATCTATTACTAATATAAAAAGTTAGCACCTATTACATCTATACTGATTGATTCATTTGATATTACCATTTAAACGTCGCGTGCAGAAGTTTGTCTGATTAATACCAGATCATTCGTTTTAATCGTTTGCTATATTGGACGGTAATGGAGGCAAATGACCTCCAATTAATCTTTATTTTAGTTCGCGTTCAGTTTTACGTTTCAGTGTGATTTATTGAAGAGATACTGATCGTTGTTGAAAATGGATTAGGATGAATCCGCGTGCGTACCTATGCTTATGTTCATATTTAAGAAGACTAATATTAAACAAGTAATATAAAAAAAAATAAATCAATTCCTAATTAGGTCAACAAAGAATTTTTTTATTTAATTTAATAATTATTTATATATTTAATAATAATTATTTTTCATTACTTTTTTAATTTTATTCAATTTTAATTTTTTTTCTCCCATATAAAACTAAATTTAATTAACTTATTTTAATTAATGAAATAATATTAATAATTGCTACTCGGAAATTAAAAAAGATTGTAATGGACTTCTGTATGCTACCAAGTCTTACATATGCAAGCCAAATATGGGTGTATAGTGTCAAAAAGTGAAAAAAAATATTGTCTTGCGAACACGCAATGGAAAGAAGCGTTTTTAAATTAAGAAGAGTACAACGGATGAGAAATGTAGGCATTCGGAAGAAAACGAAAATAAAAGATCCTCTTGAATACTATCTAAAAATTAATAAAAATGGGCAGAACATGTTGTGAGATGTGGGTACAATAGGTGGACCCGCAAGATTAAGTATTAAGTTTCAGTATCCAGATTCTATGGTTAATATAGTTTACATTTCCTATAATGTAAATCTCAACGAAAAAGTCCATAGCAAACGATTAAATGTCAAATAAAATATCAATTACTCTTATTATCACTTAACTCCTCAATAGACAACTTGATTTGATTTTTTTCTAAAGATTCTTGAAAAAGTATCGGATCCAATGTGTTAAGATAATATTGAGATGAGTCTGATAATTGTATTGATGCAAAAAATCAAAAACGTTGTAAATGACACAGATATCAAAAAAATGCTTATTTTTTGTGTTCAGATCACAATTAATACACCGTGACTTGTCTGAGTCACAGCTCTACAACCATTAGAAAATTATGTACACCACTGAAAATGACTAAATGATTTTTGAGTAATCAGACCTTAAAAGTTTTATAGTGTTACCAGTGTCCCCAACCACTGTCCCTAACCACTGTCTCCAACCACTGTCCCCAACCACTGCCCCCAACCACTGTCCCCAACCACTGTCCCCAACCACTGTCCCCAACCACTGTCCCCAACCACTGTCCCCAACCACTGTCCCCAACCACTGTCCCCAACCACTGTCCCCAACCACTGTCCCCAACCACTGTCCCCAACCACTGTCCCCAACCACTGTCCCCAACCACTGTCCCCAACCACTGTCCCCAACCACTGTCCCCAACCACTGTCCCCAACCACTGTCCCCAACCACTGTCCCCAACCACTGTCCCCAACCACTGTCCCCAACCACTGTCCCCAACCACTGTCCCCAACCACTGTCTCCAACCACTGTCCCCAACCACTGTCCCCAACCACTGTCCCCAACCACTGTCCCCAACCTCTGTCCCCAACCACTGTCCCCAACCACTGTCCCCAACCACTGTCCCCAACCACTGTCCCCAACCATTATCCCCAACCATTATCCCCAACCACTGACCCAACCATTGTCCCCATCGCAAAATGAAAACTTACGATTCCATTTTGCGTTTGGCACAGTCAGAAATTCCCCGTAAATCCAATTCGTGTAGTAAAAAACACACATTATTATAATATGTATTTCTAATTTGGTTTGCTTGTCGCGGATCTTAACTAAGTAAAAATTCTGACTGTCCACATAGTAATGA
Organism: Baronia brevicornis; assembly: GCA_031353405.1. Taxonomy (NCBI): domain Eukaryota; kingdom Metazoa; phylum Arthropoda; class Insecta; order Lepidoptera; family Papilionidae; genus Baronia; species Baronia brevicornis. The sequence goes on from JASFAT010001705.1 coordinate 533,238, forward strand.
ACTTTCGCAAAATAACCCCTCACTCCATTAATTATTTTATTTTGCGGTTTACTACTTTTTCGATTTTTTGCGTCAATATATTCTCCCATCGTACACCTCCTATCATTTTAAAAAATCTTTATCGTTAGGTTATCAATTTCAGAGCTAAGAACTTAATATTCAAATAACTTTTCGTCACGTGAACAGTTTTATATGGTTCTTATGGGAAATCATAATCAGAGTTTTCAGTATATTTTACGACTTGAGGAGACCACCTGTGGGCGCGCTCGCGTGTTATACGAAGCTTTGGTAATAATCTAATACTCCTTTTGTGCATTAAAACAACAGTTGTAGCCATAAAGATTTTATAGGGTTCTTCAGGGTTTCCAGCTTTCGAGTGCAAAATTATAAACAATGGACTTTTTATGGATCTTTTAAGTATTCTAATAATTACTTATGACGATCCAAACGGTTGTTTGCTGCTAATGTGTTCATTTTGGAGTTCTTTTTCTTTCTTTGATGGCAATTACTTATAACTATTATGCCAGTGTGGGCAGTTAGAACTTTTACTTAGCTAAGATCCGCGACAAGCAAACAAAAATAGAAAATTAATAATGTGTGTTTTTCTACTGGAAGAAGTGGATTTACGGGGAACTTAAACTAAATCTTACCGAAAAGCGGCCGCCAGCAACTCTCCACCTCCCAATCACTATCCACAACACCAAACACACACTACCACTTTTCCAGCTTGCAAACCAGCTAGCTAAGTAAAAGTTCTAACTGTCCATATAGTAATGTATTTTAAACTACAATTTCTCTTAAACCACAATTTTCCTGTTATTTCTTTTATTTCGTCTTCCCATCTTTTGTATTGCTTTCCGCGTCTCCTTTTCAGGTTACCCGAGTATTGATTAAAGTGGGTTATATATATGCTGTTAAAAAGTAAAATAATTCTAATATAAAGCATCAGGTTTAGAATTTGTATTCTCTGATGGCAATTAGGTATAACTATTATGCCAGTGTCAAGTAAAATACAATAATATCAAATCTCTTGAAATGTTACTAGTCAACTTATCACGTTACGTCTTGATAAAACGGTGGCTATTCTACCAAAACCTATGGTCTTTATCCAGTACGGTGCGCTTTTTTCGTAACTTCATTCCACACACACTCTATGGAACCTGCTGCCTTTGGCGGTATTTCCGACTCAATACGATATTGAAATCTTCAAAACACAAGCCTACTCATATCTTAAAGACCGGCAACGCAACTGTTATGCCTCTGCTGTTGTATATGTCTATTCCGCGTTAATTGCTTTCCATCAGGTGATACGCTTGCTCGTTTGCCTTCCTATCCCATAAAAAATTACAATCAATATGAGGGTTCCATAGTAACAGGTCGCTAGAGCGCAGTATTTCAAAGCGATGTCTTCTTCAACCCAAAATTGTTACAATAAAATGCAAAGAATGCGAAAGGGATGAGAGGAATTTTCCGCGCGGTGAATTATGTCAATTTTATTAGGGTGCCTTCTTTGTGACCGGCCATCCTTCGAACATACATAGGTAGGTATGGGGCGGCCACACTTGATATTTCTGTTATATGTATGACCCTTTTACCTTTTGTTATAATATCTTATTTTAGAAAGGACGTTATGTTTAACTAAACGTGACATGTCAACCATCACGGCCCACCGTGAGTGGGGGAAAATTGCGGACAAGCAGGTGAGTTGGGGAAAATATTTATGGGATGGTGCCAAGTTTAGCGACTAACCGCTCAAGCGATTTACGTGCTTTGACACTTTTTGTATATGCTCATTGACATTTAGCGCTAATTGTTTTGTAAATTACAACACCGAGCGATGCTAGCTTATTTATATGTGTAAATCTCAAGTTCATAAAAGCTGTATCAGCCATGACACCAACACTCACACGCACCCCGACTCTAGCCGAGCACGTAGAGTAGGGTGGGAAACACTACCACACCGGCCGCTTACGAGATCATGTACCCAGTAAGTTCTCACCAGATAATGTACCACACTCCCGCAGAAAACCGGCGTCTGAGTGGTAGCTTAGCTACCGCGCATCGTACGGTGATCGGCTGAGTTCCGGAGGTCCAACACCTCCCCCCGTCCCCTCGCCCCGTCCCCTCCCCCGACCCCTCCACCCGTCTCCTCCCCCCGTCCCCTCCCCCGACCTTCCCCCGTCACCCCCCGTCTACTCCCCCTCCACTCCCCCGCCTCCTCCACCACTCCCTTAATAACACTTTCCTTAAAGGTGGGCAACGCTTCCGTACTACCTATGGCGGTGCGGATGACTACGGGCGGCGTTGATTGATTTCCATCAGGTTACACGCCTGCTCATTTTCCTTCCTATTCCATAAAAAAAATCTAAATTAGCCACGATTCAGCATAGAGCTGGACATCTTTACGATATCGTTGAGAGTTCATACGGACATTTTTGTCCTCCCTAATTATTTTTTTTCATTATTTACATAACATTAAGTTGTTCTCGTTTTCCGTGTACAGAGTTTATCACCGGCCTCCAGTCACATTTGTACTTGACATATGAAGTCTTTACAACAACAAAAAAACGCCGTGGAAACAAGCGGTTCTAATTTCTCGGCCGTTTAACGCTAACGTCATTTGTGGGGGGGGGAACTCCCATCGTTTTCTTTTATTAGACGACTAGCGAAGAAGTCAGACTTTACATTGTATTATACTTTACAGAGTTATTCTTATACATATATGAAATAATTATAATTATTACATCTGTAGCTAAGAAAATCAGCCTCTTCTGGAGCGAAGTAATGCGCATGGCCTCCGAAGGAAGGGAATGGAGAGACATCATGTCTGCGCTATGCCCCACCAGGCTTAGAATCCAGGAGAAGAATATATCACAGTAATTCTATCACTATCATTTCACCGATCAAGCCTGCTGATTCGTGCGTCATAGCAACCGTTGCTACACGGTGTAGTTGTAGTGCCACGCTGCAGACGAATACTTTGTCAGGAATGGCATATTATTTGTCTGTAGCGTAAATGAGCCGGCTCGCCCGGGGAAGTACCACAATCCCGCAGAAATCCGACGTCTGAGTGATAGCTTAGCTACCGCGCTTCGTCCGGTGAGCGGTTGAGTTCCGAAGACCCAAACCCACTCTCCCCTATTTCCTCCCATCATGACACTTTCATTAAAGGCCGGCAACGCTTCTACACTGCCTATGGCGCTGCGGATGTTTATGGGTAGCGTTGATTGCTTTCCATCAGATGACACACCTGCTCTATTGCCTTCCTATACCATAAAAAAGATCGGTAATCATACAAACTGTTACTATGGAGACAATTGCTCATAGCAACAGTTGCTATGGAGACGGTCGAGCCTCGCTGGGTACAATAGTATCAAATAAAAACCCTCACAATTATACTTCTTCTAATTGTCCTGTGTCCCCGAGGTGGGACAGAGAGCGTCCACAGTGCTTCTCCATTGCGATCGGTCTTGAGCGACGCGCTTCACTTCAGGCCACATCAATCCGATGGATTTCATCTTGGCCGTAACGGAGCGCTTCCAGGAGTGGTTTGAGTCGGCTTCCTTTTCCCTAGAGAAGTCCATTCCAGCGCTTGTCTGGGAATGTGATCAGAGTTCCTTCGGAGAGCACGGCCTATCCAAGTCCAGTTGCGGCGCAAGATTTGAAGTCTAATCGGCGGTTCGTGACAAATATCCAGAAGGCATACGTTGGATATTTTTCCGGGCCAGAAGATTCCGAGAATTTGTCGACAACATTGGTTAACGAAGACCTGAAAATTACACTCGTTTACACTTATTTATTATTAACAACAAATTTTAATATTTATAGGTATCAGGTATTTTTTGTATTTATATATTCACGCCTATCCCCCGCAGGGGTTGGCAGAGACCACAGAGCTCCATCCGCTACCATTCCTCGCAGCGAAACGGCTCTCCATTAGTCGCTTCTCGCCCTCGTGAGAATCAGGACGGACGGGTGGCGAAACCACGTCGCCGTCATTTTTCAACAAATTAGGTATATTTAATTCGTCTTAGTAAATCCCAGGAGTCGCAAGGGAGGATGGAGGTCAGCCCCACCAGAGCCCTGCATGCTGAGGTAAGGCACCATAGTACCCGGGGGAGCCCGATCCCGGGACGGTCGACACGCTTGCGACTAAGATCGTCTTTAGCCATGCATCCATTGGCACTCCAGACCGTGGATTGGCGGAGAGGAAGGGAAAGGATAAAGAAGAAAGGATTGGACAGGAACGGAAATGCGGATTGGGGTCCAGACTCAGAATAAATATTTATAAATGTATATATTTATTCCGATGCGGAAATCGAACCCGCAACCATTGACTCCGTAGCGGAGGGCCCCGCCACTGAGCCAATCGGTCGTCATCAGGTATTTATCTTATGTAAATCCATTATTTAGATGGATATTCAATCATTTAGTTTTTTTCTCGAAAACTTTTTCGTAAATCTTAACCACGTCTTGGCTATCCATTTGAATAGAACTGTTAACACAACGTATATACGACGTGAAGCATACAGACAGACGTAACCACGATCCGTTTCACAGTAGACAGCGAGGCTGTATTCAGTTTTATTGCAATCGTAAAATATTTTATGGAGACGAGCGTGGCGCGCTCTGAATGCGCTTAAGTTTTGTACCATGCCAGTTTCGTGCTATGCTATGCTCAACCTTATTCCGTGCGTGTTAGGAGCAACAATTGTATTTTATGGCTCTGACAGATAGTTTTAACCGTTGTTGTGCGTAGGCCTTTAAGTCTATTGGCCAATAATAGTGGGGGGATAGCAGCTAGGGTTGTCAACCATTTTTTATAATAAATTATTAATTATAAACCATGACCATCCAATTGAGACAATGGCGAAGATTTCATTTTCAGTGTCAGTAGACGCGAATTCTACAAAACGTACAGTTATAAATAAATCCTAATGGATTAGTAATTGATTTGGTTCTTACAACTAATCGATTTAACAAAATTTTTTATGCGATTAAATATAAAATTTATAATAAAATATTAAAAACTATTATTCTAAGAGTACCTCTCCGACTTGCTGAGGTTGGCAGCCAATTCAGCACATCTCTCCTCCTCCTTCGTGAGGTGCAGCAGTTCGGGAGCACTCGCTATCCCGGATATTAAAAAAAAATAAAAAAAGTTAGATTTAATATTTAATTAATTAAACGATTTTTTGCGAAAATATGCGAACCATCCGCTCCATTCGTGTAAATTGGCAAACAATTATGAGCACTACAGATGCGTTATCTACCTTAGGGTAAGGATTTAAATAATAAGAGGAAAAGAAGGATTTAGAGGAAGAGGAAAAGAATTGAACCTCCAGATCCTCACACTCACCAGACTAAGCGGACTCAAATTGTAAAGATACTTGACTGATCAAACCAGACCAATTGATGCTGCGATGGCTTTACTACAATGTCACTGTTGCAGATATCTATGGGCGCCGTTGATTGCTTCCCATGCTACAAGCCAGGTGAAAGAAATAAAAGTGACATTTCAGTATTATTCGTCGAAACTTTTTCTTCCTATTTTCCCCAAAGTTGACAACCCTAGACGTAAAGGATACTCTTGGGGTGGTGTGTCTCCAGTAAAAGTAGTTCTAAGTACGTCTTAAGGGATGTTCTTGATGGATAAATACTTTTTATTCGCTGAGCATTCATCAGACATGATACTTACACCAAATAAAGGAATGTGTTGTACAGAACTAGTACAAACTACTTATATTTTTCTATTAATAAGTTTGATACTTTCTCTATGATTAGTTCTGTGTCAAAATGTTTACGATAATTTAAAAAAAGTATCAATATTTTTAATTCCTACTATTAGTTCACACTATACCTATCAATATCAATATCAGCCCGCGGCAGTCCACTGCTGGACATAGGCCTCACCCAAGGCGCGCCACCTAGCCCGATCTTCGGCTACACGCATCCAGTCTCTGCCAGCCCCCTTGCGCAGATCGTCGCTCCATCTAGCACACTACGTTTGCCGAGTCGCGATTTTCACTCCAGCACTCGTCTACTCCAACGATTGTCGGTTCTCCGACTACCCCTATACATACTTACATATTCATTTATATAGAGTAAAACCGGGATAGATGCCCCAGATTTCGAAAGAGCCTTATTATTTTAATTGCAAATATATTGGCATAGATTATTCCTATTATATTGCTAATGCAACCATTTATATAGCTTAAGAACGTATATTTATTTACCTAACCGAAATCGAGCATCTGGTAGCCTAACCCAATGTAATCGGGGAGACTAAGGCTCACCGATTTCGTTGGCTCGGCCACGTTGAGAGGATGGGGGAGAATCGCGCAGTCAAGAGAGCGTACGTGGGTCGCCCAAATAGACGACGTGGCCATTGTATTGGTTGTATTGTTTAATTCTGTATTGTAAATATTGTATTACAGTGGCGTATTGTACAATATATTTCGATTATGGCGTATAAGTGATGTAAAATAAATGCGTGTATCGTGTCTTTTTAAGCAAACTGGAAAAGGTCCATTGAAAGTTTTGGTAGAATGGCCACCATTTTATCAAGACATAACGTGAGTAGCTGATTAGTACATTTCAAGATACTTGATATTGTTGTATTTTACTTGATATAGGCAAAATAGTTATAAATATTTGCTATTAAAGATAAAAAAAAACTCACAACAACACATTAACTGACACCAATAATCTTAGGGGACACTATTAATTTATTGACAGCCTTTTAAAAAGGCGTATGTCCTTAAAGTAATAAAGTTTTGGATTCTAATGTCATTTAAATATAAACAAGTATAACCTCAACAGTCCATTGGTAGATATTGAAATTCTTAGCAAAGGGCAGCTGACCCATCTACGAGTATAAATTGTTATAGCTAATTGTCATCAAAAAAAGAAAGAAAACTAATGTTTTTTTTTATATTTACCACGAACCTTTTTCGTAAATTTATAAAGCTTCATGCGAATGCATTTTTCGCCCTCGCAAAACCTTTTAAAGCTCGCTTTATCGATATTTCATATCATAACGTCGACATGCGTTCGTTCTCAGCCTGTTACGGTCCGAAGCGGCTGTGGTCAGCGCTGTTGGTCGGAATACCTCACCCCCTTCCCCCCGTCGTACCCCCAGCGGTGATTTATAGCCCACTCATGACATTTCACACGTACGACTTTAACTTTGCAACCGTACTAAATTGTGGTAAAATGTTTTTCTTTAAAGAAAATACAATATTTCCAACCGTTGACTGCAACTGAATCAGTTGAAAGGGAATCAAATATTTTTTTAATTCAGTTACCTGAACTTTTTGAAGCTCCTTACCCTAGAAGGCGGATAAAACAAAAGCTATTTCGTAGAATAACAAATAGTAAAATTCGTTTACTCATAACACTTACATTTAGATCCCCTGTGTCGTGATAGATACTTGTAGACTGTAGAAACCAAACCAAACCTGCAATACCTAATCCTCTATCCAGGCGAGGGAATTACGGCAAAATATAAATATTTTATATGGCATAAGTTACAAGGATCGAAATATTACACTCGGATGACTACGGTTTGATTCTAAATTCTTGGGGGAAACCTATGTCCAGCAGTGAACTGCCACAGGTTGTTGATGATGTTATGTTTTTTTTAACAGCCCATATATGTCCTACTGCTTAGCACGGGCCTCTTCATTTCTGGAGGAACGGACGTTAACCCACCACGCTTGTCCAATGCGGATTGGCGGGGTTATCAGACTCGGAATAAATATTTATAATCCATACATAAATTTATTTCGATGCGGGCATCGAACCCGCGACCATTGACTCCACGGGCGGAGGGCTTCGCCACTGAGCCAATTGGTCGTCGATGATAATATATATTAATACATTAACATATAGTTTATCTTTGCAAAGTGAACATGTTAATTCTATAACAAAACATAGTTGTTTTTATGGGATATGAAAGCAAACGAGCAGGCGTGTCACCTGATGGAAAGCAATCACCGAAGAAGCGTTGCCGGCCTTTAAGGAAAGTGTCATTATGGGAGAGGGAGGGGTAGAGGAGGGGAGGGGGAGAGCTAAGATCTACAGAACTCAACCGTTCACCGGACGAAGCGCTGTATTTAAGCTACCACTCAGACGCCGGTTTTCTGCGGGATTGTGGTACTTCCCCGGACGAGCCGGCCCATTCATGCTACAGACAAATAATATGCCATTCTTGACAAAGTATTCCTCCGCAGCGTGGCTCTACCACTACAGTGTACAAATAAAGTCACTGCAAATAAAATTGCAAAGAGAGTGAAGTTGAAAAAGCGCTGCACGTATCGTTAGCGAGGGTAAATGGAAGACCAATAAATCTCGGATACAGAGGAAACGTTAGACAAAGCGCACCGCCCTTTGATGTCGCCGCGCCAGCCTCAAAGGGTTTTCTTTTTACCGCTCGCGCCGGTCGCTGCCAGGCCGCCTTTGTCTTTTAAGGTTTCGCAAATCTGCTCTTGACTCTCTGATTCGATTTTTACTTTATTTTTAGTCTGTAGTTTCAGCGCAAATGTTTAAAATAAAAAAGAAAACATTTTTGTTTTCCCTGTTTTATAAATAGTGTTCTTACTCACTTACTTACTCGGCTGACTCAGCGACCCGAAGTGGATCTTGGCCTCCGAAACGAGAGTCCTCCGTCTTTCCTTGTCCTATTTACCCAGGTGAGCATCCACCTGGTCGCTCCAACGATATCTGGGTCGTTCAAGGTTATGGAGCCAACGGAGTCAATGCGTCAATGCCTTAATCGTGCCCATAATGTTTGTCTAGTCTACTGGGGTCGTCGCAGCGAAACGACTCTCCAATGGTCGCTTTTCGACCTCGTGAGAATCAGGACGTGACGGGTGGCGAACCACGTCACCGTCATTTTCAACAAATTAGGTATATTAAATTCGTCTTAGTGAATCCCACAAGCCGCAAGGGAGGATGGAGATCAGCCCCAGCAGAGCCCTGCATGCCGAGGTAAGGCACCATAGTACCCGGGGGAGCCCGATCCCCGGACGGACGGCACGCTTTGCGACAAAGCTCGCCCTTAGCCACACATCCTTTGGCACGACAGACCATGGATTAGCGGAGAGGAAGGGAAAGGATAGAGAAGAAAGGAAAGGGCAGGAACGGAAGTGCGGATTGGGGGGGGGGTTTACCAGACTCGGAATAAATATCTATGAAGCCATATATATATTTATGAATAATTTAAAAAATTCTCGTACTTTAAGTTTGAAGAGGAATTTGTTACACGCTTTTTTAATATCAAGAGGAATGTCATTCCAGAGATTATAAGCCGTTTGGGTAAAGGATTTAGAGATAAAAAAAATGCGGTGTGAAGAACATATGTTTAAAACTTTTTTTTTATTAAAACATAAAGCGTTTCTATCGGTAAGGATAGACACCGTCGACAAGGCCAACTAGGATCCTATAAACTTCTTTTACATTTCCCGAGAATATATAGCACCGTCATTAGGATCATCCGTTACCATGATTACAGTCTTTCGGCTGAGCCAATCGTAAAACGACAAAGGGCTGTGGCACAAGTAAAGATATAAAACGTATTATGAGCCGCGGGTCCGATATAAAAGCTAATGTGCCGTGCTAGGTGCAGTTATGTTGATTGTTCGGTGCGTAGTACAAATTGCCCCCGAGTACAGTCAACCGCAAAAATATATACATGAATATTAAAGTATTAGTTATATTAAAAAATAACTTTTCATCTAATCTTCTATCTCTATAGTTAGTTACCTCTGTGTCATACTGTTTCCATGAATGTACTCTTTACAGCCCATATATGTCCCACTGCTGAGCACGGGCCTCTCCATTTCTGGAGGAATGGACACTAACCCACCAGGCTTGTCCAATTTGGATTGGCGGGGTTACCAGACTCTGAATAAATATCTGTAGGTCATACTCGTACCATACTCGTACATCTATGAGCGGCGTTGATTGCTTTCCATCGGGCGGCACGCTTGCTCGTTTGCCCATCTGTCCCATAAAAAAATCAAGGAAAGAAATATAAGGACCAGCAACGCTTCTAAAATGCCAATGGTATTTTGCATTATCTATGGGAGGCGATGATTGCTTTCCATCAAGCGATACGATGGCTCGTATGCCTTTCTGTACCATAAAAACATAAAAAATTATATTAACAGTTGTCTTCCGTACAGTCTACTATACCTCGTGTTAAGTGGAAACATGTGTTGTGTACATTGTGGAAGAGTGGTGGTGTGTGTTGATGGTGGAGAGTTGCTGACGGCCGTTTTTTTGATAAGCTTCAGTTTAAGTGCCCCGTAAATCCATTTGTTCCTTCTTCACATAGTAATGGATTTCTGCAAAGTAACGCCTGACTCCATTAATCATACAATTTTTGAAACTATCAACATTTTAGAAAATCAGCCGTGTTACGTCACAGGAAAATTCACATGTTTTTGAATGGAACTGTACATTACTTTCAGCACCGCGTAAAATAAGTCTTAAAGCGAAAACGGCTAATTTCCTTCCATATACACTATTGATACAAGAAAAATAAAAAAAAAATCACCAATAAACTGATTTTATTCCGTTGACGATAAAAAAACTTTTTTAATCAATCTTCTTATATAAAAATATTTACTCCCGAATTGTGTGCGAAGTCATTTGGAATCGAAGTAATTTACCTGTTTTATGGGTGATTTGTTTTGATAACCCATAAAAATATTATTGCAAGATTGTGTAGTTATCTGTGCAATCGGTGCTTGATATATATATTTTTTATTACTGGCAATACTTTTAAAAATAATCTTCATAACGACATAAATTTTAGGCCGGTCTTTTCCCGCCAATTTACATCAGTGACGTTGTATTATTATTTCATTTTCATAATTTTACATTATAATCGGTTATATTGTTTAATTGTAGTGCCAAATTCTACAATATAATTCGATTAGGGCATATAAGTGGAGTGATATGAAATAAATGCGTATATCGTGACTGCAAAAGTCCATAGAAGGTTTTGGTAGAATAGCCACCATTTTATCAAAACGTAATGTGACAAGCTGACTAGTATATTTCAAGATACTTAATGTTATTACATTTTACATGACACTGGCATAATAGTTATACCTAATTGCCATCAGAGAATACAAATTCTAAACCTGATGCTTAATATTAGAATTATTTTACTTTTTAACAGCATATATATAACCCACTTTATATCTTTTTATCAATACTCGGGTAACCTGAAAAGGAGACGCGGAAAGCAATACAAAAGATGGGAAGACGAAATAAAAGAAATAACAGGAAAATTGTAGTTTAAGAGAACCAGGGATAGGAGTCAATGCAAAATTCTGGAAGAGACCTTTGGCGTTGGACAGACAGATAACAAACATCACGACGTATAACATTATTATAGTATATTATGTACCCGTATTTATCTGAATAAAGGCTTATATTATTATTTAATTATTATTATTATATGACCCACTGCTGGGGACAGGACCTTCTCATTTCTCATTAACCCAACTAGCACATTCAAGTCGTATTGGTGGGACATATATACTTAGAAATGACTTTTGTGTATACATATATGTCCCGATGCGGGAATTAAATAATCTTAGATTGAAGCGACCATTTCCTCCGAAAGCCGTTCACGCTGCGAAAGCAATAATTCCGCAAAAGCCGTTCACGTTTATAACATTTGTTATATAAAGTGAAGAATGTATGATAAAATTAAATTACATTTTTTTTTAATGTTTACAATTCAGTCAGGCGTTACTTTGCGGATATCAATTGTAAAGATGGACATTCAAACTTACTTTGCTGAGATCCGCGAACACAAATCAGAAAAATAATATTGTGTGTTTTCGAAGAATTGTATTCTCTATACATTTTTTTTATATATTCACGCCTATCCCCCGCAGGGGTTGGCAGAGACCACAGAACTCCATCCGCTACCATTCATCGCAACGAAACGGCTCTCCATTAGTCGCTTTTCGCCCTCGAGAGAATCAGGACGTGATGGCTGGTGAACCACGTCGCCGTCATTTTCAGCAAATTAGTTATATTAAATTCGTCTTAGTGAATCCCACTAGCCGCAAGGGAGGATGGAGGTTCAGCCCCAGCAGAGTCCCGCATGCTGAGGTAAGGCACCATAGTACCCGGGGGAAACCGATCCCGGGACAGTCGACACGCTTGCGACTAAGCTCGCCCCTAGCCACGCATCCATTGACACGGCAAACCGTGGATTGGCGGAGAGGAAGGGAAAGGATAGAAAAGAAACGAAAGGGCAGGAACGAAAATGCGGATTGGGGGAAGGGGTTATCATACTCAGAATAAATATTTACAAATCCATACATATATTTATTCTGATGCGAGGATCGAACCCGCGACCATTGACTCCGAGGGTGGAGGAATCCGCCACTGAGCCAATCGGTCGTCTTTTTTAATATAACATTTTTTTACTTTGCTGAGATCCGCGAACATAAATCAGATAAATAATATTGTGTGATTTCGAAGAAATGTATTCTCGAAATGACCATCAGCAAATCCTCCAACACCTCGCCATGGTCCTAACGTTGAGAACGTAACACACACACACACTACCATTTCTCAATAAAAACACAACGCGTTTCAAAGACAACCGTACTTAACGGTGTCTGACCCATCCTTACTTTCCAATAAAAGTCCAAGGTCTCAACCTCACCTGACACCCTTGGGACGCTAGAAGAAAACGCAATATTACCCCCCAGGGACCCCACCCCTACTAACGTATTATTTTGTAGTGGCAAAGCCACGCTGCAGACGAATACTTTGTCAAGAATTGCATATTATTTGTCTGTGGCGTGAATTGGCCGACTCGCCCGGGGATGTACCACACTCCCGCAGAAAACTCAGACGCCGGAGCGGTAGCTTAGCCACTGCGCTTCGTCCGGTGAGCGGCCGAGTTCCGGAGGCCCAACACTCTCTCCCCTTCCCCCTCTCCCCTTCCCCCTCTCCCCTTCCCCTCTCCCCTTCCCCTCTCCCCTTCCCCTCTCCCCTTCCCCTCTCGCCTTCCCCTCTCCCCTTCCCCTCTCCCCTTCCCCTCTCCCCTTCCCCTCTCCTCTTCCCCTCTCCTCTTCCCCTCTCCTCTTCCCCTCTCCTCTTCCCCACCCTCTTCCCCTCCCATTCCCTTTCTACTCCGTCCGTTGAACAGTTGAGTTCCGAAGGCCCAACACCCCCTTCTACTCCGCCCTTCCATTCCCTTCCCCACCTCCTTCCCCTCCCCCTCCTTACCCATGCCCTCCCATAATGACACTTTCCTTAAAGACCGGCAACGCTTCTTATCGGATAGAAGGGCAAACAAGCAAGCGTGTTGCCTGATGAAAAACAATAGCGGATATTTGTAGGCGGCGTTGATTGCTTTCCATCAGGTGACACGCCTGCTCGTCTACTTTCCTCTATCATAGAAAACAAATACTTTGTCTTTGATTGCTAATTTCATTATTTCTATAAATAAAAATTTCCAAACTGTTGAAGTTAAACAACAATCGGAAGTGTAGTAGTAAAAGAATTCAAAAGGTCCGTTTTATATCCCAGAGCTAATAAAATAAAAAGTATTCCTTTGTCGCACCATTTTGAACGTGGAAATTTAGCGTCGACGCTCTGATTGCCACGATCCTTAGGAATATTAAGACCTTTATACAGTGTAAGCGATGCTCTTATATATTTTTTTACATCTTCACTTCTATCCCTCGCAGGGGTTGGCAGGGACCACTATAGTACCCGGAGGAGCCCCATCCCGGGACGGTTGGCACGCTTGCGACTAAGCTCGCTCCCAGCTACGCATCCATTGGCACGACAGACCGTGGATTAGAAGTGGTGGCGGAGAGGAAGGGAAAGGATAGAGAAGAAAGGAAAGGACAGGAAAGGAAATGTGGATTGGGGGAGTTACCAGACTCGGTATAAATATTTATAAATCCATATATATATTTATTCCGATGCGGGGATCGAACCCGCGACCCTTGACTCCGTGGGCGGAGCCCCGCCGCTGAGCCAATCGGTCGTCTTGCTCCTATATAGATGTAGATTTTTTAATATACCGTGTGTCCGGTGACGGACTAGCGAAATTCTAGGCGACTTATACATATAACTAGTTGTTTTATAAGTACCGTAGGTGACACCCGTACTAATACGAAGACCTGAGATCTTTACAGGAATTCTTCTTCAAATAAAACTCTGTTCTAAAATATGTTAAAATATGTTATTTTATTCTTCTTTCTGATCACATATACCATTACTTTAACAATATATAGTTATTATTCATATGTGCACGGAAGGTGTGCGATCGATCAACCTCAATATCTTTTTTTCATGGGATAGGAAGGCAAACGAGCAGGCGTGTCAACTGATGAAAAGCAATCAACGCCGCCCATAGACATCCGCAGTACCATAGACAGTGTGTGTGACTTTAAGGAAAGTGTCATTATAGGAAAGGTGGGGAGGAAGAGGGGGTTTAGGCCTCCGGAACTCAACCGCCCACCGGACGAAGCGCGGTAGCTAAGCTATCACACAGACGCCGGTTTTCTGGCCGAGTATGATACATCCCTGGACGAGCCGGCCCATTCATGCTACAGACAAATAATATGTATTGCTATTCTTAACAAAGTATTCGTCTGTGGCGTTGCTCTACCACTACCAAAATATTCTGCTGTACTTATGAATCTTTTATCGTTCAGGCTTATCCCAGGATCGAAGTGCATCTTTCATCTTCATCACCAGTGTCCTTACCCCAAGAGTGGGGCCTTGCTTACACATCCTCGTGGTGGAAGAATCTCCGGGTATAAATGACATTGCATTTAAAACGCAACAGAAAAATAGCATTTGAAGGAACGCAAGCTTTATATACAATCGCTAGCACAATGTGGCGTGGAAAGTTTATGTCAAATTATTAGGTTTCGTCCCTTAATCAGATTGGTAATAGCCTCCCTTTGTTGAGAGCGGTGATGCAAGGCGCGCCTTGATAATAGATATTTGTTACGGAGAATTGTCTGGGGCGAATTCAATACCAAAATATCTGAATTTATCTTAGGGAAGCTTCACATCAACGGAAAAAAATTAAAACGCTGTAAATGACACAGAAGTCACAAAAGTTTTGGACAGTCATAAGTTTAACTTAGCTAAGATCCGCGACAAGCAAAACAATAACAGAAAATTAATAATGTGTGTTTTTTGTGCTGGATGAAGTGGATTTACTTCGAACTTAAACTAAAAACTTACTGAAAATCGGCCATCAATTGTCCACCCATCAACTATTATACACAACACCAAAGTTCCAAATAAATCCACTTCATCCAGCAGAAAAACACACATTATTAATTTTCTGTTATTGTTTTGCTTGTCGCGGATCTTAGGTAAGTAAAACTTTTGACTGTCCATATAGTGATGGATTTCCGCAAAGTAACGACTCCATTAATAATCAAAAATGTTCAGCATATTCGAATAAGAAAAAAGTACTGCGTCGAGTGATCTGAGCCTGACAGCTGTACGACCAATAGAAAAATTTTGTACAGCGTTAAAACTCACTCTTTTTGATTTTTCGACAATTTTAAAATTTTTTTTAATCTTTGGTGGTAAGTTTTCAAAGGTGTTGGGCCTCCGGAACTCTCACTCACCACTCACCGTACGAAGTGCGTTAGCTAAGCTACCACTCGAACGCCTGTTTTCTGCGAGAATGTGGTACTTCCCCGGGCGAGCCGGCCCATTCATGCTACAGACAAATATTATACCATTCATGACAAAGTATTCGTCTGCAGCGTGGTATACTATAAAATATAAGTATATAAATATCTATAAGAGACTTTTCCCGCCAACATACATCAGTGATGTTGTGTTTTTATTTAATTTTCATAATCTTATATCATTATGAGTTATATTGTTTTGGTGGTGTATTATACAATACAGCTCGATTAAGGCGTATAAATGAAGTGATATGAAATAAATGCGTGTATCGTGACTTTTTAAGTTGACTGAAAAAGTACCAAAAATGGTTTTGGTAGAATAGCCACCATTTTATCAAGACGTAACGTGATAAGCTGACGGGTTATATTTCGAGATATTTGATATTATCAAAATACGATAATAACTTGACACTGGCATAATAGTTAAAACATTACCATCATTGTAAAGAAAATATCTATATATTTATCCAAACGATTAAAACAGTGGATGGATCTAAATCTCGAAATTTATCGCTTTAATCTTTAGATAAACGAATGTGTAATTGAAATTCAAAGGCACCATTTGTTTTTCCAAACGAATCGCCAATCTGCCCGGCTGGGTCGTAACTCTCTCGTCTACTCAGACATTGCTAATTAGCAAATTAATCGAGCTATAAAAATGTCCTCTATGTTTACTCTCAATAAGGCCCAGATGCACGGACCGGGGGAGGGAAGGGTATTTTATTAGCTATGTACATGAATTTTATTTGCCATTAGCTCACACGGAATACACTCTAAGCATTTGTAATAAAGGTTATTTTATTATCGCCATATATTTTTGGGCTGACTGAAGCAGTTTGTATGATATAACATAAAATAAATGCAACTCCTCCGCATTTAGAGCTACTCCTTTTGAACCTTGATACCTCGCTTGAAGGAAATATTAACCGGGTAAATGATACGTAACTTATGATTATAATGGATATGATTATCTGGCGTTACTTTGCAGAAATCCATCACTATGTGGTCCATCACAAGCATAACAATAACAGAAAATTAATAATGTGTGTTTTCCTGTTGGATGAGGTGGATTTATTTGGAACTTAAACCAAAAACTTACCGAAAATCGGCCAGCAACTCTCCACCCACCAACCACTTTACACAACACCAAACACACACTACCACTTTTCCATCTTGTAAACGACACGTGTTCCGCCCCAACACGAGGCTATATATATATATATATATATATATATATATATAACAAATTAAATTTTTGTTAGCCAAAATAATACAAAGTTCGCGACAGTTTTAACATAAACATTTTATCCTTTAAATTATATCCGGGGGCACATCGTAAACCATTCCGCGTAATAATTTATAATCTGTAGCAGACCCGGCGCGGCAGACGCGTGGAAATTATTATATTACATTAGCATACCATACTGACGCGTTTCCCGTGTACGCATTTCACGCACAACCTTACCGAAAATGCGAGCTATAAAAAGCTGTAAAGATTGTAAAGAATATATATAATATTTTGTATATAGGTCCGGTGGAAAAATTAGGTTTTTAAAACAAATAATACAAAAATACAAAGGATATAAAAATATATAATTTTTACGAAGATTGTGTTTGGTTCCAATGCCCAGCTTCGATTGTTCTGTATATTGTACAACAAGTAAATGAAAAGTAACAATGACTTGGACATTCTCTACGATAATGATTCATGCACCGAATTAAATCTGGGATGTAAGTTGGTTACATTATTTATGATTTTTTCCAGTCTGGTTTCACTTTATGTCAATTTTGTTTCCATCTGTAAGCAGGGTGTTACATTTTAACATGTTTTACGAATTAATTACACTTATGTATGATTATATAATTGTAACTCCTGTTGATGGTCCATTAAATAAAAACCTTGTTTTTGTGGGTTTTACTTTTTAAAAATTTTGTGTAAACGTTGATCGCCACGTCGAACACCTTTTTTGAATCTAGTCACAGAACTCTGTGCCTACACACACGCAAAGTCACACCCCTACAATGAGGGGTGTCGCTGCACAAATGTAAGGAAAACCAATGTCAACGTACATATAACATAATTGCAAAAGCAACTTTCGATGCAGCCAAAAATATAATTTTAAAGATATAACGTTACTAGTTGAAGGAAAATAACAAGCTTAACCAATATTTATGACGTGATCGAATTCATAAACAAAAAACGTACATTTACGGCATTTCAAACTGTTATTTTTACGTCTTACAACTCGTAAAAGGTGGCCGTAAAAATAGCAGGGCAACACTGACAGCGCGTGGTTTGGCAATAATTTCCACGTTTTTGGCGAAACGGGGACTCCCCTCCATTCGATTATAATTTATAGCTCGGAATAAGGGCGGGCCTGATACCGCGGGTACTTCTAAACACATTAAATACGGTCGTAAATTGCTTGCTTGAATTCGGGAATTATATTTTAATAGCGGAAGATCTGCATGGACGCGACCAAATTACGTTATTCTTTAATAATTTGTTAAAGGCTATATTTGCGACCTATAATTATATATACAGAAAGAAAAATTATATTAACAACATATTTACTAAAGAAAACCCATGCCTAAGTCAGGATCGAATATAACATTAAATGCTTATGTAATGAAAAATAGAAAATAATCATACGAATAGATACAAATGATATATGTAACAATACAAAAAAGATAAATGTAACAAAATGCCCCGGATAAGAATCGAACTCATGACCTTAAGATTATGAGACTTACGCGCTGCCTACTGCGCCACCGAGGCGTACGATTATAGTATACAATCGCTTATGAAATCAAAAGTAGAAAAAAAATCATACAAAAGACATACAATAAAGATCGTGCCCCGGGTGAGGATCGAACTCACGACCTTAAGATTATGAGACTTACGCGCTGCCTACTGCGCCACCAAGGCGTACGATTATAGTATACAATCGCTTATGAAATCAAAAGTAGAAAAAAAATCATACAAAAGACATACAAAAAAGATCATGCCCCGGGTGAGGATCGAACTCACGACCTTAAGATTATGAGACTTACGCGCTGCCTACTGCGCCACCGAGGCATACGATTATAGTATACAATTGCTTATGTAATGAAAAATAGAGGAACAATTATACAAAAAGACATATACAAAAAAGCTAATGCCCCGGGTGAGGATCGAACTCACATTCTTAAGATTGAGACTTTTTTTAAAACATGAGAATGATTCTTAGGTGGCGGGCTAATACCTAAACAAGGGGTGAGTCTGTATCTTAGTTCACTAGCCTTTCACTCCTTATTCTATAATATTATTCGACATCTTTATATTCGATAAACTAAAAAGATATCATCTTTTTAGTATATTGTAAAAAGAGGTTACCTAAGCTCAAGGCTACTTTTGTTAATAAATAAAATATATATATATATATACATACATACATATTATCACGCCTGTTTCCCCTAGGGGTAGGCAGAGACCACAGATCTCCATCCGCTACGATCCCGGCACACTTTCCTTGATTCCTCCACACTCATCCATCTTTTCATCCATCCTTCCTCTCACATACATCGTAGCGAAACAGCTCTCCGTTAGTCGCTTCTCACCCTCGCAGGAATCAGGACGTGACGGGTGACGAACCACGTCGCCGTCATTTTTGACAAATTAGGTATATTATAATTAAAAAATTAAGCTAGATAACTAGCAATCTATAAAGCTTTTTTGTATCACAGTAATCTCAATATTTTATCTGCTAACGACTTCCCTCCATCCCTAATTATAATTTATTGCGTAAGGTTGTGATACGATAGTACAAGTAGGTACACTGTCGTAAATACTGTCATAAAACTGTTTGCTCAACTCTTCGTCGGCAATCGGATCGCGCAGAAAACAAATACTTACGATAAACATACAAACGGCTACATGTTGTAGCCGATAAAACATTTTATTGGTATTTTAATTGTAATGTTAATAAAATATATTGTACATATTTTATTAACATTACAATTACATCAAACACAAGTAGTTTTTTATGAAAGCGACAAGCCAGTCTCCACCTGTAAACAAACACTACCATTCATGAACATCTGCAGCAACTGCGAGCATTACAGATGCTTAGTTTACCTTAGGGTAAGGATGTTAGCAAAACGGTCACCTGAAAGCAACCAATTCCGTTAATGAACATCTCAGAACTATAAGTGTTACATATGCTTAATTTACCTTAGGGTAACATATGCACAAACTGCAAGCAACCACCACCGCCTATCAACACCAGCAATATTAAGGGCATTGCAGATGCGTAGTTTACCCTAAGGTAAGGATGTGGGCAATCCAGTCATTTGTAAGCATCCACTGCCGCTAGAACATCTGCAGTCTTAAGGGTATTGCAGATACGTAGTTTACCTTAGGGTAAAAATGTACGCAAGCCGGTCAACTGTAACTAACCACTACTGTCCATGAACATTCGCAGTACTAGCATGTCCATGTACATTAGCAGTAGATACGTAGTTTCCCTTAGGGTAAGCATGCGATCAATGGGAAGCGATGTAGTAAATAATGGGAGAAGGGATGTGAATGAGGGGAAGAAGCAAGTATCTGAACGGGGCAAAGGAAATTAAGGAAGGGTTAATGAATTGAACCTCTGAATTTACTTTTAATACGAAAAAAAATTTTGTCTACTAACGACTTCCCTCCATCCCTAATTATAATTTATTGCGTAAGGTTGTGATACGATAGTACAAGTAGGTACAATGTCGTAAATACAGTCATAAAACTGTTTGCACCAACTCTTCGTCGGCAATCGGATCGCGCAGAAAACAAATACTTACGATAAGCATACAAACGGCTACATGTTGTAGCCGATAAAACATTTTATTGGTATTTTAATTGTAATCTTAATAAAATATGTACAATAACATTACAAACACAAGTTATTGTTTTTAACATAATTTTTTTTATGAAAGCGACAAGCCAGTCTCCACCTGTAAACAAACACTACCATTCATGAACATCTGCAGCAACTGCGAGCATTACAGATGCTTAGTTTACCTTAGGGTAAGGATGTTAGCAAGACGGTCACCTGAAAGCAACCAATTCCGTTAATGAGCATCTGAGAACTATAAGTGCTACATATGCTTAATTTACCTTAGGGTAAACATATGCACAAACTGTAAGCAACCACCACCGCCTATTAACACCAGCAATATTAAGGGTATTGCAGATGCGTAGTTTACCCTAAGGTAAGGATGTGGGCAATCCAGTCATTTGTAAGCATCCATTGCCGCTAGAACATCTGCAGTCTTAAGGGTTTTGCAGATACGTAGTTTACCTTAGGGTAAAAATGTACGCAAGCCGGTCAACTGTAACTAACCACTACTGTCCATGAACATTCGCAGTACTAGCATGTCCATGTACATTAGCAGTAGATACGTAGTTTACCTTAGGGTAAGCATGCGATCAATGGGAAGCGATGTAGTAAATAATGGGAGAAGGGATGTGAATGAGGGGAAGAAGCAAGTATCTGAACGGGGAAAAGGAAATTAAGGAAGGGTTAATGAATTGAACCTCTGAATTTACTTTTAATACGATTAAAAAATTTTACATTTTTTTTTTAATCGTTTTGGAAAAACAGCAGCTGGTTCGAAATTTGGCATCAAAATAAATAATAAAATTATTTACTTTGATGCTTAAGAAGTATATAAAAAAGATATACATATGTACATTTATAATATACATATATTTTACAAGTCTAAGAGAAAATGTAATCTAAATTAAAAAGGTAGTCCAATCTGATTTCCCTGTAAAAACTACAATCTGAGTTCCCTTTAAAAATCGTAATATAGATACTGTTACATCCACTTCTTCTCTTCTACTATTTACTTTCCGTTCAAAGCGCCGTCACACCTTTATATAGGTAAAACGATCGAAAGTTCTAGCATTCACAAAATTCGAAAATGTTCCAGCAATATGTAGTCTTTTCTAGACATCATCCCGTCTCTTTTCCGCGCGCAGCTATTTTCTATTAACTGTTCTTGTCACGCATTGATAGACGGTTTGTCAATTTATTTTTAAAAGTAGTAATGGCTTGACTAGTATTTAAAAATAAGATTTTAATCGTTTTATACAAAAAAATGATTACAAAATACGATATTTTCTTTGCACCAAAAACAAAGTTATACAATAATTATTATAATATAGTTTATATATATACAAAGAGCGGTCTTATCGCTAATGGCGATTTCTTCCAGACAACCGTTGAATGAACACGGTAATATGGATATAAATTATTATTATTTTGTTTTCTTTAGGTCTTTTTTTAAACTGTAAATCGACGCAAAAAAGCGAAAATGCTATAACAGATGTAAATTTTTATTGCATATTCAGATCGGAAAAAATACTGAGACGAATGGTCTGAATCTCACAGACATATAATAGAACATTTTGTAGAAACGATCAGAAATGGTCGTTCTGAGTGAACAAATACAATTATTTAAATATTATGTTTTCATTTTGCAGTTTATTAAGTTTTTTTTGCATCGAATATGACACTTGATATATGCAAAAACTTACTCCATTATATAAAAAGACTAAATAACTATGATACTTCTAGAAAATATTTTTTACTAATATTTTTGTTTTGAAGAAGCCACAACTTGTTACTCCTGTTTACACATTTGTAATAAACAAATAAAAATGTATGTAATTCAAACACAATTACTATAATTTCTTACGTAGCCCGGATATCATTGTCTATTCGATTATAATTTACGGCCGAAAGCGGAAGTGTAGCGGATGTATCCGCTCATAAAACAGAAAGTATCACAAATGGAGTCATAAAATTGTTTACACAAACTTTATCCGTTAATAAGATCTCGTGAGCCCTTTTTTTAAGTGAAGGTCATAAAAAGTTAGATTTCAAATGTCACAATTGGCAAAAGGTTTGTTTTGTGTATATTTGTTTAATCTAACAAGTATTATATTAGATGATTTTTTTATGGGATAGGAAGGCAAACGAGCAGGCGTGTCATCCGATAGAAAGAAATCAGCGCCGCCCGCCACATTCGCACTGCCGGAGGCATTGCAAAAGGTAGCTACTTCCACTGGGTAGTGGTGTGTGGAAAGATGTTTCAGGAATAACACACCGTACTAGATCATCATTCATCCAGATGTTGGGGATGAAACTTTTCTTTGTAGCGAGTTGTGCATTAGTGGATTTACGTAGCAGGAAGTTACGGAGTATTAAAAGTAGTTACTATTACAATTATTATACTTAATTCTTAATTGAACCAATTTAGAAAAAACAGCTTTTTCTGGATTGAATTAATTCTAAATTCAATCCAAAAAAATTCGTTACAAACTCACACGACCACTTGTAATGATGCATTAAAGAAAATTCCGTGTAACGTGATACGCGAATTGCATTAAGGTTGGGTAAACTCTAACCCGAGGGAAACTTATAAATTCCTATTAATTCTGCGGATCAGGAAGCTTGCCACTTTTCGATTATAATTTATGACTCGACACGAAGCGACGTCTATTAACTCGCGACTATAAAAAGCTATAAATAATGCCATAAAAAAGATATTTTAATTTTAAAAAAAAACGGAGCATTCATGAGGACTGCCGACAGAAGTGAAAATTTAAAACTGTATTTTGAAATTTCAAACTAATTGTAATATTAAATGCTGCTATTACTACAGCATGTTGCTGACGCGTCTCACGAAACTATATCCATCCATGAAGCGTCCAACGCACACACATACAATCGGGTATATGTATACAATATGTTGGCGTGATGCATGTACGTAGGCAGCTGCGCGCGCATTAACTCTGTTTAAAGTATGTCTATAGCTTTACTCATAGCTATAGGTATTAAGCATTAGCATGTTGCTGACGCGATTCCATAGATTATTCCCTACCCAGAGTCGTGTAACGTGGCTATAGAAGTTTTCACTTCAAAAACCGATAGAAGCTTTCAGTTGGGCTGGGCAGTCCTTTTAGCTTCTTCGTTTAAATTCGTCATCCATTCCTCAAAGCGTGAAGACGTAAATCTTCGACCAGTCCAACCTGCCTGCATTCTTTTTCTGGCCTTGTAATTGAAAAATCCTGAACCTCGTGAAACAATCGAATAACCATCACGACAGCAGAAGAGGGGTTAGTATCAATGCAAAAACCTCTAAAGTTTACAGTACCAGGACCACAGAAGGACCAATTTATAAAAGGCACTTAACGGTTGTCTTCCGTAGAGTCTACTTCACCTGATGATGCCTCGTGTTGAAACGAAACACGTGTCGTGTATATATTTTTTATGGAATAGCAAGGCAAACGAGCAGGCGTGTCACCTGATGGAAAGCAATCAACGCCGTCCATAGATATCCAAAACGCCACAGGCAGTGCGGAAGCGTTGCCGACCTTTAAGGAATGTGACATTATGGGAGTAGGACTGGGAGGGGGAGGGTGTTGGGCCTCCGGAAATCAGGCCGCTCACCGTATGAAGCTAAGCTACCACTCAGCGTGATCCATTACTGTGTGGACGGTCAGAACCTTTACTTAGCTAAGATCCGCGACAAGCGAACAAAAACAGATAAATAATAATGTGTGTTTCTTCCTGGAAGACTTGGATTTACTAAAACTAAATCTTACCGAAAAACCGGCCGTCAGCAACTCTCCACTTTCCAACCACTATCAACAACACCAAACACACACACCACCACTTTTCCAAAATGTATTTTGAAAGAGATTGCATTAGTGGTAGAGCCACGCTGCAGACGAAAACTTTGTCAAGAATGGCATATTATTTGTCTGTAGTACTTAGTTGTTATATAGTACGCCTGGGGAAGTACCACACTCGCGCAGAAAACCGGCGTCTGAGTGGTAGCTTAGCACCGCGCTTCGTACGGTGAGCGGCCGAGTTCCGGAGGCCCAACACCCTCCCCCTCCCATTTTCACTCCCATAATTGCGAGGAGAGTGATGAGTGAGCAGGAAGCAAGGAAAGAATGCCAAGATCGTAGCAGATGAAAATCTTTGTTCTCTGCCTACACTTACGGGAGACAGGCATGACGATATATATGTTTGTATGTTGTTTTTTTCAAGGTTTCCATGTCGTATCAATTGGAAAAATACGCTGAAGGTAGCTCTTTTTTTTTCTTAAGACTTAATAAGGCTATTAAAACTTCCTTCTTACCAGAAACACTCGTAAATAGTCAAATAAAAAGGTTATCATACTTTATACATCGACTTGTTTTAATGTCCTAGGTACCGGATAACATTGTGTGTACGATTATAATTTATGGCCGAATCCGAAAACTAAGCGGATACATTATCCGCCTATAAAAGCAGATGATAGTAAAAATAGAGTCATAAAACTGTTTACGGTAACTTCAGGCCTCTTAATAAGACTGGTATGAAGAAGTGAGAGATAAGTAAAAAAGCGTTAGTTTTTCACGGCCAAATATATATATTTTTTATGGGATAGAAAGGCAAACGAGCAAGCGCGTTACCTGATGTAAAGCAATCAACGCCGTCCATAGACATAGGCAGTGTGATGAGAGAGATGAGATGAGAGTGGGAGGGGGAGGTAGTTGGGCCTCCAGAGCTCAGGCTGCTCACCGTACGAAGCGCGGTAGCTAAGCTACCACTCAGACACCGGATATCTGCGGGAGTGTGGTACTTCCCCGGGTGAGCAGCCCCAATCATGCTACAGACAAATAATATGCCATTCTTAACAAAGTATTTATCTGCAGCGTGGTCTACCATTATAAAAGTGTACCAGTGGGTACACTCTTGGAATCTAGCCACAGTATTCTGTGTCACTCGCTGAAGTAGTAATCGGGGATCTTTTTAGACGAAATATTTTTCTGAAAAATAAAACTCACGCTTCTCTTATTCGTAAAAGTTATTGAATTTTATTTATATCCTATGTAGTTTTTTTTTTATGTTTGAAAATATAATCCTGCCACCGGAAATCCTGTATAATGACGGGACGAGACACTTCCATTCGTCCCGAGTGCATGGGTCTCACCTGACCCCATGTGATTCATTGCGACATAAATCCATGGCAACGTTTATACTGAACTACCCACCACTCGCGTTTCGCACAATGCTTCATATAGATTGAAACGTATGCGCCTTTTGAATCAAAATCTGTTTCATTGTTTGTACAATCAAAGAAACAAGAACTGTATATATTTGGAAGAAAAAAGATCAACTTGATATCTTGGGTGACTTCTTAGAACTTTTTTGGACACTCTAAATCTGACCTTGTGACAGTAATTTTAGGGCAGCAGCAGTTATTATCCCTCGAAAATGAACAAATTGTACAATAAAAGAAACAAGAACTGGATATATTTGAAAGAAAACATCAATTGGATATATTTGGTGACTTGTTAGAACGTTTTTGGACACTCGCTCTAAATCTGACCCTGTAACAGTAATTTTGGGGTAGCAAAAATCATTACCCCTCGAAAATAAACAATTTTTACAATCAAAGAAACAAGAACTGGATATATTTGATAGAAAAAGATGAATTGGATATCTTTAGTGACTTGTTAGAACTTTTTTGGACACTCGCTCTAAATCTGACCGTACAACAGTAATTTTGGGGCAGCAAAAATCAATTACCCCTCGAAAATAAACAATTTGTACAATCAAAGAAACAAGAACTGGATATATTTGATAGAAAAAGATGAATTGGATATCTTTGGTGACTTGTTAGAAGTTTTTTGGACACTTGCTCTAAATCTGACAGTGCAACAGTAATTATGGGGCAACAAAAATCATTATCCCTCGAAAACAAACAATTTGTACAATCAAAGAAAAGAAGTACTGCTAACGTGATAAGTGATTTAGTTAATAGTAAAGATACATTTTAACCTTTTATACACCTACATATAATCCAACCGTACCTTCAGTCATAAGTACGAGGAAATAGAAATGCTGAAACTGTTCAATGCTTTTATCGTAAGGGCCACCTTCCATCGTTACGGTCAAAATGGCCTCACTTAGGATCGTTCGTAATAAAAATAGGTGAAAAAACTTTCAAGTTAAACCGTTTTATTAACACACTAAAATATAAATTAGTTATATATAATACAATATAATTTTTTTGGGATGATAAATGGAGTCAGGCGTTACTTTACGGAAATCCATTACTATGTGGACAGTTAGAACTTTTACTTAGCTAAGATCCACGACGAATTATACTGTAGGAAGTGGATTTACGTGGAACTTAAATTAAATCATACCGAAAAAACTGCCGTTGAGTTCCGGACTCAGCGGTTGAGTTCCGGAAGCGCAACAAACTCACTCCTACTCCCTCCCTCCCCCATAATGACACTTTCCTTAAATGCCGGAATTCTACACTGCCTTTGGCACTGCGGAAGTTTATGTTTCCAACAGATGACACGTCTGATCATATGCCTTCCTATCCCATAAATAAAATAAAAAAAACTATTTAAAATTAGACGACCGATTGGCTCAGTGGCGGGGCCCTCCGCAGGACTCCACGGAGTCAATGGTCGCGAGTTCGATTCCCACATCGGAATAAATATATATATATATATGAATTTATAAATATTTATTGTATGAATTTATAAATATGAGTCTGGTAACCCCCCCAATCTGCATTTCCGTTCCTGCGGTTTCCTTTCTTCTCTATCCTTTCCCTTCCCCTCCGCCAATCCACGGTCTGCCGTGCCAAAGGATGCGTGGCTAAGGGCGAGGCTCCCACGGATACTATGGTGCCTTACCTCAGCATGCAGGGCTCTGCTGGGGCTGACCTCCATCCTTGCGGCTCGTGGGATTCACTAAGACGAATTTAATATACCTAATTTGTTGAAAATGACGGCGACGTGGTTCGCCACCCGTCACGTCCTGATTCTCACGAGGGCGAAAAGCGACCAATTAAGAGCCGTTTCGCTGCGATGAATGGCAGCGGATGGAGCTCTATGGTCTTAAGTTCATATATACACACACATATATATATATATATATATATATATATATATATATATATATATATATATATATATATATATATATATATATATAATGTGTGTGTGTGTGTCTATATAAAATGAAATAGCTGAAACGAACTCATCCTCTGCTGACGCTTTAAGCGAAGAAAAACGTGATAAACTTAAAATTTCAAAACAAGGCGTTGGCAGCGTCCACCTTCCGCATCTCGACGTCCTCTAATTTCCCCCAGGACGGCTTGTGGGGCAACTAACTGACGCAATAAACAACCGACACCAACAGGAATTAGTAGGCGCCGGCTTTATATGCGACTGTCGAAAGATCACTTGGACCTCTCGTTATTATTTTTTAATAATAATAATAATTCTTTATTATTGTTATTAAAAAATAATAACGAGAGTATAATGTGAGGTGTAACAAGATGAAAAAAAGACGTATAAAGTCTTCATCACATTGCCACTTATGACGTACAAATTTCATTAATTATTTATTTATTTATTTATTATGTCAACTCTACATCAACCATATACAATTTTAGACACATAGAGATCTAAATACATAAGTTGTTTATGGTTACAAAGCATTACATTATTAATAAACTGTTACATTGTCATTAAAATTATATGATTAATGGAGTCAGGCGTTACTTTGCGGAAATCCATTACTATGTGGACAGTCAGAACTTTTACTTAGCTAAGATCCGCGACAAGCGAACAATAACAGAAAATTAATAATGTGTGTTTTCCTGCTGGATGAAGTGGATTTACTTGGAACTTAAACCAAAACTTACACTACACCAAACACACACTACCACTTTTCCATCTTGCAAACGACACGTGTTTCACCTCAACACGAGGCATCTTCAGATATAGTAGACTCTACGGAAGACAACCGAACTGGCATACTTTACCAGTTATTATTATCAGCCTACAGTACTCCACTACTAGACATAGGCCTCGCCCAAGGCCCGCCGCTTACCCCGATCTTCGACTACACGCACCCAGTCTCTGCCAGCTGCCTTGCGCAGGTCATCGATTCATTTAGCCGGGGGGCGTCCCACACTACGTTTGCCGAGACGCGGTCTCCACTCCAGCACTCGTGCTACTCCGACGGTTGTCCAGCGTGTTGTCAAGTAGAGTTATGTGGTCTCTATCTGGTTATCAGGCGAATTTCTTTTCCGAATTCTATCAGTGCTGGAGTAGAGACCGCGTCTCGGTAAACGTAGTGTGGGACACACCCCGGCTAGATGGTGCGACGATCTGCGCAGGACGGCTGGCAGAAACTTGATGCGTGTAGCGAAGATCGGGCTAGGTGGCGCCCCATGGGGTAGGCCTATGTCCAGCAGTGGACTGCTGCAGGCTGTTGATTGATTGATTGAATTCTATCAAGCAGAGAAATTCTAACGAAGTGAAGCAGACGGACCGTCGAGTTGGGTTATTGTATACTGCACACATTTGCATAAAAATATTATGTTCGCACAGTTAGTCGAGTTAGTCGGGAAACGGAACGATAACCGTGCAAGCATTAGTGTGAAATACGGACGGGTGACGTCCGATTCGGACTCGGACCGGAGATATATCGCCGTATATATCACATGGACTCAGGGCCGCATCATGACACATGTACACTGCTTATAGTAGAACTACACAAGCTTGACGTTACATACAAAGACGATTTCAAACGTAAATAATAAAAAAAAACTATAAAGGTTTTAAATAAAACTAAAAAACTTGCTAACTAAACACAAAAACCAATGAATTATGAATAATAATTAATATGGGTAAGTAAATATAAATTTATTTACATATTTAAGATACCGATTGACTTAGTGGCGGGGCCTTCCGCCCGCGGAGTCTATGGTAGCAGGTTCGATTCCCGCATCCGAATAAATATTTATATGGATTTATAAATGTTTATTCCGAGTCTGGTAACCCCCCAATCCGCATTTCCTTTCCTGCCCTTTCCTTTCTTCTCTATCCTTTCCCTTCCTCTCCGCCAATCCACGGTCTGCCGTGCCAATGGATGCATGGCTAAAGGCGAGCCTAGTCGCAAGCGTGCCGACCGTCCCGGGATCGGGCTCCCCCGGGTACTATGGTGCCTTACCTCAGCATGCAGGGCACTGCTGGGATTGACCTCCATCCTCCCTTGCGGCTCGTGGGATTCACTAAGGCGAATTTAATATACCTAATTTGTTGAAAATGACGGCGACGTGGTTCGCCACCCGTCGCGTCCTGATTCTCACGAGGGCGAAAAGCGACTAATGAAGAGCCGTAGCCGTAGACTCTACGTAGACCGCGTAGATGGCCCGCAACTGGGCCAATGGGTCGTGCTTTATATTGCTATATTTTCTCTTACCACCCAAATATAACGTAATATAATAGTGTTTGTCAAATAAAAGGCTTGCAACGTAACCTAAGAACCGAACGCGGACAGTTTACACTGGCAGCAAGTGTACCTGCGAGTGTCTGCAATATCCGCCCCTAGCTCATATCCGCTGCTCGCTCCACGTCTTTATCGCACGGCCCCAGCCACAAGCGGTAGCGATTGTCTCACCTGTGTTGAACACACTTAAATTTACTTATACATAGTTACCACAAAACGATATTTTATTTCAAAATTTTTAACTTTTTATACTTAAGAATTATAGTTTCATTTAATTTTACATTTAATCTATTAGCAATTAAGCTTCTACGTCATTTCATTACGAGATTCCCTTGAACGGAAATGAAACGGCAAAAGAAATTCTCACAAAAAAGGTAAATTATTTCTTATTATCTTTTGTTTTTAAAGAATACAATTGTAAGTCAAAGGCGAAAGTAGAAGATAGAAGTAGAGATGCAACCTAAAAGCATCACCTAATCAACAGGCACAAATTAGAACCTGACGAACCGCTAGGTGAAGTCTGATGATCGCGATCCTCAGATAGAGATGATAGAGATCGACCAGACAGCGAGAGTGTATCATTGAATACTTTTGATACATCACAAAAACACACTAACGCTTTCGCGATGGCTATGGCACTGCGGATTTCGGTGACACGCCAGCTCGTTTGCCTTCCTATTCCATAAAAAAAACCATGTAACCTGAACAATATTTTATCTCGCTACTACATAAATTGTCATGAGCACGAACGAGCTAACTAGGTAACTTTGTAGGCGCAGCTACCCAAAATGCATCTTGGCCTCCGAACAGATCTTACGCCACTTTGCTCTTTCCTGCGCCACCTCCTGCCAGTTACAGACTTGAAAGTTGCGCAAGTGAACAAGCTAGTGTTATAAATATTAGAAAACTGTAAATTAATCGTAATGATATTCCTACGGGCCTCTCCATATCTCCAGAAATGGAAAGGCCCTCGCTCAGCAGTAGAACATATATGGGCTGTGAAAAAAATATATTCTTATGACAACGTAGCTATGTATAATTTAATATATTCGTTTACATCTCATAACTTGGACCACACAACCAACAGCATTCGCACAGCCAAGGTAACGTAGCTACCAATATTAAGGCGTAGGCGTTTCGAAATGTATTCCCTGACGCTTGCGGAAGACTTCACGACGGGACGAAAGGATTCCACGTCGAGATCGCTCACTTCCGTGGAACGGAATGTTCGCTTCGACTCACTGTTGATATGGCTGATATTGCTTTGCAAAATGGTCCGTACACTTCCTGGATTTTCCATCAAAGGATTTAAATGAAATATGGTTTAACTGCACAACATTTTATACCTACTATATTAAAACAATTTTTTTATTATATATACACGCCTATCCCCCGCAGGGGTTGGCAGAGACCACAGAGCTCCATCCGCTGCCATTCAACGCAGCGAAACGGCTCGTTATTGGTCGCTTTTCGCCCTCATGACAATCAGGACGTGACGGGTGGCGAACCACGTCGCCGTCATTTTCGACAAATTAGGTATATTAAATTCGTCTTAGTGAATCCCAGGAGCCGCAAGGGAGGATGGAGGTCAGCCCCAGCAGAGCCCTGCGTGCTGAAGTAAGGCACCATAGTACCCGGGGGAGCCCGATCCCGGGACGATCGGCACGCTTGCGAGTAGGCTCGCCCCTAGCCACGCATCCATTGGCACGGCAGCCCGTGGATTGGCGGAGAGGAAGGGAAAGGATAGAGAAGAAAGGAAGGGGCTGGAAAGGAAATGCGGATTGGGGGGGTTACCAGACTCGGAATAAACATTTATAAATCCATATCAATATTTATTCCGATGCGGGAATCGAAACCGCGACCATTGAGTCCACGGGCGGAGGGCCCCGCCACTGAGCCAATCGGTCGTTAAAACAATTAATATTATATAAAAAAAATTACGTCAATTCCTACATTTTTCCAGCTATCCACACGCTTCACCAATGTCGGCATTTATTCCTGCCTACATTCTTATCCGGCTAAATATTTATATAAAAGATTTTTTCTCCCATATAAAAATAAAAGTAATTTATCTCTGAGTCCTAAGTCCCCTTGGTGGGGCATAAGGCAGACACGACGTTTCTCCATCTCGACCTGTCGGAGGCCATACGCTTTACTTCGCTTGATGGTAGGCCCATCTTCTTCACTTCGGACGTCACAGTACGCCACCAAGTTTGTTTTGGGCCCACATTTTCTTTATCCCTGCGGATTCTATTCGAGGGCTTGTTTGGGGATATGACTGGCGTGGCGCCCGAGAGTATAGTATGCCCTATCCATCTCCATTTTTGTCGACGTATCTGGACATCTATTGGGTCCTCTTTGCTGTTTTTCGGTTTTAATTTGCTCCCCTCCACGCTCGCCCATCTAGGGACGTCCGCTCCCTCGCGAAATCATCCTGTCGCCGCCTAGCTCCCACTCCTACTAATAGGTTCAGCCATATCTCGACGACGCGCAGTCGTTAAAAGACACCCAAAAGCCGCTGGGAACAGCGGCACCTAGGACCAGGGCGGTTGTCCCATTGAGTTTCTGCACGAGCAGTGGGGTTCATCCCCGAGGCTCGATCCCACACTCCTGCGCGGGGTGTGGAAGTCGCCTTTTCTTTTCGTTTCTTTTTTTTAATAGTTTTATTTTGTTTAAAAATGAAAGTATATTTATTTTGTTTTAATAATTTCACATGAGAACAATATATAATAGCTTATTCCAAGATACATAAGATACAAAACAACTATATAAGAATAAAGCCAGTTACTGATCTCTCAATAATGTACCAACAATAATAATGTACCATCAATTTGTGGAATCAGCTACCCTCAGCGGTCTATCCGAACCGTTACGACATTGGAACCTTCAAAAAACAAGCCTATACATACCTAAAAGGCCGGCAACGCTACCGCGACTCCTGCGCTGTCGCGGTTGCCCATGGGCGGCGTTGATTGCTTTCCATCAGGCGACACGCTTGTTCGTTTGCCCTCCTATCCCATAAAAAAATAGGTTAAGAGTAGCACGCTAAAAAATGTTTTACAGTATAAAATTCAAAATAAAATTAATATATAAAAAAATTCATTTAAATTTTATATAAAATTGTTAAATGTATATACATATATTTCAATATCCATCCAACTCTCATTACAAAACATTCAAAGACAGTACTCGGTTTCAACTTATCTATACTATATATACTATCGTTATTTTCTGTTTTCGACAGGCACTTTAACTTGAGAAGCGGATGACGTTGAAACCGCCGACTGAATCTTCAAACGGTTATGAGATACTGTCGGATGTAGTGCTCAAGTTCCCAGAGAACCGAGATGACGTTCGCTGTAAAAGGAAGCGCAGGATATTTTGCGTAGTCGTAAATTAAAATCTAGTCTAGACTTATTTAAGTTAGTAAGGCAACAGTCAGGCCACACATGGAATACTGTTCTCACCTCTGGGCCGGGGCTCCGTTATTAACTTCTTTCTCTTGTCCGCATACAAATATTTGCATTCCAGATAGAGGGATATCTCAGCATTTTTCACCGCTTTTACCATGGGGAGTGCTCCAAGGAATCGTTTGAAATAATTCCTGCCTCCGAATATGACAACCGCACAATTTGCTGTAAAGAAAAGTTTCATCCCCACCATCTGGATGAGTGGCGATCCAGCACGGTGCACTTTTCTCGAAACTTTCTTTCCACGCATCATCACTCTGTGGAACCGGCTACCTTCGGCGGTCTTTCCGAACCGATACGACATTGGCACCTTCAAAAAACTTCATTTTGGGAGGGAGGAAGGGGGAGAAAGGAGGAGGGGCTGGGCCTACAGAGCTCAGCCGCTCATCAGACGAAGCGCGGTAGCTAAGCTACCACTCAGACGACGGTTTTATGCGGCAGTTACTTTTTTATTCATCCACTCAAGTTCAAATACATTTTTTTAAACTTGTAGTGGATGATACTTAATGTTAATAGAGTTTTTTTAAATATTCATTATTTACATTAAATTAATTAATTTCAGTTTTATATGGTAAAAAATATTTCTCATATAAGATATTTAGAAGAATATGAAAGAATTGATGTAGTGATTCTTTTTTATATTAGTTGTTTTAAGGAAATATGATTCACGTCATTAGTTCAGTAGCAGATCATCATAAAGAATCGAACCTACGATTTTAAAACGCAAACAGAACCCTAACTGTATAATTATCGCTTTACAAATATTTCCAAAGTAAACTACATAAAGATATTATATGAGCTTACTTCAAACATAAGTACCTATTGCTCTTTGAAAGTAAGTTTCGGAGGGAACCGTTTGAGAATTTATTTATAAGTCATATTCACAAAAAACCTGTTAAATATCGGAAGCTAAAACTCTCTCCGGTATATAGTGTGGAAACCAATTTTGCCGTATGATCGCGTCTTGATCCAGGGCTGTCAGTATTTAGGGAAACATGTATCATCAGAAACACTTATACTTAAAGGTAAATAAATAAAAATTATTAGAAGTCACAGATTGATATTTGATCCGTATACCATGAAATGGTACAATTAATGATTTTAATTTTATCAACATAAACATTTATTAGTATTGGAGCCACGCTGCAGACGAATACTTTGACAAGGATGGCATATTATTTGTCTATAGCATGGAAGGACCGGCTCACCCGGGGAAGTACCACACTCCCGCAGAAAACCGGCGTCTGAGTGGTAGCTTAGTTACCGCGCTTCGTCAGGTGAGCGGTTGAGTCTGAGTGCGGTCATTATATCGGTAAATATAACAATCGATATTAAAAATCGATAATAATAATTTACACCGATATATAAATGTAAATTTATGTACATTTTTAAAATTTTTTATTCTTCATTTTTTAAATTTAATATTTTAATCTTCATTTTTTCCTGTTTATTTATTTAAAATTTGTCTGATAGAAAGCTATGACAGCCCATCATACGGCCATTACATCGAATAATTATTTTTCGAAAATATTTTTCAAACATAAATAACAAAAAACGACAAAGGATATAAATAAAATTCAATAACTTTTACGAAGAAGAAAAGTGTGGATTTTTTTTAAATATATTTCGTGTAAATGTGGACCTCAACGTCGGGCACACTGACAAAGTCTAGCCACAGCATCCTGTGCCAATAGATGAAGTCATGACGTTGGATTTGTATCATAGACCTTTGAGGTACCCCCAACAGGAAGAGTCAATAGATGTGAAATCCGACGACACGGATAGCCATGGGATATAGCCGAAATAGATTGTTCATTTGTTAGGGAATAGATCACAAAGAAGCTCCTTGGTCTTTCTAGAAGTGTGAGGCGTGGCGCCATCTTGTTGAAGATATTTGCATAAAGTGAAGGATGTTCTCTCTCTCAATATAATTCTAGACGACTAATTGGCTCAGTGGCGCGACACCCGCCCAAGGAGTCAATGGTCGCGGGTTCGATGCCCGCATCGGAATAAATATATGTATAGCCTACAGGTATTTATTCCGAGTCTGGTAAACCCGCCAATCCGTATTGGGCAGGCGTGGTGGGTTAATGTCCGTTCCTCCAGAAATGGACAGGCCCGTGCTCAGCAATGGGACATATACGGGCTGTGGAAAAAAACATAATTCTACCACACGACACCTGTATATGTATGTAATTACATAAAAGTATAATATATTCTATCGTATTCTAATTAAAAAATAGTAGAATATAATATATTGTAAATGTTATACAATGGTGGCAGATACTTGTCGAAAAAACTTCAAAAATAACAAAAAATTACTTAAATGAAACAGTCGACAACCCTATCGAACGTCGGTTTTGTCTATTTATGATAAGAATATTGTAAATAAACTCTGCTAGCGAAAAAGCGTCAGTGGGTTATTTGATGCTGAAAGTACACAGCGTTATTTATTTTTATAATTATATTTTCGTTTCAAGCGCTTGTAACGTAACAAAAACTTATTGAAAAAAGTTACTTGACTTGCTGATCAGTGTACCTTATTGTAACTAAGGATACGTTATTGCTAGGTTTGTTACTAATGAGGTTTTCCTTTTTATCAGCATATATGAAAAGACGACTTCTCTCACTTACTTTTACTTCTTTCTTTCACTCCCATTATTGCGAGTAACACGTTCTAGTAACACAGTCCTTTTCTTACCACGTTCCCTGGCAGACCGTCATTGGAAGATTTTCCCTTCAGACCGCGTGTTTGTTTAACCAAATCATTGAAAAATAAACTCATTGGTACATTGGATTTTCTTATGGAATAGATAAGACAAACAGCAGGCTTGTCACCTGATGGAAAGCAATCAACTTCACCGACAGACATGTGTTTCATTGGTTGATGGTTTCATTTCTTATTTATCCAGACTTTCTTTCATTACGTTATTTATCCAGATGGTGGGGATGAAACTTTTCTTTGTGGCTAGTTGTGCAGTAGTAGAATTCAGTGACTGGAATTATTCCGAACAATTCCAAGGAGCACTCCCCATAGTAGAATTGATAAAAGATAGTGAGGAATGAGATATCCTTCTGCAGTGCTAAAGAATCTAGCCATTCGGTGAGATCTTGTTTATCGACAATTCGAACAGTCCGACGTTTTATGCGGTCAAGAGAAAGAAGCTGATACTAAGGTATTGGAGAGAGAGAGAGAGTTGGAGGAGGTTAAAATTATACATCCTTTCCTTGATTATTATGATTTTTGCATATTTTAACGCCATACGCGAGAATCAAATAAGTAATGCATATATAATAGATTTTTCCCGCCAACTTACATCTGTGGCGTTATATTTTTATTTCATTTTTATAAACTTATTATCAGTTATATTGTTTAACTGTGGTGGTGTATTATACAATATAGTTCGCTTAAGGCATATAAGTGGAGTAATGTAAAATAAATGCGTGTATTGTGAGTTTTCTCGTTGACTGAAAAAATCCATGGAAGGTTTTGGTAGAATAGCAACCATTTTATCAAGACGTAGATTAAGACGTACAAGGCGAGAAGCGACCAATGGAGAGCCGTTTCGCTGCGATGAATGGTAGCGGATGGAGCTCTGTGGTCTCTGCCAACCCCTGCGGGGGATAGGCGTGAATATATAAAAAAAAAAATCAAGACGTAACGTGATACTTGATATAATTGTATTTTACTTGACACTGGCATAATAGTTATAACTAATTGCCATTAAAGAAAATAAAAAGTAATGCATATGCACTTAGCATTGCAAATTACCGTGGACAACGGTGATCACTTTTCAGGAGAAGGATTAAGATTTTTGTGTTATAAGAAAGCCAACGAGCAAGCGTGTCAAAAGCAATATCCATGCCCATAGAAATCTGCAATGTTGCCAGCCTTTAAAAAAACCCTTTAATGGGATTGACTGACGCTGGTACCTTTACACTTTTCGCATCTTCCAACTCACTGCTACTCTTGATTCCGAATTAACAGGACAGTGAGTATGAAAACAAAATATTTCACAAACAATTTCCTTACAAATGGAACGTCTTTGATCACTGGATAAAGGGTAAACAATTTCTCAAGGGCCCATAACTTTTTAATTTACTTCGGCCATCGGAGTTCCCAAGTTTGTTCAGGCGATCAATCCTTCAAGTTGCGACCCTTTGGGTACTTAAAGCGGTCTTCCCTTTCATATGACGCGAGGGTCAACGTAATCCGTTACAGATTGACGCTTTTTTTTGTCAAATTCGACCAAGATTGAAAATATATTCCGCTATGGCAACACTTCCGCATCATAATAAAAAATGATTGTTATACATAGTCTATGCTCTCGTACTCGATGTATTTATTTTGTAAATGTCAAAATTAACATTAATCGAGTATACAAACTCAAGTCAATTCGCCTATAAATTGCATCTTCATTCATATCATGTCAGTTATACGCCTTAATCGAACTATATTGTATAATACACCACCATAATTAAACAATATAACTGATAATCATATAAGATTATGAAAATGAAATAAAAACACAACGTCACTGATGTAAATTTGCGGCAAAAGTTCGAACTGTTATGACTTGTTACATGTTTGGTTAGTAAGTCAAATATATAATATACCAAGCCATAATTATATCATATAAGAACGTTTATAAATTAAATAATTATTTAGACTATAATTTAACCCCGAGACTTTTGGAATTTCTATACGAAAATTGAATGTGCTCAAAAATTGCACTAGCGAACTGGCTGGAAATGGTGAGTGAAAAAAAATAATATCTTACAGTCGTTAGCAATTCAATGCAACCTTAATGTAAGGAACGAATGACATCAAACAGAAGTCTCCAGGGTCGCCCCTAAGTCGCGGAGATAATAAAAAAACGGATAAGTGCGAATCGTAATTTAGAAAGTGGTGTTCTGTATCGTGAAATCTGACATTTTGTTATGGGATAGAAAGGCAAACGAGCAGACGTGTCACCTGACGGAAAGCTACGTTTATTCAACAACTTTTTTGTTAATACTTTTTTGTAAATATTTTGTTTAAATTAAAAATTCATCAATAAAAATAAAGATGTATCGACGTCGATTCGATAGCTCGAACATATGACGTAAAATAAAGGGATCAATGACCTTTTTAAAGCACCACCATGGTGTGGTTCATTGTAACGTATCTAATCGTATGTAATTGTTATATTTGTTTGCGCTGCATATCATGGGAGTTTGGGCTGTGACAGAAAATCTCACCTCAAGTTTCTCTGCTCAATGAGGGAAAGATGTAACTGAGTCATTTCTACTCTGTGGGATACTGCAAAAATTTTGTATATACGTATATGTATGTGTGTGTGTGTTAGTAAATATATATATATATGTATATATACTTTAATATGTATAATCTGTTGCTGTAGAAGGAAATAAACATATATGTTTATATGTATGGAACAATATTTCTGTATTATATATGAAAAATAAATATGAATTATATTCACTTATAAATATATAATTTTGATTTTTAACATAACATTATTTTATGTATTTTAAGTTCATATGATATTTTGTAAAACAACAAAATTTTTTTTTTTTGGATAACCTACAATTGAGTATTTTTTACACTAATAAGAGGATATGCCTGTAATCGTTCATCCCCACTTAAGGCAGATCTCTAAAATATCCACCGTTAACGAGCGTCGCCATTGAGATGTGCATCTAACTCCGGTCTAGATTCAAAGCCTTCCTGTCGTTGGGCGGTGCTTTCATCGCGACACTGGAGGTGACGGCGCCTTTGATCAACTCTAATCACTTCGTTTGAAGGGAACTCTAATATTATTTATAGCGAGTCTAGAGAGAGACAGTTCATAACCGTCTGTGGTTTGCTTCGTAAAATATGTACAATAACACTAAGATGCACGTCGGATCTAATAGCTTTTTTTAGGGAATAAGAAAGTATGCAGTCTTTTTCACAATCACAATATCTCGCAACTGGGCACGGGCATTCCTTTTTCTAGGAGAATGAATATTACATAGACGAAGGCACACCCAAAACCCAGGTTTTGGGAGTGTCAACCACCCGTAGCCAAACTAACATTTTATATCTCCCTCTTTTCTTCTCTACCTCTCCCCTTCTCTCACTCTCCTCTTCTCTCCCTCTCCCTTTTCACCTTCTTCTCACTCTCCCCTCTCTCCCCCTTTCACTATCCCTCTCACACTTCCTCTTACTCTACCTCTCCCGCTCACGCCCCTCTCCTTCTCCCTCTACCACCCATTCTCCTTCTCCCTCTACCTCTCTCACCCCTCTCATCAATGTTAAACTTTATGGATTGATTTGATTTGCTTCAGGCCTTTCGGCCTGAATGATTACTTGCCTCGCTGCCCCGTCCAAGCTATGGATTATGTCGAAAAACTCGCAAGGGTAACTAATTAACGCTCCGTTTTAAACTGAGAAATATTCTTAAAAGAATTTCTGTCCTTGAATACCCCGCTTGATACCACTTTTTAAATTGGTATCTTTGTTCAACGCTTGACCGATTCATCGGTAAACCCAAGCTCTACTACTGTTATCAGGCACGGATACACATAGCATAATACTCCATTGCGTCCCTCTCCCTTAGACAATACAATGATTTTGTATCGGACGAAAGCATTTTATTTCGACCAATTTCAACACTTCAAAATCGATATAATGACTTCACTACCTCTTTACGAGAATCATTATTAATTACATAACTATCTAAGTATATATCGATCGATTATGTATTTCACTCCAAATTTACTTCAAATATGTTTTTTTTTAAGATTCAATTGCAAAAAATACCTTAATTTTTAATGTTGTTTTTTATCAATTTTGTTCCTTAGAACGATTTTTATGCAAGATAATTAAAATCACATAAAAAATTCCTAAGACCTAATTAAATTACCCCTATTATTTTTATAATTTGCAGCTCATTTACATTTTCTTCTCCATCTTTTATATAATATTGAATTTTTTTCACAAATAACATTTAACATTTCCCAAATTGCAATTTGCACACATTACACAGATGGCAATATTTTTATCAAATATAATAATCTTATCCGATAAATAGATATTGAATAATAATATATTATAGGTTAGAGTTATGCAAATTTTGTTTAAAAGCGCTATTTTTACACCT
Source organism: Baronia brevicornis (assembly GCA_031353405.1). Classification (NCBI taxonomy): domain Eukaryota; kingdom Metazoa; phylum Arthropoda; class Insecta; order Lepidoptera; family Papilionidae; genus Baronia; species Baronia brevicornis. The sequence continues at coordinate 573,914 of JASFAT010001705.1, forward strand.
CGCAACTCGTAAAAAGTAACCATAAAATAGAAGGGCAACACTGACAGCGCGGCGTGGTTTGGCAATAATTTCCACGTTTTTGACGAAATGGGAGTTCGCCTCCATTCGATTATAATTTATAGCTCGTAATAAGAGCTCACTTGATACCGCGGGTACTTCAAAACACATTAAATAAAATCGTAAACTGTTTAAATTTACCAATAGTAGTAATGTAGCCTGAAACATGTATTAAAAAAACTAAATTGTAATAAAATAAAATTTATTATATCTAAGTAACTGATTTATAATATAAATAAAAGTACACGTTGCCAAAATTTTGATTCTGCAAAGTTTGAATTTATTTTTAAGTATGTTTAAAATATTCAAAATAAAAAGTTATATTTTAATAAAATGAGTTGTGATCTAATTTGTAATAGATGTCGCTTATAGCAGTTAAAGTTTTCGGCTATTGAAATAAATGATGGCACTTAGTTATTTTTAATTTTAATACAAAATGATAGCTTAGAATCGCTTAGACTGATGCTGCGACTTATAACCCACATATTTACTATAATATTGCATAAAATCAAATATTAACATCGCGCTTAGCGTAAATCTTGAAAATCTAAATATTAATCAAGCGCACTAGTAATCAAAAATAACTGATATAATCGTTTTCAAAACATATAACAGATGGCGTTATTATTGATTGAAAGTCAAAATATTTATAAATTAATAATACAGTAATTACAAAAAACTTAAAATAATATGATATGTACTTTTTAGCTAATTATTTATTTTTTTTTTGGAAATAAATAAATATCATCTAAAATATAAATAAGTCTTATATCATAGGTTTTTATAATTTTTTTACAATTACGTTAAAATTACGTTAAAATAACAGGAAAAAAATATTGGTTTCATGCAATATATGCATACTGATGTTTGTTTGTAGATGCTAATTTACTTTATATATAAAATTTAATTTGGTCTGAGTTAACGAAGTTTCAGAACGAGCGCTATTACTTATTAGGTTTCCCTTAACATCTTCCGTATAATTTAAAGTATCATTCTACTATTAGCTGGTATATCCTAAATGGTAACAATACAAATTTTTTGATCTTGTAATCGCAAGAGTACAAGAATCTTCAAAAATATTTTAGCAGAAGACCGACGTCTTAGTAGTAGGCCGAAGCAATCAATGAATCATAACTTATGTCAACAGGATGAAATAATCATAGCGCAATGTATTGTGTAATAGCGACATCTATTTTTTTCTTTTGGTACAATATAATTTCGAGCTTGGACCACTCACCTTATATTTCAAACCTCGAAAGGTATATTAGACAAATGATTTTTTTATTTAATATAGATTTATCAATTATTATAATATAATTCATATTAAAGAATATCTCTTCTTCATATAAAAATATCTACACAATACATACTTAAGAATATCTTTTTTTTTGCGTAAGAAAAAATATATTTTTTTTAATAACGTTGAATTTTTAATAAATTTTTGATAAAATTGAAGATGACAACTACCATATAATAGAACATTGACCTAACTATATTGCGTTGTTTATATTAAATTTTAAAAAATAACAAATGTTTAAAAAATTTGTTTTCTGAGAGATAATAGCGACATCTCTTGGCGAAAAGATGAACTAGAGCATTCTTGACAATTCGAAGAACATTCGCCTGAAGATGTCACTACTAGCAATTTCAAATAAATGTTAAAACAATATTTATACTAAAAATATATTTCAAATTATATTATATTAATTCAGATGTTTATAAATTTAAGGATTTTGAACAGATATTATTTTTCATTTCTGAAAAAAAAGTGAAATTAAAACAGAGACAATGAATCTTTCTAACATTTTCTTCCACTTTGTACCTATTACTACCAATTTCCATTTTTATAAGAAAATTTCCATTTTAAAAAATTAGTAAGAAAATTAGTAATATAAAAGCAATCCTTTCCAAAATAAGAAAAAATCTTGATTATTTCTATTTATGTGATGTACCTTCGTTGAATAGAAACAACATCGTAGGTAAATTTATGAGTTTCTCAAAGTATCATTTTACTAGGTAGTAATTTTTTCAAGCTACAGGTATTCCACTGCTGGGCATAGGGCCTCCCCGTTTCTGGGGTAATAGACTAATTTAACCCACCACGCTTGTGTACACATGTGTGCACATAGTTGTTGAACAAAAAGGTTTTTGCCCCGGGTGAGGATCGAACTCACGACCTTAAGATTATGAGACTTACGCGCTGCCTACTGCGCCACCGAGGCCTTAGAGTAGAAAGCTAAAAGTAACGATTATTATCCACACTTATTCTACAATTTATAATAATTATTATATTTGATAAAATATTTTATTTACAATGGCAAAATTATAAAACCTTAACATTGCAATTGTAACTATTGTCAAAAAAATGCTTCTTAAAAATATAACATAAATTCAAATTCCTTATTATAATTATCTATACTTATATATATTATATATCTATGAAGTGTTACAACTATTTTCGTTATTATAAACGTACATGTGCATGCGACTATAACTACGCTATGAATCTTTATATATTCTTTATTTGTAAGGGAGAAGGAGCAGGAGGGCAAACGACCAAGGAAAACAATCAACACCGCCCATAGACAACCTATATAAAATTTATCAAATCTATCACTATATATATATATTTTCTATTTTAAACACTATTCACAAACAGTTTTTTACTGTTCACTATATTTGTTCTGTACAACTATGTTTGTCTTGGGTAATATTTATAATGATGTAAGTTCTTGTTACGTATGCGAAATTAATAAATTTTTAGAAATTATATCATTATAAATAGGTCTTATTATTTTTTTCTATATAAAATTAATCAGGTATCAAAATAAATTCTTGAGCTATTTAGTATCTTATCAATAAAATCATTAGAGTACTTGATAGAACATGATAACTATTAGATAAACATATACATAATGTAAACATCTGTTACATTCATTGATGAATATAACAGATGTTTCTGCCAATTTCAACGATGAAATTTATTAAATTATTAATAAACTTATAAAACCTATAAGCAAGACTACTATAGTATTATTTGAAAATGTCATATTAAGACAATTATAAACAAACTAGCTTTTGCCCGCGGCTTCGCTCGGGTGGAATTTGGTCTGTCACATTAAGTTTTGTGACAGAACATTTTAAATAAATATATATATTTTATTTACTTAATTTATGGGTCACAATTTTGGTAACAGTGGCTTCCACATAAAAGATATATGCTGTCGCGGACTTTTATTTAGAACTATTCAAGACAAACAATCCTACGGTACATCATCTTTGTGTAACTCCAATCGTTTAGGCAGCGTACGCCAAGATAGCTCTCAGAGGCCAGATTTTTTTCTGGCTTAATTGACATGTATCGTTATATTACGACCAAAATTACATAAAATCATGACAAATTGTAGCCTATATATTATCCCGATGTATAACATATATTACTGTGAAGTTTCATCCAAATCCGTCCAGTAGTTTTTTCGTGAAAAAGTAATAAACATACATCCATACTCACAAACTTTCGCATTTATAATATTAATAAGATATAAGCAATTGTCAAATAACCTTAAATCCAATGTTATATTCAAAGAAGATAAAATACATTTGTTTAATATTTTAATATTATCAAATATTAGAATATTTTACGGATGAATAGTGGATACATAAAATATTATTATTCATTATTTTGATTGTATACCAAAAATAAAATATTAACATAAATTTGAATGTCCATAAATTATAGACTATTTTCGATCGCTCGGCCGAGCGGAAATAATTTCTCGGGGGCCCATAACTTTTTAAATTTACTTCGGCTATCAGAGATACCAAGTTTGTTCAGGCGTTCAGCCCTTCTACTTTTAAACTTCGAGTTATTTGGCGCTTCCATTCAACTAAGGGTTATTTTTAATCAGTACCAGATTAAAATTATTCGTCTTTGCATAAATATATTTGGCTTTTCCCACCAGTTTTAATCAATCATAATATCATTGTTTTCACAATTAGTTATATTGTTTAATTCTTATGGCGTATAGTTTAATATACTTGTTTGTATTGACACTGGCATAAAATAGTTGTACCAGATCGACAATAAAGAAGAAGAAAAGAATATAATGCACTTTAGTAACTAATAAAATGTAACTTTATTGTTCCAAGCACACACATTTAAGCCTAACCAGGGCCGTCTTTACACGGGGGTTCAAGGGGTGCAGCCGCGCCCGGGCGTGGGGTCCTAGGGGTTTTAGAGGAAATTGGAATTTTATTAAAATATATAACACTACCTATCACCGGACGAAGCGCGGTAGCTAAGCTACCAGTCGGACGCCGGTTTTCTTCCAAAAAGCCAATACTCTGTAAACGACATACCTAGTAAACGGATCAGAAAAGATACTGCGTCGCATGGCCTGAGTCTCACAGCTCTACGACAAATAGAAAGTGTTATACACCGTTGAAACTGACTGTTTTTAAATGATAATAGAATTTTTTAAGAAATATTAAAAGGTTTTTGGCTTCGGCGATAAGTTCTCATTATGCGATTACCTACCTTTTCGTTTTTTTGCGTCTATATTTATAAAAATAATATCACTATTCCAGGCATTTAAACATAATTTGATACTCATTCCTATTTTCTTCATTTAGCGTTTTTATCATAAATTATGTAAATAAAGTTGCTTGCAAATTGCCAGTACTTATTATAAAATAAGCATACGTCACTGACATAAAACTTCAAGCAAGTCGTCGCTGCATCATCCGGTACATCCCAGCGCACCGTAATTTCCCAGGAGAGGACTAGCATTCCCCACAAACAAGATTCTGTCTCAATCATCGTCCAACGTTTGATTGATACCTAGCATTTTTTACAAAATTTTCAATCAGCTTTCAAAACTAATATTATCGCATTTTTTCTTTCTTTCCTCTTTATGGCGGCGAGGCTTTTACAACTACAATTACGGTACGGGACTTTCCCCCGTCAACATACATCAATGACGTTATGTTTTTATTTCATTATCATAACCTTACATTATTATCAGTTACATTGTTTAATTGTGGTGGTCTATTATACACGGTGTGTGTGTTAACTTTCCTAGGAATTTAAGAGCTGCTTTTTTCGTGTTTTAAATGTAGTTTAAAAATAGCTTTTCTTTTATCTCGGAAATTTTACTTAAAAAATGTACCCTTTTAGGTAATGATGTTAAGTAAAATAATTAACGTTTGAGCCGTCCGTAACAACCACAAACAGTTACTAAATCAAACAAAGTGCGCAAGGGAGCGAGCGGACGGAACAAAATTTAATTCTTCCTCGTTTTAACTAAAACGCTGCAGGCAAAAAATTTTAATCTGTTTTATTTAGACCCGTCCGAAACGCAGTATCATGTATGGTGCAACGTTGCGAAAAAAAAAACAAACAATACTTCGGCTTAGTCCACCACATAACCGGGAGAATTAAAGGCGGGGACATAAAATGATACATTAAAAACTAATACCTTGGCAGTAAATGTAGGATCATAGACTTTTTTGAGACAAAAAAGAACTGGTCGGTCTTTTCCCGCCAACTTACATCAGTGACATTGTGTTTTTATTTCATTTTCATAATCTTATATTATTATCAGTTACATTGTTTAATTGTAATGGTGTTTGATACAATATAGTTCGATTAAGTGAAGTGATATGAAATAAATGAGTGTATCGTGACTCTTTAAGTTGACTGAAAAAGTCCATAGAAGGTTTTGGTAGAATAGCCACCATTTTATCAAGACTGGTTTAGTAGCACTTTTTTTCTGCCGCATTCAATCAGTCTGTGGTACACGATTAACCACCTGCAGCGCTCTTGAACCAATTGCAACATTGGTGTTTTTTTTATAGCAGTACAGGCAAAGGAGCTAGCGAGTCACCTGGTGGTAAATGATCACCGCCGCCCATGGATACCGCAACGCAAGAGCTTTCTCAGATTTTTTGCCAACCTTTTATGAACACATACGCTCATCTCTTGAAATCTCCTATGTCTAATTTACACACACCGCAGATGGTAAATCGTTCGATCCAAAGGTACCAAAAAAGAGTATCCAAAAGCCCTCAAAGCATTTATAACAGCCAGCCCATCTGCCCAGCAGTGGCTCCTACACAACTACATAGGTGTGGAGTCAGTTGGCTCACCTAGCACGAAACGGAGTAGCGATTGCAATTGAGATAGCATTATTGCTTCGCGACAATACAGCCAACATGCAGCACGTGTAAATCGTTCCTACAGTACACTCAGCCGCGAATATGTCTATTGATTTAAAAGGAATTGTGCATTTTGGCGTCGACGATAGTTCAAATTTAAATGGATCTCCCTGGTTCAAATTCGATTTCTTTCGATTTTCGAGATTCCTCCGACTGAATGTCGGCCGACATTTTACGCGAAATCGAGAAGGTGAACAATCAACAAAGAATATAAAAATAGATTTGCTTCAACACAGCAACAATATCTATTTTAACAAATAAATGAAATTTATACAAAACAATTCTTAAAATACAGCTCAATATTCAAAATACAAATTCATATGAATTGTACATAGCTCTTAATAATTTATTTTAGACAAATTACAATTATTATAACTATTTTATATAAACCAACATTATTCTTAGACAGTCTGCCAACAGATGGCGCCACAAGACATATAAAATCAAGTTTTTTCTATTACATAAAATAATTAAATAATGATATTAATTCTTATACTCTCACTTGCACATATGTACATTATATATTATTTTTAATTTAATTTCACATATATACACAGGTATTTAATTTGTCTGACTGTACACAACGTAGTCTGAGAGCGAACGCGGCATTCGACTCGAGTTACGACTCAAGTGTGCTTTTCCATTAGCGAGCAGTACAAGTGTAGAACTGAAAGCGAAAAATAAACTTAATTTACTTTTAAGCTTGTTATATTTTTAATCTATTTTAGTCAATGATGGGAAATGTGGCTGCTGGATATATTTACAAAATATAACTTTGTTTTCATTTATGTTTACGAAAAATTTGAGAGAGATCGTAATGTCACATAATATGGTTATATTATACATATAATATAGTTAAACTTACAGAAAATAAATTTATAAATATCGTATAGATCTACACTGAGGGCTAATGATAAACGTAATATATATAATACTTGACCATAAAGATAATTGTCATTATCCATTCTGCACTTTCATTCCTGCCATTGACCATTATTCTTATATCTTAATTTATTATCATTTATTTAAATATTAATGTTGTATTAATATGTATTTACGTAAATATAATCACACCTGTTTCCTGTAGGGGTAAGCAGAGACCACAGACCTCCATCTGCTACGATACCGGCACACATGTTTTGCTTCATCGACACTTATGGCTATCTTCATACAAGCTCATCAGTTAAAGGGACTTTTAAACTGGCCTTTCTTAAGTACTACTTAAGTTAATGTTGTATATATTTTTAAATAAGGTCAAACAAAATAATGCAGTGCAAGTCTTGTGAAGAAATTCGCCGATGAACCAAAGTCACCGACGCAATTCTTCAACGAAGCAGACTGAAGTAGCAATGGGCTGGACACGTTTGTTGGAGAACTGACAATCGTTGGAGTAGATGAGTGCTGGAGTGGAGACTGCAGCTCGGAAAACGTAGTGTGGGAGGATGGCTAGATGAAGCAACAATCTGCGAAAGGCAGCTGGCAGAGACTGAATGAGTGTAATTGAAGACCGGGCTAGGATCGCGCCCTTATGTGAGGCCTATGTAGAGCAGTGGACTGCCGCGGGCTGATATTGAAGTCTTGTGAACAGGGGATCTGTTTTCATTTTTATTTTCTTTGATGGCAATTAGTTATAACTATTATGCCAGTGTCAAGTAAAATTGAAAACAAACCAATCATTTAAAATTTAACTAGTCAGCTTATCACGTTGCGTTTTGATGAAATGGTGGCTATTCTTACGAAACCTTCTATGGACTTTTTCAGTCAACTTAAAAAGTTACGATTGATTGTTTTGATTGATGTGATTGTGTGTCTGACACATTGATTATTTCATATCACTTCATTTATACGCCTTAATCGGACTATTTCGTATGATACGCTACCATAATTAAACAATACAACTGATAATAATATAAGATTATGCAAATGAAATAAAAACACAACGTCACAGATGTAAGTTGGCGGGAAAAGTACACCGGTCTTCATTATCATTAATTCTTTAAAAAAAATTACTGCTGTAATTTTTTTTAAAGATTTGCTAATGTCAATCTCTAAATGGGAGTGTTTTAATTTTTGGAAAATGCTTAACACCGATTGAACAGTTGATTAAAGTGATTAAATGAGTACGATTAAATTTTAGTCATTCATATTATTTTAAACAATAAAAATATCATTATTCCTCCCGCTTTTCGCTTTTAATTTACGCCACACGTTCGCCGGGAACTACCAACAACTTGGGAATACATATTAATAGTACAATTGCTACATTTGGAGATTATTGCTTTTGATTATTGCGGTAAATACAATTGGGGAACTTAGATTAACATAAAGGCGTTTGTGAAGAGCCGTATACTTAGCAATAATATAAATAAGTAAAGGGTGCTACGAATACTGCTCATTATAATAAATGTATGGCAATTCTTGGACATTTTTTTAATTTACTTAAAAAATATATTGTGGCTCATTCACTGTACACGCAGTGCGCTTGTGGAACTCTCTCCCACATACTATACGTGATAGCCTCTCACTGGATGTATTTAAGAGAAAAATTAAAGAATATTCCTTTCAGTATAAAATATTTATATATGTATATATTTATGTGTATATATATATATATATATATATATATATATATATATATATATATATATATATATATATATATATATATATATATATATATATATATGTGTATCCTCTTATTTATATAGTATTATATTATATATTATTAGTACTTATATATTTATATATATGGTTTTATATAGTATGTATTGATATGTATATTATTATTATATTTTGTTGTTGTACACATTACTATCCTCACAGGTTATCTTATTTCTCTTCCACTCCTAGGTCTGCTGGAAGAAAACTCAATTTTGAGTTAAGCTCGCCTTTGTATATCTTCTTTCCTTTTAATTCTTGTATGTCGTGTTTTATGTGTACAATAAAGTATGAAATAAAAAATATAATTTCTCTCATATAGGAGTTCATACTGAATGCGGGAGAAAAAGTTGCAGCAAGTGAATACGTTTGTATATTCGGGTTCGAAAGACGAATGAAAGCTGGTAATCAGGTTAATGGAGCCCTGCTCTTCTTTATGAAAAGTCAGAATGTATCTGAAACGGCCCGACTGGCGGTTCATTAGAGGGTGCTTGTTCCGACTCTGATGTACGGTAGTGAAAGTTGGGTTTGGCAAAAGATTCACGAAAGCAGGTTGAATGCGGTGGAAATGAGAGCTTTAAGAAGTACGTGTGATGTAACATTGAGAGATAGAATAAGAAATGAATTATATATTCATTTTTTATGTGAGAGCGACGTGGAATAAAATAAGGTATCGTGACAAAAGTTGAGAAAGGGATGCTTAGATGTTTTGGGCACATAGAGAGGATGGATGAAAGACGACTGGCAAAAGAAATTTACGTTGCGAATGTGGATGGAAGGTTCGATAGGGGAAGACAAAGGAAAACACACCTTGACCAAATTGCTGAAGTTTTTAAACAAGGCCAGGTCAAGAGTACCCTTAACCGACGGGCGTGCATGAGGAGAGTATTTAATGTGGAGGAAGCAAGTAAAGTATGCCGAGATCGTAGCAGATGGAGATCTGTGGTCGCTGCCTACCCCTACGGGAGACAGGCGTGACGATGTGTATGTATGCACACATAGATATTATATATTTACACTAAGTCCGGCTTCGAAGGACCAAAAACATGTAATAGTTTACTCTCATAACTTACGCTAGATATAAGGTAATGTTGTTGATTAATGTATTTATATTTCTTTTACATTTCTTTTTATTGTTACTACAATAGTTGTCGACATGTGTAGACCTTTTGCTCAAGAAAGCCTCTGTGTTGTATTTACCAGTGAAGACCGCAGGTTTGCCATCATTCCACGTTTGTACAGTTCATTGTAAAAACTGCGACTAAATGGATTTTTATGGGATAAAGAGGCAAACGAGCAAGCGTATCACCTGATGGGAAGTAATTAACGCCGCCCATAGATATCCGCAACACCAGGGGCATTGTAAATGCGTTGCCGACCTTTAAGATATTGTTGGGCATATTTTTTGAAGGTTTCAAAGTCGTATTAGTTGGCAAACACCGCCAAAGGCAGCTGGTTCCACAGAATGGTGGTACGTGGAATGAAGTTTCAGGAAAAATGCACCGTAGTGGATCGCCTCTCGTCCAGATGTGGTGGGGATGAAACTTATTTCTGCGAAGCGTAGTCCGAAACATCTCAAAAGGCTCTAGGATAGAAGTGGATATCAAGATATATGTAAGGTTAACAATTTATTAATCAATGTAAACCCTTATTTCTTATTTTATGGGATAGGAAGGTAAACAAGCAGGCGTGTCGCCTTATGAGAACATTCAACGCCGCCCATAGACATCCGCTCTTCCACTACTAAAATACTACTCTCCTAGGCATGATAGGCTCAAATGTTTTACTTTTAATCTGAATAGGAATTAAATAGTAACAGATAACGATACATTTCAAAATAATTTTATTAACTCTTCAATATAAAAATGTACAAAAATAAACTTATATAAACTCTGTGGACAGTCAAAAGTTTCACTTAGCTAAGATCCGCGACAAGCAAAACAATAACAGAAAATTAATAATGTGTGTTTTTTGTGTTGGATGAAGTGGATTTATTTGGAACTTAAACCAAAAACTTACCGAAAATCGGCCATCAATTCTCCACCCACCAACCACTGTACACAACACCAAACACACACTACCACTTTTCCATCTTGCAAACGACACGTGTTTCGCCCCAACACGAGCCATCTTCAGGTATAGTAGACTCTACGGGAGACAACCGAAAAACTTTTGATTGTCCACATAGTGATGGATTTCCGCAAAGTAACGCCTGACTCCATTAATAATCTTATATAAACTCTGTTTAGGAGCGATTTACATATGTTACAGAACCCACATTAGGATTCTCTGTGTTGTGAGAAGCTCTTCCTTAAGTAACAACTGTAATAACACAAATATCAAAATATTACACAAAAAGAGAAGAAGGAAGAAGTATGTAATAGGAGGGGATTTCCCCCTCCTACTTTTTCTTTCTTCTTATTTAATATCGTATATAATGGGAGGGGAAAATTTTAATGGGAGGGTAAGAAGTATTTACTGGGAGAGGAATAATTTAATATATAATAATAAGAAATAAAGGAAGGGGATAAGTAATTGGACTTACGGGATCCCTGCACTCACCGTGCAAAACGTGGTACACGATTTGATTTGAATTGACGTAACTCGATAAACCACTTTTTTATGATATATATATATATATATATATGAATATATAATATATATATATATATATATATATATATATATATATATATATATATATATATATATATATCCTCTTATTTATATAGTATTATATTATATATTATTAGTATTTATATGTTTATAGATGTATGGTTTTTATATAGTATGTATTGCTATGTATATTATTATTATATTTTGTTGTTGTACACTTATTTCTATCCTCACAGCTTATCTTATCTCTCTTTCACTTCTGGGTTTGCTGGATGAAAACTCAATTTTGAATAAATCCCGCCTTTGTACATCTTCTTTCCTTTTAGTTCTTGTGTCGTGTTTTATGTTTACAATAAAGTATTAAAAAAATATAAATGGTCCCACAAAACTGTTCGCACAGTTTAACTGTTGGAATCCGCGGTCCCATTATTACACTTAAATTCACCCTTAAATTAAAATACACAGTATCAATGAAATGATATATTAAATAAAATTATTTTGTATTTCTTTTAATTGGGTTCTAGTCAAATAACCGGGGGAAACCTTTTTGGGAATGAATGGAAGACTTTTTTAAACATATCTCCATATTAAGAATAATTTGACGCCGATATTCTTCGATAGTGTCACTTCTACAGTCAAGCGCAGCCATTGGCTGTCATGGCTCTAGTTTGCAAATATCGTTCCGTAGCGCATCCAAACAACTTTAACTTTGGCATCCGAATATTGAGAAGACGCTACAAAATCACCTTCAGTCTCTCCCACCAAAGTAATCGGAACGCCTTCTGCAAGCATAGCCCGACACAAATGCTTCTCATCTACATTACCCACAACACACACAGCGTTTCCTTTTAACAAACTCATCACCAACCCATCTAACTCGTCAGTGTCTCGATACAGCACCAAACCAACCGGAACCTCAAGCCCCGTACAAATTTTGCCGTTTGCAACTTCAACGAAGTTTGTAATGCCCTCAACTTTACAGTTACAGGATTTATCCGCCAGAGAATTGCGTAAGATATCAAGCCTATCACTTGGGGCGAGTTTAACCCATTTCTGAACGTGCTTCAAAACTTTTTCCACACCTTCATCCTTTTTGATACAAACTGAAGAAGACAAAACATCAATCACTGAGTAGAAAGACTGCGAACATCTGCTCGGACCCTCAAATGATCCATAGTCGTTGATCCAAACGATCGTGGAATCGATTCCGTAAGCGATTTCATTCGATTCCGAGTTATCGCTGCACCACAGTGAAACGGACAGTGGTTTGTAAACATTTAAAAGGTTCAACAGTTCCTTGACGGTTCTGTACGTCTCTATAATCACGCAGTCCTGGGACAAAGGCTCGTCACCGACGTATTCATAGAGGAATGACTGGCTAGCGGTGGCATACACGTGGGAACAGACTCGTCGGATCCGATCCAAATCCTTGTTCGATGGTTTAAGGCTTGTTTTCCACGCGATGGCGTTTTTGAAGCGGTCACTTGCACTCTCTTGTACTAACACACGTCGAAGTCGCCATGGAAACTGGAAATAGAAAATGGCGAACATGAATTGAATTTCAAAATCAATATCTTCCTCCACAGTCGTACACTCCTGGTGGAGTGGTCGTGGTAATGGATCGACAGAAATATCTTTAAGATTAGGAGATAAACAGAAAGTTTCATATTAATTCTTATAGTGTTCTTGAAGCACAAATTGCTTTTTATGAAAAAGATAAACAAACGGCTAAAACAGTCAGCTGATGATGAGTATAAAGATCAGATCTGCCCAAGGAGATCCGCAACGCTTAGGGCACTACAGATGTGTTGCTTATTTTAGGGCAAGAATACTTGTAAGCAAAGAGGAAGGATTTAATAGGAGGGGAGGAGATAGTAATTGAAGGAGAATGAAATAAAGGGAAGGCTTTACTTTATTTCATTCTCCTCCAATTACTCTCTCCTTCCCTCCTATTAAATCCTTCCCCTGTCTCAGGAATTAGGTCCCCGGATCACTCCACTCACCGTACAAAACACAAAAAAGGGAAGATTCCTTTTTTTCAAAGTTTCCTTTATTTCATTCTCCTCCAATTACTCTCTCCTCCCCTCCTATTAAATTTTTCCTCTCTCTGAGGAATTAGGTCCCCGGATCCTACCACTCACCGTACAAAACATAATAAAATAATATTTTGTGAATATGAACCCGATCGAGCCAACCCGTTTTCTTTTATAGGGAGAAATCGTAAATATCGTAAATGATACCATTCCCGATTTAACTATCAAGATAGAGGCTTCAAGACACACCAACTGAGAATCAGGAAAGTTTTATTTCTAGTAGAAAAGGCAAACGAGCATGCTTGTCACTTAATGGTGATAGTCACCATTCTATAGACATCTACAACACTGGAGGCATCACAAATGCATTCGTCCACAAATACGCGTATCTCTTGAATACCCCCTATTCTGTACTTGTTCAAAAGAAACGCAAGTGGTAGATCGTTCCACGGTTGCAATGTTCGTGACGAAAAATCCCTAGTGAATCACAAGATAGCAGAAGTAGATTTTCAAAAAACATAAACTACAAATGATATAAATAAAATTCAATAACTTTTAACAGTGCGGATTTGTTTTTTATTTCGTCTAAATGTTGACTAGCACTTCAAGCACACTCTTGGAATCTAGCTAGTATTCTGTGCCACTCGCTGAAGTAAGTCGGGATGCCGTTTACCTCGCGGACGAAATTATCTTTAAGTGCTAAGACGATCGCCAGGTTTGTTTCATATACTTTACCACAAAAAATCCCTCAGTCTATAAAGGGTGAAAACCGGCGACCTGGGTAGCCAGATCGTATCGCCGGAATGGCTTATTATTTTATCAGGGAAGAAATCACGAAGGAGCTCCATGGTTTCTAGCAGTGTAAGGCGAGGCGCCATCTTGTTGAAACCACGTGTGTGAAGTGAAGGCAGGATATTCTACCAATATTGGTAGAAAATAATATACACTTACTATTTTCTACCAATATTGAGAGTATATCCTGCCTGAATATCAGTAAATGAGCGTTTACTGATTATTCCACTTATAACCTTATTCTGTCAACGGACACACTAAAGATTGGCTGATAGAATCCATCGGATTATCTCAGACAATACTCACACGAGTTGCAGTTGCGAGAAAAACGTCAACAGCAGAGTCTACATCCGAATGTTCTGTCACAACGCCAATACCGCACGACTGGAGTTCTGAAACATACCCAAATAACTCTAGCTTGTCCACTGATAGAATGAGGTTTTTAAATCTTTTTGAAATAAAAACATCTATACCCGCCTTACACGACTCTGGGTAGGGAAAAAATCTATGGTTTCCCGTCAGCAACATGCTTATGCTTAAGGTATATCTATAGCTGAGTTTAGCTATAGACATACTTTAAACACATGTAATGTACGCGCGACTGCCTACGTATACGCATCACGCCAACACATTGTATATATCCGATTGTGTGTATGTTGGACGCTTCATGGATGGATAAAGTTTTGTGATTCGCGTCAGCAACATGCTGTGGTAATAACAGCATTTAATATTACAATTAGTTTAAAATTTCACAATACAGGGAACAGGGGTGATTATATGTATTATGTATGTATGATGTGTAATGACGATGGAGTCGTTTCTGTATGCGGACGCGTGTCAATTCTAATAAACAAAAACATTCTCACCTTTCATTTCGTTAGGATCAATTCCGGACAACTGGTGATTTTCGTCTATCGCAAGACGAACAAATTTCAATCTGCGACATAAAGAAATATTTCTATTTTGAGTCTCTAAAGGGACTTATATTGGCACTTCTAAGGCGCAAGCCACACCGGGAACGAAGCTAAACAAAGCCAAATTCTTTTAGCTCATGGAGATACCGCTTTTTGTACTACGGTTCATACCGCGAACTAAAAGCACACTACGACAGCGATGCGAACTACGAGAACTGGCGAACCCCAATATCCCAGTGAAGAGAAGTACCGCCCCTTGCGCGGGGGAAAGACGGCCCTGAGCGTGACAATCCATCTAGTATTGTTGTTTGACCTTAGCTTTTTTTATAGGATAGAGAGGCAAACGAGCAAGCGTGTCGGCTGATGGAAAGCAATAACACCGCCCGTAGACATCTGCAACACTAGGCTTTGAGATAAGAGGAGGCTTGTTCTTTGAAGGCTCCAGTTACGAATCGGTACGAAAATACCACTGATAGTAGCTGGTACTATAGAGAATGAAGTTTGGGAACATTGTGGAATCAAATTTATGGAAAAATGAACCGTACTGAATAGCCATTCAGCCGAATGGCGAGGATAAAACTTCTCTTTTTGAGTTGTGCGATAGTGGAATTAAAATTCCTTCTTATAAATATGACGCAAAATCCGTCAGAGAACCGAGGCGGCAAAGAAGAATGAAGGCCCCAGCCTAAGAAGATGACTTCATTTTATCCAGGGAACTTGTAGACATTTACCCCATAGGTGGTCCTATGATAAAAGGCCAGGGAAAAAGCGGCTTTCCTCCCCCCCGTTAGTCCCCGCTAGTATACCACCCCCCTCACCCTCCACCCTCCCCCTTGTATAACTCTTTTAGCTTCGCTTAGCTCTATAGTTGTATTGTGGTTTCTCATTTGACTTGCGCCTAAGTATCGAATAAAAACAAAATACTATACCCGACATCGTGGCAAAGCTTCGTGAACAAACAGCACACAACTGCCGTATCTGGTGTAGAATGTATGACCACTTCTTCATTGGTGCATAGAACTTGAGCTACAAATCCCAATGTCGCAAGCGGAGACTTGCCATTCATTACGATGATGTTAGCTGTAAATAAATAGGATTATAACACTCCCCAGCCAAAGGCAGAGTCCAGGTGGAAGCAGAATCCTGAAGAATGCATAGATTGAGACACTTGGGACCGCGCCCAAACATAGTTGGAGAGACAAAGGCGCAAAGATTTCATAGACTAGAGAACTTAGAACTACAAGAATAGGGTGTAGATGTTTTTTGTCAGACCATATACGTTCCACTGCTCTCTCTCTGCCACTGCACAGGCTTCTCCATTTCTGGAGGAACGAACATTAGCCCACCACGCTTGTCCAATGCGGATTGGCAGGGTAGTCAGACTCAGACAGAATAAATACCTGTAGGCAATACATATATTTATTATGATGCGGGGATCGAACTAGCGACTGTTGACTCCGTAGCGAGTAGGTATAGATATATGGTCCAGTAAATGTTCAGTTGATCACCTAAGATATAGTTCTCCAAGAATAGCTGGGTTAATGTGGTGATCACCAATTTAAACGAGCTTCAAGGTAAGAACTACTGAGAATTCACACAAGACTATCATCAGCAGTGTATTCTCACATCAATGATGGCATCAAGCTCTCCTACAACCCCCATAACCGAGGTTCGGGTGGCTGAGAAGGGGAAGCTTTGGTGCCCGACAACTAAACCTCAAGGTGGTGCACCATATGTGCCCACAAAGTAGGGAGGAGTCGGGGAGCCTCATCTCCACTCCCACTCTGAGATCGCCCCTAGATAGGTCCAATGCCATCGGGGCTGCGGTAGCATGTGTCAGCATTTCCCACAGTTCTGATAAATTACATAGAGACGTTTATTAAAAAAAAACGATTAAATTTCTAGTAATATTATTAAGTCTTCATTAAAAAGTCATAATCAAAAAGTTATACAGATAATCGTTGACACTAACAATTACATTGGAAATAAACACTTACTGTTATATTCTTTTCGCTGTTGGGTTCCACTGACATGCAGGAAATTCTGGATGATCAGTTTTAAATCAAACCTCTCAGTCTCCTTAGGGGGAATATTCCTCAACATATACTCAAGCTGAAGAAAAAGCTGTTTGTTTTCTGACACTTTTTGCGCCAATGATTTTAACTTTATTGATAATAAATCAGTGTGCAGTTCAGGCACAGAATCCAATTGAAAATTAGTTATTTTGGCTCCTGAAAAGTATATCTTATTTCGCCAAGCATCTTCTACAAACTTTTCACTGTTGTGGTAGCCAATAGAATGGAATTCATGGCCACAATCATCCAAATATTTCTGTAATAATATTTGTAACTGTTAAAAATTTTTTGTGAAGCCTATGTGTCTTACTATTTCTATTTATTACATTATATACTTGGCATGGGTTTTTCTGTTTCTGGACATACAGACATTAACCCATCATGCTCATCCAATGCTGATTGGTGCTCAGAATCAGAATAAGTACCTGTAGAGTCTACAGGTCTACAGTGTAGACCAGTTTCAATACTGAACCATTTTAGTCATGAACAATATTTACAACTGGGGTAAAATATACTATATTAACCAAGAATATATGAATGATATTTTTTTTTCAAAGCCCATATATATCCCACTGCTAAGCATTAGCCCTCTCCAATACTGAAGGAACGGACGTAAACCCATCACACTTGTCCAGTGCATATTGGCAGGGTTATCAGACTCGGAATAAATATCTGTAGGTCATACATATATTAATTTTGATGCGGAGTTCGAACCCGCAACCATTGACCCTGTGGGCACGGGCCCCATCACTGAGCCATTAATATATCTATGAAGGCAACATATATAAGTTAATGAATAGGATAATAAATTACTCTAATTATTAACCCCTTATCTCCTCCTTACTACCTTATAGACCTACCAGATTTATATAACCAGCTGCATAGTTCTACATACATATATACATATCATCACGCCTGTCTCCCATAAGGGTAGGCAGAGAACACAGATCTCCATCTGCTATGATCTCGGCACACTTTCCTTACTTCCTCGAAACTCATCATGAAAGAAAAGCTTGCATGAACAGAGTGATGAGTATGGAGGAAGCATAGTTCTACCCCTACCATTATATGATAAATATAACCAGTTCTATAGTAATTTAACAAAAATAGTTAATCTAATTATCATTAAAACTGCCTTTTTCTTTAGGGTAAGAAATTTTACATCTAAGTATCATTAAAACTATCTTTTTCTTCACGTTAAGAAATCTAAATAAATCTTCAGATCTTCTCTAAATAAACACAAAATATTTTTTAAATACTCCTCACCTGAGCCAATTCAGTATTTACTTTCACTTCATCAAAGTGTAGATGGAGACCACCAGAAACAGACATAATTAAACTACAAAAAGAATACATTATTGAGCTAAAAAGGAACAAGTATAATATAAAAAAAAAACAAATTTAACCATCTAGACTGGCTGTCCAAGAAAATTCTCAACGTTACTATATACCCTAGAATTGTTTCTAATCCTCTGTTTCACTGTTTCAGTGGATTATCTAAATTGAAAAGATACCTTTTTCACTGAGTTATAATAATTGTCGTTGTTCCTTGGAAAAAGCCCCAGTGTCAACAATTTATACCCATAAAAGGAAAATAAAAGTTAAAAATTTCTTACACTAGTTCTCATACTTTTATGTGAACTAGTGTATCATTTACTGTTGGCTATACAATCATACAATCACTATTTGGAAAGATACTTACTATTAACATATATAATTGAAATGCCAAGATATTATTCAAATATTAGGTATACAATAATCGGGAAGATTTAAAACATGAATTTATATATTGCTGATATTTTACAAAGAGTATTTATAATTGAGACTTAAAAATAGTTGTACTACTATGACTTAAATGGTAATGTGGTATGATACCTTTTAAATCTCTAAAACAAGTATTACATTAACAACTATTTAACAAGTTTAATGTTAACCTAATTAGTTAGAAATTTAACTTAAAACAAAATCTGTATTCAATGTTGTAAAATACAATTAAACAATACAGCAATGTAACAATAATGTAAGTTACTGAGACTGTTTTTAAGTTTAAGACTAATATAAATTTAAGATCAAAAGTCAAGTTATTTTCAATACTATCTCGAACAACATTCATACAAATATGTATATACAATGATTATGATAAGGAATTTTGATATTTAAAAAATCTTGTTTATACCGGTTTTCATCGCGACATTTTTTTGTCTACTCAAATTTTTATTCAATGGCAACATGAGTCATGCGGCTTACATCTCATATTACTCAAATAATGTTTAACAGTTAAAATATATAAAAGTATTTTGTACCATTTATTAAAAAATTTTTTTGTTGATTGTGATAATATCCATACCAGACGATGAACTGACAAAAACATAATGTATTTCATTCTTTAAAATCAAGCGCAAAAGATGAATTTACTAAATTACTAATTATACTATTTACTAATTATAACGGTCAGGGGTATCTTTGCCTAGCCGTCTGTCTGATAGTCATGGTATTGGTAAATGGGTACGCGACCCCGGCCTCCCGAGCTACTACCGTATCACTCCTTATCTTCCGTTGCTGTAGTTCTATATCTATCATCCTGTCTAAATACATCTTTCCTTTCTCCCACACTTTCTTTTCTTCTCTATCCTTTTCTTTTCCTCTCCACCAATCCACGGTCTGCCGTGCCAATGGATGCGTGGATAGGGGCGAGCTTAGTTGCAAGGTGCCGATCGTCTCGGGATCGGGCATGCAAGGTTCTGCAGGGGCTGACTTCCATGCTCCCTTGCAGCTCGTGGGATTTACTATGACGAATTTTAATTAACCTAATTTTTTAAAAAATGACGGCGCCACCGTCACGTCCTGATTTCCACGAGGGCGCGAAGCGACTAACGGTAACTGTTTCTCTACGATGAATGTGAGAAGAAGGATGAATAAAAGGATAGATGAGTGTGAAGGAAGCAAGGAAGGGTGTCTCTGCCTACCCCTACGACAAACAGGCGTGACGATATGTATGACATAAATTCCGTCTTATTAGCTAAATGTCCACTAACTATAAAGCTTACATTCGGTAATAATAACAAAAATGTTCATAAGTGTAATGGTACTTAGATTACAAAAGTATTTAATTTAATATACTTTTTTCAATTTAAAATTAATTCATAAATAAAAATATGAATAAATCAGATAATTGATTTTTTTGTACATAACCATAATGAAATATCGTTCTTGGGTTGTTGAAATGGCCCTACATCTTTTATAACTTGGTATTATAGACTCGTGAGCTTTCTCGTTTTAAATATTTAACTTCGTTGCTATCTGTTTATATAATCGTATGCCAAAATATTTTAAAGCGATGTAACACTACAGTATGCACTGGCGGATAACTAGCCGTTAAAAATAGTCCTACAAATGTCACGACTGTCGCAAACGACGTTCCAATTTCAAACAACAAACAAACGCCAGTGAACATTATTATTATGACTTTTACAAGAGGCTACGATCTATGTTATATTAGAGTGAAATAAGGGTGCTAAATTTTTTGGATGCATTTACGCTTAAACTTTAAACACAGATATGCTTCCAAATTTGTGGTAATCACACCTTGAAGATGGCCAACATGACGCGGAAGGGGCAAGTGTACAGTGTTGGCAACTACCTCATGACTGGCAAAGTGCTAGGGAAGGGACACTTTGCCAGAGTAGAGGAGGCAACCCACAGGATTATCGGCAAAAAGGTGAATAGCATATGATAGTGTTTTCATTTTATTTATTTACCAAATAAGAGGCAATTAATATCATTTATTATCACTGCAATCGATCTGAATCTCAATAAAAAAGTGTTGATAATATTTACAAAAAATAAAACCGTTAAAGATTATTAAGATGGACAGTTCAAACAACAAATCAGAAAAAAATATTTTGTTTACGAAGAAGTATATAATATAGAAAATAACTAGACTAACAAAAAATACGCCTTCAGAATTCTCCACCACACTGTTATCACTAACACTAACAACATTAAACACTATTGCTTTTTAACAATAAATCCATATGGCACATACTTCGCTGCAACATGGGGTATCCGGCCGAGTTCCGGAGGCCCAACACCCTCCCCCCCTCATCCCCACTCCCATAATGTCGCTTTCCTTTAAAGTTTGGCAACGCTTCCGCACTGCCTATGGATGTCTATGGGCGGCGTTGATTGCTTTCCATCGGTTTTCAGCAACACGCCTGCTCGTTTGCCTTCCTATCCCATAAAAAATATTAACCTCTACAAAAGACAACTATTACATAAATGGGTTTCCGCAAAAGTAGGCAAACGGTCAAGCAAGTCAACTGCTGGTAAATAAATACCATGAACCTCTACAATATTAAGGCCACTTGTGTTTTTAGGTGGCCATTAAAATAATCGATCTGACGTGCATAAAAGAAGAGTACGCGAGACGGAACCTTCACCGCGAGCCGAGAGTAATGGCGAAACTGAGACACCCGTGTATTGCCGCCCTCTACGAAACAATGATGGTAACTCCTTCCTGTCTATTAAAACCACCCTGCGACTTTTCTTTGAGTAAGTCTTGTCAGTGTTGCCACCGCGACGCGAGCAAGGTAATCCGACCGCCAACTATGCCACGCTCGCAGCGCGGTTGTTATGATTTGCTTAACATTTTGCGGTCAGATTTCCGTTCATTTGTCCAAAGCTACTTTTTAAGGATATTGCGCCCTCAGCACAGCTTAATTAATAATGCCAATAAATTAGTGTTTCTAAATTCAAAATATAATTGTAGCTTATGTCAATAGTCTTGTTGGAAAAAACTGGATCCAACAAGAACTAACACGACCAGGTCTGAGGGATACTCGAGCGCGGTGCTACAGATAGGGGTTTTTATCGACTGTCGAAGCCACAGTTGAGACGATAATCTTATGTTATTATCAGTTATATTGTTTAATTGTAGTGGCGTAGTATACGATATAGTTCGATTAAAGTGTATATGGAGTGATATAAGATAACATGTATTTATCTAAACCAGCATGGACCGAGGTTGTACGTGGTAATGGAAGCAGCTGGTGGCGGAGACCTTTCCACCCACGTGTTGTGTGCTCGCAGCTCGGCGCGAGGGCTTCCCGAAGGCCGTGCACGGGCTCTAGCCACACAATTGGTCTCTGCAGTAAGGCATATGCACGCCAGGGGAGTGGTACACCGGTCAGTGAGACAGTAAAGCAATCTCAATTTTTTTAAGTAAGAGGCAAACAATTTATTTATTTATCACAAAGAACAAATTCCATTTGTCGAAAAATATATGAGATGAACATATAATATCGCCCACTGACGACCAATTGGCGCAGTGGCGGGACCCCTCGTCCACGGAGTCATTGGTCGCGTGTTCGATCCCCGCATCGGAATAAATATATGTATGGCCTACAGTTACCCCGCCTATCCGCCTTGAACAAGCGTGGTGGGTTAATGTCCGTTATATATATATATATATATATATATATATATATATATATATATATATATATATATATATATATATATATATATATATATATATGTATATGTATATATATATATATATATATATATATATATATATAATATATAGTTCTGTTTCCGCACAAAATGGATATATTATAGTATGAAGTAAAATATACATAGCATGAACATTCATATAGTATCGCCTATACTATAATACATATATATTATAATAATATATAGTACAATATGAAGTAATGAGAGTAACCATCACTACACGATTTTACTATTTGACACACAAAAAAAAGAAAGGAAATTATTTTTAAATGTTTAGTTCATTATCTATTTTTGTATCTTTCTATTTTTGAAGTCTATTCCTCGAGGCATGGAGGGGCCTGTACCCTGCAGTAATTCTTATATAGGCTGTGAAAATACATTTTTAAACTCTCCAACTTTTTGACTATCCTAGAATCTTCCATAACTTTTTCGACTCTGTAGTCTAGCCTATACATTATTATGGGTTGAACTAACATTTATATAATACATACACGGTTCTTATGATACTGATTCGCAACAACCCTGGGAAAGATTTTTATTACAAAGATCCCTTTTTTCCAGGGATCTTAAAATGGAAAACATAATGCTTGATAACACGAAACAATTCATCAAAATAGTTGGTAAGTAAAATGTGATATATGTAATTATAGTATTTTAAAAAATGTAATATAAAAAAGTGGCATATTTATGTGCATACGCAGTGATTTCTAGACTTGTAAAAATGGGCCGGAAAAACGTTAAAAGTTGCTGGCATATAATAGTTTATCTAGGTAGTAAACTGAAGTAGCAATTTAGTTTAGTTTAGTAGGTTAGTCGCGCTTAATCGGATAATCACCGGAGTAGACGAGTGGCTGTAGTGAAGATACGTATATAAATAAAAAAAATAATAATAAAAATAAATATTTTAACAATCGAAAATGGCGTCTAGGGCCGAAAATGAAAATCATATATAATTTTCATTCGTTCGTAAATTCTCTATGCACTTTTTCGCAGACACAGTTTTTTTTATTTGTGTTCGCGGATCTTAACAAAGTAAGATGATTGATGGAGTCAGGCGTTACTTTGTGGAAATCCATTACTATGTGGACATGTAAAACTTTTACTTAGCTAAGATCCGCGACAAGCAAAAAACAAATAGTAGACTCTACGGAAGACAAGACTTTACAGTTGTCTTCCGTAGAGTCTACTATACCTGAAGATGCCTCGTGTTGAGGCGAAACATGTGTTGTTTGCAAGGTGAAAAAGTGGTAATGTGTGTATGGTGTTGTGTACAGTGGTTGGTGGGTGGAGAGTTGCTGACGGCCGGTAAGTTTTAGTTTAAGTTCCAGGTAAATCCACTTCATCCAGCAGGAAAACACACATTATTAACTTTCTATTGTTTTTTGCTTGTCGCGGATCTTAGCTAAGTAAAAGTTTTAACTCTCCACTTAACAAAGTAAGTTTGACTGTCCATCTTAATAATGAATTTCCGCAAAGTAACGCCTGACTCTATCAATTGTGTATTAACACAGATTTGACATTCATACAGATTTCGGTTTATCGAACGTATGGAGCGCGGGAGGAGCGTTACGGACCCCATGCGGGTCGCTGGAGTACGCCGCGCCCGAGCTGTTTGTGGACGGAAGGCGTTACGGACCTGAAGTGGACCTTTGGAGCATGTTGGTACTTTTGTGGACTCATCTGTTGTCTGTAGACTGATATAAGTTAGGACAGGAGGGTTGTTAAGGCGAAACGTGTAGTATAAATTTTTAAAGTCATAACATTTTATAGTACACGTTTTTAGTTTTTAGTGTTAGTGGTAATGGAACGTTTTGACGATCATTTTCTTAGTTATCGCTTTGACTACAATTATCGAATTTAGTATAATAATAATAATAAAAACAAGTTAACTAGTGATAGTAACAAATTTACTAGTAGTAGACCCGCGCTGTACACGAATACTTTACTTGTCAAGAATGGCATAATACTTGTCTGTAGTATGTATGGGCCGGCTCGCCCGGGGAAGAACCACACTCCCGCAGAAAAGCGGCGTCTGAGTGGTAGCTTAGCTTCCGCGCTTCGTACCGTTTGGTCGAATTCCGGAGGCCCAACGATTTTCATTACGATGCGATGAAAAAAACCTTTCCTTTTTTGGAGCAGTTGTTCACAGGCGAAAAAGCGACGCTCAACGTCCCTTGGCTTCTAATTATAAAGAACCCAAGTTCCTTTGCTTTTGAATCATTCCCAACGCATGCAATCGCTTAGAAATGGCTTGGCGGGTAACTCGTAATACTGAAGCACGCTATTCTTGCGTTTGTCACGGATCATCATCGAGCAATTTCTCCAGTTCAGCGTCTTCGAATGTCTTGCCTTCTTTCGCGCGTTAATATCGAAATCACCGTCTTTAAAGCCACGGAACCAATCGCGGCACGTTGTTTCACTTAGAGCAGGATTTCCGAAAACATTTTGTAACTCGCGATGCGCTTCAGCCACTGTTTTTTTTTTTTAATGAAATAAGAAAAGTAACACCTGCCGCAATGATGACGATTATTTGCCACAAAATGAGACATTTTTCACACAACTGAAAGTATATGCCGCCACAATAAAATCAGTAACGTGTCAGAGCGGTTTGTTTACCATATGTCAAAATCGACTAACACTTACTGCTGGAGCCATCTAATGACAAACAGCGAGAACTTAGTTGCGCATCTAATATTTTTGTAATGTTTATTCTTATAGTAATAACATTGTTTACTAGTCTAACGCTCACAACGAAACGGGCGTCAGAAAATTACCAGCACTTCACTATTGTTGTGCTGTTGTTGTTGTTGTTGTTGTTAAACATTTACGACGTCACACACACGCACACCATACCATTTTTCAAACAACGCTTTTCGATCTCTCGTCTCGAGCTATCTTCAGACGTAGAATGGATTTCCGCAAAGTAACGCCTAACTCCAAATAACGCAAAATTGATCTTGTTATTGACAGAGGCGTGATAGTGTACGGAATGGTGACTGGCAGTCTACCGTTCACGGGCGCGGACGGCAAGGACGGTCAATCCCGACCGCAGCTCCGCGCCGCCATCACTCGCGGCTTCACGAGGAAGCAGCGCGCCGCGCTCGCCTGTGTGTCTACTGGTAATTACCCACAGTCATCATCGACAGCCTGATAATTATATAACATTTTGATTACAAACTCTTCCATATTGGGAATATTCACTCACACAATCTGTGCGCTGGACAGACGGATTGGTAAACTAAACAGGCGGATTGGTACACTAAACAGGCGGATTGGTTCACTAAACAGGCGGATCGGTACACTAAACAGGCGGATTGGCACATTTAACAAGCGGATTAGTACTATAATGTTAAACACGTCAACCCGGGAACTTATCGGGGCTTCTCAAACAAAACCGTATTCGAACTTAAACACTTAATTTCTTGATCACACAAACATAACTTCACTGCTGTAAACATAAAATACAACGTGATTTAAAAAAAAAAAATTATTTCTTTGGTATTTTCAAATTTTAAAATACCAAACGTTTAAAAAATAAGATTATTTAAAAAGGTTTAATGTATTTAAATTAAAGATTTTATTTATTTAAATACAATAGTCAATATATCACTATAAAACACTGGACAGGCAAATTGATACACTGGGCAGGCAAATTGATACACTGGACAGGCAGATTGATACACTGGAAAGGCGAATTGATATTTTTTGCCAATAGGCATAAATTGTTCAACATTATTAATACAGCCGCAACTATAGGATAGCCAATGTGCAGCACACGTAATAGTGGATATTACGTGTGCTGCACATTTACTATCCTCACAAATGAGGAGTGTTGGCGTAATCCCCACGTTTCACAGGCGGATAGGGAATCCCAGATTGGTGTTTATTACTCAGATAAACATTGCTAGCCATGCACTGATATTTGCTGTCGCTTCGTTTTTAACATACAGCAGTAGTACAATACATCGAAAAGGAGAAAAAAAGAAAATTTTGCAAAAAAAAATAAAGTTTCTAAATTCAAAAATTTGTAATAGAAACTGTTATATAAATGTCTTTGATTTCTTTCGTTAATAAAAAAAATATTTTCTCACATTGGTAACTAAATAAACGTAAAAGTTGCGGGGTTGAAATGAATAACTATGAATTATTTATTATAAAAATAATAAAAATAACAAAATACCTAAGCTTATTAGAATTTTTATATACAGGTAGAATTAATAAAAGAAACAGCATCACTAATTTGAAAAATATATTTAATTAGCTTATCATAATTCTTGCATAACTCCCTATAAAACAGTTACACTTTTAACAGTCTTTAATAACGACAATACAGGGTCCATTGGGTACAAACACTTTACACAGCGCGAATGAGTCAGTGCACATAGATATCACTACCGCATCGTTGATATCCGTGTTTCGTTATCTGTGAACAAAGCAACAAACATTAGAAACAAATTTATCCAAAGAAAAAAGTAGAATTTTGTGTCAATAACTAGCTTTATATTTTTAAAATATCAGTTTATAAACACAAAATAATAGAAATAATTTACAATTATATTCCAAAACAAGTTCAAAAAATTTTTGTGTTTCATATTTTGTGATTCATAATTTTTTTTTGCCCAAAGGCACATAGAACATGAGCCACTGCCATTTTAATTCTGGTACAAATTCACTATTATAACTATAAATGTATAATTGGACTTTTTCCGCCAACTTACACCAATGTCGTTTTTTTTTTCATTTTCAATACAAAATAATAGATCTAATTTACACTTACATTCCAAAACAAGTTCAAAAAATTTTATGATTCATAATTTTTTTTGCCCAAAGGCACATAGAACATGAGCCACTGCCATTTTAATTCTGGTACAAATTCACTATTATAACTATAAATGTATAATTGGACTTTTTCCGCCAACTTACACCAATGTCGTTTTTTTTTTCATTTTCAATACAAAATAATAGATCTAATTTACACTTACATTCCAAAACAAGTTCAAAAAATTTTATGATTCATAATTTTTTTTGCCCAAAGGCACATAGAACATGAGCCACTGCCATTTTATGGTACAAATTCACTATTATAACTATAAATGTATAATTGGACTTTTTCCGCCACTTTACACTAATGTCGTTTTTTTTTTCATTTTCAATATAAAAGAATAGAACTAATTTACAATTATATTCCAAAACAAGTTCAAAAAATTTTGTGATTCATAATTTTTTTTTGCCCAAAGGCACATAGAACATGAGCCACTGCCATTTTAATTCTGGTACAAATTCATTATTATAACTATTAATTTATAATTGGACTTTTTCCGCCACTTTACACTAATGTCGTTTTTTTTTTCATTTTCAATATAAAAGAATAGAACTAATTTACAATTATATTCCAAAACAAGTTCAAAAAATTTTGTGATTCATAATTTTTTTTTGCCCAAAGGCACATAGAACATGAGCCACTGCCATTTTAATTCTGGTACAAATTCATTATTATAACTATTAATTTATAATTGGACTTTTTCCGCCAACTTACACCAATGACCTTTTTTTTTTTCATTTTCATAATCTCGTAATAATTCTCTCTCGTTACAGAATGTAAGGCTTTCATCCAACACCTGTTAGAGCCCAACGTCGAACTCAGGATGAAGATAGAGGAAGCTACGCGGCATCGCTGGATACGAAAACCCGGACTGAGAATGAAGACACATCCACTGGCAGCACTCGATCCCAAGGTCAACAGAGAGGTACAGTGGCTTATTATTATGAAGAACTATTAGAACGGATCGTATACAGTTAATTATCTTTATACACTAATTGTTTTTAATATTCTATGGATTTTTCTTTTTTTTTATGGGATAGGAGGGCAAACGAGCAAGCGTTCCGCCAGATGGAAAGCAATCAACGCCGCCCGTAGACAACCGCGACAGCGTAGGAGTCACGGAAATGAATCTCAGAGCAAATAGAGCGAGATATTTCGACGCGTTTAAATCAGTCTTAGGAAAAGTCTATGAGACAAAGAAAAAAACCTACTAAGTTGTCAACACTCAAGACTAGAGATGATCATCCAGAAATAATTTCGCAAAATGATAAACAAAATAATTCTAGTGATGGTAGTGATATTGAAGTATTGCGCAAATGTATGCGTTTATTGGAAGAAAGTGGTAAAGAAACTCCGCGGGTATCTTCTTTTTTGTATTTCTTTCCAGTCTTTTTACAATGCGGCAATGTGTGTAGATCAGGGATTCCCTTGGGGTCGAAACTCACAACCAACCGTAAAGTTTTTAAATTGTTAAGTATTTTTCATCAATAGGAAAACCTAGACAGGATTTTTAAAATAATTTGGGTCTGAGGTATCAGTTTATTTTGGAAAAGGGGAGTGTTACCCAAAATAGTTGGGCAATCCCTGGTGTAGATCAAACTCTATAGTCTGACTGATAACTAGGAAAATTGAGACCCTTGGGGTCGAAACTCACCACCAACCGTAAAGTTTTTAAATTGTTAAGTATTTTTCATCAATAGGAAAACCTAGACAGGATTTTTAAAATAATTTGGGTCTGAGGTATCAGTTTATTTTGGAAAAGGGGAGTGTTACCCAAAATAGTTGGGCAATCCCTGGTGTAGATCAAACTCTATAGTCTGACTGATAACTAGGAAAATTGAGACCCTTGGGGTCGAAACTCACCACCAACCGTAAAGTTTTTAAATTGTTAAGTATTTTTCATCAATAGGAAAACCTAGACAGGATTTTTAAAATAATTTGGGTCTTAGGTATCAGTTTATTTTGGAAAAGGGGAGTGTTACCCAAAATAGTTGGGCAATCCCTGGTGTAGATCAAACTCTATAGTCTGACTGATAACTAGGAAAATTGAGACCCTTGGGGTCGAAACTCACCACCAACCGTAAAGTTTTTAAATTGTTAAGTATTTTTCATCAATAGGAAAACCTAGACAGGATTTTTAAAATAATTTGGGTCTTAGGTATCAGTTTATTTTGGAAAAGGGGAGTGTTACCCAAAATAGTTGGGCAATCCCTGGTGTAGATCAAACTCTATAGTCTGACTGATAACTAGGAAAATTGAGGAAAATTCATTAGGTATAATTAACACTTTGCCTACGGGCACGGTTTTCCAAGTTTTGAACATGTAGCGGGCAAATCCAGCTGTTTCGCGTGGGGGTTAATTCGATAATTTACGAATGTTATTGATGTGAGGGAACTTATCTTTGTAAATAAAAGGCTAGTTAAATAATGAAAAAAAATATTATTCATGACTTTTGTGAAAATAAAAAATATCCATTTTACTGAAAATTAGTATTTAATTATGGAGTAGTAACGCTCAAAGCAATCTCCTTTATGTAGAGCTACTTTGCAAAAGCAGATGTATCGAGTTTCGGGTAAAATTCAGTAAAATAAAAGTCAAAATTGGTAGCACAAGTTTCTCCAGAGTCATAGAATATATAATTTATTGTAGTCTATCACGCAACTGAGATTACAGTCTCCCGCTTTCAACGATTGTTCTTTTTCGGACTGTGATCACAGTCTCCCGCCTGAAATGTGTTAAGTTACATTCAAATCACAAAGGCGAAAAAAATGACTATACAAAATGCGAAAAGCAGGCCCAGACAGACCGGTCTTCCCATACGGTACCTGCTGACGCATCCATACTTTCAGATATACAAACAAGTGGCGGAGCTATGCGGACAAACAACAATGGATGTAATCTCAAAGATAAAGACCGACCCCTTTGGTGCAACGGCCGGTATCTACAACATCAAGACTCACTTGCAACAAATGCAAGCGGCACCTGGCTGCGACATGCTCTGGTCGACCAGCAACGTGGAACCACGGGCAACAACGCCACCGGAATACAGAGCGAGAACGGAAACGGATAGAACAGAACCTACGTCAAGTAAATTCCTATCGAGCACATCACCATCACGGATGTCTAGGAGTCCAAGCAGGAAAATTCTCACCTTACCACCGAAACCGCCTGATCAAAAACTACCCTCGACCGGAGTCAAACAGAATGGCATAAACAGGAGCACAGCAATAATTGATAATTCAAAGGACTTTGTTAAAACGCAAAAGACACAAGCCGATAAGAAGACTGCAGAAGAAACAAAACCGACCAACGACATTGGAAAGAAGAATCAAGCACAACAAAGTCCAAGAACGTTTAATCGATCATGTGACGTGTACGCACAAAGAAAATCCATGCTTAATGTATACGAGAATGGAGATTGTTGTCTCGACGCGAGACTGCCAAGCATCATTGAACATTCCAACACAGATTTGAACGAATCAAGAAGAACAACTAAAGGAAACGTGGGAGGAACCAATAGGTTCAGGAAGTTCAACTTCGATGATCGTTCCTTTAAATTTAATTATCCGAACGGAGTTGAAGAGAAGAGATCAGTGTTTTATAGGAAAGCTGGCGATGGACTGCCAAGGTAAGAAATGCACATATAATACATACGTCACACCTGTCTCCCGTTGGGGCAGGCAGAGACCACAGATCTCCATCTACGATCTACGATCTCGGCATGCTGATGATGGCTGAGTTACAGAGGCCCAACACCCTTCCCCTCCCCCTTTCCCTCCCACTTCCATAACTACACTTTCCTAAAAGGTCGGCAACGCTTCCGCACTGCCTATGGCGCTGCGAATGGCTATGGGTGGCATTGATTGCTTTCCATCAGGTGACACGCCTGCTCGTTTTTGCCTTCCTATCACCATAAATGTCCCTATCACCTGTCAATGAGTAGCCGGCGACAGAAGGATTTCGCGTTGGAGCTAGCGTCTCTCAGGTGGACGAGCGTGGAGGAGAGCAAGATTTTGTAGTAGGTGGTCCATTATTGGCGCATTGCTGGCTGGAAAAACATCTTTCGAGCCAACTGGACCAGAAACTCCTGGATGTTCTACATCCCTCGCTATGTATGTAATATCACTATAACATTATTACATACATAGCGAGCTGCCCCCACGATGGCGCGCAGAGGCAGATTCTGCCGAAGGTATTAACATGTCACAAAAAAAAAGTAAAGTGAGATATATAAAATTATTTTTTGCACATAGTTGGAGGGCTTGCGGAATGTTATCGACACCTCCGGCTAGGATACTGCTCCAGAACAACGCCACTACCATCAAGCGAGCTTCTTTGGGGTAAGAGAAGTAACAGTCATAATAATTATTTAATTTTCAGTGAAGAGTTCCAAAATGCAATACGAAGGCTCGCACCTTATCAACTGTTAGCTTTATTCTGCATTGAATCTTGTGACATATATTTTATTAATGTCATAATATTTGCTTTTGGAAATGCTAAGATATTATAATACAAACATACATAATATGTATGTATGTGTTATGATATCTAACTCTGTGGTCTCTGCCTACGTCTACGGGAGACACACTCCCGTAGGGGTAGGCAGAGACCACAGATCTCCATCCGCTACGATCCCGGCACACACTGTCCTTGCTTCCTCCACACTCATTCATCTATTCATCAGGATGGATGAATCCTCTCACATTCATCGTAGCGAAATGGCTCTCCGTTAGTCGTTTCTCGCCTTCTTGGGAATCAGGACGGGACGGGTGGCGAACCACGTCGCCGTCATATTTTAACGAAGTAGGTTTATTAAAATTCATCATAGTGAATCCCACGAGCTGCTAGGAAGGATGGAGGTCAGCCCCAGCAGAGCCCCGCATGCTGAGATAACGCACTATAGTACCCGGAAAGAAAGAAGCGGGAGATGTATCACGTCCTTACAGAAGACCGCTTTTTTCAGTGAATGGGAGCTAGAGATCCAAACGTTCTCTCCTACCCAAACTCACCTCTCTACATTCTCTAATCTCTCTCGCCCACATCTCTCAGAAGATGACGTAGCTGGAGTTCCACTGATTCACATGTGTAATGGACAATAGCAACGGTGATCACTTTCCATTTAGTGACCCGCTTGCTCGTTTACCTAACTATTCCATTTATTTGATTTATTAATTATTACAGTAATATCGCGAGTCCACACTCTTCTTCAAACAGCCACAGCAAGAGCGAGAGAGCAATGCCGGTAATTTTTATACATAATTTTATTATGGAACCACTTATCTATTTATATTTTTTTTAGCCCGTGTATGTACCACTACTGGGCACGGAGGAGGAATGGACATAAACCCACCACGCTGATTGGCGTGGATACCAGTCTCGGAATAAATATCTGTATGCCATACATATGTTTATTCCGATGCAGGGATCGAACCCGGGACCATTGACTCCGTATGCCCGGCCACTGAGTGAATTGATTCCTATCTATGTAGTGTAGTAGAAATTTGTGACAGAATTGCGGAACTGCAGAATTTTGTGACAGAAAGAATTTGATCATTGACATATGCACACTTATAACATATGCAAACGCCGATCATAAACATATGTAACACGATAAGAATCTACAATGCCCATGGTGTTGCATATGTCTGTGATCGGAGTTAATCGCTTTCCATCAAAAACGACACGCTTGCTCATATGCACACTCATAACATATGCAACACGATAAGCATCTACAATGCCCTTAGTGTTGCATATGTTTGATCGGCGTTAATCGCTTTCTATCAAATGACACGCTTGCTCATATGCACACTCATAACATATGCAACACGATAAGCATCTACAATGCCCTTAGTGTTGCATATGTTTGATCGGCGTTAATCGCTTCCTATCAAATGACACGCTTGCTCATATGCACACTCATAACATATGCAACACGATAAGCATCTACAATGCCCTTAGTGTTGCATATGTTTGATCGGCGTTAATCGCTTTCTATCAAATGACACGCTTGCTCATATGCACACTCATAACATATGCAACACGATAAGCATCTACAATACCCTTAGTGTTGCATATGTTTGATCGGCGTTAATCGCTTCCTATCAAATGACACGCTTGCTCATATGCACACTCATAACATATGCAACACGATAAGCATCTACAATGCCCTTAGTGTTGCATATGTTTGATCGGCGTTAATCGCTTTCTATCAAATGACACGCTTGCTCATATGCACACTCATAACATATGCAACACGATAAGCATCTACAATACCTTAGTGTTGCATATGTTTGATCGGCGTTAATCGCTTCCTATCAAATGACACGCTTGCTCATATGCACACTCATAACATATGCAACACGATAAGCATCTACAATGCCCTTAGTGTTGCATATGTTTGATCGGCGTTAATCGCTTTCTATCAAATGACACGCTTGCTCATATGCACACTCATAACATATGCAACACGATAAGCATCTACAATGCCCTTAGTGTTGCATATGTTTGATCGGCGTTAATCGCTTTCTATCAAATGACACGCTTGCTCATATGCACACTCATAACATATGCAATCGTCATAGGCATCTACAAAGCCTATGGTGTTGCAAAATCGACGCAAAATAGCGAAAACGTAGTAAACCGCAATATAGAAACTTTCCACCAGAGTAAAAAAAACTTGAGATTTCTAAGAAATTGTATCTGATCACTGAATACAGTCAAGATTTAAATCATTAAACGCAGTACTTTTTTTGACCCGAATTTGCCATAAAAAAATTTCGACATCTGTGTCTTTTGCAGCATTTTCGCTTTCTTGCGTCGATGTCTATGGTCGGCGTCAATCGCTTTCCATAATATAAAAAAAAAATCCATTTCAGGTTGAATGGATATCGAACAGATCTCAGCACGCAAAGGAAACCAACCACACGCTGAGACTTAGAAGAACTGCACCAATGAAGTGAACACGCAGCGTGAATAGCGCGCCGAAACGTTTTCGAGGGACATATTTTTTAAGTTTTTTAATTTGTTAAATAAAAATTTTACCGACCACCTCATGTAATGTTAAGCGAATAAAAACGAATTAGTTTAGACGCGACGCGTCATTACGGGTGGTTTTCGTATACACAGATTTTTTTTCAAAAATCATTGCTTTTTATTGAGAGCGCCAAATGTCAGTAAAAAAATATATATATAGTATTTTATTCATAATTTCTCCGACGAAAAGGCCAGGTGATATGCAAAAAAAATTACGTTGCGGATGTGAATGGAAGGTAGGCGGTAGGGGAAGACCAAGGAAAACACACTTCGACCAAACTGCCGAAGTTTTTAAGAAAGGCACCGTCAAGAGTAGCATTAACCGGCGAGCGAGAGTGTGGTGGAAGAAAGAAAAGTTGGCAGAGATCATAGCAGATGGAGATCCGTTGCCTACCCCTACTGGAAACAGGCGTCATGATATGTATGTATGTGTGTTCTCCGACTGTGACCAAGGCTTTTTGAAAATGCCCTTAAATAGCTACTGGCCTTCACTTCACCTTTGTTATAGGGGAAGCAGAGAACTTCTACCATTTGAATAAGTGGCGATCCAATAACGGTGCACTATATTCAAAAAAACACACCGGTAGAACCGGCTATCTTCAACAGCCGGTTCTACAGGTGAGATACTTTGGAATCTTAAAAAAAAACATGTTTTTTTTAAGATATACAAGTGATTTTATAAACCGTATAAAAGCTAAATAGGTTTATTTCGATTTCATAAAATTACCCCGAATTATAGGAGAGTTTGAGCAAAAATAGCCCAGTGGAATCAAACGGGATATACTCACTGTCAGTGGTATGGCATGTGACCGGGGTTAGCCATGGCGGCCAGCCGCGTGTAGCTAGTGTGTGCTCGCGCTTGGGGCGGGGAATCACCGGGTTGAGGCTCGTTTTTGAACACGGCGACGCACTTCCACTGGTTCAGATATTGCACTGTAATAATAAGAGAGAACTATTAGGCACAACTTCTTCTTCAGTAGCATTTCCTAGCGGCTTCATTGACATGGATTTGATAACCCAAGCCACTTTTTCTTTTACTTACAAAAAAAAAGATATCTGTAGAGAACTTTCATCGTCTCTTCTTCATTCAGAAGATGACAGATTGAAATTTAACAAATGATATGTGGACAGTCAGAATTTCTACTTAGCTAAGATCCACGACAAGCACACAAAATAGAAAAATAAAAATGTGTGTTTTTCACTGGATGAAGTGGATTTACACGGAACATAAAACTAAATCTTAACCAACGAACCAACAACCGCCGTCAGCAACTCGATGTCCACACAATGCACACGACACATAACGTATAACGTATACGGAAGACAACCGTTAACGGTTGGATTCTGTAGTCTGCTATACCTGATGATGCCTCTTGTTGGAAACACGTGTCGCTTGCATTGTGGTAGAGTGGTGTTTGTTTGTTGGTGTCGTTGATGGTGGTTGAGAAATGCTGACAGCCGTTTTTTTTTTTTGTAAAATATTACTTTAAATTCCCCATAAATCCACTTCTTCCAGTAAAAAACATTATTATTTTATATTTTGTTTGCTTGTCGCGGATCTTAGCTAAGTGAAAATTCTAACTGTCCACATAGTTATGTATTTCCGCAAAATAACGCCTGACTCTATAAATCATTTAACAAATGAAATATCAAAAATATTTTCTTTTATGGAATATGAAGGGAAACGAGCAAGCGGCTCACTTGATGGAAAGCAATCAACGCCGGCGATAGACAACCGCGACACCGCGGGAGTCGCGGAAGCGTTGCCGGCCTTTCAGGTATGTGTAGGCTTGATTTTTGAAGGGGGCCAATGTCGTATCGGTTCGGAAAGACCGGCGAAGGAAGCTGGTTCCACAGAGTGGTGGTGCGTGGAACGAAGTTTCGAGAGATGCGCATCGTAGTGGATCGCCTCTCATCCAGATGGTGGGGATGTGCGAAAATGATATTCTTTGCGACGAGTTGTGCGGTTGTGGAATTCGGCGGCGGGAATTATT
Source organism: Baronia brevicornis (assembly GCA_031353405.1). NCBI lineage: Eukaryota > Metazoa > Arthropoda > Insecta > Lepidoptera > Papilionidae > Baronia > Baronia brevicornis. Next base: position 610,637 of record JASFAT010001705.1, read on the forward strand.
CCAAACATTTCCTCGGAGCAGAGTAGATTATAAAATAGACATGTATTGTGTACAGAATATTATGTAATGTGATCTATACTTACTCTTCCACAAGCGAACACAACAGTCATCACCCGAGGACGCCAGCAGAGTACCAGTAATATTCCAGGACACACGCCACACGCAAGAGTAGTGATCCTCGAAGGCTGCCATCACCTCAGTCTTGAATCGAATACCACTGCTGCCATTGGCTGTCGCCGCACTTACTAACTCACTGGAAACAATAATGAACTACATTCAAAAATATGTAGAGAAGAAATGTGGACAATATAATATGTCCGACATGTAAGATGACAGATCCAAGGGTAGATGCCTCCCACTACCATATGATATATTTTATACTGGATAGATAGATAGATAGATAGATATATTCTTTATTGTACACTAACGTTGGTAGTACATTTTCGTTATGATGATAGAAAAGTAAGAAAAAAATATTAATAAACAAAGATAATAGCCATAATCAAACATAAGTATATACATATACACACGCACACATGCACGCACGCACACACGCACGCACGCACGCACGCACGCACGCACGCACGCACGCACGCACGCACGCACGCACGCACGCACGCACGCACACACACACACGTTATCCGTAAATAATAAACGAATAAATAAAAAAATACATAGATATTTATAAAGACAGATAATATTTGATAAGCTTTTTGAAAAATGGAAGAGACAGCTTGTCTCACCTCCAGCGGCAACAAATTCCATAACCGAACAGCGTGTAATGTGAAAGATTGGTCAAAGAATTTGGTATGATGAGCAGGCATTTTTTAAAGTTTTCAGATATTCTCAAGCACCTCGAATGTGAGTCATTGAGAAATATGTAACCTTCAATATACACCCTCCACTAAAGTGTCTTAAAAGAGGCTTTACGTTTAAGAAAAGTATAAAGCTATGTTACTTAATAATTAAACATGTTACAGTAAGTTATAACAGCCGGATGACAGAGGTAGTAGTATTGTTATGTATTGTTTTTTATTCATACGTATATAAAGCTTGATTACAGATTATATGTTTATATGAGTTCCAGAGGTGGCAAATTGTAAAGAAGACTGGAAAAGACTGACGAAAATTATATTTTGATTATATTCTGAATAAAGGCTATTATTATTATTATTAAACCTTTCTTCTTGGTCTTCCTCTTTTCCTTCTTTTTATGTTTTAGTTTATAGATAAGGGAAATTCACACTCACGGTAGTGGCTCCATTTTGATGATCCTCACATCCTTGGTGGCTACGCCCAACAGGTGAAAGGAGCGACCCAAGTTCGGTGCGAAGGCCAAGTCATTCACTGGCTCCTGCACGGACGACAAGCAATCCGTGCGCGTCCAACGACGTGCTGACTCTGAGTATCTGAAAGTAGTTTAATAAATACATAAGAGAAGACCTTCTTACCAAGTACTTGACGAAAACATGAATAATGCACATACAGAAGACCTGCGGTAATTACATTTAAAACACGAGGAAAGCAGCTCTTAAATTCCTAGGAAACATACCACACACTCACACATATTATGTGACACACACACACAAAGAAAGACTCGCACACGTACATACATGTACTATTATATTATACGCACTTACACTAATACAGCATAGTGGCCCCGCGGTAATCCGGACCCTTTCTAATCCGGACGCTGTCTAATCCGGAACCTATCTAATGTAGACCCTGTCTAATCCTGACCCTGCCTAATCCGGACCCTTTCTAATCCGGACGCTGTCTAATCCGGAACCTATCTAATGTGGAACCTATCTAATGTGGACCCTGTCTAATCCGGACCCTGCCTAATCCGGACCCCTGCCTAATCCGGACCCCTGCCTAATCCGGACCCCTGCCTAATCCGGACCCCTGCCTAATCCGGACCCCTGCCTAATCCGGACCCTGCCTAATCCGGCGCCTCCTGTAATCCGAGACGCCTAACACTATTTCATTCGTGAGAAAATTTCGGTAAATCTTCACTAATATAATGCATGATTGGACAGGTTGTAATTTGTACACCCCACTATTTTAAGTATTGTAGCACTGTTGATGTTATTTTTATAATAAAACATTAGCACTCTATTGTGATGTTTAATTTACTAAGTTCGTGATTCATATTATATACGTACATAATTATGTAGTATGATTAGTTAGTATGATCGTAGTTCAAATAGATTCTTTGATTTGCAATTTTGCGGATTACAAGGAACTCTTGGATGAGTATATGTGATATACTCTTGGATGAGTATAGTATATATGAGGATGACATATAACATCGATCATCCGACAAAATCGATAATCGGACAAAATCGATAATCGGACAAATCGATAGTCGCACAAAATCGATCATCCAGCAAACATCGCCCAGCAAAACGTTTGTTAAATTAATGCGGGTCCACTGTAGTTTTGTAAATGTCTTTGATATTGTTCCATGATAGAGTTTAGTAAATTCATTGATTCCCATTGACCTCGGTCTTAGGCTACATGCATCCAGTTTCTACTAGCCATCCTGCGCAAGTCGGCGGTCCATCTAGCCAGGGAACGTCCCAAGACGCGATGTTCACTTCAGCATAACGGTTATTGGTTCTCCAACAAACATGACTAGAATTAATGGCATTTCAGTTCGCTAACTTGAAGATCTATACTGATGACTTTGGTCCTCCCTCAAATTTTTTACAATTCATTTTTTACAATTTTTACATTTCATTCCACTTTTAACAATTCCACCATGGAAACGCCAAGTATACATGTAGCCCTCGCCATAGCTCTCTGAAGACTTTAAGCTTTATGGTAAATTAAAGAGCATCCATATATTATTTTCAATAACATACTTAGTATTTGTGAAACTTTTGGCAAAATCTTTCTTGGATTCAATACATATGTTTGTAGCACAATGGAGTATAATGCCCTAGTTTCTTTAACAATTTATAAGTCTCTTTCAATGTGTATACTTACTCATATATTAAAACTTTCCCATTGCAGCTTTTCTCCCCCTGATTCACTGTGGAGTTGGCGACATTGGGCTCGTCGCTTCCAACCGCCAACATTGGCGGATTTACTCTGTTGCTGTTGACATGCCAAATGTTGGTGTAAATGGAGACAAATATACACTAAAAGAATACATCAAACACATAGCCCAAAGTAACGTTCTATTTAAGTTTAAACACTGTTGTTTGTTAACAATATTTCTTGTTTTTCTTCATTATATCTTATAAGAAATAATGTTACCAAAATGTTTATCTATATACCAATAAATTGCATCAACCATCCACTACTGGCCTACCCTAAAGACGCGCCACCTAGTCCGATATTTGATTACACTCTAGCCGACTTGCATCCTACAATATTTTTGTATAAATGGTAACATTTTGAATAAGTTGTAATTCACTACAAGACTATATGATTGCAACTGAATTTTTATTAATAGTACAAAACATCACATGTTGTTAACACACCCATATGAGATATATATACTACATTTTCCCTTTATTTTTTTCTTACTTGTACAAAACTTCAAAAATTAATTTATTTATTATAATTTACGAGCTCACTCACTTCTTATACCAATAAATATACACATCACTGTCACCATGAATTGAATAACAAGACCACATGATTGGAACTGAATTTTTTATTAATTTTACACAACACCCACATGTTCTTAATCTACCCACATATAGATATTTTACATTTTTCCCTTTTTTTGTCTTTACTTGTACAAAACTTTAAGAATTAACTTATTATTATTTATAAGTTCCAACACTTCTTATACCAATAAATTCACGCTCTGCTGTCACCTTGTGAATAACAAAAGCATATGTTTGGAACTAAATTTTTATTAATTATACAAAATACCCACTTGTTGTTAACCTACCCACATATACGTAGAATATACAAATGGTTTCTCAGACTTGTCTACTCCAAGGATTGTCGATTATCTGCCAAACATACAGCCCATTGCCCCTTAAAATTGCTAACTGGATGAGCTGTCGGTAATTTTGATTATATATTTGATAACAACAAATAAATGAAAAATTATATTACCTAGATAATGTGGGATTCCATGAGAGACAGCTAATTGACATTTTTGTGGGTATTTCATGCTGTAGTGTCCACTGAGCTAAGTTCATCACATCTGGTGCCTCATATACTCTAAAATAAAAGCGCAACAATTAAAAACTGAATGTGTTATCTAAGTACAACTTTTTCCTCTTGGAGTGCTTCTCTAACTGCAGAAGGATAAAATCTTTTTAAAGTAGCAAAACAGGAAATATAATGAGGTACCAAAAATTTTAGTTTTAATAAAAAATGTTATGCAATGTACATAAAAACATAATGGAATCCAATAATCAATAAAACAAAGCTCACCAAGTTACAGGCAACATTACGCAATTGGCTGTTGAAAAACATTAGGTGAATTTTTCGAATATGAAGTGTGATAATGACAGCGACGTGGTTCGCCACCCGTCACGTCCTGATTCTCACGAGGGCGAAAAGCGACCAATGACGAGCCGTTTCGTTGCGATGAATGGCAGCGGATGGAGCTCTGTGGTCTCTGCCAACCCCTGCGGGGGATAGGCGTGGATATATAAAAAAAAAAAAAAAAAAGTGTGATATAATGAAATGTATGTATGTATCCATGTTTGTAAAATTACGACTAATAAACTAAAAAAAAAAATTATGACATATAAATTATTTTTTGCATGCCATTTAATAATTGAGAACATTTGTTGACTGAAAATCTTTTTATTAACTCTGTTTAGTTCAAATAAAGAAATTATAATTAATAAAGAAATTAATAATGGCAGTCAATTCAGCACAACTATCCTCATTTTTAGCAAGGCAAAGCACTCAAGTAGAATTAATTTCCCCTTAAAAAAAGTAACTACAATTATAAAAAATATTGTCCTTATCCGATGACGATATTCTTACTTGTTTACAAATTTAAATATTCAAAACAATGAAATTTTTGGATGAAAACAATAAATTTAATTCTACTTTTATGTGTCACTCACTTCATTAACCTGTGGCAATATACAACTGGGCAATCACCACACTTCCACAGAAAACCGGCGTCTGAGTATTAGCTTAGCTACCGTGCTTCATACGATGATCGGCTGAGTTCTGGAGGCCCATCACTTCCCACTCCCACATCCATAATGACACCTCCCTTAAGGTCGGCAACGCTTTCGCATTGCCTATGACGCTGCGGATGTCTATTGTTGCTTGCTTTTCCTCAGGCGGTGTTGATTGCTTTCCCTCAGGTCACACTACTGCTCGTTTAGCAGGCGTGTCAGCAGCAATCAACGCCACCTACAGACATCGCAACAGCTTCCTATCCCATAAAAAAAACTCCTCACTTCTTTGCTTTGTTTGCCTACACATAGTCTTTAACTTAAGCATTTGATAACTCCATCTACTGTCACACCTAAGACAGATGTAACACTTCAGTTTGCATATCTGAAAGTGACCTATGCTCACTCACTGAGGAGTGAAAAGCTTGTGGTTTAGAGAAGTAAGAACTCACCTGATAATTCCATCTGCAGAACAAGTGACTAGAAGTAAACCCAAATGTTTGGGTCCAAACTTGATATCTGTAACTGAAGTTCTGGAATCTACTAAGTTTGATCTTTTCACCCATGTCCGTAGACCCTTCTCAGATCCCGATGCAGTGGTATCACCTTGAAATAACAAAAGTAGATTAATAATTTCCATTTCATGATGAGAAAATACCAATGTCCTATCACATATGATAAATCTTACAGCTGCAATTTAGGAAGAAATTTGTAATGAAAGAATACTAAAACTTCTTTCCAAATAGCAGCAGTGTGGTCAAAACAACAAGTAAGGAGGACCTGCCCAAACTCAGAATCAGAACAGCCCAAGTCAATATATTAGGTCTACACAAATTGTGGCATTGTATGGTGTAGTTGAATAAGGAAATAAAATCCTACTTATTATTATTAATATTATAGGTATTAGCATCATACCAACTTCTTCCCAAATAGCAGCAGTGCGGTCAAAAGAACAAGTAGCGAGGACCTGCCCAAACTCAGGATGGGCCCAAGTCACTTTCCATACTGAACCGTGGTGCGCCTTCCAGCTGCTTGTGAGACGCCATCCTCCACGGCCATCCGTATCCCAAACCTGGTGAATAAGATAAAGGTATATTTTAACATCAAATTATAAATTAACCTAACTTTCTATATACAGTAGAACCTCAATCATCCGAATCCTCAATTATCCAAATGATGACTTAGCTTAGTTCAACGCTCAATTATATGAATGATAACATAGTTTATCTGAAGGCTCAATTATCCGAATGTTGGCCTGAAAGAGACATTAATATCATATACCAATAAACGATACCAAAAAAAACACATATCTCGATTATCCAGATTTTGATTATCTGAATTAGCCCCAGCCCCAATTAGTTCTAAAAATGAGTTTCTACTGTCGTAAATGATTAATAAGTACCCATTTTTGTTTTGGCCAAAAAGCTCTGTTGAGTATTCAATTTCTATTAAAACTTGACCAAACATACAGCTCAGTTTAAACTTTGTTTTATAGATTTTCCCATCACATCTTTATCTGGATCTGTACTTTGTCTGCTGATTGGTTTTTGTTCGGTCAGCTAGTGAAACCAAAATAATACAAAATGTTTTGTTCAATTTAAATAAAACAATATAAATAAATCTTTATCTTTATTATAGATAGATTTCAAAACAACAGAACTGGGCAACCAATAGTTAAGGTAAACTACAGCTAATAGATTCAAATTTCTCTGATTATAATCCTGGTTCAGCCAATTTTCACCCTAATCAAAACAATAAACAAAGCAATGGAAAATAGAACTATAAATTATTTGCAGGAAATCCTTAAATACACCTAAAATAGCCTAAATTAACCCCAAGCATGGACAAAATTACGTTGACAAAATTAATTTAATGTTTTTATCAATTTTACGTTACAGATAACTTTTTTGAAAATGGTGGTTTAAGTTTTATCTCTGCCAATAAACGAAAAGCGTATAAAGATTAACCGTAACCTTATCTTATTCTCAAGGGATTTATTAGTGGAACTCTATTAGAGACGAAATCGAAAATATACTAAAAAATAACTGAATCTTACTTTAACATATTGATCACTGGAACAAGTGGCCATTCTTTCTCCATAAAAATCGTAAACAACATCGTGAATGAGGTCTTTGTGATCTGCTGCAATTGTTTGCGATTCAAATAAATTTGTTAAAGCTAGCTCTCCCATAGCGTGATCTGAGAGAATTTCAAACTTTTATACCTAAATAGATTTCTAACCTAAAACAATTGTTGACAGTTAAAATTTGACAATTGAAATCCCTTCCATTCGAATGTCCAACCTTTTGGGTTGGCATAGAGTATAATATAACTTCTGACCAAAAGTATCGCCTCAAACTCTTCAGGCTGTCTAAAATTAAGCTAATTCAGAAAATCAACATTTCATATATAACATTATGTTGCCTAAATTTGATAAACACATAAGACAGTGGAATGAGGTAAGTGGAAAGGGATTGGGCTTCCGGCTCTCAATGCTAATCAAATAAAGCACAGTATTAATTCTATGCTTTGAATTAAATTTCGTCTTCTGTGAGATAAAGTATTTCGCTAAATGAGCCGGACTATCAGTATCATGATAAGCCTACTGGAGTTAAGCCGAGTGAAGAGAAAAATTTCCTACGAAAAGATTCCTTTTTTGGACTTTTCCCGCCAACTTACATCAATGACGTTGTGTTTTTATTTAATTTTATAATCGTATATTATTATCATTATTTAAGTGTGGTGGTGTATTATACAATATAGCTCGATTACGACGTATAAGTGATATAAAATACGTGTATCGTGACTTTTTAAGTTGACTCAAAAAGTCCAATAAAAGGTTTTGGTGGAATAGCCACCATTTTATCAAGACGTAAGGTGAAATTAACTAGTTATATTTCAAGAGATTTGATGTAATTGTATTTTACTCGACACTGGTATAAGTCTTATAACTAATTACCATCAAAGAAAAGAAGATTCTTTTTTCATACAAGCAATAGACAAATGAGCAAGCAGGTTAGTTGACTCAAACATCTGCAGTGCTCTTAATACTATGTTGCCTACCTTAGGGTGAGGAGATAAATAATGGGGGGGAGAAAGAAATAAAGGAGAAAGACATCAACATACGAAACATGGTAGCACAGTAAAATGCTACCACTTAGCACAAATATTCTGCACGGTTGTAGCACATCCATAGTCAATTCAATGAGTCAATATCAGGCCCATTCGAGCTACCATTCCTTTTCTAGTATTCCAGTTCGAATTTAACACATCTTGTTAAATTCGAACAAATAATGAAGTCATGATTAAGAAATAATCTCATTTTAATGTGTGAAGAATATTTAATTTTATTTTAGTACTTATTATTAATAAATTAACTTAGTGTATTTTATCACATAATTAATTCACATATTTTTATTGTCTTCATTAAAAATAATACTTAATAAGTTGTTAATATGGCACAAAATCTCTCATAGAGTTAAACAACAGTGCATTACATCATATTAACAACAATTGCATTACAAATATAACATTAAAAAAAATTACTTAATATATTTACAACAACAATACACAAAACAAAACATAATCTTAAACATATGTAACATCAGTGAAGTCAGCTTAGATTTATTTAATTGTATTTACTATATTGGGGCATAACACCATATATGGCGAGCACTTATTAAATAGCTCGCCATATTATGATACACAAAATTCAAATGAGATTCATTATAACCACCATAGAGAAAAATTCATTATAGGTATAAATAGCAAATATCATAAAAATTGTGTTATTTCCACTTGTGCATTCATAAAATACAGACAACATGAATGATTCTACAATGGTAAAGAAATTGGTGCACTGATTTGTTTTTAAAGCCCTGACTAAATAAGAAAAATTAATTAAAGAAGTAATGGATGCTATTTAAAGAGAGTTTGGGCCTTCATTATCCACTATTCAAAAAGTGAATGGTGAACTAAAATAAAGAAAATACTATTAGTTTGAAATTCATAACTTATTTCTTATATGCCTATACTGAAAATATGTTGAATAGCACTTGTATGTTTAATATTTCAAAATTAAATTTTCTTCGAGATTTAAATAACATTATTACTAATGGAAAACCATTTTTACATTATTGATGAGATTTCAACATATCTATCTGTAAAGAGAGCTTTCTGTTAGCCTCTAATAAGTCGTTCTGATTTTGAATTACATTCTGTAACTGATCATTCATTTGTAACATCTGCTTCTGCAAAAATAAATGCTGCTTTGTTAACGCCAACATTAAACAATTGAAATTATTTCTATTGTCTTCAATTACATCAGACACAATAAACTTCATACAATCTTTCAAGTCTTCTGTATCTATATCATGTAAATATTTATTTGATGATTGCACATTTGAAATGTTACTATTAGAAACAGGACAATCAGCAGTAATCCTATTTGTATTTATAAGAGGTGATAAGTAATCAAAATTATCAGCCAGTTTACTGTTTAAAGGAGTCGATATTTTGCTTATGTTTTTTTCAGATTCGTCATAAGTGGTTTCACAGTGATCACTCCCTTTTTCTAATGAGGATTTATTTGGTTCGTCATCTGTAGAATTAGATTTATCAAGACCTAGCATAACAAGAAATGAATCTTCCTTATTATTTCCTATTCTTCCGGAGACATCTACATTTTGACTTGATGGTGTGTCAATATTACAAAATAAATCAGATGATCTTGTATGTACTGGTGATTGTATCTTGAGTGGTGAACTTCCATTTATTTCTTCTCTTAAACTTACTTCCACTGAAAAAGACTTTTTTTTGACTGGTTGAAAAGTGACTTTTTGAATTTCTTCTTGGCCTTTTATAACTTTAAATGGGTTTTTAAGATCTCGTAGATCATATATTATAATGCAGCCGCTTTTAGTTCCAAGTGCCACTTGATTTTCATGATTTATTGATAATGTTTTCAAAATATATGATGTTCGGATTGAAGAAACAACATTATGTATTCTCATATCATAGATATGCATGATTTTGTCATAACCACTTGAAAGCAGGACATCTTTGTTCTTGAGAGAGAAAGCAATGTCACTAACTGGAGCAGCATGAACATTCTCAAAGTAATTTTTATCCTTGTTCGTATTAATATCACGAAGTACCACATGTCCTTCACCAGTAGCAAGTCCCAACAAAGATCGAGATTCATGATGAAACTGCATAGCAGAAATACTCTTCGAACATTTAAGTTTTACAGTCATAACAGGTATATTAGACACAAGTCCATATATAACTGTATCTCCATTGTGCATAGTAGCAGCTAAACTAGTATTTTTGGCATTGTAGCTAATAAAATTAACGCATGACTGTTGGGGTGGTGTAGGGAATGTCTTAACAATTGTTTTGACCTTCGTATCCCAGATCATAACATTCCCACTCTTTGTGCCAATAGCGATATTACGATGACCATCACGATTGAATGTTGCTGACCAAGTGTCTTTTATAGGAATATGCTGTAAACTTCGAATATCATAATCGGCAGGGCTTAGTATTTCAATTAATCCTTTAGGGTTGACCTGAAAATAAAAATGGGTTTAACATGAAAAGTCAATACCTCAAACCTTGTCAATTGCTAGACTAACTTATTACTAGCAGTAATTAAAATAGCTATCCTATTCATACTGATAATCCCACACTAAGATTTCCTGTGTCCTACATGAAATTATAAAAATAAAAAACACCCAAATTCAGATTAAATATACAGGTGTCCCAGAACTCAATGTCAAGCCAAAATGGGGTGATAGGATTGATTGTAACCATCATGAGAAATATTAGAAAAAAGCTGTAACCCTAAATAACATTTCTAGAATCACAGTAAAAAAATAATGACAAAAGTGTCCCAAGTTTCCTATAGTTAAGACTAGTTATTAAACAATGAATTTAAAATTTTCAAAATTTGTCGACTTTGAAAGGCCCTCCTTTAAAAAAAAGTACTAGAGTGCCTTGGCAAGTGCCATTAAAAGTTGGCGCATTAATCAGGATTATGAAATGGTACAATACTTGTTAGTTTCATACTAAAAAAACAAGTAAAACATAAAAACATCAAGTAACCCGATTTTTGCTAATCCATTTTACTCGGTTAAAATGTTTTTATTTGCATATGCTCTTGGTAGGTTCTTAATTTTAAGATCTTCAAGATGGTTACAATCAATCCTATCACCCCATTTTGGCTTGACGTTGAGTTCTGGGACACCCTGTATATCATAAGTTGCCTCTACATCTATTGCAAATGAAATGTGGATGTTCAAGCAGCAATGTGTAAGTGGCACAGTTATTAGCCATACAAATATCTATTCCGATCTGTGAATTGGTACCACCATAACCAGAAATCAATATTTTCACTACTTAAGATCTTATCTTTCTGGAAAATGATCCATTTTTTAAATCACAAACTATTATTAATTAAATTTTCATTTAAATCTCTTATAATAAAAAGTGATAATAAAACAAAATGGATTCGATTCGAAGGTGTTAATTCTGGTAGCCTATTGGCTTTAACAGCTTTATCGAATACTGGGCCCGTGGGCTCAGAGCCCACACTGACTGACAGACAGACTGGGTATGTGAGAGAATCTCATGTAAGTGGCCAGTGTAGTAACAAAATGGAGAGAACTTTTTTTAACTTAGGCAATACTAAGATAGTACAATCCAATAATAATTTAGTATAAAAGTTAAGTGTGCAATTAAGGATACTAGTACATTCTTAAACCTAAGTTGAGAAATAACTTAAAGCAAAATCAGTTAACAGTTTTCTCTGTTGTGCCGTTAAACTAATATTTTTCATAAGCAAAGTGGGAAAAGATGGTAATTTATTAGAGGTTATTGCTTGCAGTCAAACACCACAGAAAGGATAACCTACCATTACATTATATTATATTACTGAGCAATTTCCTATAACTTACAATACCTTGAGTGCTTTCTTATTACTAATGGTAATTGCGTTTATTTTGTTTTATCACTTGTAGTTTGTATTTTTTTTACTTATGTTTGCCATCACTATATTCTACTCATAAAATCCTATTTAGGATTTTTGTTGACCCTTTCAAGAGTTAGTTGATATAAGTTCAAATAAATTTTTAATGCATACAATTATGTGTGAAAATCGACAGTTACCTGTAACATATATTTGCTATCGTCACTCCAGGATATGTCCCGTAAACTACCATCATAACAGCCATAGGATCTTTTTAACTCCCAACTGGTGATATCATAAAGGAATAATTGAGAGCTTATGGCCGACAAATACATTTCCGCTTACACTTGCTACTTAATTGCTGTTTTTATTTTCTATTCGTATTATGCATTCACCAAATTGTACAGTTGCTTATTACAATCTTGTTATAGCAAAAAATTACAATGTTGACATTTAATTTATAAACTTTATTTCGAAAAAATTGTCCAGTTTAAGCACAGACCAAGTAATACGGCTGACATAATGCCATAGTTCTTCTTCTCCTTTAATAATAATTAGTTATAACTATTATGCCAGTGTCAACTAATATTTAATAATAAGTTACTATCTTAGAAAATAAATTTCATGAACTTTTGTAGTCAACTTAAAAGTAGATAGAATAAGGAATGAAGATATAAAAGAGTGATGTGGAGTGAAAGAAGGTGTCGTTATAAAAGTTAAGAAAAGGATGATTAGATGTTAGAGAGGATGGATGAAAGACGACTAGCAAAATAAATTTACGTTACGGATGTGGATAGAAGAGTCAGTGGGGGAAGACCAAGGAAAACATACCTTGACCAAATTGCCGAAGTTGTTAAGAAAGGCCAGTTCAAGAATACCCTTAACAGATAAGCTTACATGAAGAGAGTGATGAGTGTGGAGGAAGCAAGGAAAATAGGCCGAGATCGTAGTCGATAGACATCTGTGGTCTCTGCTTACCCCTACGGGAAATAGGCGTGACGATATGTATACAATGAAACGCTTAACAGCTTTTTCTTCTTTGCCTTGCAAAACTGGGAAAGCTAAGGAGTAATTACTTTATATCCAACCCATTAGGGTCATGTTGAAAATAGTAAAAAGGTGGTAATGCTTCTGATAGAGTAATTTTACGAATACTTTATAGATATGTTAACGAAAATGTTAAGTTATATGTTAGTTTTTTAATATCATTAGTGATTCTAAATCTAAAATTTTCTATTATTTTATTTTATTTAATGATTTTACAAAGTTGAAGAACTTGGGTAAAATTATAATCTTAAGAGGAAACACTCTGTGACGTGTACTTAAATATGTCATGTTTTCACCACCAAGCAAATAACAAGAAAACTACGTTTTCATTCGAAGTACCTGCTACCTTTACGTAGTTTATTTTCAAACATTGAATTTCAGTTATAGTAAGTTTTATATATTGTAGTTAAACTAAATCTGAAGCAAGGCAAGTATTACTTTGACTTTGAATCATATCATTTCACCGGCATAACCAAACCGCTGTAGCCTTTTTTTAAAATTAATACATCGTTGTCGTTTTAAATAATATGATTTATTAATTTAAATCTGTTTCTTTTAGGAAATAAACAAAATGATTACTGATATCCAATTGGCAGTTTTTTCGAACATTCTGGGAGTTTCTATTTTTCTACTAGTTATCTTGTACCACTATATTAATGCAAATAGCACCAAATGAAGATGGTAAGTTTTAAAGATTTATATATTTCTACCTTTATATATTTATATATATTTTTATAATACTTTTTTATTAGTTTATAAGTGTTTATTTTCTTTAATGTTCAATGTAATAACATCAGTAGTGTTTAGCTTATGTTGCTAGATATCTATGGAACACTAGAAATTGTAATAAATGCGCCTTTTTAGTAAACAGAAACAAGCTATGGCCACTTTAGTTATGTTGGTGATTGTAATTCTCACTGACAAATTTCTGTACTTTTTTTCTTTGATGGAATAGGGAGGCAAATGACCAAGCTTGTTCTCTGTTTAAAAATCAACCCCACCCACGGATAACTGCAACAGCCTGAGCATTACAGATGCATTGCCGGGCTGTATTTAAATTTTATGAATGTGTTTTTTTCTTTCAGGTCTGATGTTCACATACTTTCCACAGATATATACTTATAATAAATGTATCACATAAGATGTAAATACATAATGATTGATTAAAAAAAGGTTTATTTAATTCTGTTTTGTTACCTTTGTCCCTGAAACTGCATAAAACTAGTCTAGAAATATTTATATATATAACACGATTGGAATGAGTAGTACTTTTTCAGATAAATTACCTCAAAAGAATAATAATAAAAAGAATATGTTACCACCAGAGCCGAATAAACTTATTATTTCTGAAAAAAATGTATCTTGTCGATGTCTGCTCCCACGCGAAATTCTCCTGTCGTCACCTGGCTCTCCAGTGTTAACTTCATTCAATTAATATTCTTTGTTTGCTTTATGCATGAAGCATTAGATAATTATTATTGTTGTTTACGTCATTTCGTTCTTATATATTATAATGGCATTTAGAACATTTTCTTCTTTTCTTTATTATTTCTATATAGTTTCATTTTTTTGTTCTTCCCAGTTTCATATTGAGCTAGACTGCTAATTAGGACGTCATACGTATCAATGCAGACAACATCCCACAGATGGCGCTGTTAATGACTTAACACCAACCTTATTCACCAGAGAAACTGATAATAATATTTTTTACAGGAGATTACTAAGGGAATTAATTTATTCATAAATTTAAAATTTGGAAGAAAAACGTAGACTAGATGTAGGTCTGCCATAATCTGAATCTGTGATAGTAATATCACAAAACTAGACTCAATCGAAGACAATCTATACGCCGTTATGCAGTACAATTTTTGATTATTGTCGTTAGCAGTATTCATTATAAGTTTTTTGCGTTATTAATATGACAGGTGTTAGCATTATGACTTATGGACCACAAGTAGGATATTTTAAAATTTATTTCCAATAACGTGAAAAAACTCGTTCTCGTCCTTCTGTTTTTTGTTTACTAATAATACAATAAGAATAAAAAATACAATTCTTATTTTACCTTTTGCATGAGTCATATGATCCGATGCTGGTTTTTTAAGGTTATATATTTAATATAAAAAACGATCTGCTCACATGACATTCGATTGCATCAATTAACTACTAAATGACCGGAAATAATTGTCTAACTGCTTTATACATCAGCGCTAAGCAACAAATTTTCTGTAGTATTTTTATTATCGATGGTATTAAAACAAAAAATAAAAAAGAAAACAATTTTATAATCCATAATCAATAAAAAATTAATAAACTATCTGAAGTCACACGGTCAGATGACCTGCATGCGCATTTACCTATGCTACAAAAAAATACCTAGATTAATATGTAGACAGTCAAACAATCACCTAACTAGTAATTATTGGTTTTTTAATCTGTTTTTAGCATTGCGTGTCTTTGACGTCCACGACGAAAAGTGCATATATTCCGTTTCACACGGATTATAAAGACATAGATAAAAAATATCATTATATTTAAATACTTAATAGTGTTGTTGCGATATGTATGTCTTGTTGTGTAATACTGTAGGTACAAACAGAAGAAATTTTCATGTAATTTTTGTCTCATCCAATGGAAATAATCCAATGGAAACAATTTGTTGGTACTATTGAAAACGAAACTAAAAGAAAAAAATATTCGTTATTTGATAGAAAATCATAGAAACAAAACCTTGAATCATTTTCATATATTTAGCCAAAACACAACAAAATGTAAAGTTATAATATTCAAAAACTCGTTAACAACTTCCGTAACCTGCCGTATATCAATGTCCTAAAATCTTTTGCCATTATGAAATCAACATGCGTGAACTGTTCGTACTGTACGCGGTGTATATCCACAACGTTCGGCAGGCTCTTACTAAGTCGGTCTACGTCTCTGGGGTCCGCCAACCAGTCAGCTTCGCTATAAAACAACGCAACTGGTGTCTTAATATTTTCCAACGCGTAGTTCGGCGGTTCACTTGAATCGTACATATCGAAGTTTTCCTCTTCACCGTAATCGTACAACTTGAATTCCCTAGACATAACGCCCTGACCGTAATGCGCGAACTGTTTGCCAGAAGCACCTGACGGCATATGGCCGAAGACCACGGGCAAATTCGAAAAATTCATTTGACCAAAACCGAAGCCAGTGGTGAGAAATAAAAGGTTACCACACAGGATTTCCGCGAGAGGTCCCACTCCGCACAGTAACTTTTTAAGAATCCTCATCATGCCATTATCGGGAAATACCTCATTGACACCAAGGGTTTTGAGCATGTTGTTGATAAGCGGTGTCCCTGGAGCCAGGAATCGCACTAATGGTGCTTTGACGTTTTCCATAAAAGCCACAGGCGAGAGTGCAACCATGAGCGAAATTTTTTCACCGTACTCCGGTCTTTCGGATCCCATAACAAAGAAGCAAGTCGTGCCCTGTGAGTGACCAATATATTTAAGATTCTTTTTTTTCGTTATGTCTAAACTGTAGTCTATCATTGCCGGAAGATCGTAATATCCAATCTCGTGCCAAGAAAAATCCCAAAAGACTGCCTCCGATGGTTCTATGTCGAGATGTGAACGCGAATGCTTATTGCCCCGCGCATTTCCCATCCAGACATCGTAGCCCTCTTTGGCTAGGAGATAAGCGAGCCCACTTTCCAGTCCCGCTACCACATAATCATCAGCGCTACCCAGTAGGCCGTGCATCAAGAATACAACAGAGCCGTTCGCCGGAATTCTGTGCAGTGTTAAAATATATCCATCTTCTGTCACAACTTTGTGTCTTTCTACCGGGTGTCCATACTTGACGATGAGTTTCTCAATACTCAAAGACGCATCCTCATTGCTTAGACCAGCAGTAAAATCACCGACTATTCTATCAGTGAGTTCTCCAACATTTTTACCAATCAACACGGGTAAATCATAGTTGGTAGGTATGGCCCGCGCCAGAGCAATGGGCGCGGAAGTCAACGCACTCACCGTACCCGTAAGTATATCAGCTCCAGTTCTGGTGACCGATTGAACGATTGGATGCGTCGCTATACCGTCGATTATGTGCCTGGTCGACTCGGCTATGCTGGAAATCAGTCCTAATGTCAGTCCGTTGCACGATATTACGAGCAAGCCGAGAAATAACACACGCAACATCATATCGACCTGATTGCTGGTACGGCCGCCGCGTAAACTGACCGTTTCCTGTACTGCGACCTTGTCTGGAGCATGTTTACTATTTTTTATATATACACACATGTTTTTTGTCGTTACATTTACGTCATAATCTGTGGACCGTAGTCAGTGTTGTGACTAAACACCGTATTTTCCGGAATATAAGACGCACTGGACGATATAATGCACCTCAAATTTATAAAATTGTTTTTAGAAAAATATATTTTAATGTTACTTTCGTACAAGAAGACTTTAAATTTGAGTACAAATTTTCTATGTAAAAATGTGCATCTTAAGAGTCCGAAAAATAAGGTTAAAATTTTAATAATTTATAAAAGTAATTTAAATGACCAAACCTAATAGCATAGCCTAATATTGATAATCATAGACAAAGTGTATAGACAAATTACATTACGGAGATTACACCGCTTGTGTTGAGATAACTAGAGGTCTTAAAGACGTTACCTACCTCAAATATAAAGACGATTGATTGAAAAATATATTTTAATGTTCCTTCGCAACAAAGACGCAACTGAAATTTGAGAATATATATATATATATATTAATAAACATGAATATGAGTACACATTTTAGGCAAAAGAAAACCAAAACTCTTGACTCAGAAGTGAGTTTAAACAGTGAAACAAAGAATAATTGATATGCATGTAAAGTACAATTAAGCCTATATTTTGGTATGCAACTTCCGTTTGAATAAAGAACAATGCACATTGCGATTAATAGAAACTGAGTAATCAAAGAAAACGTTTGATGGAACTATATTGAAGTTCCGAAACGACATAGTATGTGTTTTTCTTTTAAATGGAAGCGATGGGTAAACAGCAAAGAAAACTTTTCCCGCCAACTTACATCAGTGACGTTGTGTTTTTATTTCATTTTTATAATCTTATATTATTGTCAATTATATTGTTTAATTATGGTAGCGTATTATACAATATAGTTCGATTAAGGTGTATACGTGAAGTGATATGAACATAAATGCGTGTATCGTGACTTTTTAAGTTGACTGAATAATTCCATAGAAGGTATTAGTAAAATAGCCACCACGTTTTTTTAAGACGTAATATGACAAGATGACTAGTTACATTTCAAAAGATTTGATATTATTATATTTTACTTGACACTGGCATAATAGTTATAACTAATTGCCATCAAAGCAAAAAAAAACAGCAAAGAGAGAGAGAGAGAGCATAGGGTTACTGCCTGTCAAAAACATTTGGAATCTCCTTGTCAAGAGGTGGACAGTGGAACTATTTTATCTTTACTAGAACCCTCCTCGACTTTGGTCTCATTTGACTAGCCTTTTTTATGGGATGGGACGGCAAAATAGCAAGCGTGTCGCCTGATCGAAAGCAACCAACGCCGCCCATAGGCAATAGCGGCCAACAACGCCATAGGTATTACGGAAGTGTTGCCAACCTTTAATGTCATTTTTGAAGGTGCCAATGTCGTATCGGTTCAGAAATACGGCTGAAGGTAGCTGATTCCACACGATACAGGCAGGGCACTCATCCAGATTTCGACGAGTTCAATATAGTTGATTTTTATTTTCACTAAAAAAACTATTAAGTTATCTATTATATTACCACACTAAAATTATAACATCGGGCGCATTAGAATTGTAATAACGACTGTAATTAAATCTACTTTAATGGCTACCACCATTCAAATACGATAATAATCATATATAATAATACGTAAAAAAACTTTTGAGTTAAATGGTTTTAATAAATAAAACGATTTTAAACTCACACTAGTATTACGTGTATAAAAAAAAACAACGTATGACAAGGACAAACAAATATACAAATATTTATCACGATGCGAGAATCAAATCCTCAACCCTTGTATTAAAAGCCGAACACATCGGCATTACGCCATTTTGGTTTTATCCAATACTACTTCAAAGATCCATCGGTATTTACTTCTACTTACCGCAAGATGGCGTTGATTACAAATAAAAATACTATAAACATAAAAGTTAACCTCAAAATCGCACAAATTTAATTTTTATAAAATTTTCTATAAATAATAGTATCATAAAGAATAAAATAACGTAAATGAATTCGTATAAAAGTGGTAAGCGTGATACATATGATTTAATCAATCCATATTTGGCCGAAATATACATTGTATTAGAAAAATAAAGCTAATGGTAAGTTATAACAGTGAAGTATTATTGCTATTCACCACTAGATGGCAGGCAAATACAATTTGAAGTGTTTTGAGTAATAAAACTTTTTATATCACAAATGTTACAACAGTATGATCTCTAGAGTATAGGAAATTATGCATATGTTGATCATTGATTTAATCAATAGGCGAGCAAAAAAGCTCGACCCTAGGGAAATATTAGAAACATCAAAATTACCTAATGTAGGTAGCGATGGAAGCGAGTTCGATTTTCATGCCAGAAAAAATTTACGCCAGAAAACAAACAGCCCTATTCATGACGAAGAAACTATGATAATACATGTCGGTTCCAAATTAAATGTAGACAGGTCCTAATACCAAAGTCACCGACATAGTCTCCCCAATTAGCTAACTGAATTGGTAATGGGCTGGTCACGTTTGATGGAAATTCGACGACCGCTGGAGCAGACGAGTGCTGTAGTGAAAACCGCGTCTTAGCAAACATAGTGCGACAATCTGCGCAGTGACTGGCAGAAACTGGATGCTTGTAGCCGACGATCGGGATAACTGGGCGAGGCCTATGTACAGCAGTGGAATGCCGTGTTAATAAATTCATTTATTGAATTATTAATGGTCAATAATCATCCGCTGACAAATTTATACAATTATACAATTCTTCACTAATGGCCATAGAGTAAAATTCTTTGCAACGTTGTTTTCACTATAATACACAAATCACATATACAAACTTAGATTCTAATATTTATGAGATATGCAAATTTATTTTAATACAGGAAAGAACTCTTGAACTTTTAATGTGAAGTAGATTGCGCATCGCTGGAACTTGTAATTCGTTTTTCAATTGACATTGGTATAACCTCATATATGTTTCGGTCTAATGTTTAATTTAATATCTTGTTATAAAAACAATGATTGTTGTTACAATTAGGGTTGACAATTATGGAGAAAATTTAGGCTGTAAGTGGAACATCAAATAAAAAATATTATATTACATTTAGGTCACACTATGAGAAATAATTCTTAAGTGGCGGGCTAGTGTAAGTTTTTCAGATCACTAGTCTTCCACCCCCTATTTCTATATTCGACTTCTCTGATTGCCCTTTAGTTTATGTAGTATAAATAATTTAACCGTTATCAGTCATAAGTCACCTCTCACGTGACAACAGTACTTAGTCGCTGCGGTCGTAAGTCACTTGGTAGGTGACAAGACGAGACATGTTGAAACTCGCTCTGTGTGAAATGCAGGCACTATTGCCTTATTAGTTAAATATCCGTAACAGAACAATTGAAATCTCCAGTTATATATCATTGCCTTTTCCAATTATTTTTTAATATATTGAGCCCAAAAATGAATGTCAAAAGTCAATGAAAACTGTAACTTTACAGACCGGCAAGCTTTTTGGCCGGTAACGCATCTGCGATGCCTTCGGCGTTGAAGCTGTCTATGGGCGTCGATGATTGCTTATAGCTTAAAAAAAGACCGATTTAAATATGAGTAAAGACAGAAACGTATGGAGAATTGAAAGAACTGGCCCTGGATCGAATAAAATGGATATTGATTCATCGAAAAATGCTAATGTATATCTGATGGAAAACTTTGTATTTACCTAAAAAAATATTTCTTTATTTTTTAGCTAAAATAAAAATGGTTCCTGAAAACTCTAGAAAATATAAAAGGAAATTACTCTTTTGTTGTTCCTATTTTTGCGAATTTTATTAATTAGGCTGACGGCATTTTGCAATGTATTACAATAATCTACACAAAGTTTATTTTGTCGCACAAGTTGGCAGTCCTGTTCGTACGTAGAGTTTTATCTTATCCTACATCGTCTAGTTTTTTTGCGTTATTTCAAACATCCGTACAGTTTGGAAATCCACTGAGATACCTACTATGAAATTGAAGAACAACATAATGTTTTGTTTGTTAAATATACAAAAAAAGTATCACTATCATAAATTATAACATATCTTTTTATTGACATACGTATGTCGAATTTTATTTAAAAACTTTTATTAGTTATCGTCTACGTGAAATCAAGAGTTTCTCCTTTACATATATTTGCAGCAATAGCTCTGTAAAACCCGAGCTTACGATCCGTACCTCGTGATTTGATGTGAACCATTTCCTAGCTCAAGCATTATTAGCTTAGAATTTAGGTTAGGAGAATTCGAGTAATATTAAAAAAACATTGACTTTTCTTCTAAATCTATGTAATAAGTAGTGACAAATGGGTAGTGATACGGTATCACTCTGCTATAGTGCGTTACCTTAGCATGCACGCCTCTGCTGGGGCTCCTCCATCCTCCCTTGCGGCTCGTGGGATTCACTATGACGAATCTTAATATACCTAATACGTCAAAAAATGACGGCGACGTGGTTCGCCACCCGTCACGTCCTGATTCCTACGAGGGCGAGAAGCGGAGAGCTGTTTCGCTACGATGAATGTGAGAGGAAGGATGGATGAAAAGATAGATGAGTGTGAAGGAAGCAAGGAAGGTGTGTCGGGATCGTAGCCGATGGAGATCTGCGGTGTCTGCCTAAACCTACAGGGAGACAGGCGTGAGGTGAGGTGATATGTATGGAAATGGGTGAGGTATAATTAAATGTACATTCATAAATATCATCATCACCACCAACAGCCTGCGGCAGTCTACTTCCGGATATAGGCCTTCCCCAAGAAGCGCCACCTAGCTCTCTCTATCTTCGGCTTCTCGCATTCTGCCAGCCGCCCTGCGCAAACCATCGCACCATTCAGGGGGGAGGGGCGTCCCAGACTACGTTTGCCTAGACGCGGTCTCCACTCCAGCACTCGTCTGCTCCAGCGGTTGTCGGACCTCCGACAATCGTGTCCAGTCCATTGCTTCTTTAGTTTACTAATTCGAGGGACTATGTCGGTGACTTTGGTTCTCTGGCGGATTTCTTCGGGTATGTGCGTCGCCCAACTGGAGGACGTCCCGTGAAGCGCCCCAGATACCGCTGGAGAGACATGGTGGAGGATGACTTGCGCAAACTTGAAATTTGCAACTGGCAGGAGGTGGCGCAGGACAGGGCAAGGTGGCGTAAAATCTGTACGAAGGCCAAGATCCATTTTGGATCGCTGCGCCAAGTTATTTTTAGTTATTTTAGTTATAGTTAATTATAGCCAAGATAATTGTCATCAAACAAAAAAAAGAACTATTCTATTCTTTAACAAACCGAGGCATTGATGTAATTCCCAATCGGTGATGTCATGGAAAGTGTTAAAATAGAATAGCCTAGATTGAATTTTAAAAAATTGCAGAATAGTGTAATTACAAAACAGCGTTAGCGATTGCAAAATAGCAAGAGGTATAATTTATTGTTTAAAAATATAATATTTGCTGCGATTGCTACCAATTCTTGAATAACAACATATCAGTTTACAAACTATTTTTAGGGTTACTTTTTCAAAATAATAAAACCCTTATTCCGGTTAACAACCGAAATACCAAATGATGGTGTCAAGTACTGATTTACTTTTTAATCACATCATCCAATCACAATCGTTTTCAATTAAATTATTTTCTTAGTCCTTCTTTATTACTTCTTTTTTCCCCTACTATCGTTCACATCTTGACGATAATCATTATGAGCTTGAAAAATACGAAAAGCAACGGATAAATACATACTTTTTTCGGCAAATCGAAGAAAAAACCAATCTAAGTTTTTGGTTTAAGTTCCAAATAAATCCACTTCATCCAGCAGAAAAACACACATTATTAATTTTCTGTTATTGTTTTGCTTGTCGCGGATCTTAGCTAAGTAAAACTTTTGACCGTCCACATAGTGATGGATTGCCGCAAAGTAACGCCTGACTCCATTAATAACCCACTGTATAATATATATAGAATTCAGCACAAAGAAAATAGACATTAAAACCACTCAAGTTTTACACTGAGATTTTCCTATAAATTTCTTTTTAATAAATATTACTTTTTAATTATGTACGAAACCCTTCACAGTCATAGATCGTACTTGTTTATTAATAATAGTTAAAATGCTGATACGAAAGCAAGCACTTTTAACTTGTCAACTACTAATTACTAGACATGCGCGGCCTAGATTTTAAATAACTAAATTTAAAATGAGGCTTAACTTTGAATTACCTATGCTTATATTTAAATCGATGATTATAAACAAATGCTATGGTATTCTTAAAAACTATTTTACCCATAGATATTTGAAAAATACGAGCAAGTTATAACAACTTATTTACAATGATCTTTCCTTTTTCAACAGAGAAAATAATGACTAGTGTTTTTTTTTAATAAATATCAGTACACAGTATATATATTTATGTAGATCAGCGAGTAAGGGTGATTTTACCACCAATCTTATTTGAACATGGTGAAATTTGCATAGTGTAAATAAGTTACATATTTTTTTTTAAATCATTTCCTTCTTGGGTCAACAAAGAAAATAGATACTTTTTATTAAATAATATAAATATGTATAGAGACATTCTTTTTCTCTCATATAAAACTATTATTAATTAATTAGATTTATTTAATATTTGAACAAAATGGTATTAACACCAAGTGTCGTTCACTATAAGTTTACAAAAATTTAAATGTATTTGAACATGAGTGGATGAATAAAAAAGTATTTTATTAACGAATGAAAATTTGAACAAGATATATAAATATATATAGGCAGAGTGGAAACGAATAGTAGGATGTGAAAAGGGGATCTAATTGAGGCCTCAAGACGCTATGATTATCCGAATAACAAGTCTAGCCCTGAATAGTTAAAGGCCGATAAGGCAAGAGCATTACCAATGCAAAATGGCATACTCATGCCATGGCCCATACATGATCTAGGAGTAAAAGAAGGTGTCGTGACAAGAGTTGAGAAAGGGATACTTAGATGGTTTTGACACATAGAGAGGATGGATGAAAGACGACCGATAAAATAAATTTACGTTACGGGTGTATTTGGAAGGGTCGGTGGGGGAAGACCAAAGAGAAAATACCTTGACTAAATTGAACTTCTTAAGAAAGACCATGTCAAAAGTACCCTTAACCGGCGAGCTTGTTTGAAGAAAGTGATGAGTTTGGATGAAGCCAAGAAAATGCGCCAAGATCGTAGCAGATGGAGATCTGTGTCTCTGCCTACCCCTACGGGAAGCAGGCGTGATGATATGTATGATTTTTCAATAATAATGCATATTAACCCACCACGATCATACAAAACAAATTTGCGGGACATCCAAATTCGGAATTAAAACCTGTAGGTCATACAAATAGATCGAGAAGAATAAAGAAGACGAAAAATCTCACCTCACCTTTCAGAGAAAAATTTTGAGGCGTATCTTTGGTCCTGTGTTGGAAAATCGGTTTGAGGGCCTGGAGGAAAAAAGCTAAACGAAGATCTGACTAGAAAAAATTACTGGACCAGTCTAAGACCCACCCGCGGCTGTAATGCTTTGGAGACACTACCCTTAATCTTAAGTCGTATATCTGCTGGGCCTTAATCTTAAGCTGGGTGTGCTCAGTAGAGCGAGACAGTATTTCACATCTGGCCATTGCCTCCAACTGTACAAGGCACAAGTCAGGCCACACATGGAATACTGTTCTCACCTCTGGGCCGGGGCTCCCCAGTATCAACTTCTTCCATTTGATCGCATTCAAAGTCCTGCGATCCGAATCGTTGATGACCAAGATCTCACCGATCGGCTTGATTCTCTAGCGCTGCGGAGAGATGTCCCATCTCTCAGCATTTTTTACCGCTTCTATCATGGGGAGTGCTCCGAGGAATTGTTTGGAATAATTCCCGCCGCCGAATTCCACAACCGCACAACTCGCCGTAAAGAAAAATTTCATCCCCACCATCTGGATGAGTGACGATCAACTACGGTGCGTTTCTCCCGTAACTTCTTTCCACGCACTGAGGGTAGCTGATTCCACAAACTGGTGAGTTTGTGGAATCAGCTACCCTCGGCAGTTTTTCTGAACCGCTACGACATTAGAACCTTCAAAAAACAAGCCTATACATACCTAAAAGGCCGGCAACGCTTCCGTGACTCCTGCGGTGTCGCGGTTGTCCATGGGCGGCGTTGATTGCTTTCCAGCAGGCGACACGCTTGCTCGTTTGCCTTCCTATCCCATAAAAAAATGCCTTGATGATGATGATAATGATACAAATACATCTCTATGTGAGTATCGAACCCCTAACCATTGATTCCAAAAGCGGTAACTTTAACACTGAACCAGTTAGGTTAGATTCTTTTACGTTGGTAGGCAAATGAGACAGCCATATCATAGTAAGATATAAATAATCCATGGTTATTTACTTTTACGTACCAATACCCTCTAGAACCAGCTACATCCAGCCGTGTTTCCGAACCGATACGACATTGGAACTTTCAAAAAACAAGTCTACAAATTTCTTAGAGGCCAACAATGCTTCTGCAATGCCTATAGCACTGCGGGTGTCTGTGGACGGTGTTGATTGCTTTCCATCAGATGACACGTATGGATTGCTAGCCCGCAGCTCATTCAATCCCGCGCGATTACGCGGGATTGTGTATACGCATTCCAAAGATTGTAACCAAATAACGATGTAAGATAATTCATAAGGCATTAAAGAGATCATTCCATTTGGACCCTATGGTCTTAGGTTTGAATCCCCAAATTTTTACAGGATTTTGTATAATTTGTCTTGTTACTAGTAAGCAAGAAATTTTGGTGTCTAAAGTATTTTTGTTTGTTCTCCCACCTCGCCTCTAAATTGATATATTTTTTAATATGACTTTTAATTCAAGAAGTCTAGGTTCAAATCTCGTTGAAGGCATCTCAAGGTAACACATCTTTAAGAAAAACATTATCGGATTTTTCTATATCATCATAATTATTACAAAAAGCCTGTGGCAGTAAAATATAGCTGCTATATAGCTGCCTTTTCTAAGACACGTCAATTTATTGATTCTGTCACTTTTAAATAAAACTTCAAAAAAAATGTCTTTTAATACTCTCTTTTGAGAGTAAACTACAGTATGAATAGTTATATTAATAAATTTATTAAATATATTCAAATTCATAATGATAAGATTTCTCTTAATAACATATTTTTTCAAAACCCTACGTAGATTAAAAGACATTCATAAAAATAGAAAATAAGCATAGGTGCTTACTATGTAATATTTTTTATTTATTATTTTTAAATGATATAATCCTCTCTCACATAAATTCCTATCTTATTACACAAACTTACGGACTTTTCCCGCCAACTTACATCAGTGACGTCGTGTTTTTATTTCATTTTCATAATCTTATATTATTATCAGTTATATCGTTTAATTGTGGTGGCGTATTATACAATATAGTTCGATTAAGGCGTATAAGTGAAGTGATATGAAATAAATGCATGTATCGTGTCTTTTTAAGTTGACTGAAAAAGTCCATAGAAGGTTTTGGTAGAATAGCCACCATTTTATCAAGACGTAACGTGATAAGTGGACAGGTTATATTTCAAGTGATTTGATGTTATCGTAATTTGCTTGACACTGGCATAATAGTTATAAATAATTGCCATCAAAGAAAACAAACTCACGGTCGCCCATGATCGAAATATAAAATAAACTCATTTAATTTTTAATTGTTTTTTTTTGTCTCTTTGTAATTCTTCTCCATGTGAAGTTCAACTAACAAAAACCAATCTCCTCTATGTGTACATACTTAAAAAGTAGTATTTTTTTTATCTACGTATTTATATACACAAAAGAATAATATAATATTCTTCTTCTTCGAGTGAGCAGGCATCAGACGCTGCAAACCGAGAACTTGGCCACTGACACCCCATCATCAGGTCATCTGCTGAGCAGGTGACAGAACACAGAGAGTAAGTTGTCAGGTGTGCCATTGTTTGTGTGAGGTGTGCCCACAAGGGGTTTGTGGTTGAGAAACTCCACATTATACTTCCCTTTCAGCGACCAGTCTGGTCAATATAATATTAACAATAAATAACAAAGCAAACCCGCATCGAAACGCTTGTTTATAATTTTTAAACATTCGACAATTCGATTTAACCTCATTTACACGCGCACCCACACATTGATCGTACGTATGTATATCCCGCTGAGTTCGCGTTTTTTTTTGTATAAAACCTTACTCCTGCCACACCATAGTCACTGATCGCATTCGCTGGCACCATGAGGGCTACGGTACTACTTCTCTGTCTGGCTTTAGCCCGCGACATAGCTGGCAGCATCTTCCGACATGAGTACTACCCTGAAATGGAACGCCTATACCTCCAACCCATGGAGTTCACCGAACAACAGCACCAGAAGAGGATGGTGGACGGCAGGACATACCGTGAAGACCATCACAATCACAAACTCCATCAACACCGCGACTCCAGTGGAAGCTCCGAAAGCAAAGAGAGGTCCCGCGAAGATTCCAACCCTGACAGCGCCGCTCCCCAGGCGATCAAGACATGGAACACTCCCATCTTCTCCGCGATCGTCAGTAAAGACGACACGAGACCCACATACGGCGACGTTATCTCCTGGAACGGCATACAAATAGCAGCCGGCCCCAACTCACCAGTTAGGGATCAGAAGGACATCGAGAAGATCTTCAAGGACGCCTACAAAACCATGAAACATCTCAGCGAGGAGGAGAAGAAGAAATTCCACGAAACATTCAAAGTCGTTAACAAGATCGAAAACGAGGATGTTCACTTAAACGCTTCTCAATTGCTGAAGAAACACCAGTACCACGTGGAAGAGCACACGGTCAAAACTGACGATGGCTACCTTCTCACCATGTTCCGCATTGCCCCAAAAATCCAAGAGAACACTGACAGTAAAGAAGAAATAAAACCCAAAGCGGTAGTCTTACTCTCTCACGGTTTGCTGGGAAGTGCAGATGATTGGCTATTGATGGAGCCAGAACATTCGCTGGCCTATAAGCTCGCCGACCAGGGCCACGAAGTTTGGTTGGGCAACACTCGCGGCAACAAATACTCCAGGCACCACACCAGCAAGCACGAAGCTCTCCCCGACTTCTGGCACTACAGCAACGACGAAATCGCCCTGCACGATATGCCCGCAATGATCGACCACGCGCTCAAAACATCTGAGCAAAAGCAGCTGCATCATGTGGGAATCTCCCAAGGCGTGACTGCAATCATCGCTTTGACAGCATCCCGACCTGAATACAACGACAAAATCGCTTCTATCCACGCCCTCTCACCCATGGTCTACATGACAAATGTACGAAGCCCCTTGCTCCGTATGATGGCACCGAACAGCCCATTCTATGAACACATCGAGCAGCAGCTGGGCTCGGGAGAGTTTAAACCCTCTCGGGAGCTGATTCGTACAGCTGGCGGTGATATGTGCGAGAATGAAGTCGGCTGCAAGAATGTCTGCTCCAACGTTAACTTCGCCATGTCCAGCCTCGGAGACGTAGAGGCCGAACTCATCCCCGTGATCATGGGTCACCTTCCCGCAGGCGGATCAACATGGCAGATGAAGCATTACGGCCAGAACGTCGCATCTCACGAATTCAGAAAGTTCGACTATGGTCCAGAAATCAACCAGAAAGTTTACGGCCAACCCCAACCCCCGAAATATAAAATATCGAACGTCCAGGTTCCTGTCACTTTGTACTCCAGTGAGAACGACTGGCTGTCACATCCCAAAGATGTTGAGAGACTACACAAGGAACTACCCAACGTGAGAGAGCACTTTAAGGTTGCCGATGATCAGTTCACTCATATGGACTTCCAGTTTTCAAAGAAGGCCCCCAAAGTGGTGTACGAGAAGCTGATTGAATCCATTGAGCAGCAGCAGACCCATTAAATTATTGTTATTATCTGTAAAATTTCGTTTTAGTTTTAATCGTAACGTTTTTGATATAACTTTTTTATTTAATGAGAGAACAAATAAATCCGTCCTTAATAACCACTTTTCTTTTAATTCAACGTACCTATGTGAATTTATTTCACAAACTACATCTAAAATTCTATGTATATTGCAACAATACATTATATAATGTACTTTTATGTATAAATTATTATAAATATTTGAAAGGAAAAAAATTTAGTAGGCCTAGATACAAAAGAACTAAAATAGTTTTTAAATAAACTTTAAGATGCTTTTTTCTTAAATTAATGTCATAACAAATAAAAATTTCTATTATCGCAATCGTAAAAGCAACAAATTTAAAGTTATTGACTTGAAAAAACTGAACTTAGATCGAACGTAACCTACTACTTAAAAATATAATATAAAACTATATTATAATATAGTTTATATTATTTATATAATAAAGTTTATATTATTTATAATATAATTTATAAAACTATAATATAATATAATTGTTTAATATTAAACTTAAAATTTATAGGTTTGTCATAAAATACTAATATTTTTCCAAAATTGAAATAAAACTATTGAAACGTTAGAAAATAATTAACGTTCATATATTATATACCTTTATAACAATAACGTATACATTTTAAAGCATTATTCCATTTCGCTGTCGTTCCTAATAAAATTTTGTATTTGCATAACAAATGGCTGTGTGGTTCATAGATGGCGCTTCTATATTTGTAAACGGTTGACTTTTTGACATTTGAAATACATAAGCGGTCATAGCCCACGCTTTGTTTTGACGTACACTTCCATTCTGTCATCAAAGCGTTGCTGTGTAAGCGAGACAAGAATACGAATTTTCAATGTAAGAAAAAGAGATCACGCCGCGGCGGCGCTGTAGCTTCCCGCCGTCCCCCAAACGGCGCTTTATAGACAGTTGTGCTCTAGTTCAGTTTGCTGTGCGCAGTTCGACTGAGTTATTTTTGTTTGTAATGTTTTTGACACTATAACTGCAAGAAATTGACGTTTTGTGATGTTAATTTTGTAATACAAGTGACAGACTGTGGAGGACCAGTGTTCACATGGATTAAGTGACGATGTTACCACCTACGGCCGGTATAGCACAGGATTCACGCGACCGGCCCGAGATGGCGTATCAGCAACGACGTGACGTGAGAGAAATTACGAGGGACATCATCAGAGATGCCCGCATCGGGAATCGACAGTCCTTGTCGCCTGGAGGTAAGCCGGTCCTAGCGACGCCACGTTTCCGCCATGCTTGTCATATTGACATACGTCAAGGTGACACTTTAATGAAAACAACGCTTATATTGTTGTTAAAATTATTAAAAACCTTAAAAGATTTGCCTAATTCATGTATGGGAACGATTTTGGGTCCTATGTTAGCCTGTTACGTCATCATGGATCTCTGTGCATCGAAAGTAAAATGGCGCCAATGCGCCACATTAGACGCTTGTTCGCATTTATGTGCAATCAATCCGGTGTATTTTATGATCACAGTGTTTAATTTTTCCTTTAAAACTACGTCAACTAAAGTTTCACTGTAAATATGTTATTTAAGAAGTATAATTTGGCACGTGCTTAGAGTTATTTATAGCCAGTTTACTACGTAGCAGTTTCAGTGTCTGTGTTAAACTCGTGTCTAATTTATTGGCAAATTTTTCATAAATATTCGATGGAATCCGTTTTAAACAGTAATATTTTGAGGATTGTTTATTGTTATTGAAATGTGATTGACTTTTATAATGTCGCAATGACAGTAAAATGACAGCGGTCAAGGAGCACAAGATGGCTGCGATGATATTTTGTTTCAGTTTTGTATCACGCGCTCCGCTCGGGGGCGCTGCAAACACTTTGTTGATATGCGATTACAGTTATTTCATATTATATATATTGATTTAAAGTTAAGCCAGCGATTTTTAAATTTCTTAAATGAAAGTCATTCTTATAAAATGCATCAAGTGAAACTCCTTATCTGATCATATAAGTTTTATATATTTATTTCATTTTACAAATAAAAGGTATTAATTGATGTGAGATGTACAAGATAGATTTTTCTTAAGCTAAAAGGATATTAAAATTATACTTCAAAACTCTGTAGTTTCTGGATACAAAATACATTTTTTCAATTAAGTCAGACAAAAAAATTAGAACTCTCAATTTTTTTTATGCAATAGGAAGGCAAACGAGCAGGTGTGTCACCTGATGGAAAGCAATCAACGCTACCCATAAACATCGCAGTGCCATAGACAGTGCAGAAGCATTGCTGGCGTTTAAGGAAAGTGTTATTATGGGAGGGGGAGGAGAAGGGGGAAGGCCTCCGGAACTCTACTGCTCATGGGACAAAGTGTGGTAGCTAAGTGACTGCGCAAACACTGGTTTTCTGCTGGAGTGTAGTACATGTCCGGGCGAGCCGGCCCATTTATGCTACAGACAAATAATATGCCATTCTTGACAAAGTATTTATCTACAGCATGGATCTACCAATATTTAATTTAAAGATCTCTGATACTACAAGCTTGCTCAAATTTAAGACATATGATTTACATTATCATCTTAGGATGTCATCATCATCAACAGCCTGCGGCAGTCCACTGCTGGACATAGGCCTCCCCCATGGAGTGCCACCTAGCCCGATCTTCGGCTACATGCATCTTAGGATGTGTTAAACTAGAAATCCATTTATTTTTTTCATTAAAAAAAATTAAAATAAAATTTCTTTAGGTATTGTCATGCTAAAATGATTAACATTATTGTCAAGAGTTTAAAAAGAGTTACGGTAATTACTAAACAACCCCTGATTTATTCGTAACTAGGACTAATGGCTTAATGTACTGTTCCAAGTATAGAACACTGATTGATTTGCCATAAGTAGTCACCTATTCATATTCTAACCAGGCTGGATGTTGTTTAACATTATTTCTCATTCCTGAACACATAATACCACATTTCTAAAACAAGTAAAGTTGGTCCTTTAATATTTTTATTCATATAACCTTTTATGATATGTAAGGTTTTTAAATTTTTAAAATCTGTTTATATAGATTTAAAAAATTGTAATTGATTGAAAATTCAAACTTATTAAATAAATTCTAAATGCAATTGAAATATCTGCCTGTCACATTTAAGGGGATAATAATTGTTTAGAGTAGGTGGGTCCTGAAGTAGAAATTATGACATTTTAATATAAAATGGTACTGGGCAGGGTAGTTAGCAGAAACTGGATTTGTGAAAGAGAAAATAGGATTAGGTAGTTCATCCTAGGTTAAGACCTATATAGCCTTGGAATGAAAAGGCTTGTGTCCCACCATTAAAGACAGACACTTCAAATTTGTTTATTTGTCTTTGATATTAATTCTAAAATTTGATATTAGCTTTATATAAAAGGGTGGTTAAGCAGAGATTTCTAAAATAACAATTGTCTGCCTACCTTCCTAGGGTACTCCTCCCCGGGTACTATAGTGCTTTACCTGGGCATGTGAGGCTGTACTAGGCCTGGCCTCCATCCTCCTTTGCGGCTTGTGAGATTCACTATGATGAATTTTAATAAACCTAATTTGTAAAAAAATGACGGCGACGTAGTTCGCCGTTTAGCGTACATGATATAAACTAAAAGAATTACATTGATTTAGGGAATTACTGAAAATTTATTTAACCTTGACTTAATACAGGATTATTGGATTTTTTGAAAACAATTTTTTTAGTTCTATAATTTTATATTATGTTGTAAACTGTCAACCACCGGTAGCTGACGCTGCCTAAGCGGAAAGTCCAGTATCAGCCACGTGGCGCTCAACATGTTAATCACAATTGTATCCAGTGGGTGGTTCTGTGATCTTGTTCTAGGTTTTTTATTGATATTTTTTTTATTCAAAATGCACAACAGGTGGACTTAATGCAATTGGGTATTCTCTACCAGTCAACCTGCAGGTAAAACTAAGGAAAATTGGTTTGGTGGTGGTGCAGCTTATACTAAAGAGAAAATTAAAAACATACATATGCATATATATATACACCTACACATATGTACACACACACATATATAAATATTGTGTACTCATTATTTTGAATTAGGCCATTTATCCATGTTTTTTTGTATACGATACGTACTATAAATCCTTAGTAGGTATATGGATATGCTTTTTTTTTATTAGAAAAAAATCTATTACTTTTCGTTCATCATAGTCGATGCAGTAACTGTATTAAATCAATGTGTAGACTATCTAATCAGGTACTATGACAAACTTCAAGCCCGCCATTTCTCAGTGCACCCGTTGACACAGTTACGTCAGCGTGCTAACGACGAACGATGGGCGGTTGGATTCCGGCGAAATGTCACACTGTTACCGCATTAGGAGAAGTATAAAGTTAGTAATTGACAACTAAAATGGATCAGCGATTGACGCTTTCGGACTCAATGGTCGCCTGCTTCCGTATCAAGTCAAATATCTGTCTGGAATACAAGTGTTTATTTTCTTCTCTCTTTATCTATTTCAATTCCTACTATTAGTTTACAGTATCCCCATATATATTTATATATCTCGTTCAACTTTTCAATCAATAATAATATTTATTTATTCGAGGTGTAACTAGATGCAAAAAAAGACGAATAAAAACTCCCATCACATTGCCACTTATGGCGTACAAATTTACAAATCGGTTATAAAATACTTTTTATTCATCCAATCAAGTTCAAATACATTTTTTTTAACTTGTAGTGGATGACACTTGATGTTAATACAGTTTTTTCAAATATCAATTCTTTAATATATCTAATTTGTTGAAAATGACGGCGACGTGGTTCGCCACCCTGATTCACGTCCTGATCCTCACGAGGGCGAAAAGCGACCAATGAAGAGCCGTTTCGCTGCGATAAATGGTAGCGGATGGAGGTCTGTGGTCTCTGCCAACCCCTGGAGGGAATAGACGTGAATATATAAAAAAATTAAATAATTCTTTAATGAAATTTAATTGTACTTAGCAATTGACGTTATTTTGTTATATTACTTATTGTCTTATGTGTTAGGAAGGAAAATGACCTGATGGAAAGCAATCGATGCCGCTCATAAAGACCACCCTGAGACCAGCCTATCCACCTACGACGAGTGTAGTGCCTTATTGTCTACACCCCCAAAATCAGGGGGGCATCCGTGAACTAGAACATTGGCTCTGAAAACTAGCTTCGCCAATCAGGTCGTCCTATTATGCTATCTAAGTTGACACCTTCAAAATCAGCGGCCGAGGACTTATTCTGCTTCCGCAGAGACAAAAATTTGTATGGTCTACATGTATTTATTGCGAGTCGATATCCCCCCTGTCAGCGAAAAGATGGGTTGGGCGGAGAAGGAAGTCTAGGTTACGTACCATCAGAGAGTGGAGCGGGATACCGAGTGTTCCGGAACTGCTTAGCGACGCTAGATACAAGAAGAGTTGTGCTGAGTTTGATACCAAATTTCCCTAGTCGGAGAGGCATAATATTTATCTGTAGCGTGAATGGGCCGGCTCGCCCGGGGAAGTATCACACTCCCACAGAAAACCGGCGTCTGAGTGGTAGCTTAGCTACCGCGCTTCGTGCGGTGAGGGGCTGAGTTCCGTAGGCCCAACACCCTCCTCCTCCTCATCCCTCTCCGCCCACTCCCACTCGCACTCCCATAATGACACTTTCCTTAAAGGTCGGCAACGCTTCCATACTGTCTATGACACTACGGATGTCTATGGGCGGCGTTGATTGCTTTCTATCAGGTGACACGCCTGCTCGTTTGCCTTCAAATCCCATAAAAAAAGGCACTCTAAGAACGCTATAGGTCCATGATGGCCTTAGTGCTCATTCATCTTGTTATTGCATTAAACGTCAGTTTCTAAAACATAAAAATAAACGCGTCAGTACGTAAGCACTCAGTAAACGATTCTTCAATGCACGAATACGCCATTATTCCTTTTCGAAAAATCGACAACCCCTGCACGGCCAAAGTGCCCCCCCCCTCCCGTTTGTGACCGCTTACAGGAAAGCACCCTCATCGATCATATTTCGCGGAACAGTGACGGCGTAAGTGACCATTATAAGATATAGTCCTCGCTTTTGTTTGTGTCCCGACACTAAAACTTTACGTTATATTCCTTTTTATTGTTGAGGTACGTTTCAAATCCCTCTGCACATATTTTCAAGATGCATTTAGTTATTAACCCCTAGCAGTCGTAAGTCACCTCACACGTGACAAGAGTACTTTGTCGCTGCGGTCGTAAGTCACGCGGGAGGTGACAAGACGAGACATCTTGATACTTGCTCTGTGTGAAATGCAGGCACTATAGCCTTACTAGTTGAATATCCGTAACAGAGCAATTGACATTTCCAGTTATATATCATTGCCTTTTCCAAGTACTTTTTAATATATTGATCACAAAAATGAATAAAGCCAATGAAAAGTGTATGTGTAGCTACAACCTAGCGAGAATCACGTATAAAAAGATAGCGACCGATAAGGGATAACTGTTATACCTAGTGTTTTTCGGGTTATATTCATTTTTTCAGGTTTCCCTAAATATAGTTATACTTCTGCCTTCTTCTGTTACAACCTTCTTCCCCTCGCATTATTCACATGCTAATCCTAAGTAAGTCAACGTATCTGTGGTGCTTTTAGCCTTGGAAATGTGCATGGGCCGGCTGTGGGTGATTACCATCAGGTCAACCACTTGCTCGTTTTAACATAAATTCATATCATAAATCACTTATCATAAAAACAATAGGACTGAAGTGCAGTATTTCGGTTTTCTGGGAGAATTTGACATCCCCACCTGAATGAGCCGGCCCACTCATGTTGCACACATAAATCTGCCAAAAAAACTCCAACTTTAAATAATTAGAGGCCATCCATACATTACGTTATACGTTAAGGGGGTAGGGGGTTATTACTGTTACGAGAGGGGAAAGTCAATCTGTGGCACAACATGCATAATTTTAAAGTGTTAAAACTTAGCTTCAGTTTCACGTGTGGATGTCATGAAATTCACATGACATAACTTATGGATGGCCCCTTATTGACAAAAACGCAAAATTCTCTGCATCGTGTAGAACCACATACGTACGTACTGTATATATGACTTATGTGAATAGGTATTTAGTATACCGAGCGATATATTTACACAAGAACAAATTATTGAATAGGGTAAGGCGGTCACTCAAGGCATCATATTGTATACGCTGCCCAGTTATAGACCAAGGCTGCCATTCACACGTTCACAATTAAAATGTAATCGTTAGCTGAAACGTGTGTTGTTAGTATTGATTTGATAGTATTATTATTATATATTTATTAGATATTTGTTAGTATTACCCATGGGCGGCGTTGATTGCTTTCCATCCGGCGACACGCTTGCTCGTTTGCCCTCCTAACCCACAATAAAAAAAAATTAGCTGGAATGCCATTTTTTTCGTTTCGTCTAATTCAGTGGTTCTCAACATTTTTTTCGTTCCCGTAGGTACCCACTTAACAAATTTTTCATTTATTAGTAACGCTCCCCTGATAACTCCATACCTTTAAAGGCCGGCAACGCTTGTGTACTTGCCTATAGCCCTGCAGATGTCTATGGGCGGTATTGATCTATCAGGCGTTTTGCCTGCTCGTTTGCCTTCCTATCCAAAAAAAAAAAAATACCTACTT
Source organism: Baronia brevicornis (assembly GCA_031353405.1). Taxonomy (NCBI): domain Eukaryota; kingdom Metazoa; phylum Arthropoda; class Insecta; order Lepidoptera; family Papilionidae; genus Baronia; species Baronia brevicornis. Next base: position 647,657 of record JASFAT010001705.1, read on the forward strand.
ATTAATGGAGTCTGGCGTTACTTTGCGGAAATCCATCACTCTCTCTCTACTCTCTACTGAAGACACTACTCTCTACGGAAGACAACCGAAAAGTTCTAACTTTTCGGTTGTCTTCCGTAGAGTCTACTATACCTGAAGATGCCTCGTGTTGGGGCGAAACACGTGTCGTGTACAAGATGGAAAAGTGATAGTGTGTGTTTGGCGTTGTGTATAGTGGTTGGTGGGTGGAGAGTTGATGGCCGATTTTCGGTAAGTTTTTGGTTTAAGTTCCAAATAAATCCACTAAACCCAACGGAAAAACACACATTATTAATTTTCTGTTATTGTTTTGCTTGTCGCGGATCTTAGCTAAGTAAAACTTTTGACTGTCCATATAGAATACCTACTTCTAAAAGTGTGTCTCGTCTCTCTTAAGATCTTTCTATTGTCAATCTTAACTTTGAAATATATCTAGTGACTTGTCTATTTTTGTGTTGATGTTCATTATAATGATAATTCACTAGCTTTTTTTAAAAAGCTTTCAAAAGTAAGGTTTATTATTTAATTAAGTTTATAAATTCAAAAGTTTATAAGCCGTTTATAAGTTTCTGAAAAATAAAAATTAATATTTCCTCTATTCACACAATCTTCACTAGACCATGGATACAAACGGTCTTTATCGTAAGTTATCAAAGAATTTTGTTGAGGCATTCTCATGCTGTAGATAAAGAGGCAATGACCTGATATCTATCTATTCGGAAGTATGTAATATTTTAGGGTTGCCAACTGTACTGTTTTTCCAGGACACGTCCTGGATAGTTTTCAAGTAGCATCCACGGTTTTTAAAGCACATTTAAAAGGTCTTGTGCTTTTAATTTCACGCTCTACTTTTAATATTAGGTGTACAAATAAGTTTCCGCGGTTTGTCAAAAGATGGCCCCACCAGAAGGTTATGGAGAAATTGTCAGATGTAAAACGTAATATCCCAAGTTTAGTCATCTGGCAACACTATAACCTTAAAAGTACTAGTGATTCCGTATCAGCATCACGTAATTTTTTTCGTGCAAAAATGTCAAGTTTTATTCCGAATAAGCATCATTTGCGGGAACTTTTGATTTACTTTTTAATGTGAAAAAATCTGCAGCTGAGGCGCATCGATTGCTTCTAGAAGCATATGGTGCTGCTTATGAGAGAAGTTGTCAGGAATGGTTTCAAAAGTTTAAGAACGGTGAGTTTGACGTTAAAGACAAAGAACGCAGTGGAAGGCCGAAAGTGTACGAAGACATGGAATTAGAAGTACTATTGGAGGAAGATTCGTCCCAAACGCAAAAAGAACTTGCACTTACTCTACAAGTGACTCAACAAGCAATTTCACATCGTTTAAAATCGTTAGGAATGATTCAAAAACAAGGAAATTGGGTTCCATATGAACTAAAGCCGAGAGACGTTGAACGCCGATTATGCATGAGTGAAAGCGTTATTTTTTGCCAGGAATAAAAAAAAGAGTTTTTGCATCGTATAGTCACTGGTGACGAAAATGGATTCACTACGATAATCCAAAGAAGAGAAAGTCATGGGTTAAGCCCGGCGAACCATCAACATCGACAGCTAAGCCGAATATTCATGGAAAAACTCATGCTGTGTATTTGGTGGGATCAGCTTGGTGTCGTGTATTATGAATTGCTGAAACCAAGCGAAACCATTACTGGAGCTCTCTACCGAACACAATTGATGAGATTGAGTCGGGCACTTAAGGAAAAACGCGCCCATTACTACTCCAGACACGACAAAATTATTCTTTACACGATAATGCTCGTCCACATGTTGCGGCGCCGGTAAAAACATACTTGGAAACACTCAACTGGGAAGTTTTACCCCACCCGCTGTATTCACCAGACTTAGCCTCTTCTGATTATCACCTGTTCCGGTCGATGGCACATGGTCTGTCTGAGCAGCGCTTCACATCATATGAAGACACCAAAAATTGGGTAGATTTGTGGATAGCGTCAAAAGATGAAGAGTTTTTTCGACGGGGCATCCGAATGTTGCTGAAAGATGGGGAAAAGTAGTGGCAAATGATGGAAAATACTTTGAATAAAACGTAATGTACTTTTCCTTTACAATAAATTCCTAATTTTTTATAAAAAACTGCGGAAACTTATTTGTACACCTAATATTTTTTCTAATAAAGAAGAATTTAAACGAAAAAGCGCTTTTAGCATTTTGCACATACTTAAGGTCCCTTAAAAATACATAGATACATATGTATATAATGCCCAATTGAATTCTGAGATTTTATAGAACTGGGCTCAAAGGGTGGCCAATGACGAAGTTCTCCGACAAGTCAAGCAAAAACGTGAACTTTTGCAGACCGTCAAAGGTAGGAAAAGTTGCTTACCTGGGTCATATCATGAGACATGACAGATATAAGTTGCTACAACTGATCATGATGGGTAAAATCACAGGCAAAAGACAAGTTCGTCGAAAAAGAAAGTCTTGGCTACGTAATATCAGGGAGTGGACCAGGATAGGGAGTGTTCTAGAACTGATAAACCTCACGAAGGAGAGGCACTCTTAGAAGAAGAAGATAGAACAGTTCTTAGCTAAATTGGCTGGGATTAATAATCGCCTCCTTACATCTTAGAGAAAAACCTCGTTGACTTAAATAATTAACGGAAAGAATCTGTGTGTGTGTGTTTTGACGTCATTGTGTCTCCCAGCGGTAGTAAATAAATAGTTGATGAGTTTTATATATGAAATCGAAATCGACGCGTCTCGCTCGCAACTGTAATTTATGCATGAATTTAAATTAAATGGCACGTCTGCTTGACTAAGTAACTCGTTTATTTTAGTACCTTCGTGCATTGTGTGTGTAATGAATTGATCTAGTGTCGTAAAATGCATTCTACGTTCATTGGAGGTCCCCATAAGATTCTAGAGCGCAAGATAGTTGACTGATATTGTTTGTTGGTAAATTTACCATTACCCAAGCAAAGAAAATGTCTTTGTTTTTTAAATTGTTTAGGAAGTCTAATCCAGGGGTTGTGAATTTGATTAGACTCAATTTTTTTTAAATTGTTTAGGAAGTCTTATCCAGGGGTTGTGAATTTGATTAGACTCAATTTTTTTTAAATTGTTTAGGAAGTCTTATTCAGGGGTTGTGAATTTGATTAGACTCAATTTTTTTTAAATTGTTTAGGAAGTCTTATCCAGCGGTTGTGAATTTGATTAGACTCAATTTTTTTTTAATTGTTTAGGAAGTCTTATCCAGGGGTTGTGAATTTGATTAGACTCAACTTTTTTTAAATTGTTTAGGAGGTCTTATCCAGGGGTTGTGAATTTGATTAGACTCAATTTTTTTTAATTGTTTAGGAAGTCGTATCCAGGGGTTGTGAATTTGATTAGACTCAACTTTTTTTAAATTGTTTAGGAGGTCTTATCCAGGGGTTGTGAATTTGATTAGACTCAATTTTTTTTAATTGTTTAGGAAGTCGTATCCAGGGGTTGAGAATTTGATTAGACTCAATTTTTTTCCATCTACTAAGTACATCTTTATCTGATTGTGAATTGTAATACATAATCAGTACTTCGTCATAAACTTAAATACGTATCGTTATTCACGTACAACGGGTATATAGAAGTTCCGTAGACGTCGAGATGCTTCTGTTAGCGGAACGCCAGTAACGTGTTAAGAAAAATTCCAAGCTGTTTTAAAAAATATCACACTATGCAAGATTATTAATAAATAAATTTAATATTGTACTGTTAGCATATTTCATTTTTTCCAATAATCCTTAATAATAAATGTATTATTGTGTGTCAATATAATCGCAGCTTCATATGGTGGATGTTTTTTTAATTTTTGTCTCTATCTGCCTAGTATCAGTGTACAGGAACCCCTGCCCTATGCACTTCTTCGCAAACACACAATATTACTTTTTTCTTAATTGTGTTCGCGAAACTTAGCAAAGTTATACATAGATAGATAGATAAATTATTACATATTAATTCACAGTACATACAGATGGCTCAGTCAAAATCTTCACTCATTGAGCAAATTAACTGATTTTCTGACCCCGTCCTCCCTCTCATGGAGATGAAGCGCATCGTAACTTGAAAAATACGAGCCATATGAACTTGTGATCAACCCCCCCCCCAACCTACATACAAACCTACAATCTAAAATAATCCAGCCTTATATACATAACAAGAACAATACGCGACAATACGAATACTACTGCAATCTGACTATTATGACTGACTAGCTTTTGCGCGCGGCTTCGCTCGCGTGGAATTTGGTCTGCCACATTA